>CM077151.1:47618848-48334420 GCA_039583875.1 Platanthera guangdongensis
GCTTCGCCAACAACCTGTCGGACTCCAATTTCCAGTCCGTGGAGTCCGCGAAGGTCGTCATGCTGACGTCACTGGGCCCCGCTTCTAGTTTCTCTTCCCGGGCCTATAAATAGCCCCTGATACCTCTCATTCGGGGGGACCGGAGGTGGAGATAAGTCTTGACAGCAGACTGCAGACTCAGTTTTCCAGCCGCGCAGTCCTCCATCAGCTCGCCAGCAGACTCTGCGGACTCCGTTTTCTGTCCACGCAGTCCTCCGTCAGTGATCCAGCAAGCTCTGCGTACTAGTTTTCCAGTCCGCGCAATCCTCCACAGCTTATCTGCAGCTTGTCAGCAGCTCTGCGGACTCAGTTTCCAGTCCTCCACAGCTGCTAGCAGCCTCTTTTACTTAGTCTCTGACAGCTCTTTTCTCTGCTCTTGACAACTTCTTCTCTCTTAGCCACCCAGCTTCCCTTTGTACCCCTTTAATGTTTTGTTGTGAAGGTGTACTTGTAAGCTTGTAGTTCCTCTCCTATTAATCAAAGGGAAAGCCCGTCGAAGAGTGACATTGAGCCGCGGCGGGCGAAGTGTGTTATTGCCGCTGCTAGCGGCCCTTCCTCCTCTCTGCTCAGCAAGCCTTGCTTCTCTGCTCAGCAAGCCTTGCTACTCTGCTCAGCAAGCCTGCACTCTGCTCAGCAAGCCTTGCTCTCTGCTAGGCAAGTCTTGCTCTTCTGCTCAGCAAGTCTTGCTCATGTCAGCAAGCTTGCCCTATGCTCAGCTCAGCTCTTCTTGGAACCAACCTGCAAGCACAACCATCATATTAACTGTTTGCTCGACAGCTCCTGATCAACCTCCTATTCTCTCTTGATCAACCTCTCTGTGATCAAGCCTCTCTCTTCCCCCGACAAACCCTCCTTGAGCAAGCTTTTGCTCCACTCTCGAGCACTCAGAAGCTTCCTTCTCCTCTACCCCCGCAACATTCTCCTCCATCCTCTCCTAGCCCGTGAGACCAAAACACCCCTCCGTTTTTAGCTGTGCCCCGGTGCCGTTTCCGCGCATCAACAGTGCGGCTTATCGCGGCTTATTTACTTCGGTAAGATGGCAAAAATGTCATTGTCATGTTAAAATCTTATGCCCCAAACTTTCTTTTTTTAATAACCATAGTAATATTATCATATCAAACATACAATGACATTATTGTCCAACCTCACCCGAACAAATAAGCTGCTATAAGTTGTGTCAAACACAACCTTAGTTTGGCTGATTGGCGAAACCATGTTTGCCAAAAAAAGGACGGAACTATACATACATAAATTCACCTAAAATCACAAAAAAGTGGGCCCCACAAAAAATAAGGATAAATGAAAAAAATTGTCACTTTTTTCTTTCAATTAATCAGGGTGTTTTTGTTATAAAAATAGGAATGTGGGCCCCATTTTTTGTGATATTTAGGTATTCTTTAGGTAGGTATAGAATTATCCAAAAAAAAATGCTAATTATAGAAAAGCAAGAAGCGTTGACTAACCGATATGATGGCCTTGACATGATCCATACTGGTCAGAAAATCTCCCCGGCCAGACCCTTCTGCAACCTTCTCCTTATGCAGCCTCAGCAAAGCCTGCAAGTAATCCCCGCCGTCCATTTTATTCTTCATACTCAGATGCCCTTGAATAGCCTCATCGCAAAATCTATCCATCTCTTTAAAGTTCTTATCCAACCTCGCCTTCAAACGCAGAACCAAACGGTCCACCCATCCCATCGCCGGAAAATAATCCTCCATCCAGAAACCGCCGAGCAGCCGCTGCGCCTCCGCCAGAACGTCGTGAAGCCACGCGCCCCCCTCGCCGCCATATCCTCCGGCCCCATACTCCTCTCCGATCGTCACGCGGCACACGATGTTGTTGGCGAGGGAAAGCGTCAGCTCGGTCAAGTTGGCGGCGGCGCCGCCGTCGGAGATATCCCTGACGGCGGCGACGAGTTTAGCCACCTCCTCCGTCCGCACCGCCTCGAAAGCCCGCACTCGCCGGGGGCCGAGCAGCTCGAGCATGGAGATTTTGCGGGCTTGGCGCCAGAAGTCGCCGTAGGGGGAGAAGGTCACGCTGGAGTTGTGAAACATCTTCTTGGCGGCGGACATGAGTGGTCGGCCGGAGAAGGCGAGGTCGTGGCGGCGGAAGATCTCTTCGGCGATGCTTTGAGAGGAGACGACGAGGGTGGGGATGGAGCCGAGTTGGAGGAGCATGAGAGGGCCGTGTTTGAGGGAGAGAGTCTTGAGCGAGCGGTGGGGCCTGGTGGGGTCCAGCAGGTGGAGGTTGCCGACGATGGGGAGACGCCATGGCCCCGGCGGCGGCGGCGGCCGGAGATTCTTCTTTCTTGCTGTTTTGAGTAGAAGGAAGGAGACGGCTAGAAAGAGGAGGAGCAAGAATAATTGGGCGAGTTGTTCCATAGTCTTCTTCTAAGAGAGATGAAAAATGCTTAGTAATTAATGTGGAGAATCATCTCCTTTTCAATCTCACTATTTATAGGAAATTAATGCAAATATGCATTATAGAGCCGTATAATAAAAGGATAAAGGATTGGGAGACAAGAATAGTAAAATATGACATAAGAAATAGTGGAGAATTAGGGGATAGAGTATTGATAGTGTCGCTCGAAGCATTTAGATGGTGATCAAGGTGAAATCATCTATTCGTTACTTCTAGGTGGGTATAAATAGACAAATCATATGAGTAATTACAGGTATGGATGTCCGTGTATCTGAACCGACCCGTTATGCCTCTGAGCATGTTAATTGTCCAAATATACATCAACAAGTATTAATAGCACACCTTTATTGACTAATAGCATTTCAAAGAAGACTACAATAACACATTGAAATGACTGCTAATAGCGACTTCATGAGTGTTATTAACATTGCCCTTCATTTATAAAGCCCACTTATTTATACTAATATATCAACAGTACTAATAATTGTTAATGCATTAGTTTGGACATATGGGAGAGTGTTTTGTCTTCTTCATTTGTATTTAATATGACCTTTTTGTTTTTAGAGAGGAGCATGGTTAGATTGTCCCTATCATGACCTTTCCATTTCAAGTCAAATGGATAGTATTCATTTCATGATTCAGATCTTTTTAATGTTAATTTGACGGGTTCATTAATCTCATCTTTTTATATTTTTTTTTATTCAAAAATATATATCATAAATTAAGTGAGAATGCATCTAGACAATGAAATTAACCTTCATTTGAAGTTACAAATATAGAGGATTGTCCCATAATTCATGTGGCGAACAAGAATTTAGGCATGATTATGAAATCATATAAATTTAATGGTTTTATATTTCATTATGATTTGGATTTTAATAGATTTAATTAAATTCATTTTGATAACTCCTAAATTTGGCATCTCCTATTAAAGTCAAAAATAAATTTCAATGTCAATTCTGAATTCTTTATTTTTTGGGGGGTGAATAAGACTGACTCTTGAGTAGCCCTGTCCAAAAAGCCTGACAAGCCTGAACCAGAGTGGCCAATTGCCCGACTTTTGCCACCAGGGCTTGGGCTCGTGCCTAGCTCTAGCCGGGCTCTGGCCGGGCTCGGGCCCCTCTCCAGGAGGAGGCCCTCCAAGCCCCCCAGGCCAGCCCGGTATAGTTGAAAATTTATTAAATCCCGCTGAGAGTCATATATGAGAATTTCATCTCGTACGGCTCAGGCAAAACACACAAATATTGATTTCAACGAATGTGGGATAGATAGTTTTCAACTTCTTAGAGCTTAGCCACTTCTTGATTTGACTATAAGATATGAAGCAAAGTAAGAAAAAAAATCCAAAATATCTTCTTTGTGATGACAATGCCAATAAATACAATGTCAAGTTGGCTCATTCGTCTTTCTTTATGTCAATAGTTGCATGCCTTTTGAATCTTCTCATTCCTGTTATTTAGGAATTCTCTTGTTGAGACCCTATGAATAATTTTGAAATCTTAAATTCATAAATGATTGTTTTTTGGAGATCTAATGTATTAAATTCCGCCAATAGACTGGATTTCCAAGCTGGTGCCTGGCTTGGGTGCCAGGTTAGGGTCAGGCCTGCTCCAGGCCTAGGCCAGGCTTGGTGTCCAGGCTTAGCTTGGGCCTGACCCGGGCCTGACACCAGACCAGGCTTTGAGGTTTTATGGGGGGCCTGTTAGGCCCGCAGAGCCTGACCTGGCCTCTGGGCGGGTTAGCCCGTGACCAAACATATCGGGGCTTCCCCCCCCCCCCCTCTCCCCGGACTTGATTTTTATGAATACACCTACTCTTGAGTCTCTCTCTCCCCCCTCTCATTCTTGAAACTACTGGCCTTCACCAATATTGGTTCTCTCTTCAATTTTTGGAGGAACTGACACCTCCATTCAGGTTTTGGAGAGTAATAACTGCCATCAACCACAACTTACATCATCGGTCCTCCCTCGCATTATTGAGTGTGGTTTCCATCCGATGCGGAGAAAATCATCGAGCTCTGGTGTATCGAGTTCATAATACGTTGTTGCATTATTCTCCTTGTGATTCACTCGACTACTGGCGAGTCAAAGTTGTCGGGTGCAATTTGCTTTTTCTTTCTCTTGAGATCTGACAAAAATGTTTATATAATAATATAAATATAAGTCTAAAAGGTTATACGATAGTCTTTTGACAAATGTGTTGATCGATTGCATTCTCACGTGATGCATGCCTCACAAGGTTATTAAAAAAAATCTGCTACCTAACTAATCAAAACAGCTGATGTGATCAAATAAGCTGAGAGGGGATTTAGTGGTGCACAAAAAATCCGGTCCTAACCGGTCCGATTGGGACCGGACCGGTTAGGACCGGCTAGGGACCGGTCCCGGTTAGGACCGGCTAGGACCGGTCGCGGAATGGTCCCATGGGTCCCAAGGAGTCCCCTTTTTTCATCAAAGACTGGTCCCGGACTGGGACCGGTCCTGGACCGGGACTGGTAAAAGACCGGTCATTTTAGTAATTTTAGTAAAAGACCGATCATTTTTAGTCGTTTTAGTAAAAGACCGGACAAAAACTTATAAAAAAGACCGGTCCGGGACCAGTCTGAGACTGGTTAGGACCGGTCCTCCAGTCCCCGCCGGTCCTCCTCCAGATGAGGAAAACCGGTCCCAGATCGGGACTGGTTTGAGCGGGACCGGTTCGGGACCGGTCCGGGACCGGTTGGCCAAAAGACCGGTCTTTTAAAAGACGGTCCCGAACCGGCCCGGGAGTCTTTTTGTGCAGGACTGGAGGGGAAATATTATATTATATATATATATATATATATGTGTTTGTGTGTGTATGAAGCTTTGACAGCATTTTACTCTTAACAAAAAGTACCAGAAAAAAAAGATAAACTCCAGAGAAGGAGAGTGCATCTCTGAAGTTGTCGTGTTGGAAGGCCGCCGCCGCTGCATTGTTGAAACATCATCGTCGCTGTCATTTGGAAGGCCGCCGCCGTTGCGTTGTTGAAACGTCGTCGTCGCCAACTTTGTTGGGAGGTCGCTGCCACCGCCGTTGCTTAAGAAGGTCAGACGTCGTCCTACGACGTTGACGTGGTCCCGCTACACAAATCAAGGACGCTCACCGGAGAGGATTTCGTAAATCCGTCATTTGTTCCTGTTGTTATCTTATATTTTATTATACATCATTTGTGTAGCGACGTGGTGAAGATTCCTAGTGGATCGAGTAGGAAAAACCTGTAAATTTTTTGTGTTTTATACACGTTCTATTTGAGGCTTTTTGGGTTAGACTCTGATCATCTCGTGGTTTTCACCTAAATAGATTTCCACGTTAAAAATTTTGTGCATGTTGTCTCTATTTTATTTTTGTGTATTTGTATCTGTTAAATCGATCGCGCAAGTGCTCTCACTAAATTAATTTGCAAGTGCTCGGGTCGGATTTGCGTGTTCTGAAACCCAACAAGTGGTATCAGAGCAGTTATTGGACTGACCTGTGTGAGATTCAAGACGAGTCGATCAGATATTTCGGGTTAGTGATCTGGTGCTGCAGGTGACGACCATTGGTCCGCTCCTTATCCTCTTTGATTCCTTTCTTTTAAATAGTTGATTCAGAGAACTGAGGTCAGTCTGATCAATGACAGAGCACGATGAAGTCCACTTCAGGTTCAGGCTCCGAGCAAATGATGAAATTAAACGGCGCTAACTACCACCAATGACAATTACTAATAGAGGATCTCATCTACGTGAAGGGTTGACATGCTCTTATCTTTGAGGAGATGCCTAAAGACACAGATCTAAATAAATGGAAGGTGGAGCACCAAAAATTATGCTGATTCATTAGGCAGTTCGTGGAACCGAACGTATACAATCACGTCGCGAGTATTGTTGACGCGAAAATCTTTTGGAAAACTCTGGAGACGTTGTATGTCAAGAGTACTGGTGGGCGAGTACTCGCGAGTATAGTCGAGTAGACCGTAAGAATCGGACAGAAGGTTGTATACTTGCCAAGTTCATGTCTTCCTAGTACCTCACCCAGCCTTTTTGTTGCAAGGGAGAGTTTCTCCCAAACTTTTGTGTACGTGGTGGGATCTCCCTGTTGGAGCACTCGGGGTGTGCTTATAGATACTTTTCTCTCTCCCGCGATAGCCATTTGAATTGTGGCGTCGGACCGCAGAATCATTAACCTTAGGCTTCCTTGATCCGAATTTTGGAGTAGGGATTTTCCCCATCTCAACAACTGACATCAACAAACTATATTTACTAAAGAAGCTGGGCGAGTTCAAATATAGAGAGGGATCACCTATTCTGGATCATGTGAACGAATTCTAAGGCATCATTCACCGCTCACTGCTATGAAGGTGACTTTCGAGGACGAAGTCAAAGCGTTGTGGTTGATGAAGTCTCTTCCAGACTCCTGAGAGATGCTTAGAGTTTCTCTGATCAACTCCTCTCTCGGTGACATTAATACTATGAAGATTGTCAAGAGTGGCATCCTGAATGAGGAGGTGCAAAGAAAATCACAAGGCTATTCAGGCTCTTCTTCACGAGTTAATGTCCTCTACACTGAGCCTAGGGGAGAGGTAGAAGCAAGAATAGAGGAAGGAAGAGTGAGGAGAGCCAAAGTAGGGGAAAAATCAAGTCACGTTATCAAAATGTGGAGTGCCACTATTATCATAAAAAGGGGCATATTCAAAAGTTATGTTATTCTTTGAACAATGACGAAAGGAAGAAATGAGTGACTATTGATGATAGGAAGGAGAGTCACATCATAGCTATTGTATCTACAATGGAGGACAATGTCATCATTGTTGGAGATGACGTCACAACTGCACTCTCATATGATGACTGGAGCTGGATTGTGGATTTAGGTACTTCTACACATGTCTCTCACAATAGAGAATTATTTACCACTTACACAACTCGTGATTGTGGAGTTCTTAGAATGGGCAACAATGACACATCTAAAATCATCGGGAGGGGAGATATGCTTGAAGACCAGCACAAGAGGTTTGTTGATTCTACGGGATGTTCGGTACGTACCAGACATCCACTTTAACTTAGTTTCAGTTGGAAAGCTAGGTGACGAGGGACACTTCAATGTCTTTAGTGGAGATTCTTGGGACCTGATTAAAGGATCGCTTGTAGCAGCTAAAGTTTGGAGAGATACTGGCTTATACTATATGGAGGGAAGGCCTGAAGTTACTCAGGCCTGAATAAGACAATGATGGAGAGAATGAGGTGCATGTTGTCTGAGGCAAATCTACCCGACATGTTTTGAGGTGAAGCAATGTATACATCTTCACACGTCATCAATATCTCACCCAGTTTTGCATTATAAGAATATATTCCTGATATGGTCTGGTATGAGAAGGACTCTTCATACTGTGAAGACCCAAAATCTCCGGGTTTCCCAATGATTTCAGGAATTGAACAGAGAGTCAATAGAGTCGCAGCATACTTAAAAACAGTACAATTTTATTCCATCCTTTTATTTATTTACACCGATTATTTACATATACTTATTACAATAGATACACATAGGTCCAGTACAACAAGCTCTATCCCAGTCCCGGGCTTCAATTAGTGCTTTTACCAGTTCAGCTGCCAAGATCCTGCACGTTCCACTTGGAGTTGGTCATGTTTCCTAAAAAAATGTGTCCACTCTGGGTTAGTCATAAAATTTTATGATTATGTGAGAACAGAATTTCGTGAAATAGTTATACATGCAATCAAGAAGGATGATTTAACACGCATCTTAACTTGGGTTGCGTCTCGTTGTAATATGGAGCGTAAGAGTTGTATTGGAAAGTTAAATAATAATCAAAAATACCAATTAAAGGCCAAAGCTTTATGTTTTGCCGGACAACTCGTCATATATCTCAAAATTGGGCTAAAAGTCAGCCCCCCAAATGGACTTCCCGTCCTCTTAACCTAATTTTCCAGCAATGCATAAAATTGAACTTGGCTCACAACATAATCTCCCAAAATCAGAAATGAAAACCAAAAATTAATCCAAGTAGAGCACATAAACTAAACCAGTCAAAAGAAAAAGGCAGCAGGGAGGCGGCAGCTCAGGAGCAGCTACAAGAAGCAGCGGCAACCTCGCGGTGGCAGCGGCTACACAGGAGAAGCTCAGGAGCAGCAGGAGCCCTAAATCAAGAGCAGAGACAGCAAGAGCAGCAACTGTAAAAACATGAGAGGTAATACTTGGGTGTAGCAGTAGCAGAAAAAGAAGAAGCAGAGACATAATCGGCCAGAGAAGAAGGAGAAACCTTGAAGCATTAGTAGAAGGAGATCGGCAACAACAGCCCTAACAGAAGAAGAAAGGAACAGCAGCAGCGCTACAACAGCTCAGCAAAGAAGAAGAGGAAACAGAGCAGCCCTAACCGGTCCAGCAGAGTCGGCGGCGCACGCGACTCAGCGGCAAAGCAGCATCGGCACGGGAGCACATCAACGACAACTCAAGCGGCTCGGACATAGATAAGGAAGTAGCAGGAGAGGAAGATAGAGAAGAGATGCCTCTTTGTCGTAGAGGAGCAGCCAGAGAAAGACGAAGAAAGAGGAGGAGGCTGCGAGATTCGCAGAAGCAGAAGTGCGGGAGAACGAAGTAGCGGCCCGACATTTAAACAGTGAACTCAGCGGCTAGCAGTAATGTCCAACCAAACCACCGCTCCAGATGTTAAGTACCGAACCCAAATATACCCATAATCAACACCTAGCACAACCAACTCTTCCAAAACAGCCAACACCTCATTCCAGCCAGCACATCACACCAAGCCAGCACTTCAACACTCAGGAAGCACATCACACCAAGCCAGCACTTCAACACTCAGCCCATAATAGTTCAGCCCATAAGCACATAGCCCACATAGACATCATGCAAGTCCATATAACCAAAAAAAGCAACCCATAAAATCATCATGCAAGGAAAAGATCATAAAATATGTGTCTTTTCATCATCGGGGATATTCTCAAAATATTTATACGGATTTTTATTTTAGGTCGTTACAAATTCTCCCCTCCTTTAGGAGTTTTCGTCCCCGAAAACTACTATGCTATGTGGAACATAACCTATTTCCCATAGGTATAAGTCCGATGAAAAACTAATCGATTAGTTGGGCCTTCTTGGGGTGGCATTGGGGCTGGTACAAGAGCAGGTGTTGGTGCAGGTGCAGGTACCGGTGCAGACGTTGGTGAGGGTGCTGATGCGAATGATTCAGCAAGCATTTGATATAGTTGCTGTTGCAGTGGAGGTTGTGAATTGATTGCTTTATTCCGGAGTTTGAGCAATTCATCCTTGTGTGACCTGGCTCACGACAATAATAACAAACACCAGTCAAGCATTCGCCTCGGTGATTTCTACCACACTTGGCACATTTTGCTTGAGTCGTAGTACTGGTTGATGGATCAGGTTGTATTATTTTAGCAACATCTTTGCTCTGTACTTCACTTTGAGTTGAGATTTCCGTGGCTTTCCACTAATCGTGCTTGTTCGACCAACTTTCCATATTCTAGGATATCCAAAGGTACGAGTAAATTGCTTATGTCGTCCTGCAGTCCCTGTTGAAATTGCCTGCAACGGTCTTCTTCGGTGGCTACGAGAGAATCAACATAATAGGCCAACTTGGAGAATTCTGTCTCGTACTGTAGCACCGACTTGGATCCTTGGACGAGCCGTAAAAATTGGTCGTGTAGGACTCATTTTTCCGATCGGGGTACGAACCAATTAGTTAATTCTTGAAGAAAAGTTTCCCATGTCATAGCTTTACGTCCCGTAAATTTTGTGGCGACTAAGTTGTTCCACCAACGTTTCGCGGTGCCCTCCAGTACAAATGACGCGAGTTCAACTTTACGGTCTACTGGGCAACGCATCACTTGAAAGATTGTTTCAATTCGCAGTATCCAATCTTCTATTTCTAAGTGAGATAGACCTCCAACAAATGTCGATGGTTTTAATTACATAAACTGTTTAAGGTCGAAGTCCATTTGACGGTGTTGGGGCGTCAGAGCTTCTACTGGAGGAAGATTTGGAGAAGGGTTCATTGGATGTTGTTGTGGCTGATGTGGTGGAGTAGGATTTTCTTGAGGAAGTGTGGGTCCTAAAGTGGCTAACGTAGGAAAAGCTAGCTTAAAAGTTTCGGCTATTGACAACACGAAATCCGAAGGACGGCGAGGTTGTTGATGCCCGTTGTCACTCTCCTCGGATCTGGTGGCTGTTTGATAGACAGGATCATCTTGATTCTCTCGACGGCGTTGGCTGCGGCGGCTAGAATAGACTTGGACAGGTTCCTATCAACGAATGTAACTTCCTTAGATGAAATGTTTTCGTACTGTTTATGTTACGACATATTCTATTGACACCTGAACAACCTTCCTCTGATACCAAGTTGTGAAGACCCAAAATCTCCGGGCTTCCCAATGATTTCAGGAATTGAACAGAGTCAATAGAGTCGCAGCATACTTAAAAACAATACAATTTTATTCCATCCTTTTATTTATTTACACCGATTATTTACATATACTTATTACAATAGATACACATAGGTCCAGTACAACGAGCTCTATGCCAGTCTCGGGCTTCAATTAGTGCTTTTACCAGTTCAGCTGCCAAGATCCTGCGCGTTCCACTTGGAGTTGGTCTTGTTTCCTAAAAAAATGTGTCCACTCTGAGTTAGTCATAAAATTTTATGACTATGTGAGAACAGAATTTCGTGAAACAGTTATACATGCAATCAAGAGGGATGATATCAATATGCATATAGTACAATAAAATTAGTCACTTGATTCCAATATTAGTCCTTAAATTTCCCTTATCTTTAGTTACATAAAATGGGAATGCTCTGGTGATGCATCTGAATTGGGCCCCGCCCCGAAGAGCGTAAGTGTAGGCTCACCCCTACTGGTGATCCATCAGTGGATGCCTCCACATCATCAGATTCGAAGCCATCACATTTCCCCAAACAGACTTTTAAATGGATTTTATCTTGGCGCGTAAATAGGAGTTTTTAAGAAAATAATTCCCCTCAGAATAGTTATCGCTTAATTGTTCCCCCGCCCACCTTATTTCTTTTAGCGATATATCTTTAAGACGAAACTCATATGCACATGCAAGTTTGTTCAAAGACATTAAATATGACAAAATAATTGAATACCCATAATTTCAAGAAATAAAATACTCACTTTTTCCTTTCCTTTATTCATATCCCTTGCTGCATGTATGTCACGGTTGTCACAGACTGTCATCCTCGAAGTTTTAAGCTTTAGAAACCACTGAAATAACACGCATCTTAACTTGGGTTGCGTCTTGTTATAACATGGAGAGTAAGAGTTGTATTGGAAAGTTAAATAATAATCAAAAATATCAATTAAAGGCCAAAGCTTTATGCTTTGCCGGACAACTTGTCATATATCTCAAATTGGGCTAAAAACCTAATGGTCTAATTGTAGCAATGCATAAAATTAAACTTGGCTCACAACATAATCTCCAAAATCAGAAATGAAAATCAAAAATTAATCCAAGCAGAGCACATAAACTAAACCAGTCAAATGAAAAAGGCAGTAGGAGGTGGCAGCTCGGGAGCAGCTACAAGAAGCGGCGGCAACCTCGCGGTGGCAGCGGCTACACAGGAGAAGCTCAGGAGCAGCAGGAGCCCTAAATCAGGAGCAGAGACAGCAAGAGCAGCAACTGTAAAAATAGGAGAGGTAATACTCGGGTGTAGCAGTAGCAGAAAAAGAAGAAGCAGAGACATAATTGGCCAGAGAAGAAGGAGAAACCTTGAAGCAGTAGCAGAAGGAGATCGACAACAGCAGCCCTAACAGACGAAGAAAGGAAAACAGCAGCAACGCTAGCAGCCCAGAGTCGCAACGCACGCAACTCGGCGGCAAAGCAGCGTCGACACGGGAGCACAACAACGACAGCTCAAGCGGCTCGACACAAAGAAGGAAGTAGCAGGAGAGGAAGATAGAGAAGAGATGCCTCTTTGTCGTAGAGGAGCAGTCGAAGAAAGATGAAGAAAGAGGAGAAGGAGGCCGCGGGATTCGCAGAAGCAGAAGTGCGGGAGAACGAAGTAGCGGCCCGACATTTAAATAGTGAACTCAGCGGCTAGCGGCAATGTCCAGCCAAACCACCGCTCCAGATGTTAAGTACCGAACTCAAATATACCCATAATCAACACCTAGCACAACCAACTCTTCCAAAACAGTCAGGACCTCATTCCAGCCAGCACATCACACCAAGCCAACACTTCAACACTCAGCCAGCACATCACACCAAGCCAGCACTTCAACACTCAGCCCATAATAGTCCAGCCCATAAGCGCATAGCCCACATAGACATCATGCAAGTCCATATAACCAAAAAAGGCAACACATAAAATCATCATGCAAGGAAAATATCATAAAATATGTGTCTTTTCATCATCGGGGATATTCTCAAAACATTTATACGGATTTTTATTTTAGGTCGTTACAAATCGCGCGGACTAACCGAGTCCGTCGAGACCGCCGAGGCCGCCTATCCGTGACTAACCGCGCGGACTACTATTATTGAAATGCTGAATGAACTTGAACAGAACCCACAGATAGACCGTGCGAACTGCTCGGTTTATTCGCAACTCAGAGGAAGAGATCAAGTTGCAGAGACCGCGACCTTCGGTTATCTGCGAACTGTTCCACACCAAGCTTCCACTAGTTGCCTAGCCGCCTGATGTTAGTCGCACAGCTGTACAGAATCAACTTCCTTAGTCGCAGCGGTTAGAAACCGTAACCGCAAAAACCAAGCGCGAGCTAGTTTTACTGTTCATTATTATTTATGATGAGACAGGAGGTCCTATTTATAGGCGCGAGTAGGAGTGTGGTCACTATAACACCCTAAATATATTTATTTTTCCCGATGATGAAAAAAGACACATTTAAAATTCTACAATGGATTACTTTTTGTTTTTTGTTCGTTTGGTACATTTTCTTTATTTTGGGAGTGTCAATAGCCATTTTGGTTGGGTTGCCCTTTAAATTTATATGGGCTTGTTGTCTTTGGATGTGAGCTAGCCGGTTTGTTGGGCTGATTACGTATTTAGTGGGCTGGCTGGTATAGTGGGCTGATCGGGTTGAATGAAAATGTTGGCTGCTTTATATATGTGCTGGCCATGTTGTGGTGTTGGTTGGGTATGATGTTGGGTTCGGTTATGAGACATCTGGAGCGGTGTTTGGTGTGACCTTGTCGCTAACTGCTTACTTCACTGCTATAAAATCAAGCCCAGGTAGTTGTTTTTCCCACACTGTCTTCTCGTCGACTTCTTCCTCTGGCTGCTCTATTTCGACAGTGAACTTCTCCTTCTTCTACTCCATCTCCTTCTTTCTTTGTGCCTCTAGCTGACGGAGCTAGGTCGAGCTTCCTATGTCGTTGTTGTCATGCTTTTGTACTGACAATTTCGTTGCTGTTGTTGTGCCGTATTTACTTCTGCTTTGCCGCAGTCGACCTTGCTGTCGCTTAGGGCTACTGCTACTGTTCCTCTTCTGTTGCTGCTGCCCGAGCTGCTGTGCACTTTACTGTTGCTCTCGAGCTTCAGTGTAGCAGTTCTGTGCCCTTCTCCTCTCCCTTCTTGCTGTAAGAAACTTCTTTCTCATTTCCCCTTGGCTGGTTTGGTTTCTTTCCTCTTTATTTAGGCTGTTTTTGAGTATTGGGGGTACTAAAAATTCTGAATTTCTGCTGAGTTCCTTATTCAGAATGCTGATTTTATGGGGAGGGCTGATTGGTGCTATTTTGCTAAATACTTTTAGTTAATTTTTATTTGTTAGCCATTTTGAGAGCATATTCCAATTGTTTCATTTTTGTGGGTTGATTTGCATATTTTATAAAGCTATTTCAAGTTGCTTTCCACAACAAGAAAAATCTTGATTAGCAAAAGTAAAATTCGTTGCTAATTAGATAAATTCATTGCTAATTTTAATTAGCAAGAAATTTAGAAACTAAAAAAAATGTAGCTAATATGGTCCTAGCTAAATTTAGCAAGAAATTTATTTCTTTCTAAGAAACAAGGATTTTTTAGGAAGGAGTTCTTTTGATGCTAATGTTTTGTATTTTATATAATTATTTGGTTAAATTTAAATAATATTTATATATATATATATATAAAAATTTTAAATATGCACTTGTTGAGAATCTAATCAGAGACCCCTCATAAATAATTTCTTTACCTAACCAACCATCCTAATTAACTAATTCAGTTATAGGTGGCGGTAATATATATATATAATATATATATATATATATATATATATATATATATATATATATATATATATATATATATATATATATATATATATATATATACTATTCTAAAAAGATATATGGTGGTCTGTCAATAGCGTGAGTTCAAAAATATGAGGAAAATAGGTGGCCGTCGGATTTGACTCTTTAATCCTCAACCGTTGGATCTTGGACTCTAAATAAAGGTGTTGGTTTGCAAATAAAAAAACACTGAAAACTTTCCCCCCTCCCTCTCTCCTTAAACCGATCCCCCATTTCCCCCGCCCCCCCCCCCCCCCCCCCCAAAAAAAAAAATTTGTCGCACACCCATAACCTCCCGGCCGCCGGTGGAGCCACCGGAGGCCTGCCCGGCACCCACCGACGGACTCGCGGCCTCCGGCGAGTCCGCCGGTGGGTGCCGGGCAGGCTGCCGGCGCCGGGAGGACTAAATGGCTGTCGCGAACTACAGCCATTTTTGTCCTCCCGGCCGGCGGCGGAGCCGCTGGCGGCCTGCCGGCACCCACCCGCGGACTCGCCGGAGGCCGGCGAGGCTGCCGGTGGGTGCCGGGCAGGCCGCCGGCGGCGGCGAGGAAGAAACTGCGTGCGGCACGGGCCGGAGCGTGCCGCTCGCAGTTTTTTTTTTTTTAAATTAAAATTAAATATAATTATAATTTATATAATTTATAATTAAATTAAAATAATAAAAAAATATTAATAAATAAAATATTAATTTCTATAATTTAAAATTAAAATATAAATTTTAATTAAATTTAAAATAATTAAAACAATCCGTCGGGGGCGGGCGACGAAGCCCGTCGTGGGGTGCGGGCGAAGCCCGCCGTCGGAGACCAGATACTGTGACGCGTACCCATCGGGTCGGAGGCCCGTGCCTGCGACTCGTATATATATATATATATATATATATATAGTATAAATATATATATATATATATATATATATATATATATATATATATATATATATATATATATATATATATATATATATATATATATATAATTTATACATACATCTATACTACATTAAAAAGAAATATGGTTTTAGGCTCCATGACAAGGTAAATAAGACATTGGATAAATCTCCACCATTGGATCAAGATAATCAAGTTTGCGAATAAACTTTCCACACAAAAAATCAAGGTTCTTCTCTCTCCTCATTCCCGAGTCCAGCAAAACCCCCTCCCCGCACGTTTTTTTGCCCAGCCCGGCAGCAACACCCTCTCTCAACGTCGGCGGCTACCTCCGCCAAGACCTGCGACAACACACAAGACCCACGGCCTCTCCGAGTGCACGAGCGAGAGAGAGAGAGAGGAGAGAGAGGCGATTCCTCCAAGGCTACAACCGGCTCCTATTCCTCCAAGGCTACAACCGGCTCCTATTCCTCCAAGGCTACAGGAGGCATGCAGCTCCCTTTTTTTTCTTCACGGGTCGTTCTCCTCCAACAGCTCCTGGCCAGCAATTCTCCAAGGCAAATATTCAATTAAATCTAATGTCAATGATAAGGATATATTTGGGTACAAGGCTCCAAAAAACGAACCAAATAAATCATATCCCAATTTTGACAACACAAGAATAAACTCCAAATAAATTCATGATCCGGTCCGAACCGAATTAGAACCAAAATAACAATCACCACCTTGGTTCGGAATCTGGTGCCACCACCTGCACGAAGCACCAACTATGCGTAGCAACACTGCAATAAGCACTAGTCTGCACGAAGCACCACCTCAAGGACCTGAGGCATCAACCGACCTGCTCCAGTCGACTCATCCCTACTCGGGCTCAACCTCTGAATGTCAACGCAACTGGATAGTTGAATTTGACTCACCTAGTCAGACTTCCAGAAGGGCGATCCTCTGCACCACCTCGATCATCAACTCTGTCAGTCGCATAAATCATGGGCACACCATCTCGCATCGTGGTCCCCATCAGCCGGTAAAGACTACCGCACTGCATAGCTCGCATGAGCACGCTGTGTCCTCGCGTCACCGTTAGAACTCCACCTCTTGCCGCAAAATTACATCCTCTAGAGTCTAGTCTACCCAGCGATATCAAATTCCTGCGCAGCTTAGGCACCAGATGTACCCGCTCAAGCTTACGCACTACTCTATCGTGCATCTTGATGTCCACCGTCCATGTTCCCGTGAACTCACATACTGAGGCGTCACACAGAAAGACCGACCCAGTCATCACCTCCAGTGAACTAAACATCCTGCATGCGAGCAAATGTGATTCGAAGCATCAGAATCCAATACCCAGCTATCCGAGTCATATGGACTCTCAGTGATGAGGAGAGACACATCACTATCATCTGTCGTAGCAACCGCCGCCTTGCTCGCACCCTGGAAGTCCCCAGAAATCTGCGCACACTGCGGACAATTTCTCCTTATATGGCGACTCTGTCTGCAATGGTAACACGTCACTGCCTTCCTCGATGCGGATCTGGACCGTGCACTTCCAGATCCCTTCTCGAACTGCCTCCCTCGTTGTCCTCCAACTGTCAAATTAAGCATGCTCACCCTCAAGAGCGGGGTCCGACAACATCTGACTGGACAGTAACGCAGACGTGATCTGCTCCACGTCCACTATATCCTTCCCATACAGCAGGGTGTCTGCATGTGCTTATACGACGCCTGGAGAGAGGTAAGAAGCAATAAAGCCTTGTCTTCTTCCTCTACCTTTACACCAACCACATGCAGTTGGCTCAGAAGTCCATTGAATACGTTGAAGTGTTCCTGCAGGTTACCACCTTTCTGCATCTTCAGGCCGTACAATCTCTGCTTCAGTAACAGCCTCGTGGTCAACGACTTGCTTATGTAGAGACCTCACAGCTTCTCCCACAACGTGATAGCTGACTCTTCAATACCGATGTTGAACAACACCTTGTCGTCGACGCACATCCTGATAGTGCTAGTGGTGCGCTCATCCATCTCCGTCCACTCAGAATCCTTCATCGGAGCGAGCAAACTATCACGCCCCTGCAGTACTTGGATCAACCCCTGCTCAACTAGTGTATCCTTGACCCGAATCTGTCATAGGCGAAAGTTTCCGCTATCGTCAAATTTCTCCACCAAATACCTAGCCAACACGGTGTTCTTCGCTGTCATAGCTGTCTGCAGTGCCTTTAGATGATCTGATTAATTCACAGATCAGATCTGGGAAGATAAGGAGCAGACCGATGTCGTCACCTACCGTTTACCCAAACCTAAAACCGAAACGTCCAATCAGTCACCTACTCGGAACCTGCCTCTGATACCACTTGTTATAAAATCAGGTACACACACAGGCACAACTATAAATATTGCAAGTATACAAGAACACAAAATAGCCACAAAATTTATATAATAAAAATATAAATTCAAATACAAGGAAAAACTGAAGAAAATTGACTGTCCGATGAATACACCGTGTATGCACCAGACATGCACGATCCACAACAAGAATCTGAGATCTGGACTGCAATCTGCCTTGCGGACGCACAAAGTTCACCGAACCTTCAACGTCGAAGTCTGACGTTCAACCACACCACCACCGAAGAACAACGTCGTCGTCGGAGAACAACGCCACCACCAGAGAGAAACCTCTGCTGAGGCTAACTGCACAAGCGCACGCCGTCGACACCACGCCTCTCCCTCCAAAGAACGTCTACTGCAACGTCGCCGGCGACAAACTCTAACAAGCCCGACGACAACACCCTCTCACAACGTCGGCGGCTAGCTCCTCTAAGACCGGCGACAACACCCAAGACCAACGGCCTCTCCGAATGCACGAGAGAGAGAGAGAGAGAGAGAGAGGAGTGAGAGGAAAGAGAGGCGATTCCTCCAAGGTTACATCCGGCTCCTATTCCTCCAAGGCTACAAGAGGCATGCGGCTCCCTTTTGTTTTCTTCACGCGTGGTTCTCCTCCAACAGCTCCTCGCCAGCAATTCTCCAAGGCAAATATGCAATTAAATCTAATGTCAATGATGAGGATATATTTGGGTACAAGCTCCAAAAAACGAACCAAATAAATCATATCCAAATTTTGACAACACAAGAATAAACTCCAAATAAATTCATGATCCGATCCGAACCGGATTCGAACCAAAATAACAATGGGTGAGGTTTGGAGTCATTTTTTGCGTTGCAAGTCCATTTTTTTGGGGTGATGTTATATATAAACCGCTTTTGGATATATACAAACCAATTTTTAGAGTTTTTTGGGTCCTTTAAAAACATTATATACAAACCAACTTAAATACTCAAAAAATCAATTTTTCTCATTTCTATCCCAAGTCTCACAAGATGTTTGCCCGCTCCCGATACCCTGCCGCATACACCTACTGATATCTCTTGTAACGATCATGCTAAAGCCCCCGTCACGCAATGGAGCCTTGGCGGCAGAAGCAGCCCCCCCGGTTGGTGATCTCTCATATTCGGTTCGCCCGCTCTCGATACCCATCCGCATACACCTCACGATCACTCCTATTTGGTTCATCGTGATAACCTTTGCCGCCCCTCGATATCGCGTCGCCGACGTGTAATGGAGATTCTCCAAATTTGACAATCTAGTGTTTACCTGCAGCCGGAATGTTTCTTTCTACTCCAGCACTGTTCACAATTATAGCAAAATTTAAAGTATTTATACGAGCTATTGATTTTTGTAAGAAAAAAATTTAATATCTCGCGAGCTAGTGTTATTAAGTGGTTTTTTAAAAAAAATTTATTTTGTGCTGGTTTGTATATAACCATTAGGTTTGTGTATAACAAATTTATATTTGCACTGGTTTGTATATAGTAATTGTTTGTATATAGCCAAAAGCGGTTTATATATAACATCACCCTTTTTTTTACAGTTATACAATGTAAGAAAGATGTGATGTTTTTCAAATTAAATAATGTGTGTGAATAATACAATAATCTTGAAAAATTATATTTATAATAATAACGGTGCGACACAGTTTTGTCGATTTTACACCGCCAAAATCGCAATGCAAATTATGCGGTTTTGCAACCAACGAAACCGCTCTACAACCAAATCATTCGATACGGTTTAAAATCGGTGCCGTTTATAATCGATGCAGTCTAATGCGGTTTTGTGGTTTTACAGTTTCAGTTTTTAACTAACCATACTTACTATATTATATAAAAAAGTACTCTTCATTGGAATAACGTGAAATTCCTATGCCCGGGTCCCAAACTCGAAGTCCCTTTTGCAAAAAAAACCTAACGAGTTTACATTTCTCATCCGATTTTTTATTTTTGACCTCCCACATTCATTCCGTCAAATTTGATTTTGGTTCTTGTTGCAACCGACTGGAACCGGATTGAACCGCATAGAATCAGACCGAACCGCACAGAATCGGACCGAACCGTTAGTGGCCGGTTTGATTTTGGTTCTTGTTGAACCGTAACCTGTACCGTTGACACAACGGTTCTAAAAATTATGCTAGAACCGGAACCGATCAAATCAAATAAGATTTTGATTCTAATTTAAAGAACTATTACCTTATCGGTTCGGTTCACGATTTTAATAGAACCGAAACCATGATAGCTCTATTCTCAATTCGTAGTTGTCATCAAAGAAGAAGCCAGGTGCAGCTGTCTGGCAGGCTGTGTCTTGAGTTTGCAGTAGGGCTGATGTATTTTCTCATTCATCTGTACATTGCCATTTTTAAGATTGTTTCTTAACAATTGTTGCAGTTCATCTATTCCAATTGTTGCAGTTCATCAATATGAAGATAGTTAAAAACGGCCTCGTTTTTCTGCGTCAAAAACTGTTGTCTGAATCCTCTTTTCAATTTGTTATTACTATTAGGATAATCCTACACATATCTAAAATTCATCTAAATATCACAAAAAGTGGGCCCCACACAATAAAATAAATAAAATTTATTTGTCTTTGCAGAGTTTGGAATAGTAGTCTGGTGTTTTTGTTAAGAAAATATGGGTGTGGGGCCCACTTTTTGTGATATTTAAGTGAATTTTAGATGTGTGTAGAATTATCCTTATTATTATTAGCAGTGGTTCACTCAAAATAGAGCTTATTACATAATATTGATAGTAATGTAGCATGTATTGATTAATTGTCATGATAGGAAAAAACGGTTACAAAAGAAATTACAAATAACAGAAAGAACATGATAAATGGGGAAAATTTCATGTGTTTTTTGCCTAAACCGCTCTTTATTTGACGCATGAAAGTCAAATAAGACTCGAATCCTGATGATGGAAGGAAGAGCTCCTCATCAACCTCTGAACCCAAGCTCGGGTCCTCCTCGAGGACGGTCTCTAACCCGATTCGTGCGTGGCGTGGCCGCATCCCCGCCCTCCGTAGCTGCCGCGATTCGGATGGCGCCGCCACCGTGTGGAAGGTGCCGCGGGGCGAATGCGGAGAGGGCATGAGCGCCCCCACGGCCTCGCCGGCTGGGCAGGGGACAACCTTGTGTGCCCTCCCCATCTCTCTCAATGGGAAGCCAATTAATCCTTTTTGTTGTTGTTGCCGGAGGATTTATATAAAAAGTTCGGAGGGTAGTTTGGTAATTATGGGGATATTTTGGGGGGTATTTTTAGTTGAATGCTAGCTCATTTTTCCAGAAAATGGAAGTTTTTTCCCCAATTTGAACGTCCAAATGGCTGGTTTGGAGGTGTTTATGCCCTTGTTGTTTCTCTCTGCCCCATTTTTGGTATAATTGGTTTTCTAGAAGAGACATAATTTCTATTTTTTGGAATTTACTCTTTCGAATCAAAATGATCATGTGCAAGAGTAAAAAATCTTAAATCGCAAAAACAGATGTGCCGCACAAATTGCACTGATTTTTAAACCGCTCAGCGTAATGTCGGTACGATGCGATATAAAACTTTTATAAATCAAATGTGGTGCGGTGTGGCCAAAGTTATTACTATTTTATAACTCATGATTCTAAGGCTCCGTTTGCCATGGTGGTGGCGGTTGTCACCGCATTAGTTAAAACGTCATTCGTTAAGGATCACCTAACAAATATCATCTGTTTGAACATAAAACTGGATGAAGTTCCTTAGATGAGCGTTAGCAAATAATAATTTAACCCCCGTGTTCATTACGACCACCACTGTAACGACCCGGGAGGCAACCTGGCATCGATACAGGGCTGCAGCCCATGCCACCCCAACCCATCACCGGCTTGTTTATCAGCACAATAGGTTGTTGACGCAAGGTTTCGAACCCACAACTCTTAACAAGAGCGCCTTAAACCGCGCCTCATCACCAATTGAGATGCAGCTCAGTAGGTGATGAGGTGTGGTTTAAGGCGCTCTTGTTAAGGGTTGCAGGTTCGAAACCTGCAGCTCAGTTGATGATGCGGCGCGGTTTAAGGCGGTCTTGTTAAGGGTTGAGGGTTCGAAACCTTGCGCCAACGACGTATGTGCTGATAAATAGGTCGGTTATGGGTTGGGGTGCAATGGGCTGCAACCTTGTATCGATGCCGGGTTGTCTCCCGGGTCGTTACAACCACCGTGCCAAACGAAGCCTAAATCTTGCATGATCATTTATCTTTGAATTCTCTTTGCAAAGCTTCACTACTCATTTTAACTTCAATTTAATTAGACCATGAATTTATCATAATGACATGTATGAAATGATAATTTTTAAAATTGAGTTTCTATTTTGGTTTTTAGTTTTCTTTTTCAAGACATGCAATAATTAACATGCAAAATGAGCACCTACAGCGCAAATTTTGAGTGCGGTGCTATTTTGCTCGGGCCAAAATAGCAATTTTGTGGCGCGGTTATAGTTTGGGCCCAAACCGTACCAAAACAAACATGATGCACCTCTGTAAATAATCAATAATGTAGCCGCCCCATGTTTAACTATACTACAGTCATCCTTGTTAGGAAATACGAGATCCATAGAACATGCAAGAAATCGCAGAAAAATTAACAAGCAAAACACACAATGATCTAACGTGAAAAAACCTCAAGATCGGAGAAAAAACCACGACCACCCGCGTCCAGAAAATTCACTATGAAAAGAGATCAAGAGTACACCGCTTCTATTCTGCCGCTCCTCTTCTTCAATTTTCGCATACGCGTACCCAACCCTAGGCCGAAATAGGCCTTTTATGAACGTAACAAACAGTAAAAAAACTCAGTGCCCAGTACTCACAAACACAGTCAGGCTCCCCAAAGTAACAATCCTCATCGTGACTTGCACCACTTTTGTGTAACATTTATGAATGCCTTGCGGTATGACCATCTCATGTGAGATTCATAGCCATCTACAAATAATCTTGTTACATGTTGTGCAAGAACCTCTAATAAGATGCATGTAGTAATCATGTTCAATGCTAGACTCGGCAGAAGGCCGGCCGTGAGCACTTGCGGAAGGCCCTTCTGGTATGGGGCCAAGCCCACTGGACTAAGACAGGGATGCTCGGGACACCTCCTTGACTGCCTAAGGCCACTAAATCGCTTACTCACCTCACTAAAGGCAATGCATATGTCGTCGCACTCTAGCGAGGAGTTGGGGATGAACTGCAAGACTGCCACACCGCCAAACTCTGCTAAAAACCCTTGTCGACAAACAGGGGAAGCATAGGGGTCTTTCGGGACCAGCCGAACTGCCCAACCGCTGAAAATAGGAAGTCCCTTGTGTTAGTCGCCCGTGCGAGTCCCTTTTGATCCTTTTGCTTTGCTCCTCGCTCACTTGAAATTGTTTGACAAAGAATATTGTACTGTAATAGATGAGTTCTTATGAATTTTTTCTAGACTTAGGTGGCGTTTGGTTGGGTTTTTTGCCTACGGTGCGTTTGAAACGCACCTCTATTTTACGCATAAGCTATGTTTGGCGTTGCTGTTTCAAGAACCGTCGGTTCTAAAATTTCGCGGCTTCCTATTGATCTCGATCCACTGTAAAATGTTGCGTTCAGCCGCAACCGCAACATTTGCATTCTGCCGCTCCCGAGTCCCGCCCGTCCGCTGCTGCTCTGAGTCCCGCCTCCCAATCTCCCGCTCGTCCGCTGCTGCATTCTTCGACTTCTAGCTGTCTTCCTCAATTCGACGATGTCTCCATCTCTGGTTAGATTCTTGCTTCCCTCCCTGCTCCTATTTCTCTTCTTCCATTATCCCTGCTGTTCCTCTTACCCTTCGTCCCAGCTCATAAATCCTTCTAGAGCGAAACAGATCCCGTCGAAGCCCAGGTCCATTTCCTCACTTTCCTCCTCCCCTCCCTCTCCCCCCCCCCCCTCTCTCTAAAATATTACCTTTTGCAGAGCATTCGTCTACGAGGGTTTTTTGACACTTAAGTCCCCCCACCGTAATTAAACCAAACTTTAACAAAAAATGAAAGTTGATATCAAGATTACCAACATCCAAAGAGTAGTCGTAAGCAGAGCCAGAAGATAAATTAAAGAGGCTAGTCGCATGGGATACACGCACAGATTTTTAAAGAGGAGGAAGAATAAGAATTAACAACAATGTACATATTTCTGAAAGAAGACGAAGAAGAAGAGGAAGAAGAAGAGGAGGAAGAACTTACGACAGCGGGAGCGGGTGCGGCAACGAGAGCGGGAACGGGAGTTTTATCCGCACGTATGGTATGCTCATCACTTTGGTAAGAAATTGTTTGTACCAGTTTATGCCTTGAAACTCTATTTACTTCATGTTATTTAAACAACAACAACAACAACACTCAAGCCTTTATCCCGAACTCTATCAATGAACCTTAATTTTGTGTTATGAATGAATTTTTGTTTAGTGTTGTGTTATGTCACTTTCATATTTGAAAAAAAAATTTGGCTAAAAACTCCGTTTTGAATCCAAACAACTTTTCGAAAACTCCGTTTTGTAAACTCTGTTTCACCCAAACAGTTTTTTAACAAAACTCTGTTTTCCAGAATCAGCACTTTTTCAATCAGCAACAGTTCATCAGCAGCTTTCCATCAGCAACAGCCCAACCAAACAAAGCCTTATTATGCTTCAGGAGTATTTAGGCAGGTTTGCCTTTAGCGGGCAAAGTTAGAGGACAAGCCGAGCGACCAAATCCTTGAAATTCTTTCACAGAAACAAAATTTGGTTCCAAACTTCCAATGAATTGGAGGCCAGTCCCTTGCTTTATTGCACATTTTGTTATTTTAAAAATGTTCTTAAGTTGTGTACTTTGTTAAATTTTAAAATATGTCTTTGAGGTTTTTAGGTGTTTGTTATGTGCAAATCAGTTTTGGATATATGCAAATCAGTTTTGAATACGTGCAATTCAATTTTATGTGCAAATCAAAAGATTATATGTACAGCTCAAATTATTTCGTGCAAATAAAAAAATTCATTCAAAATTCTTTAACAAAATATTAACCAATCATCTGCATCAAAATATTTTAACCATTCTTAGTTGCAATAGCTAATAGCCACAGGACAATCACCTAAGATGAAGGCTCAGTTTGGGGGGGGGGGGGGGGGGGGGGGGATAGGCTTATTTTCACAGGTCAAGCAGTTACAACCGTATAAACTGGACCTTAATTAAGGTCCGGTACATACGATCATAACTGCTTGACCGTTGAAAATATTAGATGAGGAATCACCTAAGATAGCATTTTTAGATAATGCTCATTTCTCTTGAGTAATCACCAAAGATTAAGGAGGATTAAATGAGTTTCAAAGTTCACCTTGGTCAGTTGAAATGCAGGAAATCAGTTTAAACAAGATGGGAAATGGAGGATTTAAACTGCAGAAAAATGAGTAGGGCAGAGTTGGTTAAAATGAAGGAAGAGGAAAGGATGATTGAGCTCGACATCCGTCTCGACGAGAATAGTACCCCAAAATAAGGAGAAGAGGAGAAAACGAAGGGAACATCAAGAGATTTCCTGGCGATTCGTTCGTCTGTTGAGATCCCGGTGGTTGCAAAGGAGTTTCACGGGCGATTCACGCGAGAGAGCATGAGTGGCAGTGACCTGAGTTTTCTTCCAGGCAAACACGAGAATGAACCAGCGGGTTGATTTTGGTTTGCACTTATCCTATATGCATTTCTACATTTTAATAATATTCAAGCTATTCTTAATTATTTTACTAGTTTGCACGTATCCATATCTAGTTTGCAAATAACAATCACAAATTTTTATTGAGCTTTGTATTTGGCTTAAAATGTTCACAGAAAAGCAAGTAGCGAGTGTGATGTTGCAGAGGGGAATGAAGGAATCTCGTGCACGAGTGCCCACATGGGGGTTTAACCACATGGTCAGCAAGTTGTAGCGAGTTGATTTTCTAATTGGAGACTTGAGATGTGTGTACTAGTATAACATAGTACAATTACACAGTGTGCCCCGTAGCATCGTCTGTAACCGAGATGGGCGCTTTACTTCGAATGATTGGAGGCTAATCCACCAGTTGTTGGGTACTCAACTGAAGTTCGGTACTGTTGGGAATAGTGCCCTTCAATGTTCTCTAGGATTTGAAGATGCATCACAAATCAGGCTAGGGGGCACAATGTATTTGATGCTTGGTCTAGTCTTTGTTTGCAGGACAGTCCTTGATTGGACAAGGGTACCCAAAAGAGTAAGCTGACAAGTTAGATTTCTGTCTAAGGCAAAAGCGCCGAGAATAAGAGGTTGTCTCAGCACAATCGCTGAGATAAGAGTTAGTCTCAGCACAACCGCTGAGACAAGTGTTTGTCTCAGCTGAGAAGAAGAAAGAGCTGGGACAGCTGTGAAGAAGAACTGTTGAGACAAGAAAGCGTTGAGACAGTTAAGCAGAAGAACCGCTGAGACAAAGTCAGCAGAATTTCACTATGTCCAGAAGCGTTGAGTGAAGCAGATTCACTCAACGCTTCTAATGAAGGGCCAAGTCTACGCGGGCTGAGTGATTCAGCATCACTCAACGCTTGATTGTTTCTGGAATTTTTCTATGTCCAGAAAGGGGTGACGTCAGCTGATGTCACCAGAAGTCATCAAGTTAAAGCATTTCAAAGCTGTTGCGGGAAAGATACAATTATGGCGGAAGCTACTGTTTGTCCTCTTCTGAGGGAGGTGGCGCTCATCCTCCATGGCTAGGCCCGCAATACTATTAAGAGTCGTTGAATCTCAAGGACATATAAAAGGAAATGTTTAACTTGAAAACATTAACTTTTCTAGGGTTGCGAAAAGAGGCGGCTGGACATCATCGTCTTCTCCGACAAGCTTGAAAGAATAGTTCAGCAGAGAAAGCAAGAGGACAGATAAAGATGGCTGAAGCTTCTTCCACTTCAGCAGAATAGTTCTGGGCAGAACAAGATAGCTTATTCTTCTGATTCAGCAAGAGTGAAGATAGCTGTTGAATATGACTCATTCCTTCAAAAGTAGGTAGCTGAGCAAATCTGATCAGCAAAGAAGTTAGCTGCTGAAGAGGACTCTTTTCTTCCACAATAAGTGGCCTGGATTGAAATCTGCTCAGTCCAGCAAGGTAGATTCAGAGATTAATCATTGAGTCAGTTATTTAATCATTTCATTTAAATTACCCTGTAGGATTCGATGTGTACTGAATCTGAGTATAGGCCTAAGTAATTAGGATGAGTGCTAGATCTATTTAGATTTGAGCTGTAGGAACACTTGGTGTTCTGAGGTAGGTGATTGGTGAATCACTGAGCTGTAGGATCCAAGTGTTGATCTGAGAGTAGGGATGTCATCCCAACCTGAGTAGTAGGGCTTTGTGCCTGAGGTAGGTGACTGTAAAGTCACTGAGTTGTAGGTGATAGGATTGTCACTGAACTGTAGATCTTGGAGGAGACTGAGTGTAGGGCCTTCGTGCCTGAGGTAGGTGATTAATTAATCACTGAGTTGTAGGTGTCTGGAAGGGCACTAAGGTAGGTACCTGCTGGGTACTAAGTTGTAGGAGTGTTGCATCACTTTAAAAGTAGGGTTGTGTGTCTGAAACTGTATGGTTGAGATGTAACGACCCCAGGCCCGAAGCATCGCTATAAATCTCAAAACCTTAGGTCCCACTCGGCGAACTCAGCACAGGCGCCGTGGTCAACCGACATTTCAACTCCTCAAAAGCACGCGAGCACTCTGGCGTCCAAACGAACTTCTGCACTTTCCTCGTCAAAGTAGTGAGAGGTAACGCTATCCGCGAGAAGTTCTCCACGAAGTGCCTATAATAGCCGGCAAGCCCCAGAAAGCTCCAGACTTCCGCTACCGTAGAAAGCACAGACCACTCTCGTATCGCAACAATCTTCGCCGGATCCACTACAATACCCTCTCCACTCACTATATGACCGAGGAATGCCACTGAGGATAACCAAAACTCTCATTTAGAGAATTTGGCGTACAACTGATTCCTCCTCAGCGTCTCCAAAACCAAATGTAGATGTCTGAAGTGATCCTCCTCACTCTGCGAGTACACCAAAATATCGTCAATTAAGACGATCACAAAATGGTCCAAGTACTCCCGGAACGTCCCGTTCATCAAATCTATGAACACCGACGGCGCATTGGTCAGCCCAAACGGCATGACCGTAAACTCGTAATGCCCGTATCTCGTACTGAACGTTGTCTTAGGGATATCAATCTCCCTTATTCTCAGCTGATAGTAACCGGACTTGAGGTCCAACTTTGAGTACACCGTCGACCCGACTAACTGATCAAAGAGATCATCAATCCTTGGGATCGAGTACTTGTTCTTTTTTGTTAGCTTGTTTAGCTCCCGATAATTTATATATAGCCTCAAGCTTCCATCCTTCTTCTTAACAAGGAGGACCGGTGCGCTCCAAGGCGAAGAACTTGGATGCATATATCCTTGCTCCAACAACTCTTGAAGTTGCACCTTCAGCTCCGCCATCTCCTTAGGCGCTAGCCGATACAGAGATCGTGACACAGGCTTCGCACCTGGCACTAGCTCAATCGTGAAATCAATTTCCCGTTGAGGCGGGGCTCCAGGAAGATCACCAGGGAACATATCAGGGTACTCTGATACCACTGAAATACTATCCAACGTAGGTTTTAGCTTTGCAACCTCCACTAGCGTAAAGAACAGCTCTGCTCCAGCACGAACCGCCTTCACCACCTGAAGGGCAGACATCAACGTCTTGCTCGACCCTTTCAAGCCCGTAAAAGTCGTCTCACGACCTGCTCACAACTTGACTTCCTTGCAACCGCAATCAATATAGGCTTGCTGCTCCGAGAGCCAGTCCATGCCAAATATAGCGTCGAACTCCACCAACGGTAGTAACGACGCACAGATCGAACTCTTGATTCCCAATGTGAATCTTAACGCCACAGATTTTATCCGCGCGCATCGAACACTCATTCGGTAACAACACATTCAACTTGTCCTTCGCCATCAAAGAAGGTACTCTGATGCGCGATATGAATCCTTCGGACAAGAAGGAGTGTGAAGCTCCCGTATCAAAGAGTGTTCTTGCCGGATTCTCACAAATCAAAACAAATACTAAACAAGCAGTGGTAAGGTAACATGCACATAACAAGAATAAAACAATTTGACTTGCTATAAATTTAAATAATACCTATCACCACATCCGCTTGTTTAATGGCCTTCTGTTGGCCAAGATTATAAACCCTCGATTGAGCCGGAGCATAATGGGACGCGGTTGACTCCACCGCCTTGCCCTTCTCTTCATAAGTGGCTCCCGACTTCCTCTCGGACTTGGGACATCCTCTCCAGCAATTCTGGGCAAAGTGCCCCGGCTTTGCATAAGTAAAACATGGGTCCGACCCGTAGTCGCCCCAGAAGCACCAGAAGAGGGGCCTGGACCCGAAGTCCTAGCCTTCTTGTTGAACCTACGATTACCGGACTTTGAAGTAGTCGGCACTTTGACTTCAGTCTTCTTATCACCCGAGCTTTTCTTTGCTTGAACATTCTTCATGTCCTTCTCCAAGGACCGGCCAGTGTTGACCAGGGTCAAGAAGTCCTGCGTCATAGGCCCCGAGAGTAGTAGCCTCAAGTCATCTCTCAAACCTCATAGAAACGGTTCGTCTTGCGCTCCTAATCCGCGATGGTAGAGCTAGGATAACGAACTAACTGAATAAACTTGTGGAGATACTCATCCACGCTACTCTCTCCTTGTACCAACCTCTGGAACTCATTCTCCAAAGCTATCATCTGCGTCGAAGGGAGGTACCTAGCCAAGAACAGTCTCTAGAACTCTTCCTTCGAAACGTCGGTAAGTTGTCTTCCTCTCAATAGATGCAGCTCCAAACCCTCCCACCACAGCCTAGCGTCTCCATCCAACAGGAACGTAGCTATAGTGGTCATCTGCCACTCCTCCGTCTCCGTCGCTGTCAAGACTCTCTTCACTCGAGAGAGCCAATCTTCAGCTTGGGATGGGGTTCCCAACCCCGAGAACACAGGAGGATTGAAGCTCATAACATGTTTGAGCTGTCTCTCGGTTGCCCTCCTCGGCACCAACGGTTCCAACACTACCTGCTCCACTCTTCTTGGCTCATCCCTTTGAAGTGGTACCTGCTCTATCGTAGGAGCGGGCTGCTGCATTTGCCTGGAAGGCTGCACATTGATCATGGCAAACACTGCTTCTGCAACCAATCGTATGGTTTCAACCGAGGGAGGTGTTGTAGGAGCATCATTTGGTGCACTACTAGCCTCAGAAACTCGGCGTTCTGACGGCCCAGCACCGCTTCTGGTCACCTATAGTTGTACAAAACACCGTTAAGCGACCAAACAAAATTGCAAAACGCAGTTATAGGAACGCGCAGGTTCCTCAAACACGTGTATTTTCATTCGTAAGTGGACATTCATGTGTTCTTTTGATGTTATAACGATGATGCACGCACATGTGCTCACCACCCCTTAAAAGAATTCGTCCACGAATTCATTTTAAGCCCGACCGAAACTAGGAGTCTGATACCAAATTATAACACCCCCTATTTGTCGCATAGCATATAGCAGTAGGTCCGTCCGCGGCCCGACGCCATATACCACAGACAGGCCGGATGGTTACTCAATGGAAACCATCCAACCAATCCAACGTCCTACACAGAGTCATTCTAGCGGAAGCAATTTTATTAGTTACAATAACAAGAACCCAGCACTAGCATGAATGTCCACTAAACAGAACCAAAAGAAATGAAGTACAAATACACAAGTACTGGCTTTATGGCCTTACAAAATGGTTTACTCAAATTACATGTTTTTCAAACCTCGGCACGCACGCCGGTCATACATGAATAAAATAGGTAAACACTCAAACTAGCCCTTCGAGGGCTGGCTCAACAATTTGAGCTTCAGCCCGCTATTGACTGCTCGGTCCTGCAGCACCTGCAAGCAACAATCCACCGTGACGGTGACAAATAAAGGCAATGGTCAGCTATGCTGACCAAATTATAACGATCTCGCCCCCAAACTCAGGGCGGCGATAGGAACTGTTGAAGGTTGCCTATCAAGGGGGTTGCAGGTTCGAGACCTGGCCTCAACAATGCACCGCGGCCGAGAACTAGGCGCGGAGAGGCTTTGGGGTGCTTGGGCTACATCCCGGTAGCGATGTCCAGAACGAGACAAGCACATGGGCCTCTGAGCTCGGGCCTGGGGTCGTTACATAAAAAAGTGCACTTTTTTATGTAACGACCCCAGGCCCGAGCTCAGAGGCCCATGGGCTTGTCTCGTTCTGGACATCGCTACCGGGCTGCAGCACAAGCACCCCAAAGCCTCTCCGCTCCTGATTCTCGGCCGCGGTGCATTGTTGAGGCCAGGTTTCGAACCCGCAAACCCCTTGATAGGAAACCTTCAACAGTTCCTATCACCAACTGAGCTGCAGCTCAGTTGGTGATATGAACTGTTGAATGTTGCCTATCAAGGGGGTTGCGGGTTCGAGACCTGGCCTCAACAATGCACCGCGGCCGAGAAACAGGCACGGAGAGGCTTTGGGGTGCTTGGGCTGCAGCCTGGTAGCGATGTCCAGAACGACACAAGCCCATGGGTCTCTGAGCTCGGGCCTGGGGTCGTTACAAAACACGCACCCTAAAACCAAGAGGAGAAGTGTCGTTACCTTATGACCCCCTTCCTAGCCATGAAAACTTAGTCGGATGAAAACCATCGCAATGGACTTGCCTCCGTGGATCTAGACTCGGCTTGCGATTTGGGGCCCCGAAGCCTCTCCGGCAGCCGGATATTTCCTTCACCTTCTTCCTTGCTCTCCCTTCATTCTAGAACTTAGAAAGAGAATACTTGATGAATAATGAGGGTTTTCAAACCCTATTCCCAGACATAACACAGCCAGGATAACCCAGAACCATCAGATCCTAAAAGAAGGAAACGAATGGCCACAATTCACACTTAAAACCAAAACACCTGGGTCGAACACATCTTGCGACACGCCCGTGTCCAAGGCCGTGTGCCTCAATCGACGCCGAAACTGTCGCACCCAGAACAGGACACGGGCACTGGACACGCCCGTGTCGAACATGACACGCCCGTGTCACTCAGTACAAGCCCATGTTGCTGGGCGTGTTCCTCCATCGATACAGGATCAAAAACCACCCGAGAAGGACACGGGTATTCGACACGCCCGTGTCAGGCCGAACACGTCTGGGCTCTAGGCCGTGTTTATCCCCTCACAAGGCCCTGCTAAAAACTCGAGCAGGACACAGCCTAGGACACGTCCGTGTCTCAGGCCGTGTTCGAAGTCTCGACGATCGTCGACTGCCTTTTTGTCGACTTCGTGGAAAATTCGTCAAACACGCGCATGACATGGCCTTGGACACGCCTGTGTCCCAGGCCGTGTTCACTGTCTCGACACTTCATCGAGCACAGTTCGTCGACTTCCCGGGCTATCGATGAACCCGAGCATGACACGGCCATGGATACGCCTGTATCCTAGGCCGTGTTCACTGTCTCTATACTTCGTCGAGCTCAGTTTGTCGACCACCCGAGCTTTTCGTCGAACCCGAGCACAACACGGCCATGGACATGCCCGTGTCCTAAGTTGTGTGACCCCTTACCAAGACCCAAACTTGGCTATGAATGATGTCCGTCCCTCTTTCGAAATTTGGGGTGTTACAATCCACCTCTCAACTATGACGCATGTCAGCTTAGCAAGCATCACCGCTCCTCCTTCCCACCAGTGCAAAGTCGTGGCTCTTCCCGTCTGTTTGACCTCGTTCACTCCGATGTATGGTGTCCTGCTCCTACCCTCACCATCAGCCGAGGTAGTTCATATATTGTCACCTTTATTGATGATTTCTCTAGGTGTACGTGTGTGTATCTTCTAAAGGATCGCTCCAAACTGTTCTCTGTTTGGACATTGTTTTATTATATGATTAAGAATCAGTTTGATATATCTATTAAAATCTTTCGTTCTGACAATGCTAAGGAATATCTTTGTCATGATTTCTCTTCTTTATGTATGCAACATGGTGTTATTCATCAAACAAGCTATGTCTATACCTCACAACAAAATGGGGTGGCAGAATGCAAAAACCGTCACCTTCTCGATGTCACTCGCACACTGATGACACAGATGCACGTCCCTCACTCATATTGGGGCTATGTTGTCCTCATCTCCTGCTATCTCATCAATCGCATTCCCTCCACAGTTCTTCACGGTAAAACCCCATTCTCCATTCTCTATCCGGACAAGAATCCATTTTCTCTTCCTCTGCGTATCTTTGGGTGCACAGCCTTTGTGCACTCTACCTCCGCCACCCATGACAAACTCTCACCACGGGCCATCAAATGTGTCTTTCTGGGGTACTCTACCACTCAAAAAAGATTATTGTTGCTTTGACCTCGTTACCCGCAAGCAGTTCGTCTCTGCGGATGTCACCTTCTTTGAAAATGCATCCTACTTCTCTCATGACTCCTCCTCTCCTCCTGATGTTCCTACTTCTCATACCAACCCATCCGTCCCCTCTACACCTACTGACGTTCCTACACCTCCACTATCTCCACCCTCTCCTCCACTGTCTCCATCTCCTGAGATATCTCTCTCCTCTCCGCAGCTGTCTCTCTCTATTCCCAGGCCAGCTCTCTCCACCACGGATGCCCTGGCAACTCCGACACATGCCGACCTGAATCTTCACATTGCTCTTCGCAAATGGGTGCAGTCTTGTACCCAACACCCACTAGCTGCTGTTGTTTCCTATGATCGTCTAACTCCTTCTTGCAGGGCGTTTGCCTTGGCTAGCTCTGCGACTGCCGCTCCCCGCACCTACCAGGAAGCTCTTATTGTTCCTCATTGGAGGGCCGCCATGGATGAGGAAATTGCTACTCTCACTGAATGGGGTACTTGGACCCTTGTTCCTCCCCATTTGGGCACTGATGTGGTTGGCTGTCGTTGGGTCTTTGTTGTGAAGTTCTGTCCGGATGGTAGCGTGGATCGATATAAGGCCCGCCTGGTTGTCAAAGGCTTCACTCATACCAATGGTGTTGATTACTTTGACACCTTCTCTCTCGTTGCTCGTCTCAGCACCATTCGGGTCCTCTCTGTAGCTATCAATAGGGATTGGCCCATTTCACAGCTGGATGTTAAGAATGCTTTTCTCTATGGTGATCTTCATGAAGATGTTTACATGAAGCAGCCTCCTGGGTATGTTGCTCAGGGGGAGACACGAGTATGTCGACTGAAGAAGGCCATCTATGACCTAAAGCAAAGCCCTCGGGCTTGGTTTGACAAGTTCAGCCGTATTGTTGCGGCCATTGGTTTTGCAAGAAGTTTGGCCGATCACTCCTTATTCATCCATAAAACCTCCTTTGGTATGATAGTTCTTGTTGTATATGTGGACGATATTCTTCGAACTGGCGATGATCATGTTGGGGTAGTCTTGACTAAGAAACACCTCCATCAACACCTAGTCACGAAGGATATGGGCTCCCCTAAGTATTTTCTGGGGATTGAAATCTCTCGAAAGCCCAACTCTTTGGTTCTCTCCCAACGGAAGTATACTCTTGATTTATTAAAAGAGGCAGGGTTGACTAGTGCTAAACCTGCTCGATGTCTCATGGCTACTGGAGAAAACAAAAAATCGACAGATGACTCGCCTCTCCTATCTGATACTATGAGATACCAACGTCTGGTGGGCAAACTCATTTACCTTACGGTGACCAGACCCGACATCTCATATGTTGTACGCAAGGTTAGCCAATTTATGCGAGCTCCTAGGGAGTGTCATCTATAGTCTGCACTGAGGATATTGGAGTGTGTCAAAGCAGCACCAGGAGAATGATTGTTTTTTTCAGAAGAATGGTCACTTGAGTGTTGAAGCGTACTTTGATTCGAGCTATGATGATGATAAATGAGACCGCAAGTCAACGTCGGGCTTTTGCACATTTGTTAGAGGAAATCTTATGAGCTGGAAGAGCAAGAAACAGTCTGTCGTCTCCAGGTCCAGCGCAGAAGCAGAATATCGAAGTATGGCGTCGACCACGTGTGAATTGAAGTGGTTACGGGCTCTCATGCTTGACTTAGGAGAGGTTTACAACCATCCTCTACCGATGTTTTTTGATAATAACGCCGTTATATACATCTCCAAAAATTCGGTCTTTCATGAGAGAACAAAGCACATTAAAGTCGACTGCCACTTTATTCGGGAAGAGATTTTGAAGAAACAAATTTTTACTTCGTTCGTCACCTCCGACAAAGAGTTAGCAGATATTTTAACCAAGCCGGTGTCCGCCTCCTTTCTTAACATTTGCGACAAGCTGAGCATGATCGATATATATGCTCCAGCTTGAGGTGGTGTGTTGATGTATGGAGACTGGGCGGTTTGGCAGTCTGACTCTAGCGGATTAGAGACCGAGCGGTCTGTCGGTTTCTCTCCAGTGGTTTGGTGGCCGGACTGTTACTGTTGGTGTCTGGGCGATCTGGCGGTTTGTCTCAGGTGACTTGGAGACCGGGCGATCTAGCGGTCTCCCATGACAGCTTTTTCTCGCCTTCTGGTGGTTGCCGGGCGGTTAGCCTATTCGTCTAACCGCGCGGCCTGTTGGGCTTATTTTTATGATAAACTGCTTACACCTGTAATTATTTAGTCCAACATTGCTTAATTGTAATCTCTCTCATCTCCTCTATTCTATAAATGGGAGGATATACGTTTGTAATAGATACCTTTTTTGGATAATAAAATTTGTTACTCCAAATTTTCGGCCTATTTATTTTCTATTTTCACAGGGCTTGAGGTGTAAGCTCTGAGGAGCATATGTAGAGGAGTTTGGCCTTGTCTAACAAGAGTTAGAAAGGTGGGAGTGATAGTGAATGTACCCATAATGTGGGGAACCACTATAAATCATTGTGTGATTATTTGTGTGTTTGTTTTTCTTTTATGAATTGCAGGTGTTAAGGACAAGCTCTATATTACCCTAAGCTGAAAGCTAAAAGAAAGCAACAAGATAGTAAAAAGACTAAAAAAGATTTAAACACCTATCCCCCCTCTAGGTGACCATCTAACCTTGAAATAAAAACTTTCAAGTGGTATCAGAGGGAGGTTACTTAAAAAGGACCTAACAGTCTAAGTAAGCCTCCAAGGTTAGCTAGAAGTTATTACATATGGGTTCAGGTATGAATTACAAGGAGTTGGGGGCCATGAAGCTTTCAATCTGTAGGAAGGAAGGATTTATCCTATGAAAGCAAAGGGTTAGATTGTTCATGGAAGAATCTGACCCTGGGATCTATGTAACAGTACAGGAAGGTCCTTTTGTCCCCACAAAGGCCTCCACTATAGATCCAACTCTGAAAGTGCCCAAGGCATATACTGAGATGGATAGAGATGAGTAGTGCTGTCTACCATGGACTAGAGGGCACAAAATATAATAGCTAGTATTATTGATGACTCAACCTTCCAAAACCTAGTGCCAGATTAAGGCATGAACTGATGACTGAAGTTAAGGAGAATAGAGAAGAAACTTCTCATTTAAACAAACAGGTAACAACCTGGTTTGACAGTGTTGGAAATACTGTCAAAAAGCTGACCACCATCATGAAATCCATGGAAACAAGCCTAAAATTCTCTACAACTGACATAGGTTATGTCAAAAATTTTGTGAGTGCCACTGATGAGGTGATATGGGGTGCAGCGGATAGTATAAACCAACATGTATCCAATATTTCCTAACACTCCATGTGAGGCCATTCTACTAAAAGATGAGCTGCTTGATGATAATGAGAAAATATTTCAAATCATATCAAGTAGAATTGAAGCCAACTCCACACTACTACAAGATTGGATCTTTGAAGAAAGCAGAAAGGGGGAGAAAGGTAATGCTAAGACAACAGAATTCATTGAAGATCAGACTTTCAATATGATTCAAGGTACCAGGGTGGCACTACACCTACCTCTCCTGGACAAAAAGAGGCCAGAAGACCTAAGCTTCCCAGCACAAGCTAGAGTTGCACAGGATGCACAACTTGCTGCTAGAAGGAAAAGGGAAGGAACTCAGTTGCCTGAAGAGTTCATGGCAAGGAGAAGGGCTGAGAACAGAGATGATTCAGACCATTAATAATTGGGTGATGCTTCTGAGTCCATCATCATCAATGCCTGGTTAAGCCATGGACAGGTTTTAAAGAACATTGATAGTGTATACCCTTTTGAAGAATGGATTAAACATCTGGAAAGGGATTCTCAAAGGAAGAGAATATTCAAAGAAAATCTGGTGAGGAAAAACAACTCAAAGAAGATACCTCCTAGATATATTCCCAAGATTTTCCTATACTTTAAAAGGCAGATGAACAGAGCTGAAAGTCTAAAGCTGGCTGCTAATGCTGATAAGGGTGCTGAATCAAGTTCATCAAAGAAGAGTAGACATGAGTGATTGCAAGGCTTAGGGTTCTTTAAATTTTTTAATCAAGGTATTGTAATGTGAATCAATGATGTAACAATGTCATAATTCTATCAATGAAATTAATATGAGTTTGCCATGGTTATATTATTTGTGATTGATGAGTATGCAGTTCTTATATATATATATATCTTAAATCACAAGTTTTGCCTACTGTTGATTGGCTAATGTTCTCTAAAACTGTAAATGATTATGTAACTTTTAATCATAATAATCACCTTGATAATGATTATACAATTTTTAATCATACTATTAATGGTTATGCATGTTCTAATCATATAGTTAGCCTCCTATCAATGGACTAGGTTTTAAAATTGTCAATGATTGATAGTTCACTCAAATTGTTGGTTAATCAATTATAGTGCAAAGCCTATCTCATATGGGGGAGTTAGCCCTCTACATGACTGGCTAGTTGTCATGATAATGTATTATCAGACCTATCATGATACTTTTTGTGTTGGTGCACCTTAGCATGGATGGGTGTTCTGCCTTCTTCAAATAGGGGGAGATTGTTGGGAATGGTGCTCTTCAATGTTCCCTAAGATTTGAAGAGGCATCACAAATAAGGCTAAGGGGCACATTGTATTTGATGCTTGGTCTAGTCTTCGTTTGCAGGACAGTCCTTGATTGGACAAAGGTACCCAAAAGAGTAAGCTGACAAGTTAGATTTCTATCTAAGGAAAAAGCGTCGAGGACAAGAGGTTGTCTCAGCACAACCGTTGAGACAAGATTTAGTCTCAACACAACCGCTGAGACAAGTGTTTGTCTCAGCTGAGAATAAGAAATCGCTGAGACAGTTGTGAAGAAGAACCGCTGAGACAAGAAAGCATGGAGATAGTTAAGCAGAAGAACCGCTGAGACAAAGTCAACAGAATTTCACTATGTCCAGAAGCGTTGAGTGAAGCAGATTCACTCAACGCTTCTAATGAAGGGCCAAGTCTACACGCTTTGAGTGATTCAACATCACTCAACGCTTGATTATTTCTAAAAATTTTTTAAGTCCAGAAAGGGGTGACACCAGTTGATGTCACCAAAAGTCAACAAGTCAAAACATTTCAAAGCTATTGCGGGAAAGCTACAATAGTGTCGGAAGCTACTGTTTGTCATCTTCTGAGAGTGATGGCGCTCATCCTCCATGGCTGGGCCCACAGTACTATTAAGAGCTGTTGAATCTCAAGGGCATATAAAAGGAAATGTTTAACTTGAAAACATTAACTTTTCTAGGGTTGCGAAAAGAGGCGGCTGGACATCATCGTCTTCTCCGACGAGCTTGAAAGAGCAGTCCAACAAAGAAATTCAGAGGGCAGATAAAGATAGCTGAAGCTTCTACCACTTCAGCAGGATAGTTCTGGGCAGAACAAGATAGTTGATTCTTCTGATTCAGCAAGAGTGAAGATAGTTGTTGAAGAGGACTCATTCCTTCAACAGCAGGTAGCTGAGCAAATCTGATCAGCAAAGAAGTTAGCTGCTGAAGAGGACGCTTTTCTTCAATAGCAAGTGGCCTGTACTGAAATCTACTCATTCCAGCAAGGTAGACTCAGAGATTAATCTCTGAGTCAGTTATTTAATCATTTCATTTAAATTACCCTGTAGGATTCAGTATGTACTGAATCTGAGTGTAGGCCTAAGTAATTAGGCTGAGTGCTAGATCTGTTTAGATCTGAGCAGTAGGAACACTTGGTGTTCTGATGTAGGTGATTGAAGAATCACTGAGCTATAGGATCCAAGTGTGGATCTGAGAGTAGGGTTGTCCTCCCAGCCTGAGTAGTAGGGTTTTATGCCTGAGGTAGGTGACTGTAAAGTCACTGAGTTGTAGGTGACAGGATTGTCACTGAGCTGTAGGTCTTGGAGGAGACTGAGTGTAGGGCCTTTATGCATGAGGTAGGTGATTAATTAATCACTGAGCTATAGGTTCCTGGAAGGGCACTGAGGTAGGTACCTGCTGGGTACTGAGCTATAAGAGTGCTGCAGCACTCTGAGAGTAGGGCTGTGTGCCTGAAATTGTAGGGCTGATAAGCCTGAGCTGTAGGCCTTTGTGTTAGGCTGAGGTAGATGGCTTGAGGGTCACTGAGTGTAGGAGCACTGCAGAGCTCTGAGGTAGGAACATGTTGGTTCATAGGTAGGTGTCCTGAAAAGGATACTGAGTGTAAGAACTTGTTGAAGTTCTGAGTGTAAGGCTGAGTGCCTAAGGTGTAAGCTCTAAGGAGCATATTTGGAGGAGTTTGCTCTTGTCTAATAAGAGTTATAAAGGTGGGAGGGACAGTGGATGTACCTATAATTTGGGGAACCACTATAAATCTTGGTGTACTTGTTTATGTGTTTATTTTTCTTTTATTAATTGTAGGTGTTAAGGACAAGATCTAGATCACCCTAAGCTGAAAGCTAAAAGAAAGCAACAAGATAGTAAAAAGATTCAAAAATATTTAAATACCTATTCACCCCCCCCCCCATCTAGGTGACCAGCTAACCTTGAAATAAGAACTTTCAAGTGTGGTCTTTGAAAGTCCACCTAGTGTCAACTATGTTCACCTATGGGGGGGGAATAGGTGACGTGCAGCGCTTTTGCGGAATTTAAATTGTACCTGCACACGAAAATAAAACAACACAGCACAACAGAGTACACAAGCTATTTATAGTGGTTCCCCGACTTGGGTACATCCACTTTCCCCCTTCGACCTATCTCCTAACCAGGGACGACTCGGTCTCTTCTCCAACGGGATTGAAATCCAATCCCTGCACTATCGGAAGGAACCCTTCCGCACGTAGGAGTCAACACTCCCACAAACCGGGTTGCACCCAACCCTTACAACACGGAACCAACGTTCCTTTACAACAAAAGTAAAATAGAATGTACAAGAAATACAAACTATGTGAGGAGACTACGGTGTCCCTCTTCGTTGACGACGTGATCTTGAAGTCTTCAAAGAGTCCACAACCTTGGTCTCTCTTGGAGAGGATCTCCCCGGAACCGGCGGCGGCAAGATGAGCGGCGGCTAGGTTTACGGGATCGGCGGCAACAACGATGTGAGGCTGCACTTCTTTGTTGATCCAAACTTCGTAGCGAAGCAAGCTAGGTCTACCAACGGTCACACTAGGATCAATCGTCTCGATCGATTCGGATGGGGAAGATTTTCCCGATCTACAAATCGAGAGACAAGAGATCTCCGGATAGACACGTGAGACGCTAAGCTTAGCTAGGCTTCTGTCGCAGGAGAATCTGGGCGAAACCACGATCAACCGGCGAACACCTTGTCGCGAGCGGCAGCGGCGGCAGCGGAGCGGAAGCAGCGATTTTTTGGTTCGTCCGTGCTCGCGTATTTCTTATCTGCTTCGCTCTTTTTTTACTGTTCAAAAATACCCGAGTATTTATACACTGTAGACACTTATAATATGACCGTTGTGGGTCCCACACGTAGACACCCGAATTTCGGTTCAAAATAGTCCAGCGGCAGAATCCGGTCCAGCAGCATCCAGAGAAAACGCTAAGTAAAAATCAGCGAGAATCGCAGGTGATTCTCGACGAATCGGCGAGAATCAGTTAGTGATTCTCGACGATTCGTCGAGAGTCACTAGTGATTCTCGCCGAATCACTTTTTGATTCTCAACGAATATAACTTGGTATTCAGGATCTGCTCTGCGATGGGTTCGGCGAGAATCACTAGTGATTCTCGCCGAATCTTACTTGGCACCGTTTTGAGGCAGTCGGAAAGAATCGGCAAGAATCACTAATGATTCTCGACGATTTGGCGAGAATCACTTGGTGATTCTCGCCGAATCGGCGAGAATCACTTGGTGATTCTTGTCGAATTGTACTTGGACGAATTTTCGTCTTTCCACCCAAGAGCTGCTCCTTGACCCATCCTTGCTCCTTGTCTGCTCTTGTATAAACACGGTCCTGTACTTGAAAGTAAGTGCACTCCAATAGAGAGAGTACACGTAGGCCAACACACTGATCTGCTCAACGAGGGATTACGTCGTGCAGACCCGTGTATATTGACCTACTGCACCCTGACATTGGTGTGCACTTAGCGTGGAATAACTGCAAGCACAACTTGAGAGATTTTATCAAATACATTGTCTATTGACCTTAGCTTGTCCAGGGGCTTCTTCAAATCAGGTACATTGTGGATACAATACCCAACAATCTCCCCCTATTTGACGAAGCCAAAACCCTACTAGCTAAGATGAATAACACCAATCAAATAATAAAAACAGCATTCAGAAGTTAAACATGCAGCACAAGAGAATATAAGCAACCAGATCAGGACTTGAGTCATTCACAAATTCAAATATATATACCAATATATATATATACACATATAATCTCAGAATTGTTCATATAATAGCAATAAGCATTTAACGTTCTTAAGAGAAAATGACAAGCTATAGATTGTTGACTATTTTTCCTTAGCTAAGTCATCCTTGAGTTTTTGCGCCAAGTACTTCTTCCTTTGCCTCTCCATGTACTCTTTAGGCTTCAGATAATATCTGGGAGGAGGAACTTTATCTGCTGCCGTGTTGTTCCTGAAGAAGATGTTCCTTTTGACTTCATACGTCGTATGCATCTCTCATTCATACTGGCTGTATACCTCTTTTCGATTGATTTCCCCCTGTTTCTGTAGCCAGAAGGTGTCCAAGATGATATTCTTTGAAACTGGACTCCACTTTTCATTTCTTACTTCCTCCTCAATCAGTCGAGTTCTCTTTTCAGCCTGTGTCTCATTGGAGGTCCCTTCTTGAGCTTTTCTCTTCCCCCTGGCTTTTGCTAGGGCCTCTTGGTCAAACATGCTCATCAGTTTTGCTTTAGAAATTGCCCTAGCATCATCTCCACTCATGGGAACCTCTTCCGCACTTACTCCCTCAGCAGCACTTACTCCCGCAGCAGCCGTAGAAGTCTCAGGAGCATGAATACCTGCAGGATTGTCAGGCAAAACGACGCCTAACGCCTGTTGGAGCATCCACCAGCAGCTCTCATAGACATATTTGTTTGACTGTTCGAAGTTTGTGATCATGATTTCTTGAAGCTCAGCCATCTTAGCGATGTACTCCTTCTCCCCCTTTTTGGCTTCGACTGCTATGGAGTTTGCATAAGAATGTAGTGACTCATCAATATGCTTTGAAGTCCTGGAGAATTCATTGACTAAGGCTTGCTGATTGGCGTTGAGAGTTACCATATTACCGTCAAACTTTTGAATGTTGTTTGCTACAACATGAGCATTCTGATTTACCACGACAAGAGTGTCGGTGTTCTTTTTCAACCCGTCCATTAGAAGAGTGACCGCTTGGCCGGTCGCGATATACTTTTCTTCAAATTTCTTTTCCATCACGTCAAGTTTATGATTGATCTCCACCATATTCTTGAGCATGAGATTTTCAGATTCCTTAATCCTTTTCAGCATTTTATTTTGAGCTTTTTCAAAAGAGGTCTTAAGCTCATCCACTATGCCCTGAATGATATTCACGGTGTGAGTGGCTATATCATCTCATAGGGGAATATTCTGAGGCACTTCTTGGCCTTGCGCTTCAGCAGAAGCACCTGTAGAGCTAGACACCATCACAGTCTCTAATGGGGGAATGCTGGCGGCCTCTGGATGCTTCTCTGACTCCCCCTCCACTCGTGCACCAATGTTTTCAGGAATGATTTCAGGTGCGTGCTTGTCAGATGGAGGTTCTATGAGATCCTGAGTCTCCAAGGCTTCTTGTCCCTCATTGCCATCATCCTCTCCTTCATCATCCATGAAATCATCTTCATCAGCATCCTCTTCCAACTCTTGGTCAGCAGTCCCCTGTACATCAGCTTCGGCTCCTTGATCGTTTCGGTTCAGGGCCTCCTCATGCTCCAGCACAGTTTCACTTTCTTCTTGTATTTCGGCCACAGTATCCCTGGCCACCTGGGAGATGTCAGCTACGATATCAGTCTGAGTGGGTAGAGGCTCCCCCTCAATTCCTGCAGTCAAAGTATCAGGAATTTCACTGGGGGTTACTGCTGGAGATACTTCCTGTTGGTCTTCCATGGCAGCCTGCCCAATTCGCCTCTCCCATCTGTCAAAAACACTTGCGTCCATTTTCTTCAGGTAGTGTAGAGGAACACCTGTCCTCATGTCAAACTTGTCTCCATTCAGCTGATTGAGATATAGACTTATGATTCGGCCAAAGCTCGGAGAGCTCAAGGTGTCCTTTATCTTCTCGAACATCAACGCCCCCCAGTTGAACCTTTTACGGCAGACAATAGCCACCAGGATCTTGAACATATCTGCAGAGATATGGTCATGAGATCCTGGCTTGCAGATGAGTACCTTTCCAATTATGTCAGACAGAAGCTTCCCTTCTTCATTCATATCCTTGCGCTTGATCGATCGAGTTCCTCGTGGGAGGCCGCAGAATAAGAGAGTCCTGGTCTTGTCTTCGTCCTCCAGATAGTCCTCGTGCTCCGAGCTAGAGAGCTGCAGGAAGTGAGTCAGCTTGCTGGCAGACATCTTGACCTTTGCCCCAGCCACCTTGCTTTTGATTAGAGAGTCGTCATTCCGGAGTCTTGCGGTAGCGAAGAACTCCAGCACGTCTTTGTCCAGGATTTTGCACGGGTGCTCCAGGACGAAAGATAGCCCAGCCTCTTCCAGCATCAGAATGATGTTTCTGAATTCGTCAGAGGCGTGAGAGAACCCAGTTCGAACAAGCTCGCAACCAGTGACCAACCCAGCAGTTGTCCTTGGAGACATTGCAGATCTAGGGAGAGAAGCCTTATTCTACGCTTAATCAAAAATCAAAAAGGATGTGACACTAGCGATCAAGTCCAAGTAAGGGTGAGGGAGGGTTACCTAAAGGTGTAGACAGTGGGTTAGTGCGATGAAGACGAGGGACACCCGATGAGTGTACGCGGAGAAATTCCTGGAGGCAAGAATTGAAGCCGGAAGAGCGTCCAAGAACAAGGTGAGCGTCTTGCGAGAAACTTGCGGTGAGAAGCGATGAGAAGCGATGAAAGGCGAGAAGCAGTGAGCGTCCTGCGGGAAACTTTTCGATTAGGAGAGATTCCAGCGGGAATCGGCGGGATACCTTCGATGGAGATCGGTTCGGCGAGCTTTCTTGCAGGAGTCGGCGAGTTTCCGGCGGAGGAGTTGATTCAGCGAGCTTTCCTGCAGGCTTCGGCGAGTCGGCGGGTAAGGGAAGAGTCGGCGGAAGAGATTTTGCGGGATTTCTGCAGAATGTGAAGAGTCGGCGGGTTTCAGAGAGTTTACTCCTTCGGCGGGATTCGAAATGTATAAAGGGTCGGCGAGATTTCTGCTCATTCGACGAGTATTCTGCGGTAAGTTTCCCGAGGAAATGAAAGGTCGGCGGGATTTCTTTGCGTTAACGACAGGTTATAATAAAGGTTTAACAAGTTATAACGGGATCCCTTTGCTAAGAATCGGAGGGAATTTGTCTAAGTTGTAATCGAAGGGTTTGTTAGTATAAGTTGAAATCGAAAGATTTCTTTACTAGGAATCTTCAAGTTAAGAGGCATTGCAGCATTTTTGAATTCTTCTGATGTCAAGTCAATTTAAAAATTATAAATATATATATATCTTAAAGCCAATCTATTTGGTTTTGAACGGGGCTTTTCCAAACACTTCTTGATGTCAATCGTGAGTTGGCGAGATTCACAATGACTTATCTTCGTTAACTCTTTATTGATGTATAAAAGGTTTGTATGTATCGAGTTAACCTATCCTTAGATGAGCACACATATATGTGTAAGCATAAGTATAAATGTACATATATATATAGATATATATGTAAATGTGGATACAATATGACTCAAGTCCTTGAACTGATCAAAAGTACCTGAGATTATGAGAGTTAACCTTTAGTCTCTCTGACTATAACATACCAGGTGCTCGATGTTAGAATGCTTATGTAGATATCACTTCTGTTATTCCAGATGCATGTTCCAATTCAGTCTTGGAACACCTACTGTCTAGTTCCCCTCATATTTACGGGAACCTAGACTACCCTGCAAGAAAGAATTACCTTACCTTAGGAACCCAAATCATATTGGGTCCTAGGTTCCTGTTAGCATAAGCACTCGACTGCCTTCCCCCAGAAAACCTGTCAGGAAGACTACCTCTGTCCCGTGAATGTGGATAAGCCCTTGCCTTTGGCACAGAGGGGTTGTGCCAACAGTCGATGGCAAAGTGTCCCACTTTGCCACACACCAACATGGGTGAATGTTGTATCGCCGTTTCCGACCTGATCTAGTGACTGAGGTAGTCACGGTCCTAGGTCTAAACGGGATAGAGCATGAACTCCTCACAAAATTTCCTCTTCCATCGTGACACATGGAAGGGTGGAAGGAATGCATGTTGTGAGCGTCATGAGGCCGGGAAGGTGGTGCCATTCTTTCAGGCATCCCCCTTCCTGAGGCCCCATGAAAACTTACACCATGACTTCTATCCTCCCTATCCTGTGTCCTCGGGTGGTGAGAAGTCTTCTGTGAGCTGGGACATGCAGATTCACACCGAGTTGAGGCAGTGGCAGTGAATACAAAGGGCTCAGAATGAGCCTTAGGTATTCTCTCATGGGTGGCCACGACGGCCCTTGCACTCCGGGTGTCTCCACATGGGGACAGATCACCCTTGCAGTGACCACGACTATTCCTGTGGTCATACCTGAAGGCATGATGAGTTGCCTTCCTGCTTGGAGTGGGGGGTCGGAATACCGTTTCCCCATTTCTCCACGAATTGATAATCCGGGAGATCCACCCGTTTTCTTGCTTTCTCTTTATAGCATCAACTTTGGAAAAGTTTGATACTATTCGTTTCTCATTCTCTAGAATACTCTCCAGAGCTGAGATCTTAGAGTCCTTGACCTTGTTGGACGCCAATTGGAGAACCAACAAGATCTTCAGTCGAGCAATCTCTTGAGCTTGCTCCTCAGCAAGTAGGTTGCTTTTCTGAAGGGCTCTCTTTAGGGAATCAGAATCTTCTGAAGGAAAGCAGTTCCTGTCTTCAGAAACTTCAAGAGATATGGGGCAGGATGAAGAAGTTACCTGCTCTTCTGTGTTATTGTCATTAGAGCCAGTGACCATTGTTTCATCCTCATCAGAGCTGCTTTCCTCACTGGCCTCTTCAGTCTCTGACACGGACACTAGAGCTCTGATGTTGTCCGAGAGATCCATGCCTTCATCTTCAGAGGTGAGGACCCCCACATAGGCTTCATCCTCTGGTTGACAGCAGATTCCAGCTTTCTCTGACCCCCCCCATCAACTCTGAGATCATCACCCACATAGATTTAGCCGTTCTACATTTTTCCAATCTAGAGCGAGAAGCTCCAGACCAGATATCCAAGATAATTTGACGAATCCTCTCGTCCAAGTTAAATAGTGACAGTTCTGTCTCTGACATCTCTGCGATGCACTTGGGCACTTCGATATTGTTTCCAGAGCAGGAGGTCTTCATAGGAACAAAAGGACCCTCTTCCAGGATGAGAGATGCTCGAGGATCGATGGCCTCCAAGTGACATGACACCCTCATCCTCCAGACGGGATAATACTCCTTTGTACATGCGGGAAGTCTTAGTGGCGATATCTCATAATCCAGCTCCATGCTTCTGACACCGGTGGCAGGATACTACTCAAGGTGTTAACCTTTTTGATGAGCAACCTGACTCTGATACCACTTGAAAGTCCACCTAGTGTCAACTATGTTCACCTATGGGGGGGGGGAATAGGTGACGTGCAGCGCTTTTGCGGAATTTAAATTGTACCTGCACACGAAAATAAAACAACACAGCACAACAGAGTACACAAGATATTTATAGTGGTTCCCCGACTTGGGTACATCCACTTTCCCCCTTCGACCTATCTCCCAACCAGGGACGACTCGGTCTCTTCTCCAACGGGATTGAAATCCAATCCCTGCACTATTGGAAGGAACCCTTCCACACGTAGGAGTCAACACTACCACAAACCGGGTTGCACCCAACCCTTACAATACGGAACCAACGTTCCTTTACAACAAAAGTAAAATAGAATGTACAAGAAATACAAACTACGTGAGGAGACTACAGTGTCCCTCTTCGTTGACGACGTGATCTTGAAGTCTTCAAAGAGTCCACAACCTTGGTCTCTCTTGGAGAGGATCTCCCCGGAACCGGCGGCGGCAAGATGAGCGGCGGCTAGGTTCACGGGATCGGCGGCAACAACGATGTGAGGCTGCACTTCTTTGTTGATCCAAACTTCGTAGCAAAGCAAGCTAGGTCTACCAACGGTCACACTAGGATCAATCGTCTCGATCGATTTGGATGGGGAAGATTTTCCCGATCTACAAATCGAGAGACAAGAGATCTCCGGATAGACACGTGAGACGCTAAGCTTAGCTAGGCTTCTGTCGCAGGAGAATCTGGGCGAAACCACGATCAACCGGCGAACACCTTATCGCGAGCGGCAGCGGCGGCGGCGGAGCGGAAGCAGCGATTTTTGGGTTCGTTCGTGCTCGCGTATTTCTTATCTGCTTCGCTCTTTTTTTACTGTTCAAAAATACCCGAGTATTTATACACTGTAGACACTTATAATATGACCGTTGTGGGTCCCACACGTAGACACCCGAATTCCGGTTCAAAATAGTCCAGCGGCAGAATCCGGTCCAGCACCATCCAGAGAAAATGCTAAGTAAAAATCGGCGAGAATCGCAGGTGATTCTCGACGAATCGGCGAGAATCAGTTAGGGATTCTCGACGATTCGTCGAGAGTCACTAGTGATTCTCGCCGAATCACTTTTTGATTCTCAACGAATATAACTTGGTATTCAGGATCTGCTCTGCGATGGGTTCGGCGAGAATCACTAGTGATTCTCGCCGAATCTTACTTGGCACCGTTTTGAGGCAGTCGGAAAGAATCGGCGAGAATCACTAATGATTCTCGACGATTCGGCGAGAATCACTAGTGATTTTCGCCGAATCGGCGAGAATCACTTGGTGATTCTCGTCGAATTGTACTTGGACGAATTTTCGTCTTTCCACCCAAGAGCTGCTCCTTGACCCATCCTTGCTCCTTGTCTGCTCTTGTATAAACACGGTCCTGTACTTGAAAGTAAGTGCACTCTAATAGAGAGAGTACACGTAGGCCAACACACTGATCTGCTCAACGAGGGATTACGTCGTGCAGACCCGTGTATATTGACCTACTGCACCCTGACATTGGTGTGCACTTAGCGTGGAATAACTGCAAGCACAACTTGATAGATTTTATCAAATACATTGTCTATTGACCTTAGCTTGTCCAGGGGCTTCTTCAAATCAGGTACATTGTGGATACAATACCCAACAGTCTTTCATCTGCAAATGGATGGTTAGACTGAGGGGACCAACAAAATAATGAAGGATATGCTCTGGATGTGTGCCCTGAATTTCAAGAAGAGGTGGGAGGACCATCTCTATGTGATCGAGTTCGCCTATAATAATAACTACCAAGCTAGTATTCAAAAGACGTCCTTCGAAGCTTTATACGGTAGAAAGTGTCGTACTTCTTTAGCTTGAGCGGAAACAGACGAATCGAAGTTATATAAGCGTAAGGAGGTCAAAGATGAAAATTCGACTATACGCTTGATACATGAGCGACTATTGGTAGCCTAGGATAGACAGGCAAAATACTACAATGCCAAGCACCGAAACGCGGAGTTTGCGGTGTGCGATTGAGTATATCTGAAAATAAAGCCATTCAAAGGTGTGTCAAGGATTCGACCCTTGAAAAAGTTGAGTCCGAGTTATCTTGGTATGTTTGAAGTGGTTGAGCGGATTGGAGAAGCTGCCTATCGATTAGCTCTTTCAACTGAGCTAAGTGGTTTGCACGGTGTGTTTCACATATCGGTGCTATAGAAAGCTTTGAAAGTGCCGACACAATTAGTGGTTGATGATCAAGTACCGGTCGATGGTGGGTAGACAATGAAGGTTAGACCCATTTGGATCGAGGATACTGAGGTCATGCAGCTACGAAACATGACAATCAGGATGGTTAAGGTCCGTTGGGACAATTGTGGTCGTGAAGTACTGACATGAGAGCGTGAGCAAACCATGCATGATGATTTTCCCGAGTTGTTTGTAAAATAATGTTATAACATATTTGTTGCTGTTTTTCTTACCTACAGATGAATAAAATTTTGGGACAAAATTTTTGTTAGGTGAGGAGGTTTGTAAAACCCAAAAATGAGAAAACAAAACTTTTGGTGGCTATCGCCGGGCGACAGTGAGTATCACTGACAATAGCACTTGATGCTTTCAATAAAGCGTGGAGTGGACTCTACACACTCGATGCTTTTAACAAAGCGTTGAGTAGGCTCTACGAATACTGTCTCGTGACGAGAGTGAGTATCACTGACAATAGCGATAGCTCTCGATGCACTCGATGCTCTCGACGCTTTCAACGAAGCGTTGAGTGAGCTATCTGAGTGGCGATAGTGGGTATCACTGGGTGATACTGCCACATATGGTTGGACACATGTCGGGTGGCCGGATGGCGGCCGAAGAGCGGTGGTTGACTAGGGTTAAAGCGGCTATCGACGATATCACACAGACGATAACGGATATCGCCTAGCGATAACGAATATCGCCTGGTGATAGCGTTAATTTTGACTTGTCAACTGAAATTGTGGCCTTTGCTTTCTTTTGATGAGAGGATCGTATGGTTGGGTTTATTCCCGAGGCTGCTTAACCAGAGAAGAGGTGGAGAGATGATTCATTTCTCTTCTCTCACTCTCTCTCACTCTCTCTCATCCTTCTCATCAAGTTCTTGAAAGAAAGGAAGAAAAAGGCTGAGGCTGAGCTTTGCTAGCTTAGTGGAGAAGATTCTCTGGTCGGAATCGAGAATTAAGGCAAGATCCGTGAAGAGGAAAGCGAGGCGCTCCTTTCCAGCAGGATAAAAAGCTTGCTAATGGCTCCGAAACGAATTCTGAGGGTAACAATCTTCCTTCTTGGATAAGTGAAGTCCTCCTTTTGCATATGCATGGAATCCCCCACTAAAAGGTGGAGAATCAAGGGAATTCTGATGGGTCGATACGTAGTATCCCTGGGTTGGTTTTGCATATAGATCCGGAATAGCAGTATGGAATATGCATGTTGTGTGAAGCCCATCCAGACATGTTGGTCTAAATTGGTGATGTTTTGTTTTGCGTACCTGAGAAGACTCCGGGTATAAAGGAGTAGTTTACGGGGTCTGTGGGTTGTACATATGAAATGAGAGTAACAGGAAGTACTGGAGGTGTGCTCTAGGAAAATACCCAGAAAGTACCACAGTTTGCATAATTATTAGATATCGCCGGGCGATAGCGAGTATCGCTGGCGATAGCTCTTATTGAGCTGTGATTGCTGTGAAAGCCCAGTTTTCTGGCACTACAGGATGCTGCAGGGTTTTCTGGACTGAGGTTCCAATTGTGGCTAAGTCTGGAGACAGAACAGAGTTCTGTCGCTAACGCCAGATGATAGTGACTATCGCTGACGATAGCTTCCAAATAACATTTTATTGATGAAGTCAGTCTCTCGGAGACCGTGTGGCTAGTGTGAGTTGTGAGCTCTTAAAAGTCCAGTGAGCCGAACGGGAAAGGAGAGGCTGACCCGCGTCTTGTCGTTCGTTGTGATGGTTGTGACCGTCGGCGTTGACCTGATGATTTGAGCAATGATAAATAGCTGAACTGTACCCGTGTTATGTCCGTTCGACTAGAATGCATAAAGTAATTGGCTTCGTTGGAGCTCATAATGAGAGTCTTAGCCTTAGAGCCGGAAAGACTAGAAATGCTCAAAGTTGACCGTCAAGTCTTGGACCTCTGAACGGTGGTGGGACCCTGGTAATCTGGTACACGGAGAATGTGCCCTGAGTGCACGGAGCGTTTGACCGCTGAGGCACTCATTTGTGATATGTTGAATGGTGCTTGAGTATGTCTTCTTGTGATATATCTGTATTAATGCTATGATTGCAGGGAAAGAATATCGCTGCCCCGGGAATGGGTAGGGTCGTTATAATTTGGTCAGCTGAAAGCTGACCGTTGCCTTGTTTGCCACCATCTGGTGGAATATCCCTGTGTAGGTACTGGGGAGTCGAGCGGGAAATAGCGGGTTGTTGCCCTTGTTGCTGTGCCGGCCCTCGAAAGCCAATCAAAGAGCTTTTAATTTTTTCATGTGCGGCCAGTCTGCGTGCCGATGTATGAAAATACTTGTGAAAAAGGAAACCGTTGTAAGGCCTTAAGGCCGTTTTGACTTTTGTGTATTTTTATAAACATTCCTATATGATTTTTATTAGTGGACATTTGTATTACTTGAGTTCAAAATTTAACCCCTGAAACTTCCGCTAAAATGCTCTGAGTTAAGATTCGTTTAGTCTTTGATATTAACAAGTAACTCCGCCTACTGTCTGTAGGATATGGCGTGGGGCCCCGACCGGACCCTCTGTTATATTTCATGTGACGGATGAAGATGTTACACCTATGTGAAACAGTCTCCACGTATAACCATCCCTTGTGAGAAGTTTTATATGTTTGACAATTATAAGAGTGGACTGAAGTTCAATTAATTTTGATAATACCAATAATTTTGGATATCATCCTGAGATAAGTTTTCATACTGCCACTTGTTATGTACAACACAAGATGTGCCAAATGAAATAAAAATAAGTATTGATTTGATGATACTGACATACTCATATTGCCTATGAATATTATAGTTGTAGGAGTGGTTATGATATCTATTGAAGTCAGAATCCCGACATCAATGTGTGGACAAGAGTATGGGCAGCAGTTACTAGTCCGTGAAAGTAGGCATCACGGATGATAGAGGTCAAGGGAGAAGAAAAATAATGACAATTCCGAGGTCTCGCCTCACTCCCAAGAGTGTAAAGGAACTCCCCATTCCAAATCAAATGATGCGCTAGGTTAGTGGGGAGGGGCAGGCTAGTTGGGCGCGCTGATTCCAGACAAGGTTATATGTGGGTTGTTAACATTGCCCTTCTCCTTGAAGATGGCTTATTAATATAGGCAAGAAATTATGTGTGTGTGTGTGGGGGGGGGGGGGGGGGGGTGGTGGTGTTTTGGTGAATATGGTAAACCCTCTGCCCACTTGCAAGTTTAACTAGATGGTCGTCGAGTTGCTATAAGTTAATTGTTCATTCGACAAGTTCTGATTCGTGTTCTAGGAGAACAAGTCGTGAGTTCTAAGCGAGTTGAGCAGGGTGCGTGTCAATAAGGCTTCTGCTGGTTTGCACTGACCATTCCAAGACGTTGATTTCTCTCAGCGAGTATAGATTATACACAATCCTTGCTCATTTTGGGCATAGTATGCACTCGAGATATATATTTATGTTTTAAATACAGTTATAAAGGATGTGTTTTTTTATTAATTATTTTACAATTATATTTGCGTGGCAAAAAAAAAAATAAAATTCATTACAATTGTTAATTAGGTTACGACTGTAAGTTTGTACACACAAAAATTATGGAATTGTTAAAGACACCACAGATTAGGTTAATGACACCAATTTATTAAAGGCATCGCACATGACTAAAAACACTCTAAAATGTTAATTACTGTTGCGGTAATGACGCATCTTCCCTTTCTTGGCCGACGTCTTTTTTGGAGACCGCTCAATTCGTGGCTCCTCCTTTTTGGAAATTCTCAAAATTCCAACAATTATGTAGAAGCGTTGATGACAAAATGTATTTTCTTCCAAACAAAGAAAGAGATTTTTTGGAAGGAGATTTTTTCTCCTTCCTTAATTGGATCCAACTAACCCCACCTTCATTTTATCTGATTTAGGGTTCTTCAAGCCTATATAAAGAGGGAGCCGATTTTCCCCAACTATGCAGGATTTCAGGCAAGCAGAAGAACGCAGAGGAGGTCGGCTAGCTTTGGCCGAACCTGGGGGTTCTTCCCCGTTGCAACAACGTGTGCATTTTTTTGGTCGGTGGACGCCATCCTTTTTGTCGAGCTTCTTCCTTGCTGCAGCTTTGCCGACGAGATTCTTCCTTACTGCAGCGTGCTCGGCTCTCGGTCGTCGACTCTTCTTCTCTTGCCGTTAGTTTTCTTTCTCGTCGCATCGTGTACGACCAGATCTTGGAGGATTTTCTCTCGGTTTATTTTTCTTCCATTATAGCTATATTATATGTTTGAGAAAGAAAATAAAAATTCTCTGCCTGCACAGTGGACACACTCATTTTCAATTTCGGAAACCACTTTAAATTTGATGTGCTTGCTTGTGGTGCTTGATTTTAATTTTTTTGTTTTATTATTATTCGCATAACCTCAATTTGGCAGTTAGATAAATTTTTGGAATAGGAGAATTTTATCCGCACTTGGATCGACCGTTTTCCTAACAGGTGGTATCAGAGCCGAGTTCGATCGATGACTAATTGGACGTTCAGTTTCAAGTTGGGTCAACGGTAGGTGACGACATCGGTCCGCTTCCTATCTTCTCAATTTTGATTTGTGAATTTTACTTGTCGCCTCGGTCACAGTGCAGATTTTCAGTTTGATTTCTATGGTATTTCTACACCAAGTGCAAAATTTGAAGTTGTGTTATTATAACTCTTATTTTGGAGTTATTTTTTCTAGTCAAGAACTTCATTTTCTGAACGGAGTTTAGTCATCCTCTATTATCTAAGCTCTTTCATTGTTACTCCTTCGTTCTTCATGAGCTTAGAGTGTGTCTAATCAACTTTTTTTGATTAGTTCTCATAGGGGTTCACTTTTCCCATGCTGAGGTTAGTTTTTGATGTGTCTGCATTTGTCAATTTCTCTTCCGCGCGCACATCACAAGCTAGAGGTCTTGACATGTTAATTTATTTTGCTATGGGAGACCACCGCTGGGGGTGGAGCAGTTGAAATTTAGCTTCAAAGCGGAGCGTTTCTGAGAAAGCCACATTAGTCCAGTTTGTGTGCTACTCGGGATTGAAGGAGTTTTTTCTTATGACCCGTTCTTGTAGTGCAAAGCCCCAACAGTGCTCGAAGATGACCTTCCCTCGTTCAACCAGAGCAGAACACCAAAAAGAAAACCATAGAGCTGCGCCGACTGAGGGCATCCAGTGTTTGGCGAGGACTTAAGACGCTGACTTCAGGCGAGGGTTTCAAGCATCGGGATAGATAGGTCTTCAGACGGTGACTATATGCAAGAGATTCAAGGATCAGGCGCAACCGTTAAGAGGGGGAGAATCTGAAGATCGGGCTGCGCAGCGGCCGTGCTACGAGAGGGAGGGACGCCTAGAATTAGGGCCTGATTGGGAGCAATAGTGGAAAGGAGAGGTGCCATGGCATTAGATTTTTTTAGGATTAAATTTATACCATAAATTTAATATTTTGCGGTGCCATTAGTCAAATCTGGATTAGCTTGACAATCAATTTCATAATTTGTTGAGAGAAGATGGACCTGCATATTGAACCGAAACAAAAGACCCCCTAAAAAACACTAATAAGGCCGGCGAAGGTGTCACGGCCCGTGCCACGGCCATTTGTCCGAAGCTCCCCACGAGAACCCGCACTCTCCGGCAGCAAGCGGAATGGCGATGGCGAGGTCGAGTACCGGCCTGGCTTACCCGGAGAGATTCTTCGCCGCCGCTTCCTACGTAGGACTCAGCGGATCACCGAGCTCCTCCACCGCCTCCCTATCCAAATTCCAGAACGACGTCGCCCTTCTCCTCTATGGCCTCTATCAGCAGGCGAGCCCTACCTTGCTTTCAATCCTCTCCAGTTTTTCGTCTTCATTCTCCTTTCTGCTAGATCCACTCGGTTTCTCTGCGTTTCGCAAGTAGGTTTTTATGCAGATCTTGAGTGAATGCGCGATATTCTGACTTCCATGCTTCAATTTGAATGCAGATCTATGCAGCTAGAATTGCGTTAGAAATTTGTTGTTTAGGTGTTGACTTCAGTTTGTTGTCCTGATTTAAATTGTTATTTGATTCAGGCGACAGTGGGACCTTGCAATGATCCAAAACCGAGAGCATGGAACCCGGTGGAGCACAGCAAGTGGACTAGGTTAGTACCCTATGACTTGATAGAATTGATCTGATTTTGTTATAGAGAAACTGCTGATCTTACTGTTCGTGTTTAGAAGCTATGAAGCTATTCTAATAGAGCATTAAACAACTTGAATTGTGTATCTCTTGTGTGTGATACTTCTACCTTGATCTTGATTGCATGGTATTTGACATCAATCCAGATCCATTATGAGATCAATGCCTGCCGCACACTCCTAAGCACATTGCATTCTAGTGGAAGCGTGATGTAAGAATCTTAAGAGTGTATATTTTAAATGCAGATAATATGATGTAGAAAAGAATGCAACTATCATGCAAATTAACAGGGCACAAACTATTAGTTTTGAAGTATTGTTCAATGTTTTGATGAAAACGAGCAAGAAATGGTCGTAGCATCCAATTAAAGACTTTCTCGTTTTGATCCAATGTGGTTCACTTCCATGTTGATTTTAGCTTGGGTAGACTCATTCGTCAACTTGTTGCTTTTGATTTGAGTCTGATATTTTATTTGTGAGCTAGCTTCGAGTCAAATTCATAATTTTTAATCTTATTCTTAAGCTTATCCTCTAGAAAGTTGCCTCAATCCATTAAGTTTTCACTTTAAAAGAGATTTCTCCTGTTAATGTGCAATATTATAACACAAAGTTCCTCATTCAAAAAGGGTGTTATAAGCCCCACGATAATGCACATCATAATTCCTTCGTTTTGCATGTTCGTTAAAAACATAGTTATATGCGATATGTGACATCAATTATTAAGCCGTTTGTAGTAGAAAACAAATGAAGAAATTAATGTTTTATGGGGACATACACAACTGGGAGGGGTTTTGCTAAACTGCAATCACTTAAAAAACCATTTTAGATTCACATGCTGAGGGGTTTTGCTAAATTGCAATCACTTAAAGATCATTTTAGATTCACATGCCTCGGGGATGTATTCTTTCCTTGTTCTCATATGTGAAGAGTCAAATGAATTGGTTGAAATAGAGAACTATTTTGTAAGTGCTATGATATAAATTAATATATGGAGACTTAAAAGGTAAATTTTATAAATAGAAATTAGGCCGAAGTTGTAAGGACTTGAGTGTTGGAAGTAAATGTGTTAATATTCAAGTTTAATGCAATATAAATGTGAATATCTAGATAGATGTGTGACAACATTAGAGAAGATAAAATTGAGGATTTAATCATATTTGAAGAACAACGAGGGTGACATTTCTCGAAGATAAGACAATAAAAAATAGAATTATGTAATTTGTGCTTCGGCAACAATGTTTAGAAAATGCAACTATTAGACGAGTAGATTGAAGGATTAGATAGAATGGATAGACCCACTCAACTTAACACAAGTGAAAGTTGTTCAAGATGATTTCCGTAGTTTAGTTTTAACACCTAAAACAACACTTGACAAGAACAAATGTAAATGAGGATTCACAAAGTTGACCCTAAATAGTTGGCATAAGGGTATTGATAATGATGATGACATGTCAGATAAATAATATTTTAGGCTAGTGGTAATTATTGATTGCTTGGTCATTAGTTGTTGTGGTGGGGCTATAATTTTCTCTTTCAAAGAAAATCACGTTCGATCTCAATTATGTTTTACTGTTAGTTCAAGAAAATCTTGTCATGATCATCCAACATTTTATGCTAAACCCAACATTAAGTCAACATTTGGTCTTTCTTCTTGCTCATTTGTCCAAGGAAGGAATGAATAGCTTCTTAACTATCTTTTAGCATCAAATATAGTAATTGATGGATATCAAGAGGGGCTAAAAATCTGTTAAGCTAATCCCATAAGCTGGACCCTTTCATATCCCCAATGTTTTAACTTATAGGGCTAATTGATGAGTTCAGTTGCACATCTTTTAGTCGATTTTCATGAAAAACTATTTTTGGATCTTTTTCTGGACGATCAGAGACCGCCATCATGTTCAACACGATTTTCCTATTTTTATGTATGTTTTATTTTGCTGGAGTTCTATTTTGAGAGTAAGGTTAAGTTGTGTGATCGAACGATCATGACCTTCATATACACTTAACATAAGTCCCCTTTTTAGATACTTAACGATTTTATCTTTAGAGTTTTGATCTAGAGATAACTTCCTCGACAGTAGACACTCGGTCTTATTGATGGGTGATGACTGATGACGCTAGGAAACACCCCTCCAGCCGCCGCCTCCCATGCATTTTGGTGCCCCTGCCTCTACATACCCCTTCCTTGACCTCCGACAAGTCCCATACCTCCTGTACAGCTAACGCCATTCATCTAAGAGCCTCACTATTGCATCCCTTGCCTTCGCTGACAAAGACTGTCATCTCCATTGCCACTTCGGACCTCGCTACAGCCTCCTGCCTTCCTTGTCAGCTCACTCAGCCCCGTGCCTCCTCTCCTAACCCCGTCAAACCGTCTCCTCCCCTCCCAACCAACTTCCCCTCCATTTTCGGCTTCTTCCTCCCCTCAAACAGCCCTACCAAGTCCCCACTCAGCCACGATCCACTTCTCTCCCCCAACTGCTGCATCCCTCAACCTCTCCCTCCCTACCCATCCGTTTCCAACCCCTTCACAACAATTTGAGTTCTTCCTCCGTCCCACAAAACTATAAAACTCCCAAACCCTAGAAGTTGTCCACTTCATAATTCCCCACCAATCGTGCACCAAACCATCACATTGCACCCAAGCTTGCCCACAACACCCTCCTGCATCAAATCTAGTTACTTTCGTGATTTTTATTTTAGATTTCACTTCCTCATATTTGTACAGATGCCACTTTATTTATAGTTATATTTTACTTCATTTATTTGCTAAAATTCTTTCTGCAGACATATATGTTTTATTCGCATGATAATCAATGCTTTAAGACCTCCAGTTGCGTGTGACTGCTACTTGTCGTTTGATTAGAATTATCTGCGATCAACTGGAATTGTTTGCCCAACTTTTATGCTATTTACTTTATTGTACATCGGAATTGATCGCATGATTGAATCATTTGCATTTGCATTGGAGTTAGAGTTTATGTCGTGAGCATCTTGTTCATCGGATTACGTTCACGCATTCTTTCATATCTTCATTTTAGGGTTTAACATGGTTCCAATTGCACTTGTCTCATGAGAACTAGGACATCACATCGGTCTCCTATAGATTCATCCAGCATTAATTGGTATCAAGCCCTAGGTTCGTGCTTAGTTTGCGATACGTAATTATGGAGTATATAGGTTATCCATGGCTAGTCATCATAACTGATTGACATAATTTTATGATGCTAGGGATGAGTATGTTTTAGGTCATTGTCGTTACAATCCCTATTTATTTGATGGTCCAGAGCCCATTTATGCTCGATCGCAAAGAGTTCCTTACGAGAGATCTTCATGTTAGTATACATACTATCCCTGTTCATCTTTCCATTGAGGTCATGTTGACATCCCATCATGATCCAACTATAACAGGGACGAGTACTCTTATTATGATGATTATCAAAAGTCACATCAGGGATAGTACCATATAGAGGAATATCTTGAGTATATATTTTAGAAAGTTGCCCCAATTTTCGATGGTTTACCGAGTCCCTTGTTATTTAGTTACCGGCTCATAGATGTGGAGTACTACCTGATGTGGTACAAGAGTCCACCTGCCCACAACCCTGGAGTCCCGCCAAGGGGCTTATCTGAAGTCAGCACCAGACGACTTTCATCAGGCTCGTGGGCCGTACACCCCAACCCATCCCCAGCTCCACCACAGGGCCGATAGGTTGTTGAGGCCGAGGCTCGATCCCAACCCATCTGCGGTTCAGTTGGTGATGAGAGCTCGCCTGTGAGCTCTTTATCAAGGAGGTCAGGGGATCGAGCCTCGACCTCAACAACCTATCGACCCTGTGGTGGAGCCAGGGATGGGTTGGAGTGTACGCCCCGCGGGCCTGATGAAAGCCGCATGATGCTGATTCCAGGTAGGCCCCCTGCTGGGACTCCAGGGTGGCGGGCAGGAGGACTCCTGTCCCGCATCATAAAAGTGTCTCAATTGGGCTTATACGAGTTCACATTGAGCGGGGGTAACACCATGTTCATTACTTATAAATTTGTATGAGCATTTTTATAAGTTAAGGGTCAAATACATCAAAGTAACTCATCATATAAAAGTGCCTATACAAATTTATATGATGAAGATCTCATGCGATGTAATGCACTGTTATGATATGAATGCAATATTATGACTAACCCATGCTCACACACACGCACACCGCTATGCCGACATATTCTTGTAGTTCTCACTTTTCGAGCAGGTAGCTAATCTCTCAGGCGTCATCCGTCGTGGCCAAACGGTGACAGTAGAGCAGACGTCTCCATTACTAGGCGGACATCCACACAATCAAGCCTAAGCCTTCGTACGCCTCAACACTAAAAACACAACAATGGATTTCCTGTGTACTATGACTCAGAAGGGGTCCGGTAGATGTGCACCAAGAGCCCAGGCCATCTGGCCTATAACTGGAACGAAAAGGGTCTTCAGGAGCGTATCACCGAAGAAAACAACCCAACCGCCATTGGTACGGAAGAGGCCTTCGGGAGTGAGCACCAAAGGACCCAGCCCAACCGCCCAAGATCTAACTGCCAGCTCCCGTCGGTGTGACGACTGGCGAGCCCATAGACCTGCCACCAAGTCCTCTTCACAGGATCATATACCGTGTGTCAACACACACCCACCATGTACGAATCGGGACGTTACAAATTCTATAAACAAAATAAAAGATTTCGTCCCCGAAATCGGGCCAAGTCTATGTGGGGAAATAAAGTATGAAGAATTCAAGGCATGCGTTTAAGTTTACCTTGGGGAAACAACTCCAGGTAGCGCTGACGCATCAGGTTCATTGGCTCCCACGTGTACTTCTCTTTTCCATGGTTAGAACACATGACCTTCACTAGCGGAACACTATTCCTCCTCAGTCTTCGTACTTCAATATCTATTATCCGCACGGGTTCTTGTTGAACAAATCTATCAGATGTCACGTGGCCGGATGCAGTGGTAACAAACTGCTCAGGCCGAAGTAGAGTAAGGGAAGACACATGAAAAACATCATGTAAGTTCCCTAATTCTTGCGGTAGCTCCAACCGATAGGCCAAAGGGCCAATCCTCTCCAATATAACATAAGGCCCCACGTATCTCGGGTTGAGTTTCCTCCTACCGCGCACACGTGATACTCCATGCGTCGACTTAATCTTTAGAAATACCTTGTCACCCACTTGAAATTCCACCATCCCGTGCTTCACATCATAATACTTCGTCTGCCGGCTCTGAGCCTCTACATGCGATCTCGAATTAATCTAACCATAGTATCAGTGTCATCAATATACTCCACTCGCAACGCTTTAGGATCTTCATCCCGAACCCATGATAAAGGGGTGCTGCACCTCCTACCATAAAGTGCTTCATAAGATATCATTCCGATGCTTGCTTGGTGGCTATTATTATATGAAAATTCCACTAACGGTAATAGTCTTTCTCACGGCTCTCCCTTATCCAAAACGCATAACCTCAACAAGTCCTCCATTGTTCTGATTGTTCTCTCAGACTAACCATCGGTCTGAGGGTGAAAAGCCATGCTAAAAGTAAGGCGAGAACCCAAATATACTTGAACTGCCTTCCATTCTTTGGAGGTGAAACGACCATCACGGTCTGAGACTATCGTCTAAGACACTCCGTGGTACCTTACAAACTGTTCCACGAATAGACGCACCAACACGTCAACATGCGCCTCCTTCATCGGAATAAACCTGACAACCTTGGTCAAGCGATTCACAATCACCCAAAACGAGTCATTCCCTGAGCGAGATCGGGGAAGACCGTGAACAAAATCCATTGAGATATCCTCAAACTTCCACTCTGGAAGGAGTAATGATTGTAGCAATCCACCAGGGCTCTTGCACTCCACCTTTACCTTCTGACAAGCCTTACAGTGTGTAACATAGTATGTGACATCCCTCTTCATTCCTGGCCAAAACATGGTCCTTCGCAAATTAGTGTACATTTTGGCAATTCTGGGATGCACCGAATACTTGGTGCAGTGAGCCTCTCTCAGAATATCTTCCTGGATCCCACATCCTGCGTGAGTGTAAAGTATGGCATGAAAATGAACGAGGTCCTCATTCAACGTATATTCTTCCGCTGATCCTCCCATAATCGCTTGAATCACCGATGCCAAAGCAGCATCCTTCCCTTGCTCTGCCCGAATCCGATATCGGATGTCACAAACTATGCTCATGGTAGACAAGTACTCCATATAGGCCTCAGGAGAAGCCTTAGTCACTGGTGTAATCTCCATTTCCTCAAAAACTCCAGCCAATTTCATAATCATCAATTGAGTCTCAGGGCTTGACGCGGGTGCCTTCCTGCTTAAAGCATCCGCCACTGAGTTCGCCTTCCTGGGGTGATAGCTCAAGTAAATTCATAATCACATAAAAACTCTAACCACCGTCGCTGTCTCAAGTTCAAATCTTTCTAAGTGTGCATGTACTTTAAATTCTTATGGTCCGAAAAAATCTCGCAGTGGACGACATATAAATAGTGTCTCCAAATATTTAAGGCGAACACCACCGCTCCCAACTCCAAATCATGTACTGGATTATTCACATCGTGCTTCTTAAGCTGTCTAGAAGCATATGCAATCACATGTCCGTGTTGCATTAACATCGCCCCATGCTCTGATAAGATGCATCAGTATATATCTGGAATCCTTCCTTTCCAGATGATAGGGCAAGGATTGGCGCGGAAGTAAGACGATCCTTCAACACTTGAAACGCGACTTCACATTTGGGTGTCCACACAAAAGGCACACCCTTTTTTGTCAGTGCAGAGAGGGGAAGTGCCATTTTCGAAAATCCTTCGACAAACTTGGGGTATTACCCAACAAGTCCAAGAAAGCTTCGCACATCGGCCGCTGACCTCAAAGGCCACCATTCCTTTATGGCACGTACCTTAGCCGGATCTATTGCTAATCCTGCTCCACTTATAACGTGTCCCAAAAAAGCAACTTCTCGGAGCCAAAACTCACATTTGCTGAACTTAGCAAACAAGCAATGCTCCTTTAGATTCTTCAAAACCAAGGCCAAGTGCTCGACGTGCTCCTATTCTGTCTTTGAGTAGACCAAGATGTCATCAATAAATATGATGACAAAACGTCTAGATACGACTCAAACACCATATTCATCAAACTCATGAATGCAGAAGGGGCGTTCGTGAGCCTAAACAGTATCACCGTAAACTCGTATAAGCCGTATCTCGAGCTAAACACTGTTTTTTGAATATCTTCCTCTTGTTTCCTCAACTGATAATACCCCGAGCGCAAATCTAATTTGGAAAACCATTGGGCTCCCACCAACTGATCGAATAGCTCGTCGATCCGGGGCAAAGGATATGTGTTCCACACCGTCAATCAGTTGAACTCCCGATAATCTATGCATAATCGTAATGATCCATCCTTCTTAACAAACAAAACAGGGGCTCCCTAGGGTGATGAACTGGGACGAACAAACCCTGATTCCATCAACTCTTGCAACTGAACTCTAAACTCAGCGAGTTCCTTTGGAGCCATCTTGTAAGGGGTTCGAGATATGGGCTTGGCACCCGACAGTAGCTTAATCTGGAAGTCTACTTCCTTAGGCGGGGGCAATCCAGGTAAATTTTCGGGAAAACCTCAAGAAAGTTCCGCACCACCGACACATCTTTCATGCTCGTCGCCATCTCTTTTAGTTTGAAACATATCATATACACCTCATCCCCTTTCATATGGGCCTTAAGGGCCTGAATTGAAGACAACATTAGTCGGGGTACAAGTTTAATACCTTGAAAGATTATCTCAGAATCTCCGTGCCTCAAGGTGGTTTGCTTCGCCGCATAATCAATCCTGGCATGGTGCCAATCCATCCACGCCATACCCAGAATAAGGTCAAATTCTGACATCCCCAACACTGTTGCAGGGGTTTCGAAAAGTTTTCCTCCAATATACACCTCCAAGTCGCACTTGGCGGACGAAGTCATCTCGGAGCCGTCTGGGAGGCGTACTCTCCGAGTGATACCTGTGAAATATTGCACACCATCTAGATCTTTTATAAAGTCCGCCGAGACAAATGAATGAGTGACACCGGTATCAAATTGAGTGTGGGCTGGTCTCCCACTAACATTCACAGTTCCTAAATATCAAGTTACAACAATCTCAACGCTAGATTTTTAGCACAAACTCAGGCAAGCTAAGGACGAATGCTTATAACATATTAATTCACTACGAAATACCTGCATTCACGTCCCGAGGATTCGCTCTTGAGTCATATCCAGAGCAAACATCTGCTCTCTAGCGAGTCCAGGATTCCTTCCTCGTGGTCCTCGTCCTTGACCACGAACTTGCCCTCGTCTTCCCTGCGCTGCCGAAGGAAAAACAGGGGGAACATTTCCACCTAGTTGCGGGCAATGACGCTGGATGTGGCCCAGCTGATGACACTGGAAACAAACTTGCTCGAATGGCCCTCTGGGTTGTTGGTGAGGTTGGAACTGCGGGGGTGGGGGTAATGTTAGCTGCGGGGCCGGGCGCTCCATCCTAAGATTTTGATGGAAACGTCCGCCACCTCTTTGGTTTCCTCTTCCACCTCTAACATTCTGTCTCCTTTTGTAGCTGGGTCCTGCTTCCATCTCGCCCTCAACGGGTCTCTTACCTCTAGCCTGGACCCCTAGATGGTCTGCTTCCAATCTTTTTGTCATGTCAATTATCTGGGCGAGGCTCGAGTCGGTTATAAACAAAAGTGCTTGCCTTAGGGGGTCTCGCAAACCTTTGTAGACCCGTTTCGCATATCCGCGATCATCCAAATCGTAGGAATCAGCGAACCTGGCGAGGTGCTGAAACTCCCATTGATACTCCACGACTGACTTAGATCCCTGTTTCAACTGCAGGAGTCTTTCCTCGAGCTCATCTCGAGCAGTAGAGGGAACAAAATGTTCTAAGAAGGCCTCAGAAAATTCATTCCAGCTGATGTCGGTGTATACACGTCCTTGAAAAGTGGAGCCCATAAGGGACTTCCACCACCTTTTTGCGTGTGATTCCAAGACAGACACAACTGAAGTAACATCCATACTGGCTGGACATCTGATTCCGACCATCAGTTCTTGCACATCATCTAGCCATTCGTCTCTGCGAACGACCGATTCAGTCCCGTGGTAAACAGGTGGAGAAAGAGCTCGGATGGTACTCAACCAATTAGAGCCCCGGGCCTGTTGCTGCGCTGGACCCTGCTGAGATGTAAAGACATCCAAGATTGCAGTTTGGGTCTGCCCTAATTCCGATTGTTGGAATGGAGTAGGGATCAGATGCATAGGAATGCCTGTCGTCGGCTCTGCATGTACCAGAATCTATGTACAAAATATGGATTTTGGGTCAGGTTGGCTAAACGTAGGGTAATTGGTGAACATACTTAGTTTGAATCACAAATGGGTATACCACTGCTTCCGCTAATCCGATTTGTCCGCAAACCGAATAATCGAGCGGGGGTAACACCACGTTCAATGACTTCTTTATCGTAGGATCGATGTAAACTGATACCTCGAGCCGTATCAGGTGCCCAAACGACATCACTGTGAACTCGTATAAGCCGTATCTCGAGGTAAACGCTGTTTTCTGAATATCTTCCTATTGTATCCTCAATTGGTAGTACCCTGAGTGCAAATCCAGCTTGGAAAACCAATGGGCTCCCACCAATTGATCGAATAGCTCGTTGATCCGGGGCGAAGGATATGTGTTCCGCACCGTAAATCGGTTGAGCTCCCGGCAATCTATGCATAATCGTAATGATCCATCCTTTTTCTTAACAAACCGAGCATGGGCTCCCCAGGGTGATGAGCTTGGACGAACAAACCCTGATTCTATCGACTCTTGCAACTGCACACTAAACTCTGCCAGTTCCTTTAGATCCATCCTGTAAGGGGTTCGAGAGATGGGCTTGGCACTCGACATTAGCTTAATCTGGAAGTCTACTTCCCTAGGCGGTGACAACCCGTCACTAGCTTAATTTGTAAGACCCCCCTCCCATAACACACGACGCGGCCGAGGGGAGTCTTATGCCTAGAACAGCCGCCTTGCGAATAATAGATACTAGAACTCGTGTGAGCAACTGCCCGACGGTAGCAATACCGCTGGTGGTAACGTTTTGGCATAGTTCTCCATTAGCTACCGCGCGACGGTAGAAGAATACCGCACGGCGATAGTGGGCCAGGTGTCGGCGCCAGAGTGGTAGATTTGGAGGTACCGCGCGACGGTAGCTTGCTACCGCGCGACGGTAGCTTGCTACCGCGCGACGATAGCTCTCGGATTTGGAAAACCCTAGGTCTATTTGGCCGCTCCTTTATATACGTTGTCCAAGTCTTGGCCGCCAGTCTTCTTCTCTCGGCGACGAACTTCATTGCAGGAGACAAGGTTGACGCCGTCATGCCGCCAAGGAGGAGGACACGATCCATGGACTGAAATGAGGTGAGCTTTCTACCCTCTCCCTTAGTGCTAGATCTTTAGATCTAAACTGTAGGAGAGACATCAGCTCAAGAGAGCTTGATTTGGGAGTTTAATGGAGATTTACTAGGAAGGAACCACGCTAGAACTTTGTTCTAGGACGCCGATCGCCGTATGATGATCTTCAATCACCTCCTCTTTTCATTACGAGAATGGTGGACTTGATCTCGTGAAGAATCGTGGTCAAATGAGGGAGAAAAGGATTGAGAGATGTTGGTTGTGTTTTAGGCGATGGTTGGAGGAAGAAGATGAACTGATGCCGTTCATCCTTTTTTACGATGCGTGCAAAGTGATGTACAAAAATCTGTTTTCTGTGCGCGGCAGGATTGAAGGCCGTTTTTGGGTATGATCCGGTCTGATGTAGGTCTGGGGCTCAACACGAAAGTGGTAGCCCTCGGAAAGACCTTTCCTACGAACGGTTACTCGTTGTGGGGAGAGCTCTGTAGCTCCGGGAATGTTCAGCAAGGTTGTCAGGATCGAGATCCTAGATGAGATCATTTTGAGGTAGGATCAGATCAAATAGTAAGGTCGGATCGAGGTTCGCTTTACAAAATCAGGATCGATTTACAAAATTTGGATCGTAAGATCCTATGATCCGGATCGCGATCCTGACAACCTTGATGTTCAGTCAAAGTTTCTGCACTGTAACAACATGTGTGCAGGCTGCGTTTTGCCTAAGTGTACACGAATGGACTGAAATCCGATTTCGGGAGTGATGGATTTGGATTGGACCCCAGGCTCAACGCGGAAGTTGTAGCCCTTGTAGATACCTTTCATATTTGGGGTTGCTCGTAATTATTTGTGGATTGTAACTTCTTGAAAATCCGGTTTTAGTAAATTGTGGCGCGTAGCCGTGATGCCTTACTAATTGAGGATTACCTTGTTTTATGAATTGATTACCGGGAGATTGGATGGTAAATGTTCGATGATAATGTGATCTCCCCCTTGCATGGTTATTAAGTTTGGGGAAGAATACCAGATGTGATTGCATGTAAGGTTTGTGAATCGACGTTCGGTACGAATAATTGAATAAGTATAACGTGTATGTACATGATAATTGAGAAAGGGGTTGGATGAGGTATACCACATGGCCATGAGATGAGTTGAACCTTGATGTCAATATTGAAGGGATGATTGATATATTCCACTGCTTAGAGTTGCGTCTCCCTACGGGCAGCAGTGTGAGACTAGTGTAGTATATAAAGTGGTTCACCACCTGTGTAAAATGTGACCCTTGGGTGCTTGAGAGCACGAGAATGTGAATGGGTTGTAAATGCGTGTGTTGACCGCACGATGTTGGATTTTGTATGAAGGGACTTGGTTGAAGCCCTTGGTTGTATGATGACATGTAAATGTGAATTGCATGGGTTGGGTGTGTGTTGACACACGGTATATGATCCTGTGAAGAGGACTTGGTGGCAGGTTTACGGGCTCTCCAATCATCACACCGACGAGAGATGGCAGTTAGACCTTGGGCGGTTCAACTGGGTCCTTCGGCGCTCACTCCCGAAGGCCTCTTCCGCACCAATGGACGGTTGGGCTGTGTTCTTCGGTGATACGCTCCCGAAGACCCTTTCGATGCCAGTTATAGGCCAGATGGGCTGGGCTCTTGGTGCACATCTACCCGAGACCTCTTCTAAGCCGTAGTACGCAGGGGCTCCGCTGTTGTGTTTTTAGCGTTGAGGCGTACAGATGCCTAGTCTTGGTAGTGTGGATGTCCGCCTAGAGTGGAGACGCCCACTCTACTGTCACCGTTTGGCCACGACGGATGACGCCTGAGAGGTTAGCTAGCTGCTCAAAAAGTGGGAACTACAAGACTATGCCGACATAGCGGTGTGCGTGTGTGTGAGTCATCATATTGCATTCATATCATAACATTGCATTGCATCACATGAGATCCTCATCGTATAAATTTATATGAGCACTTTTATACGACAAGTTACTTTGATGTACCCGACCCATAACTTATAAAAATGTCATTACAAATTTATTAGTAATGAACGTGGTGTTACCCCCGCTCACTGTGAACTAGTATAAGCCAATTTGCACACTTTTATGATGCCGGACAGGAGTCCACATGCCCGCCACCCTGGAGTCCCACCAGGGGGCCCACATGAGTCAGCATCAGACGGCTTTTATCAGGCCCGCGGGCCGTACACTCCAACCCATCCCTGGCTCCACCACAGAGCCGATAGATTGTTGAGGCCGTGGCTCGATACCCCGACTTCCTTGATAAAGAGCTCTCAGGCGAGCTCTCATCACCAGGCTGCTTTCATCAGGCCCGCGGACCGTACACCCCAACCTATCCCCGACTCCACCACAGGGCCGATAGGTTGTTAAGGCCGGGGTTCGATCCCCCCGACCCCCTTGATAAAGAGCTCTCAGGCGAGCTCTCATCACCAATTGAACCGTGGATCAGTTGGTGATGAGAGCTCGCCTGAGAGCTCTTTATCAAGGAGGTCGGGGGATCGAGCCCCGGCCTCAACAACCTATCGGCCCTGTGGTGGAGCCGGGGATGGGTTGGGTTGTACGGCCCGCGAACCTGATGAAAGCCGCCCGATGCTGACTCCAGGTGGACCCCCTGGTGGGACTTTAGGGTGGCGGGCAGGTGGACTCCTGTCCCGCATCATAAAAACGCGGGTCGTACACCCCAACCAACTCTCTGCGCTCATATTTCACGCGGTAGGTTGTGGCGCGGAGAGCTGGTTGTGGTGTGCAGTTCGTGGCCCTGTGATTGTGTGGCTTGATCGGCGTAAAGGGAACTTGACCCAGCGTGAAAGAGCGGCTCACAACATATAAAATGCACTTTATATGTCGTAGGCTGCTCTTTCACGTTGGTTCATGTTCCCTTTATGCTGGTCAAGCCCACAAACACCGGCTCACTGGCCGCACGCCCCAACCAACTCTCCACCTTGGATACAATCAGATATGCGGCAGGTTGTTAAGGCGGGGGCTTGATCCCCCGACCTCCTTGAAGAGGGTCCTCATCTTAACCCCCCTCACCAATTGAGCCGCACTTTTATATGTTGTGGGCCGCTCTTTCACGTTGGGTCAAGGTCCCTTTATGCCGATCGAGCCACACAATAACAGGGCCGCGGCCCGCACACCTCAACCAACTCTCTGTGCTCATGCTTCACGCGGTAGATTGTTGAGGCCGGATCTCGAACCCCTTACCTTCTTATTAAGAGCTCCTTCCTTCGAGTTTCATCACCAAATGAGCTGCGGCCTCAATAACCTACCGCGTGAAATATGAGCGCGGTAAGCTAGTTGGGGTGTGTGGGCCGCGTCCCTGTAATTGTGTGGCTTGACCGGCATACATGGAACTTGACCCAGCATGAATGAGCGGCCCACAACATATAAAAGTGCACTTTTATATGTTGTGGGCCTCTCATTCATGTTGGGTCAAGATCCCTTACGCCGGTCGAACCACACAATCACTGGACAACAACCACTTTTATATGTTGTGGCCGCTCAATCACGCTGGGTCAAGTTCCCTTTACGCCGGTCGAGCCACACAATCACATGGCCGCGACCTGCACACCCCAACCGGCTCTCCACCCCAGATGTGAAGACCCTTTTTTCCGGGCTTCCCAAAATGATCGGACGACAGTGATTTTCATCAGTGGATTGTAGTAAAGAGAACACAGTACAAAAGAGAAACACAAAACTTTTTATTCTGTTCTTTTATTTACGTACAAGATTATACATACACTTATTCAAAATCAGATAAAAATTTACAATAATCTTCTGAACAAAGTAATTTGTGACTCTCAGAACCCTCTTCGATTCCCTTATAGACGTTCAACCATACCTTCTCTAACTCTTCGGGTGCAAACCTCCGCCGTACATTTGGAGTCCCACCTGATGCCTAAAAAAACATTGAATCCACTGAGGGTTAGTCATAAAAATATGACTAGGTGAGCTAAATATTTCGTGAAATGTAGTACATGCAAACAATGAAAATACTATCAAGATGCATACAGTACAATAATGAATAATATTATTCTCAAAGCTTGAAATCTTAATTACCCCTTAATTTGAGTTACATAAAATAGGAAATGCTCCGGTGATGCAAACTTGAATTGGGCCCCGCCCCCGAAGGACGTAATTGTAGGCTCACCCCTACTGTTGAATCCATCAGTGGATGTCTCCACATCATCGGATTCGAAACCATCACATTTCCCCATGCAGAGTTTTAAATGAATTTTATCTTGAATAAGAATTTTAAATAAAATTGATCCCCTCAGAATAAATATATCGCTTTCATGTTTTTCCCTCGCCCACATTTTGTCCCACATCGATAGCTTAATGAGTTAAACTCATATGCACAGGCACTTGTTTATTTCATAAAATGCAACAGAATAGGAAAGTAAGTGAATAACTAAATCAAGAAATAAGAAACTCACAACAGCTTTGCCTTTGTTCGTATTTCCGTCACGATTTCCTTGCGACGCCATCCTCGGATTTTGAAGTCTTGGGAACCACTGAAAGTATACGCACGTTTATTGGGTTGCGTCACTTGGAATTCGTAGCGAAAAGTGCAAAAGATTTAAAAAGACTCGCAAAATCGTCGGAAAACTAAAACGATAAACCGGAAATCGCAAAAAGACTAAAATTTGATTTATGTCTTGCTGGACAGCCATCAATATGCCTCGAAATGGGCTAAAACCAGCCCCCAAATGGACTTTCCATCCTCTAAAAAAATCTGTCCAGCAAACCATAAAAAGTGAGTCAAACTGCCCAAAACAGGACATAAAACAGCCACAAAACAGTAAGAAAACAGCCTAAACATCAGCAGAAAGATGCCATTCTCACAGCGGGGGAGAAATAGAAGCAATTCTCAAACTAGTGGTAGAGGTACAGCAAAGCCGAGGCAGCAGCAACTCAGGTTTAGCAGGGAGCAGCGGCTCAGGACAGCACTATTCAGTTAGTGGGGCTCAGGACAGCAGCCAAGAGTAACAGCCGAGGCAGCAAGCTTCCCGCACAGCTCAGCAAAATGGTAGAAGAGGCAGCAGGAACACAGCTAGGGGCAGTGCTGCAGTAAGACAACAAAGAACTGCAGCTCGGCCAGCAGGAAACAGTAGAATAGAGGGAGAGCAGGTGGATGAGGAGAGGCAGCAATTCACCCAATATTTAAAGAGAAGGAGGGGCGGTGAAGAGGCAAGAAGAAGCCAAAATGGATTTGGTAACTCAGCTAGGTGTCACCAAAGTAATTTCAGCTAACACCAAGTGTCAAAACTCAACAACCAAATGTCCAAACACAAGCGCAAACTCAGCCAGCAACATATCCAGCCACCAGCCAGCACAGCCAGCACAGCCGACATTATCCATCCAGCATTATAACAAGGCTGCCAGCCTACTTACAAGCCAGCACAAGATATATATACCAAAGCAGCCAAAGGAGAAATCAGACCACAAGCCCAGCCCAACAAGGGCAGCAAGTCCATGAAAGCCCAAATAAATAAAAGGGCAACCCAATCTCATCCAAGGGACCAAATAAATGAAATACCAAAATAAAAATCAAAAACAAAATTCGTCAAAATATTGCGATAATATCAATGTGCCTTTTTCATCATTGGGGAGAGAAAAATAATTGAAATTCAGTGCTCGAAAAAATGAGGGTGTTACACCAGATACAATTGGAGATGCGGCATGTTGTTGAGGCGGGGGCTTGATCCCCCGACCTCCTTGAAGAGGGTCCTCATCTTGACCTCCTCACCAACTGAGTTGCGGCTCAGTTGGTGAGGGGGGTCAAGATGACGAACCTCTTCAAGGAGGTCGGGGGATCAAGCCCCCGCCTCAACAACCTTCTCTATAGATTGTATCCTGTGTAGAGAGCTGATTGGGGTGTGCGGGCCGCGACCTTGTGATTGTGTGGCTCGACCGGCGTAAAGGGAACTTGACCCAGCGTGAATGAGCTGCCCACAACATATGATTTGTAGATTGGGTCAAGCGTGCTACTAGCACCATCATCATCGATGCAAAATGATATTTTGTTAGAATCGCTGTAATTTTTTTTATGTTTATGAGGTGAAAATGATTGGGAATTTCTGATTAAAAAATTGGCTGTGTTTGGGATAAATTTATTGTTCCGGTTAAAATTATCTTAATTTTGTATTTACTAAGCACTATTTCTTTGTCTTTGCAGTTGGCATGGACTTGAAAATATGGCTTCAACAGAAGCAATGCGGCTGTTTGTGAAAATATTGGAGGTGCATGCCAAAATTTATGCTGTTTCTAACCTACAGTCGAGATAGAAAACTGATTCTTTGGCATTCTTTTTAGGAGGAAGATCCTGCTTGGTATTCAAGGGTCCCAGAACCTATTGTAAAACATAGTTCAGAAATCCACGTATGTATTTTTATTGCTTAAACTTTGTATGGTTTAGTTGTCATGGTATTGTACATTTGTACTATTGTTTAGGTTGCTCTTGTTCTGATACTTACATTGTTGATGTGCTTGTAAAATGTATGCCAGCAGTTAAGGTATTGACGTAACGTGGGGTAATAAGTGCGACTCTAGGCTATAAAATCATAACAGTGCACTGTGTCGGTAACATCTAGCTATACCCTAAGGTAATGCAACACACAAGGACTCTTCTGACGGATGATTGTCATTAGGAGGAAATGAAATAAAATTTATCACGAATAAGAAATTAAATCAGAAAGAAAACTTGCAAGAATAGATTCGCTCCTTCGGCGAGGGTATTTTTAAATCGAATGCACAATATAGTAGAGTCTGCAAGTCAGTATAAAATCATAAAGACAAATAAGCTATGATGAACATGTCTATAATCATATAGTAATCAGTTTGTGCAATAAAAAGGAAAAGAAATTCCAATCAGGAAGCTCACGCTAGCATAGGGTTCCTAGGCCGTGGTGGTGGAGATCTGGTGGCTGCCAGGAGGTGAAGGTGGCTGGTGTGGAAGAAGGTTGAAGGTTGCTGTTATGAAGGAATGAGATACAGGAGGGTGCGGCAGGGCTGGGAGGGGGCTGGATGTGGATCTTGCGATTATGGGGAACTGATTGGAGAAGTTGTCTGCTGTGGAGAAGGCCTGGAAAGGTAACCAGCGATAGTGGGAAGGCTGGATGGAGGAAACGGCGGCAGTGTCGGGTCTGGATGGATGAAACCGGCTACTGTAGGGATTCAGGATGGGGTGCAGTTGCAAGGGAAGGTATGCGGATGGTCGACTGAAGGTTGCTTGAAGGGATTGTTGGCCTCTGGTTTGATGTTGGAGGGTGGTTAGCTGTGAGGATGTAGGATTGATTTTGGCGGCAGGCAAGGTTGTCAGGATCGAGATCCTAGGTAGGATCGTTTTCTAGTTGGATTGGATCGGATCGAGGATCGTAAGATCCTACAAAAATCATATTGATGACTTGATTAAAATTCAGAATAATGACACTATAAAAAGTTAATGTAGCTTAGAGTGCTTTAATAGCATCAAAATTGCTAAAAATTAATGTTATGCTTGTCGTTGGAATAAGAGGAGATATACAACCCATCAAACGTTTGCAAAGTATGTTGGATCTAAGGGCATCTTCTGGGGGTGAATAAGGTTTTTCGAATTTTTTGAGTTTCTGTAATTTATCGCCAACGATAAAAAGTTCTCACCAACATTAACTTACAAACAATTACGTTTCGCCGAAAAACAGGAGATGCACAGAATGTCATAAACGAAAAACACAGAGATTATTATTAAATAAAAAGACATAAATCCAATGACAGAGAGCTGAACACATAAATCTGTTAGGCTAAGATTTGCATCTAGAACAGTTACCTTTAGTGACCTGTTAATTAAAACCCTAGAACGTCAAACTGGAGGAGAGAGTACGACTGGAGCGGGAGTCGTCAAACTATCGAAATGCAGAGAATAGAATAGGCTTCGATGTCGGTGAGAAAATAGGGAGGACTGGAGGAGAGAGCACGACTGCACGAACCTGTCTTGCCGTAGAGAGTGGAGTTGCCGGAGGCCCGAAGAGACGTTGGGAGGAAGAGCAGTCGGGAATGCATGCCTGCAAACTAACAGTGCAAAAAAGAAATCAGCAGAAGAAGAGAAATCAGAAGAAGAAGAACCTGTCTTGCCGGAGAGAAAATCAATAGTGCGAAGAAGAAATCAAGACAGGAGAGAAAATCAACAGTGCGAAGAAGAAATCAACAAAAGAAGAGAAAATCAACAGTGCGTAGAAAATAAGAAGAAGACCTGTATGCCGTCGTGAGGAAAGACTGAAGCTGTGACTGTGAGCCGGGAGGGGGAGGAAGAGCCGTTGGGAGGAAGAGCTGTCGGGAATCGGGAATGAAATGGGTTTGAGGTTCAGTCATTTGTTTAATAGGGCCGACGGGATCGTCGAATTGCGTAGGAATCGCGATCCTACCGATTCCACGATCCGGATCGCTATCCTATGTGGACGTGGTCTAATTTTGGTCCTGAACGCGATCCAGATCGAAATGCGTAATCCGGATCGTAGGATCGTGCGATCCTACGATCCGGATCGCGATCCTGACAACCTTGACGGCAGCCCAATGTGAATATGGAGGGGATGAAGGGAAAACAAACCTTAGAATTTGCGAAATCGGCACCTTGGGATGACCACCAGATCTCGGAAAAGCCTCCAAAATCCTTGATATCTCTAAGTCAGCTCATATGCTTGTTTAAATAGATAAAACGATCTTGGGAAACCATTGTGAATGGCCCAGATCACACGACTATAATGATTGCCAAATCTCTCAAAATAAAAATGCATAAAAATATTTCATTGTCACTCCAGACACGACTTCATGCTTAGATTTCCCATATGACCACCTGATCAATGTTTCCTGCACACGTAGACTCGTGCGGTCCCCATTGGATGACGGCTCACTCACAAACTTTGATCATCAAAATGTATGCTATCAATAATGGTAAACATGTCTGTGAATTTGTTAGATATTGATACGAACAAGCAACAATATATTAAGAACACAAGCAAAATCTTGTAATATTGCATTGAAAATAAGAAACAGATACACATGCTCATTCTCAACTCTTGAAGGTGGGATGTCGGGATTCTCTAGACCCTCTCTCCCAAGAGAGCAAAAAATAACTAACTTTAAGATGATCCTAATACTCAAACTAGAGCTCCTTATATAAATGAAGACCCCGCTACAAGAAAAAACATACTAAAAGACAAGACAACTAATTAATTAAAAATTCAATATTATCGTACAAGTAACCACGTCATTGAAAAACTCTTGCGGGATGAGGCCAATCGTCAGAGCGCGCTTGTCCCCACGACGTATACATATCAATACACCTATCCTGAAAATCGAGCTTGTCCCCAAGGTCAAGTACGGAGAAGTGAATTTGATGACCTCTGTTGTTGTGGAAGCGCGCCAGTTGGGCAAAGGATTTGGCCGGCGTCGTAACGAGGTAAGGACAACAGAGCAAACTTGTTGAGGTCTTTGGCGATTTTATGAGCGAAAATAATTCTCGTGAAAAACGAATCCGGAGCCGTTGAGTGGTGCCAGAACAAAGGCGGAGAGGATGCTTTTGGTGGAAATACGTAGTTGTATGAATCAAAGAAGGGGGCATGGGGTTGGTCGGCGGTTGTTGCGATTGGTGGCAAAGTATGAAATTTGAAGGTAAAGCCATTTAGAGGGAGAAGGAATTGAGGGGGTCCATTATGTACAAGAAAGGGAAGTTTTGTGTGTGGTTGGGTGAATGTGTGAAAGTGAGGATTTATTTATATTAATATGACAAGGAATGTGATAGGAGGAGAGGGATAATGAGTGATGTTGGGTGATAATATGGGAGAAATGTTTCGTGGCATAGAGTGGAGTAGGGCAAGCATTTGTTAGAGTTGGGGTTCGACCGTAGGGCATGAAGAGGGATGATTGGTGGGGCTAGAGAATGATGTGTGCTGTGATTTGTGTGGTCGACATTGATGAGGAGCGCTTGAGAGGAGCATTCATGTAACACCCCTACCTAGTTTATCAACAAATCAGCAGTTCGGCCAGGCCCCGCGATAAAAAGTAAACGAAGCAATGGTAATATAATTGGGACATAACAGACATAATTGAAAAGTACTGAAAGTAAATTCTTACTGCCGAAGTAGAAATTTCAGCCAAGAGGAAAAATGTACCTCATCAAGTTGAATAGAGCCAACTAGTGAGTCGTACATCTGAAGTACTATAAAATGTCTGATACATGGAAACTTACGAAACAAATAAGTTACATAGTGTCCGCAAAAGAAAACAAATAGTATAGTACAGATATGGAAGACAACTAAAAGACAACAAACTATATGAAGAACTCCACATATGCACTCATCCTAGACGCAACTTCCCACCTGAGTCTCCTGTAAAAACATGACCGAAAACGGGTCAGCCCAATGAGAGAGAGTAAGAAAGACTATTTCTGCTAGTGACACTAAAAATAAGTTGAAAAAGTATGAATGCATGTTTACTAAAATAAAGTTTTTATACTGAAGAAAACTAAGTGTTTGTTTATAATGCATGCTCTTCTAAATTATTAAAGGCCATATAAATGTCTGTTCTAGTTTAAACATGACAAACATAATTACTCAAGTTCCGAAAATTGGTTGAATAAAATAGTTTCTAAGCTTCGGTATATACTTGAGTTTCTAAATAACTTGTGTTTGCCCTTCTTTAAAATTCTAGGCAGAGTAGCTTCTAATGCACAATTCTAGTCTAGCGATCTGAGTCTCTACTAACGAACTTAAGCGTTCTAGTGTCTCACAGACACAGACTCGCATCTACTAATATTCAAAAAGGGGAAATCATCTCCCAAAAACTGAGACTCATATGGTACACTACACCCAATGTGAAAGATAGTGCGCCTCTATCAAGCACGAGAGGTCTCAAACATACTTACTAATCATCTTTTATCTAGTGCTACTCTGCTTCCGAACATATTTGCGTATTATAGGCAATTCATCATATTGATTTAATTGGCTAGAAATCTTATTCATGAGTTTATTATTTCATGTTCGTAAATCTATACGAGTGTATAAGTTCCGTAATATGCATTATTTTCGGTGGTCTAACTACTCGAGAAATTTAGAAATTGTTGATATTTTGCATATACTAGCTGGATGATTACTGAATTACAAATCTCTAACGATAATAACAATTTTGTGCAACTATAATAATTTTACCGAATTATATGAACATTTTTATGCAAGCTATCTGATATGTCTAGTCAAAAATAATAAGTTTCTTACAGCGGTATTGCGGCGTTCGTACACCTTGACACGACGACATAATTTCCTTTGAGAAAATATTCTGAAGCACTGATTTGATCTCTGATTAATATGGAGGTTTACTTCCTCCAGGAACCTAAAAGGGCATTCAACAAAATTATATATACCTTTCCAAATATTAGGGAAAATTGTTTTAGAACTTAAGGAAGACATTTACCACTTCTTTACTAGCGGGGTTTAAAGACTTTCGTATCAGAGCCGACTACGCCCAAATAACTGTGTGCTAGGAATCAATTATAGACTAGAAAACTAAACATGGGACTTGTCTCTTACACGTATAGTTGACTGACTGGTAACTCATATTGATTTGAGAGAAAGAAATTATTTGAGAAGGTTATGATACATGAGTAGAAAGATCAGTCCCTAAGAAGACTATCTTGGAGGAGATAAGGGAAAGGCTTCAAAATAAATCTCTAATCACACATTGGGAAATCTACAGGAAGCTACTCAAATCGGTGCCGAGCCTCACGACTGCAGAGGAAGGAGACAACGGAGAAAAATAAATGAGCTGAAATCTGCGCAGGTTTTACTAATAAAAGCCTTTGGCGGGTACCTGAGCAGCCGAAGGGAGAAGAATCGATGGGGAAGAAAAGCTTGCAAGCCCAGGGAAGGATCGATGCGCCTTTCCAAGGAATAGGGAGTAGGAAAAACCGATACTGAGCCTCCCAGCACCAGCGATTTGCCCGACCAAGACTCTCATCGTTGCTTCAAAGGATCGACGTGGGGGGGGGGGTCGACGACTTCCTTCAGCTGGGAAAGGAGTTTGCCGGGGCTCCAGACATCTCCGACGCTTCACTAGGAGACGCGGGAGACAGGGGAAGGCCGAAAACGCGTGACATTTTTTTCGACTGCGGAAAACAAAAGGGGCAACGACGAAAATAGGGTTACGGGACAGGGGTTCTAGTTTTTAAAATCGTCAGTTTGATAGGATTCCAAAAGGAAAAAGCGCTATTCGATTACACCTTCCAATTAGGTGTAAAACAGAGAGAAAAACTGCAAATAGGTTTTTATTATAATAGGAAATTAAGTACTTTAATAAAATTGGCCTCCCCACAAATATTTTACGTCTGCACGTTACGCTCTCGCGCAAAAATTAAAAGCTCTCGCGCAAAAATTAAAAGCTCTCGCGCAAAAATTAAAACGCGTCGACACTCAAATTCATAAATTAATTAGTTTAGGAAAATAATCAAGGAATTTATCGTAAGGGCTATAAATACCTCAATCATAGATGACGTCGATCAAATATGCACGCGATCGGGCCCTGAAATCAAATTTAATTTTGTAATAAATTATGGATGTTATAAATCTCCTCTCTTAATAAAATTTTGTCCTCGAATATTACAAACATAACTGAGTCAAAGAGGAATGCAAAATATGTTTTGCTCTGGAGTTCATCCTCTCATTCCCAAGTATACTCCGGTTGGCCGCTGTTCAAAGGACTTTTACTAAACGGATCTGTTTGTTCCTGAGCTTCTGAATTCTCGAGTCCACTATTCTAACTGGTTTGATACTGATATTAAGATTTGGTTCGATTGGTGGTTCCTCAGTACTGATTATCTGATTAGGATCTCTAACTGCTCTCCTTAGATAGGAGACATGAAATACATCATGTAGACCACTAACTGATCTATAAGCAACATCACCAATGTACTCCAGAACCTCGAATGGACCAACAAACCTTGGACTCAATTTCTTCATCTGCTTGATTCAAAAGACACCACTAACTGATCGACCTTCAGATAAACGTAATCTCCAACGCTGAATTCCACTGCCTTGTGTCTTTGGTCATAGTATTTGGCCTGATGATTCTGAGCTATTTTTATACGCTATTGGATGAGCTTAATTCGATCTGTGGTCTTATCAATCCAAGCTTCCCTGATGTAAGATCTTTCTTCACCCTCAACCCAACACAATGATGTCTGACAGCGTCTGCCATACAGTGCCTCAAAAGGGGTCATCCCAATGCTTGCCTGGAAGTTGTTATCGTAGGAGAACTCAACCAGAGTGACATACTTCTCCCAGCTGCCTCCAAAATCTAAAATACACATGCAAAATATATCTTCCAAAGTTCTATTCGTGCGCTCCGTTTGCCCATCTGTATGGGGAGGAAAATCAGTACTGAAATGTAGCTTAATGTCCAACCGTTCCTAAACGTATCTCCATTTCTTAGAAGCAAACCTGTCATCTCTGTCTAAAATTATAGTCTTGGGAACACCGTGCAGACGGACAATCCCATCTACACGCAAGTACGCCAATCTCGGACCTCAACCCGTCTTATTAGGAATGAAATGGGGAACCTTAGAGAGACGGCGTGACGGCCCAAAACCGTCACAATTTAAATTCATTCTTTCTGAGTGGGGTTTTCACATAATTATACGCAACAAGATAATAAAAGAATTGTACCAGTGGAAACATAACATCTCATTTCATTAATATACAGAATATACACAGTCTACATTATTACATTACAAATATCTAATAAAAGTATACGAAATAAACTCATGCTAACCCGTGGACGAGCCACGTCTTCAACTGGTCTTCGATCTGCCTCTGCCTGAGCCCGTCTAGCGTGGTCTGGTATGCTGGTGCTCGGTTCCTAAAAAAATGAGGAACCAATTAGTTTTGAAAACTAAGTGACTTCCTTACCCTTACAAGTAGTTTCGCACTGTAAGCAGACAAGAGAGTCAGCAACAATGAAATCTATATAATATGTTTCTAAGCTAGGAACAAGTAAAATCAACAATTCTATATCTGAAATCAAGTCATATTTCCTTTTATTCGTAGTTCGTTTCTCGAAATTCTTAGGCTCATTCGAATATCTCAATTATCCTGGTCCGTCGACCATTCATATCATTATCCACTTTAGGGCGCTTCTACGCGCTACAGGCTTCAACGCCTCCTATTGGATTCATATCATAATCTGTAGGAGTTCGACCCTCCCATACGAGGTGTGAGAGTTCTACCCCCCTCACGAGGTGTAGGAGTCTGAAACATTCCCCGCTACTAGGCTGACCCTTAGCATTTCGATGCGTCGCCGCGTTCTCAATATCAATTCAGTTTCAATCATTTCGATTCGTTCAGTTTCTTTCACAAATAAGATTTATTTGTATTTGGTTTCACTCAGAATTCTATCGCTCGCTATGCCACGTTAGCGTTTTCGGCGATTCATATATTCAGTGATATCAAATAACTGAAAGAAAGGTAACTAGCTTAACCAGTTCACAAAAGAGGAAACAAAAACAGTAAGAACTCACCCCAACTTTTTCTTTGCCCTTGTCCTTCGAAGCGTTCACGTCACGTCTATCGCCGGACGCCATCCTCTACAGTATCAAAATATAATTTACTTTAGGGTTGTCTAGGGAAGGACTAGCGTGAGTGATCAAAAAGAAAGCGCACCATTCAGCCAATAAAAGGATTCAAATACCCACGATGTCAGCAATTATTTTGAAATATTCCCCGATGATGAAATATAATTTCAGTGCTGATTTGACGTCGCACTTTAAATTTGATGTTCAGATAATTTTATGTTTATTGGCGACAGCTGCTTCGGTTTCGCTTAATTATGAATGACTTAAGTTGACCGGATTTTGGATTGGGCTTGCTTTGATTTAGGGTTTATGAGGATGGACCGGCTGAGTATGGGTGTGGTTTTGGCTGTGCACTATTTGAAACCAGTTGTATCGGTTTGATGACTGGCTGCCTGGGTTAAGCAGTGGCCTTATCCCGCGATGTATCACTGTGCTGTTTCCGTCTTCTTCATTCTCGACGGAACCAACCCGACGGAGCCGCCCCTGCGCCGATCGCTCTAGCCGCCTCCAATCTCCTCCGTTTCGCACGATTGCTTCTTCTTTTGGAAGGTAATCTCCTTCCCTCCACTCCTCTTGTGTTGATCACGAAGTTTGTGTACGGATTTATGATGGATGAAAACCCTAGGTTTGGGGTTTTGGTTTTGATTCACTCCTTTCTAACTCAAAGATTTCTTTATAACTTTCCAAACTCTAAACCTTGAATATGAGCTAAATTTGGGAGAGTTGAGGTTAGAGTTTCATTAGGGGTTTTGTCTTGACCCCTTGCAAACCCTTATTGCCGGCTGTATTGTTGAGGGTTACCTGGGGGCTGTTTTGTACTTTTGGGCTGCTGGGTATTAGCTGTCCGGCTGTTTTTGTGGGGATTGACACCTTGCTTGCTGCTATTCGCAGCCCTTAGTATTGCCTTCGTGACAACCCTTGCGGCTGTGCATTGGAGCAACTTGGATAAACATTGTGATTAATTGAATCCTTTCTTATTGGCTGAATGGTGTGCCCTCTTTTTGATCACCCACACTAATCCTTTCCTAGACAACTCCTAGAAATCGTAGTTGTGACTGTCGTAGGAGTCCGCTCGTAATTATTTATGCCGCAACCCTAAAGTAAATGATATTTTGATACTGCAGAGGATGACGTCCGGCGATAGACGTGACGTGAACCCTACGAAGGACAAGGGCAAAGGAAAAGTTGGGGTGAGTCCATACTGCTTTTTCCTCTTTTGTGAACTTTTCAGTTGTTTGATATCACTGAATATATGAATCGCCAAAAACGCTAACGTGACTTAGCGAACGATAGAATTCTGAGGGGAATCACATACAAATAAATCCTATTTTGAATTAAATTGAACGAATCAAAATGATTGAAATGGAGAACGCGTCGACGCATCAAAATGCTAAGGGTCAGCCTAGTAGGGGGGAATGTTTCAGACTCCTACACCTCGTGAGGGGGTAGAACTCTCACACCTCGTAGGGGGGTCAAACTCCTGCAGATTATGATATGAATCCAATCGGAGGCGCTGAAGCCTGTAGCGCGTAGAAGCGCCCTAAAGTGGATAATGATATGAAGGGTCGACGGACCCGGATAACTGAGATATTCGAATGACCCTAAGAATTTCGAGAAACGAACTACGAATAACAAGAAAGATAGCTTGATTCAGATATAGAATTGTAGTTTTACCTGTTTCTAGCATAGAAACATGTTCATATAGATTTCATTGCTGTTGACTCTCTTGTCTGCTTGCAGAGCGAAGGTACTGGTAAGGGTAATGAATTCACTTAGTTTTCAAAACGAATTGGTTCCTCATTTGTTGTAAGAACCGAGCACCAGCGTACCAGAACCCGCTAGACGGGCTCAGGAAGAGGCAGAACGAAGACCCGTTGAAGACGTGACTCGTCCACGGGTTAGCATGAGTTTATTCCTTGTACTGTTGCTAGATATTTGTAAATTTAGACACTTTTGTCCCTGACAGTGTATATATATTCTGTATATTAATGAAATGTGATGTTATGTTTTTCACCGGTACACTTCTTTGATTATCCTGCTGCGTATAATTATGTGAGAAAACCCCTCAGAAAGATTGAAATTAAATTGTGCCGGGTTTTGGGCCGTTACACCAAGGGCTGCGAATAGCAGCTTAAAGCAAAAATCCCTTATAAAACAGCCGGACAGCTAACACCAAGCAACCAAAAAGCACAACCGGCATCCCCCAGGTAGCCCGCAATAACACAGCCAACAAACAAAGGTTTACAAGGGGTTCAAGACAAAACCCCTAATGAAACCCTAACCTCATCTCTCCCAAAATTAGCTCAAATTCAAGGTTTAGTGTTTGAAAAGTTATAAAGAAACTTTTGAGTTAGAAAGGAGTGAATCAAAACCAAAACCCCAAACCCTATGATTTTCATTCATCATCAATCCGTACACAAAATTCATGATTAACACCAAAGGAGTGGAGGAAAGGAGATTATCTCTCAATCGCAAGAAGATTCACAGAAATCGGAGAAGAATCGAGCCCTAGAAAGCAATCGACGGTAGCGGCTTCCGCTGCGTTCGTCTCCCAGTTCGCTCCGTCAAAATGAAGAGGAACAAAATAAAACAAAGGATATATCATGGAACCACCGCTTAAACCCAGGCAACCGGTCACACCACCGGTTCTACCGGTCTCAACCCATGCACAGGCACAACCAACACACACACAAGCCAAATGACAGATCTGCTTCTGTCCGCTACCGCTGGGCAGTAACTACCTACCGCCGCGCGGTAGCGTCTTTTTCGAGAACTCGACCTTTTCCCGAAAGCTCAGCGTTCGATGAACTGGGCCCTTCTTTCGACGTTCGACGAAACGGGCTATCACCGGGTGATAGCTACTATCGCCGTGAGGTAATCCTCCAACATTCGACGAACGGATCTCTCGTTCGACGCTCGACGAAACAGGGCTATTGCCAAGCGGTACCTAGCTAACGCCACGCGCTAGCATTCAACGCTCCCAACGCCTAACCACTCAACGCGAAGCTACCGCCGGGCGATAACTTCCAGAGACTATCTGAAAACAGGGCGTTACAACAACATCAGTTTGTTTGTGTGGCGGAGTCTGACATGAGAAGTCAGAGCTTGCAGGCAAGCCCGAACGATCCCAGCTGGGTCCCGCTAGGTCTCCTTCGGTGGACTTGGTCCTGATATTGGAGCCGGGCCTAGGCAAGCGTTCCTTGTGAGACGTCAAATCAGCACTGAAATCAAATGTTTTCCATCATCGGGGAATATTTACAGAGCCTTTTACTTATATATATGCAAACATATTAATATTAGACTTCGGGTCTTAACAAGTTCTCCCCTACTTATCGGAATTTTCGTCCTCGAAAATTCAAGCAGTTTCTCGATTCTCAAAGAAAGAGAGAAAATTTTTCATTAGCAAGTCCTCTCGCTCCCAAGTAGCATCCTTAGCGGGGTGACCGGTCCACCAGACCTTGCCAAAGTTCACCGGTCTATTCCGAAGGTTCTTGCTCTGCCGATCAACAATTTGATAAGGTGTCGTCGGAATGGGCAAATCAGCTTCGATCTGCACATCACTGGCAGATATCATCAAATCTGGGTACGAAATATATCATCGGAGTCCGGATACATGAAAGAAATCATGCAACTTTTGTAATTCAGTAGGCAGAGCTAAGCAATACGCCACCTCGCCAAGACGTTCAATCACAGGGAAAAGACCAACATATCTCGGACTTAATTTTTCAATCCATCTTAGTCTGGAAATCCATTTGAACGGTTTAATCTTCAAACACACCTGATCGTCCACAACAAATTCCACCAGACGATGCCGGACATTTTAATATTTCTGCTGCCGATCCCGTGCGATTTTCATTTTTTGTTGAATAATGCGGACTTTCTCCTTAATTTTATCTGTCCTCTTCTGTGAGAATAATTTCTTTTCTCCTTCCCCTGCCCAGCTCAAAAGAGTTCTGCATCGCCTCTCATATAGAGCTTCAAACCGGGCCATTTGGATCGTTGCTTGATAGCTATTATTATAAGCAAATTCAGCTAACGATAAATATTTTTCCCAAGAGCCTTTCAAGTCCAAAACCACCATTCGCAATAGATCCTCGAGCATCTGGATGGTGCGTTCGGACTGTCCATCTGTTTGCGGATGGAGGACAGTAATGTACAATAGTCTCGTTCCCAATCTGTTGTGCACTCGTTGCCACAAATCAGATGTAAACCGTCAATCACGATCTGACACGATTGTACGCAAAATACCATGTAATCTCACGACTACATTTACATAGAGTTCCACCAATTTTTCAGTCGGTCCGTTTTGCTTGATCGGTGTAAAATGGGCGCTCTTTGTCAATCGGTCAATGATGACCAAATTCCATCATTCCCAGCTTTACTGCGAGGCATGCCAAATACAAAATTCATCGCAACATCATCCCACTTCCATTCCGGAATGGGGAGAGATCGAAGATATCCAATCAGGCTTCTGATGTTCTGCTTTCACTATCTGACATGTATGACACTGAGCAATATACTGAATGACATCCTTCTTCATATGTGGCCATCAGAAGTCCTGTTTCAAATCGTGGTACATATTTGTCCGACCAGGATGAATCGAATATGACATATTATGCGCCTCATACAGGATATCCTTCCGCAGGCTATCAACATCTGGTATACATAGTATGTCATTCAAAAGCAATAGGACATCCTTTTCAATAAAGACACTCATTTCTCCCTTTTTCAATTTTGCAAATATCCCCATCAAATATGGATCATGAGGTATCGCTTTCCGAATTCTCTTTTTAAGCGAATATTGAATCGGCATCTGGAATAGTTGTGTTTGCTTTTCTTCAGACGTAAATATCATACATATTTCCATTTCCTGAAGCATATAAAGAAGCTTCCTATTATACTGTGGTATCACAGACAGCGCAACAATATTCTTCCCGCTTAATGCATCTGCGACCACATTTGCCTTACCTGGATGATATTGAATATACAAATCATAATCTTTAATAAATTCCACCCATCTTCTCTGGTGTAAATTGATTTCCCGCTGATCAAATATATATTTCAGGATTTTATGATCTGTGAATATCTCGCATCGAACACCATACAGATAGTGACGCCAAATTTTCAAAGCGAACACAACCGCTGCTAATTTCAGATCATGTGTCAGGTAGTTCTTTTTGGCATCCTTTAATTGTCGGGAAACAAAGACAATCACTTTTTCACGTTGCATTAACACGCAACCCAATCCTTTATATGATGTATCGCTATAAATTTGAAAACCATCTGAGCATTCAGGCATCACCAACACTGGCGCTGTCGTTAATCGTTCCTTTAAAGCGTCGAACGCTTGCTGACAATCATCTCCCCACGTAAATAATACGTTCTTTCGAGTCAATTTTGTCAAGGGTAGTGCTAGCTTGGAAAAGTCCTTGACAAATTTCCGATAATAACCAGCCAAGCCCAAGAAACTTCGTACTTCAATCACAGATTTCGGTCGGGTCCAGTTGATTATTGCTTCAATTTTAGCTGGATCCACAGCCAACCCTTCCGCATTAATCACATGACCTAGAAAGGCCACCTCATTCAGCTAAAACGCACACTTTGAGAATTTGGCATACAACTGTTGTTCCCTCAATGTTTGCAAGACTTGACACAGGTGCTGGGCATGCTCTTGCTCTGTTTTTGAATAAATTAATATATCATCGATAAAAACAATCACGAACTAATCCAAAAATGCCTTAAAACACACGATTCATTAAGGCCATAAAAGCTGCAGGAGCATTCGTTAGGCCAAAAGACATAACCACAAATTCGAAATGCCCATATCTGGTACTGAAAGCTGTCTTGGAAACATCAGCGCGAATGACATGCGATAAAAGTACACCAGCGCGAATATAATGTACGAATGTGTGCGACGACATGCACTACAACTACAATAACATCACTCAAGCCTTTATCCCACTATAGTGGGGTCGGCTATATGGATCCTTTGTCTCAATTGTGCCCCATCTTTAGTCATAATCTCACTAATGTCTAAGTACATGTTTTTCCTTATAGTTTCATCCCAAGTATTTATTGGTCTACCCCTCCCCCATTTAACATGCCTAGTGACTAAATTCTCACAACGCCTAATAGGTGTCTCTAATGGTCTCCTTTGTAGGTGTCCAAACCATATTAGTTGAGCTTCTCGCATCTTCTCTACAATTGGTGCCACCCTAAACCCTAAACCCTGTCTTATCCCTGATACATTCGTTCTTAATTTTATCTAGTCTCGTGTGTCCACACATCCACCTAAGCATTCTCATCTCCGTAACTCTCATTTTTTGCTCAAGTGCGCAATTCGCTGCCCAACACTTTGAACCATATAGCATTGTTGGTCTAATTGCAGTAAGGTAAAACTTGCCTTTATGTTTTAATGGTACTTTATGATCACATAAGATCCCTGATGCTTGGATTCTATGTATCACATCTCTATTGACACCTCGATCGTTTTGAATTATCGATTCAAGATATTTAAAATGCTCATTGCGAGAAATATTCTGATTGCCCAACTTAATAACGAAGTCATCCGTCCTTCTTGCACTGTTAAATTAAGCTCCATATACCCCGCCTTTAACCTGACCAACCTAAAATCCTTCTTTTCTGAAGTGTCTCTTCAAGATTCAAGTTTCGTGTTTACACCCCCGCATGTCTCATTGACCAACACGATACTACACAAAAAAAAATATCTAGGTACATAAAATAAAAAGAAATAATGATGCTCAGTAGGTTGCATTAATTCCCTTCAAATTGAAGGAGCTCAACTCTGTCTAGATTGTTATGTAACTTGCTACTTGGATGTTTGGACGTTGATCTGATGATCCATGGGTGATTTGAAAATGTTTTTTATCATTCTGGTGATGAACAACCAATACCTTAGCTCTCCTCCAATATAGGCCCAAAAGGTAGTGGCAAGCTATATGGGGAAAACTCTGGGATGTGGTAGTTGGGCTGACAAGTGACAGATCTTTCTCTCATTCCTAAAATAAAAAAAAACCGATCTCCTTCGAAGAAATATAATCCCCGGAGATGGAAATCAACAATAGAATTGTATTTCTCATAAGATCCTCGCAAACCGTTAATCTAATTTTATGCATAATTTTAACTGATTGAATAAAATTAAATATCAAAATGGAAGTGACAATCAAATGTGCAAGGTAACAGGTAAGCAGGCTCGATGATCTTGCGGCCTCCTGCTACACCTAAGGGTGACTACTATATCCTGACTAACAATCTCAGTTTCCTCACTTGATGGAGAGTTACGAGTGCCACCAAATTTAAGTATGATCACAAATCTACCTGTTTAGAATTAAAAAAAAAATCCCTTAAAGTGCATGTCCCTATAAGGGAGTGAAAGTCCCGGGTTTCTCTCTATCCTTTTAAGTTATAACACGAATTTGTCTGAACATATCAATATCTGACAATGAAACCTGTTGTGCTCGTCTATTCTTAGAGAATAGTGGTGTGTAATAAGGGTGTGGTCATCAAATACAAAATCTATTGAATGATGTAATGTCTCTCGTGCCAAAGGTATGTGCTCGTTTGACATGATGTTTGCGAACTCATAAATATGAGGTTGCAGTAGCCTAGGAGTGTTGGGGGAAATCGAGATTGATTCTGCCATTAAAGATGAGTGGCACTTCTCTATCTCCTTCGTGGAGTAGGGGACTAGGCAGAAGCACGACTACAAAAGGGAATGATAAAGTGGGGATAAGTGAAATCGGGCTACCTGTAGGGATGGTAGAACAAGGGGGATCTATGATCCTAGCAATGGGGACAATGGTGTTGCTAGATGAAGGTATATCAGTATACCTAAACCTCGATGTCTTCTTTTGCAAGGATTCCACTCTATGGGCCCTATTAGATACTTCACCCAAGTCTAGCCCATCCAAGTAACATGATACATTCATCTCATTGGCCTCTTGAATCTAGTCTAGACTTAAAGGACTAGCAATTCATTGGTGTACTCGTCCACAGATGATTTTTCCTACTATAAATTATGGAGTGTACGATATAGGGTCCAAAGGTAGTCTGCGGGAACATAACGATTGCGCAGTTGTACTATAAATTCAACCTAGGTAGTGTTGGGGAGTATCCTTAATTTGAATATCACGTGTTCCAGTTGACTCCACCAGACTAACATGAGTCCCTTCAATCGAAGTGTAGTGCACTCAACTTATCTATTCAAGGGCATCTGCTTCGAATTTATGAAGCTTTCCATATGATATCACCAATCATGCCTTCGTTTAACTTGACTCCAGTGGCTCAACATGCTGGGTTCAGAATTTTGGGTTTTACTGTGTGGGATCTTGTTGTCTAAGGTGATGGTTCTCTTCTGGTGTATGACGAGTTGCTTTCTCTACGTCTATGATGGACTTAATATTGTTGACTATAGTTCATAAACCTTTCATGGCTTGCTTCTCATCACTCCTATTGGTAGTGAGGGTCTTGACATTTTTCATCAAATTGCTCGTGATCGTCTAAATCCTTTACGCCACCCTCTAGCTTCTTGCATGATTTTCCATGGAACTAAAAAGGTAAATTTTAATATCAAAATTTTATTTCTGCACGAGGAACACAACTAACTCACCATAGGAGTGAGTTAACAGGATCTACTACACTGTTGTAGATTGGAATTTGAAATTTTAATATTAAATATTTTGCGATCAATTTAAATTAAGCCGTGCAAGAATTGACTTGTTATGTAATAAAAATTAACTTAGGGTTTCGTATGGCATTCACAAGTGACTATCATTCAGATGTGAACAATACATCAGATTCTTCCACAGGCAAGAAAAGAAAAGAAAATAAATAGTAAAGTTTGAAAGTCATGACAAGCAACCAAGGGATAAGTAAGACAATGAGAAGGCTAAGAGGAGTACCCTGGGTCACTAGGGCATCACTGAATGAAGGCTAAGGCGGCAAGTAAATGAGACGAACTTTGGAAAGTTTATGATGGTCGAGTGGGTTGAATGGGGAATGCAATGGGGCTGATTTTGGCAGGCAGGAGGGAACCATTTGTGCGATTTTCTTCGTTTATTGCCGGGCTAGGGTGAAGGAGAGGGTAATTGAAGTGGGGAGGTGCATGGAGGTTGGACTGAGGTCGAGTGGGGCAAGAAAAGTCTGGAGGTGAAGCCAAGGGATGGGAGGATGCATGGGGTGGCCGGATGGTCTATTGGGAGGTCAAACGGTGGTCTGACGGCGTTGAGCTAAGGGTTTGGAGGTGAAGCCTGGGATAGACGCGCCAGATCCGACTGTTGGTGCGTGTGTTGACTTCATCAAAGGAGGGATTAGATAGAGTCGTCAGTGCTCCGGGAGGTTTTTGGCTATTGTAGCGGGGTCTTGAGGGTTGTGGTTGTTTGTCGGTCGGAGGGATCATCGACATGTTGGCTCATGAAGGAGGTGGTGTTGGATGTTGCAAAACATAGATCTTTTTCTTTGCTTCAAAATTTTATCCCAACTGAGTGTGATAGGGTTTGGGGATGGCGTTTTAAAGAAGTTTTAAAAGACTTGAAATATATATTTAATTAGGTATTACATGGTTTGTGTTGAATTAAGTTGTAGAAAGGCTCATCCAATGGCTCATTGGATGTCCCATTTCTATTTAGAAATTAGCCCCACATCTTAGGATGAAGTTGAGCCTTCAATCCTCAATATATATATATATATGTACTTATGCTTGTTGTAAATTATCTTTTTTCCGTGGGAAATAATAAAATATTAGTTTCTTCTTCCATTTCCTGCGTTTCTCTACATGTATCGAAGTCATCTGATCTGATCGGCTTGATTTTGCACGATTGAGCCTCTGTTCTCGTGGATTGGAACTTTCCTTCGTTTGACCTGTCCACGTACTCCTGTCCGCGGAACCGCGTAAAACTCGTGGTTACCATGCTCCCCTCTCTCCGTTCGGCGTGGTTTTTGAACCCCCCTCTGCCTCTTATAGGCTCGGCTTGAGGCTCTGCTGCCCACCCCCTATACGATGTGACCGTAGCACCCTCCCCTCTCAACAACGTGTGACCACAACCTCTTCTTTTGGACGTCTTCCTCCTCAAGCCCACAGAACCCGCTGATCCCGCCTCCTTGCGGCTTATTTCTTAGGACACAAAGCCTGTTGTGCCCGCCTCCTTGCAGCTTTTTCCTTCAGCCGTAGAGCCCGTTGTGTCCGCCTCCTTGCAGTTTCATCCTCAGGCTGCAGATATCGTTGTGTCTGCCCCCCTCGTGGTTTCTTCCTCAGGCCTCATAGCCCGTCGAACCCGCAAAGCTAGCTGTGCCCGCCTACCTACGGCTTCCTCCTCAAGTACGCAGAGCATGTTGTTTCCGCCTCCTTGTTGTTTCTTCCTCGGGACTTTGAGCCCGCCATGCCCGCCTCCTGCAATTGCCCTGCTCCTGATATCTCTACTCCTCCTGCGTTGCAGTAGTTACTTTCCCTTCGTTGATCATGGGCACATCTACGAGATCCCCTTCATCTTTTCTGAATCTTACTCCGACTCAACCTGACATCCATGATGAACTTCAGATTACCACTCTTTCCCTCAATGAGAAGACAAATTTTGTGGAATGTGTGCACAATGGGAAGACAAAATTTGTGGAATGAGTGCACTTGGTGCACCGTGTCCTTCAGACCAAAGACCTGCTTCATCATATTACTGGTGCTCCCTCTCTGACATTGACTTCTTGCACGACGAACTCCAACAACTTCGGGGGATGTCTCGAACTTTTGACTCTGTTGCCTCTTCCTCCCTCGTATGTATCTCCTATTTTTCCCACTGTCCGTGTGGATCATAGAACATGGGGCTACCATACACATCTTCCCCACACGGTAATGATAGTACCTTGTATCTGAACTCGGTGGCTCACTTTTTCTAAGGAATGGGGAAGAGAACGATTGCCACTGAAAGACTCTACTGAGACAAAAGATGGGTTGTCAAGAACGTAGAAGAGGTAAGATGGGCAATTGGTTAGATCTAGTATGGATTGTACATGGACGCCAGTTGGAGTCGGCGACTCTCCTAGGGTTCCCAGATGGAGGAATCCCGAGAAAGAGGACTTCCTAATATTCAAATGTCTCTTCTCAAGTTTATCACGATGGATAATGGTGATACCACCCATATCTGCGGGTCTAGCAATGTGCCATGTACTCCATCTCTTTCTTTTTGTTCAGTGCTTCATGTTCCTGACTCTCAGTTTAATCTCCTCTCCGTCAGTCGTTTAACTCAGGATCATGATTGCGTAATCATCTTTTTTCTTCCAATGTGATGTATACTCTGTATCTCCCCTCCTCGGTTCTTTCCTCCGTCATTTCCACCGGCTGGTACCAACGTCTTGGGCATGCTTCTCTACCTATCCTCAAGCGGGCTCTTCCTGATTTTTCATTTTCTGATTTTCAATATGAATCTTGTATTTACAGGAAATAACATCTTTTTTACTTTTTCTCTTCATTATACTCGGACCACTGTTCTTATTTATTTAGTAGATTCTTATATTTGGGAATCCTATAGAATAGCTAGTATCTTTGGCGGTTGAGCTCATCCTCCATTATTTAAAGACTGCTCTGGGACAAGAGCTTTTGTATAAGCCCTCTCCCTCCTTATCTCTTATTGTCTACTCTGATGCTGACTATGTTGACTCTTTAGATGATATCTGATCCACAAGTGGGTACTACACATACTTTGGTAGACATCTTGTCACCCGACGAAGCAAGAAACAAACTGTAGTTGCATTTTGATATGCAGAAATTGAGTACCATTCAATCGCTTCTGTCGTTTCTGAACTTTCATGGTTGGAGAGCCTTCCAAATAATCTGGGTGTGTAACTTCTTTCTCCGACCACTCTTTTCTATGACATTCAAGCGTCCATTCATATTGTAAAGAATCTCGTGTTTCATGAGTATATCAAGCACATAGAAGTTGATTATAATTTTGTTCGTTAAAAGGTGCAACTTAAAAAATTGGATTTGCGGCATGTGCTTGCTGCTGGGCAAGTTGCAGACAACCTCACTAAGGTCTTACCTTGATCACTATATCATCAGTTTCTGTCCAAGCCGGGCTCCTGTAATTTGTATGCTCTAGCTTGCGCGGGAGTGTTGAAATTAGTTGTACAAATGCCCATCCAATGGCCCATTGGATTATCCATTTCTGTTTAAAAATTAGTTCCACGTCTTAGGATGGAGTTGGGCCTTCACTCCTCCTTCCTATATATATGTTCTTATGCTTGTTGTAAATTATCTTTTTTTCCATAGAAAATAATAAAATATTAGTTCCTTTTTCTATTTCCCGTGTTTCCCTACAGTTTGGGAAAAAACCAAAAGGGGATTAACATGGACTCTAAGGTTTCTCCTAACGTTAAATAGTCCTGAAATTAAAAGATAGAGAGGTGCAATTTGAGTTATTTTTAATTTTATGGACTAAATTAAAAGGGGAAATTAAAAGACAGAGGGGTGCATCCTGAAATTATAAGAAATTATTTAGTCCAATCATAGGGAATAATTTGTAATTTCTGTTAGAAAATTGATTATAAAACATATTGTAAAGGCCCATTATATTCCTTCTTGTTTCTCTTGTAATAGTCTCACATCTCGTATACGAGATTACTCTCTCTCTTCTCCCTATATATTTGTACTCGTACTTGTAATTTGGTATTTAAGAAGTATATAGAAGGTTTACTGAATTCTTATACATGTTATCAGAGCCGGAAACCGGTCTGCAATCTCCCTATGCGGTCTTCCATTTCCTAACCGCAACTCCTTGTGCGGTGTTCCACTTTTCCTAACCGCAACCCTTTGTGCAGTCTTCTTTTTTTCTAACTGCAACTCGTGCGGTCTTCCATTTTTCTCCTCCTTCTTCCCCCCTCTCCCTTTTATAGGGAATTTTCTTGGTTCCACTCCAATTCAGACCGCACCGGTCTCTTTCCCCTGCTACTTGCGCACTGCCCTTGTTCGTTGCTGATCTTGCCGGCCTACTCCTGTTCGCACGCTCTACTTCTCTTCTACCCGCTGCGGACTTCTATGAATTTGCGCGGTCTTCTTCAGCTATCACGTGCCCTTTTTCGTCGTGCGGACTGCTCGTCGCGCGGCCTAATTCTTGCTTCTCTACCCACTGCGGGCTTGCTCTATTGCGACTTGCGGTCTACATCTCTAACCGCTGCAGTCTGCATCTCTAACTGCTGCGGTCTGCATCTCTAACCGCCGCGGTCTGCTTCTACTCCCGCGGTTTCTTCTCGTAGCTGCCTCTGGTCCGCTGTCCTGCAAGCCGCCTCTTCTTCTTCGTTGTTATATGCTCACAACTCTTATCCACTGCTATTCGCTGCTGCTAGCCCGGCTAGTGCTCTCGCACGGTCCTTCTCTTTGTTCGCGCGGCCTAGTCAACTTTGCCTGTTGCTGCCTGTCTGCTTGATCCTCTAACCGCTGCGACTTCTCTTCTAGTCGCTGCTTGCTCGTGCTGCCAGTTCTTAGTCGTTGTTCGCCGGCCTCTGCTACTCTTGTCGCTTGTCCGCGGCTCGGGCTTGCTGCTCTCCCTGATGCTCTACCCGCAGTTCCTCTAGTTCGTCGACATCTGCTCTAGCCGCTGCTCCTCTAGTCACTGCGGCTTGCTCTAGCCGCTTCTCATCTTGTCACTGTGGCTTGCCCTTGCCGCCCTCTTGCTGTCTTGAACTCCACGACGGCTTCCTCTCTTACCGCTCGTGCCGCAACTCCATCTCCTGAAGTACACGATGAGCTTCAGATCACCACCATCTCTCTCAGTGGTAAGCACAACTTTGTGGAATGGGTGCATTCTGTTCGTCGTGTTCTACAAACTAAAAATCTTCTTTATCACCTTACCCGGGACATTCCCATTGCTCCCACTGACGAATGGTTGCGTGATGACGGCCGGGTCTAATCTTGGATCCTCAATTTCATAGACACCGAGCTCTACCGCATGACCATGTATCATGAGATGGCTACTGTCCGTTCAAATGCCGGATCTTGGATCCTCAATTCAGACGGCCGAATCACTCATGTTTCAAATGCCGGTGCCCACTGAATACTGGAACTTTGCGGTTTCTACTGTCTGTTATCTTATCAACCGCATACCGTCATCTGTACTCGACTATGCCTCTCCCTTTAGTCTCTTATTTTCTTCCAAGTCTCCTTTCTCTCTCACACCCCGTGTCTTTGGCTGTGTGTGTTATGTTCATCTTCTTGGTCCGCTTAGTGACAAGCTCGGTGCTTGCGCCACTAAATGTATGTTTGTTGACTACTCCCGCACTCAGAAAAGTTATGTTTGTTACTCTCCTCCCGAGGACAAGCTAATTGTTTTGACTGATGTAACTTTTCTTGAGGATCAACCATTCCACTCATCTCCTTTCACCCCGTCTCCACCTTCCACTGCAGCTCGTCCTGCCGTCCCAGTCACGACTCCGTCTCTCCCATCTCTTCCCTCCTCCCCACCGATGCCTTCTTTACCTCCACCACCTCTCCGTGTCTATACCCGTCGTAAGTCCAAGAATACTTCTGCACAACAGCTCTCTTCTACCGATGACATCCCGTGGCTTGCTGATCCAGCATTAACCTCTACAGCTCATCCCTTGACGAATTATATGTCTCTGCATCGCCTCTCTCTACCACTCCATCAATTTGTCGTTTCTCTTTCCTCCATTTCTATCCCTAATTCTGTGCAAGAAGTGCTTCAGCACCCAGTGTGGCAGGAGACCATAGATGATGAAATGACTGCCCTCTGGGCTAACCGGATCTGGGATCTAGTTCCTCTTCCTCCCGGCCAGTCCTGTGTCAATTGCAAGTGAGTATTTGTTATCAAACACGTTGCAGATGCGATTGTTGATTGCCTAAAAGCTCGCCTCGTGGTCTGAGGTTTCACTCAACAGCAAGATCTTGATTACGATGAAACCTTCTCCCCAGTTGCCAAGTTGAATACTGATCTCCTTGGTTGTCCATCGACAGTGGCCCCTCCATCAGTTGGATATTAAAAACGCCTTTCTCAATGACGATCTCCAGGAAACTGTTTATATGCACCAACCTGTCGGGTTTGAGACCACAGGGGAGTCTCATGTATGTCATCTCTGGAAGTCTATATATGGTCTTAAACAGACCCCACATGCTTGGTTTGAGAAATTCAGCAAGGCTGTTTGCGAAGTTGGTTTTACACGGAGCTCGGCTGACTTCTCCCTCTTCACTTGTCATCAGCCAACAAACAGTGTGTTTCTCCTTGTGTATGTTGATGATATTCTAATTACTGGTGAAGACTCTACAAGGATACAACAAATCAAGCAACATTTGAACTTGACATTTCAGACGAAAGATCTGCGAAATCTTCGATACTTCCTTGGGCTTGAGGTCGCAAAACGACCTGATATCTCGTCTTATCCCAACGAAAGTACTGTATTGACGTACTTCAAGATGCTGGCTATTCAGGGTGCAAACCTGCGGACACCCCTATGGATATAAATCACAATCTTTCTGCACATGGTTCTGATTCCGACAAACTACTTACAAATCCAGAATAACATTGACACTGGGTGAGGAAGCTGATTTATCTTACGGTTACTCGACCTGACATCTCATTTGCTGTGGGGGTCGAGTCGTTTCATGCATGTTCCTCAAACATCTCATCTCCAAGTTGTTGAGCGCATTCTTAGATATTTAAAGACTGCTCCGGGACAAGGACTCGTTTACAAATCATCTATCTCTCTATCCATTGTTGCGTATTCTGACGCCGACTATGCAGGTTCTCTTGATGATAGTCGTTTCACCACTGGTTTTTGTATATACTTCGGTGGACACCTTATTACCTGGCGTAGCAAGAAACAGACCGTTGTTGCACGCTCGCTGCTGAGGTCGAGTACCAGACTATGACTGCTGTTGGATCAGAGTTAACCTGACTTGAATGTCTTATCAATGATTTGAGACTCAAACTCTCATTTCCGGCGACCTTATTTTGTTACAGTCAAGCTGCAACACATATTGCCAAGAATCTTGTCTTTCATGAACGAACAAAACATATTGAAGTTGACTGTCACTTCATTCGAGAAAAAGTTCATTCAAAGAAGATAGAATTGGAGCATGTTCCTGCTACAGGGCAAGTTGCTAAAGTCCTAACTAAAGTTCTCTTTCGACCGTTATACTATCAGTTCTTATCCAAGCTTGACGCCTACGACTTTTACGCTCCAGCTTGCGGGGGAGTGTTAGAAAACTGATTAGAAAACATCTTGTAAATGCCCATTATAGGCCTTCTTCTTCCTCTTGTAATAGTCTCACATCTTGTATAAGGGATTACTCTCTCTCTCTCTCTCCTCCCTATATATTTGTACTCATACTTGTAATTTGATATTCAATAAGTATATACACGGTTTACTCAATTCTTCTACAATTTCAATATATAGAGGGGTGCAACCTGTAATTAAGTAATCTTAAAGGGGAGGTCCCTATAAACGGCCCTAAAATAAAATAGAAATAATGATGCATCTCAAGTTGCATCAACTACCTGTATAGACACATCAACAAGAGAAAGCACCAACATGGTAGGCAGGTCTACAAGTGAACCACAAATCCTATGAGTATACTCTAGAAAATTCCTTACAGTTTAGGAAGGGAGCAACTTTGATGTCAAGGTTAAATGAGGAATTCAAGAAGCCATCTTGCAAAGGTACATCAATCAATGGAAATCCTAAAATTTTGTGATGGCCAATTAAGATAAGTTATTGGTTTGTACTTTTATTAAATAATGCTGAAGTATATGAAATTGTTAGAAAAGCCTTAGTAAGGGCCCATTTTTCTCTTTTCTCTCTCTCTTTGTATTTGTCCCAAATCTTGGATTGAGATTTCTCTTCTTCCTCTCTTCCTATATAAATGTATTCATACTTGTAATTTATCATTCAAGAAGTATATACAAGGTTTGAAGCCTCTCTTTACATGGTATCAGAGCCAACCGGTCTCCTTCTTGGGTGTTCGGTCTTCTGTTCGCGGCTACTCGCGGTCTCATTTTTTCCTAATCGCCCGAGTTCGGTTAGCCGACCTGTCTGTTTGCAAACCGCCTGTTCTCCCGGCTGACCGCACGGTTTTCCCTTCTCCTGTTTAGCCACAGTATCGGGCGGCCTGTCTTTTTTTCTAGCCGTTGTCTCCTTACCTCTGCTTCTCTCGTGGCTTCCACGTCTCCTCCTCCTTCTCCCTCTCTTTTATAAACCTTTCTCACACATGGGGTCCACCCTCTCTTGCTTCTTTCTCTGACCGCCCCGTCTCCCTTGCTATCAGCGCGGCCTCTATCCCTTGCTATCTGTGTGGCCTTTCTCTTCCCGCTTGTCGCAGCCTCTCTAAATTCGCCGCGGTCTCTCCCCTCTAGCCGTACGTGGCGCCTCTTGCTCGTTGCGGTTTCTTCCTCTTTTCTCTTTCTCGCTTCAGTCTGCATCTTGGTTGTGGCATCTCCCCTTGCCGCTGGTGGACTCACCTTGACCGTGCAGACTCATCTTCTACCCTCTTCACCGCTAGGCGCTGGGACCTGTCTTGTCGCTAGCGGTCTCTCCGCTTCCCTTAGCCGCATTCTGGTCGCGACGTTCCTTGTCGCTGGTAGATTCAACTTGACCGTGCGGACTTCTCCTCTAACCATTTCCCGCTAGTCGCTGCGACCTGTCTTGTCGCTAGCGGTCTTTCCTCTTCCCTTAGCCGCATCCTGGTCGTTTCCTTGTCGCTGGTGTGTCCGCCGTAACCGTTCGACTTCTTCCTCTGCCGACTTCTCTCTCTTCGGCCTCTTCTTCTTCTAGCCGCCCGACCTTCTCTACCAAGCCGCCCGACCTTCTTTGCCAAGCCGCCCGACTTCTCTTGCTAGCCGCCCGGTCCAAACCTTGTTGGCCGCCCGGCCTCTCCTACTAGCCGCCCGATTTCTCTTGCTAGAAGTCCGACCTCTTCTATTAGTCGCAAGGCTTCCGATGTATCCGCTGCTACTTCTGCTCCACCAGCCCGTGCGGCTGCTACGGCTTCCGAACTCCGTGATGAGCTACAGATTACTACCATATCTCTGACCGGGAAACGAAATTTCATCGAATGGGTTCACTCTGTTCGTCGTGTTCTGCAGACGAAGGGTATTCTTCACCACTTAACCCGAGCTACCCCCGATGCTCCCTCCGATGACTGGCTTCGCGATGATGGTCGGGTCTAGTCTTGGCTTCTCAACTCTATGGACACCGAGCCCTACAGAATGACCATGTATCATGACACGACCAAGGTCATGTGGGAGGAGCTTCACTCCTTTTACTCTAGGCACAACAGTCTTCAGCACTTATATGATGTTCTCTCCGACCTTCAGAACCTTGCTCCTGGTGCTCCCGACGATATGATCTTTTTCGTTGCCCAGGCAAAGACCCTGGCCGAGGCTTGGATTCAACATCAGCCTCCCACTACTGATCTAGCTACTCAACAGGCCCAGAAAGAGGTTGCCACCATCGCGATGATGATGTCCCGTGTTCCGCCCCATCTGCATAGTATTCGGGCCCAGATCCTTTCTTACACGACGACTCCTTCACTGTCTGATGTCTTCTCAATGCTGCTTCGAGTTACGCCTCCTACTGAGGCTCCTCCCGGATTTGCACCTGCTTTTCTTCAACAGCCTCTCCTTCCGACCCCCCTCCTGCTGTGGATCTTCCACTCGAGGGGGCCGACCTCCGTATTTGGGACGAGGACGTGGTGGTCGTTCGTCTATGAAATGCACATATTATGGCCGGGGTGGCCATCTTGAGGCTACCTGTTACAGCAAGCATGGGTTCCCTCCTCACCTCGCTGCTACTTCCTCTGCTGCTCCTGCTCCCACTGGGGCTTCTGCCCAGGATCCGATGTCCACTACCCTCCAAGATATCGATGAGCTCCAGACCTAACTCCACCAGCTACAGGGTGCCTTAGGCCGTTCCTCCGGCTCAGTTGCGTCTTTCTCTGCGGAAGGTATAACCTGTCTCTCTCCTAGCCCCCACTGGATCGTCGATTCCGGCACTACTCATCATATTATCTCCCAGAAGCCCTCCAAGTATCTCCAGACGGCTCATCCTCCGTGTATCACTGTGGCCAATGGTGACACCCTACCGGTCTCTGGCGCCGCTGCTCTCCAGCTTACCCCGACCATTTTTCTTTCCTCGGTTTTTCACGTTTCGGGGTCTCCTTTCAATTTACTTTCTGTTAGTCGCCTGCCGCACGACCTTGATTGCTTCATAACCTTTTCTCCCTCTTCTTTTCTTATGCAGGATCGTCGCACCCGGAGTATCATTAGTAGGAGACAATTGTTGAATGAGCTATACATCTTGGATATCCCACCCACTCTTCTCTCCTCCGTCTCCACTGTCGATTGACATCGCCGCCTTGGGCATGCTCCCCTTCCAATTCTCAAGCGTACTCTTCTTGATGTTCCTTTACGGGAGTTCTCTTGTGAATCTTGTATCTACGACAAACAACATCGTTCTACCTTCCCCATGCCTGTACCAGGAGTAGTACTTCTTTATCTTTAGTTTATTCTGATGTATGGGGCCCTTATAAAGTCCAGAGTATTTTGACTTTCGCTATTTTGTAACCTTTATTGATGATTACTCGCGTACTACGTGACTATATTTAATGCATGATCATACTGAACTTACATCTGTGTTTTGTGCCTTTTTAACTGAGATGCGTACACAGTTCGCACCCCCCTCAAAATCATCCGCATTGATAATGCTCTCGAGTATACGGGTCGCACCATTTCCAATCTCTGCACCGAATTTGACGTCATCCATCAATCTTCGTGTGCGTATACCCCTCAACAAAACAGGGTGGCTGAACGGAAGAATCGCCATCTCCTCAATGTTGCTCGGTCCCTCATGTTTCAAATGAAGGTTCCGATCGAATATTGGAATTTTGCAGTCTCCACAGCCTGTCATCTCATCAACCGCCTACCCTCGTTTGTTCTTGACTTTGCCTCACCTATCCAACTCCTTTATCCTTCTACCAACCCCACCTCTCTCATCCCGCGGGTCTTTGGGTGTGTTTGTTATGTTCATCTTCTTGCCTCCCCCTCCGACAAACTTGCTCCTCGGGCGGCCAAATATATGTTTGTTGGCTACTCCCGTACTCAAAAGGGGTATGTTTGCTACTCTCCTTCGGATGACAAGCTGGTCGTCTCAGCGGATGTCACCTTCTGCGAAGACCAGCCCTTTCACTTACCTTCCTCCACACCGTCTTCCTCTCCTCTTCCCCAGCCTGCCGTACCTGTCACGCCTTCTTCTCTGCCATATCCTTCCTCTCTCCCACCCCCCTCGAGTTCCTCCGCCCCTCATCCGTGTCTACAATCATCGTCGCTCCAAAGATGATTCCCTGCACCAGCTCCCTGCTCCCAGCGACACCTCGCCACCGGCAGATCCAGCTCCCGCCTCTACAGCTCATCATTTGGCCAACTACGTTTCTCTCCATCGGCTGACTCCACCTCTCTACGCCTTTGCCACCTCTCTTTCCTCTATTTCTATTCCTAACACTGTGCATGAGGCGCTTCAACACCCGGGGTGGCGGGCGGCCATGAACGATGAAATTCGGGCTCTCTGGGCTAACCGTACTTGGGATCTGGTTCCTCTTTCTGCAGGCCAAAATTGTGTTAGTTGCAAGTGTGTCTTTGTTGTTAAACATGCGACAGATGACACCGTTGAGGGTCTAAAGGCCCGCCTCGTGGCCCGGGATTTTACTCGGCAACATGACCTTGATTATGAGGACATGACCTTGATTATGAGGAAACCTTCTCTCCGGTGGCCAAATTGAACACGGTCCGCGTTCTTCTCTCCTTGGCTGTTCATTGTCATTGACATCTTTATCAGCTGGATGTTAAGAATGCCTTCCTCAACGACGATCTGTAGGAGACTATTTATATGTACCAACCTCTCGGGTTTGAGACCACGGGGGAGTCTCGGGTCTGTCATCTTCGGAAATCTATTTATGGTCTCAAACAGTCCGCGCGCGCTTGGTTTGAAAAATTCAGCAAGGTTGTCTGTGATATTGTCTTCATTCGGAGCTCGGCTGACTTTTCTCTTTTTACCCGACACCGATCAACCTAAACTGTGATCCTACTTGTCTATGTTGATGATATCCTCATTACTGGCGACAATACTACAAGGATATAACATATCAAACAACAGTTGAACTCCGCCTTTCAGACAAAAGATCTTGACAACCTTCGGTATTTTCTTGGGCTTGAGGTTGCACGGCGCCCTGATGGTCTTGTGTTATCCCAAAAGAAGTATTGTATGAACCTCCTTCATGATGTCGGCTATTCTGGATGCAAATCTACGGATACTCCTATGAACGCTAATCACAAGCTCTCGGCCCACAGCTCTGACTCCGATAAGTTGCTTGCAAATCCGGAATACTATAGATGCTTGGTTGAGAAACTGATCTATCTTACGTTTACTCGACCAGACATCTCTTTTGTCGTGGGAGTTGTGAGTCGTTTTATGCATGCTCCTCGGACATCTCATCTTCAAGCCGTCGAGCGCATTTTTTGATATCTCAAGAACGCTCCAGGACAAGGGCTTATGTACAAGCCATCCACATCTTTATCTCTTGTTGCATACTCTGACGTTGACTGTGCAGTATCCATTGATGATAGACGTTCCACAACTGGTTTCTGTACCTACTTCGGTGGACATCTCATAACCTGGCGTAGCAAGAAACAGACTGTGAGTGTTCGCTCTTCTGCTGAAGCCGAGTACCGGGCTATGGCTGCTGTTGTTTCTGAGTTAACTTGACTTTAGAGCCTTCTGGGAGACTTGGGTGTTCGTCTCTCATCACTGGCGACCCTATTTTGTGATAGTCAAGCAACAATACATATTGCCAAGAATCCGGTATTTCACGAACGCACAGAACATATTGAAGTTGACTGTCACTTTATTCGGGAAAAAGTACAGTCAAAGAAGATAGATTTGGAGCATTTTCCTGCTACAAATCAAGTTGCTGACATCCTGACTAAAGCTCTCTCCCGGCCGCTATACTACCAGTTTTTATCCAAGCTTGGTGCCTACGACTTGTATGCTCCAGCTTGCGGGGGATTGTTAGAAAAGCCTTAGTAAGAGCTCATCTAAGGGCCCATTTTTCTCTCTTTTCTCTCTCTTTATATTTGTCCCACATCTTGGATTGTGATTTCCCTTCTTCCTCTCTTCCTATATAAATGTATTCATACTTGTAATTTATCATTCAAGAAGTATATACAAGGTTTGAGGCCTCTCTTTACAGAAATTATAAAATACTGCTGCCAAGGAAGTTGGACACTAGGCCCACCAAATCTAAAATATCAACACATGATAACTTCACCTGTATTGCTGATGTTAAATCATCTCAATTGCCATTTTACTAATTTTTGGCCGTACATGATCATTTCTTTCATGGTGAAATGGCGCATTGTACATTTACATTTAACTCAAAAACTCTTCCCATTGCAGAATACAACTATTAAAAAGGGTGATCACAGAATGTCTTACACTTCTAACAAAAATTACTAATTTGATTGGATTTGTTTGGGTTTCTCTTTATTATACATGTTTAACTATTTTTGAAGTAGAACCCTAGAACCAACATGATCTTCGTGTTAAAAGGGGCCCACAGCTATCGTATTTCCGAACCTTCCGATTGGTGTGATAGTATACTTTGGTATCAATCAGAATTCTTATAGTTCTATCAGATCATTTTACAGCCGTTTTGACTAAATTTTTGGACAATTATTTGGATAATTTACTCTGCCCCACTTTTAATACCATACATATATATACAAAAATAATAGGAAGCACCGTTACGGGTACGGGTACCGGATACGATACGTACTCGGTACTCGGTACGACAAAATTTTAAAAACAAGGATACGGGTACATCATGATACGTTATAACAAATATAATATATATTTATATTACACAAGTGCAATAAATAGTTCTCAAAACATCAAAACATTAAAACATAAATCATAACTTGAAGTACAAGTTCACAAATCAATGCAACATAACATGAATTTTTCAAACATTAAGCATTCGTAAATATTACAAAATTTAACATCTTATATGTTTAACCAAAAAAGATAAAACTAAACTTAAGTTAATTATCAGTTTTTTCTTCTTCTTCATTGTTGGAGATCAACATCTTTAATCTCTGGTTAGTCTAAAGACAAGTTAGTCGTTTTGTTAATAACTTGCGTTGAATCAACACGTTCAATACACGTACTTGTAACACAAAGGTACCGATACTAGAAACATACTCAGTACAGATACACAACTTAATTGGACGTACCAACGCTTCTTAGCATAGAGTCAACATTTGTTTACTCTAGAAAAACAGACTCCTATCACAATATGCAGAATGATGTGCTAAGTCCAAGTGTGTCCACATAGGTGTATCCATCGAGTATCGGGTACGTACCGGTACCGGATACGTATCTGGTACGGGTACGCTGCCTTCGGGGAAGTATCTGTGCTTCATAGCAAAAATATATATCACTATTTTTGCTATTTGCACTTGGTATTTTGCTTGGCGACACTTATCCTAATATAGTAGTATAGATAGTTGCGTTTTTCTTCGTCAGTTCAGTTTTTATGTCCGTATCTATGATTACTCTATAATCTATTATTTTTTATTCTTTATTTCAATTAGAGAAATAAATCTGAATCTGTATGTATTTCTTCCGATTAGAAATCCAAGTTGGAACCATCTGGTGAGAAGGCTATTTCCAGCGGGACTTCATTTCCAGAGTCTAAACATATTTCAATAGAAAATGGGGATCATATGGAGACACAGGATAAAGATATTATAATGGAAGGACTTGGTGCTATTGGTGTTTATGATAATTGGGTCGCACCTCCAATATCTGGACATCACCCAAAACCCCGATATGAGGTCACTTGATGTCTATGCTTAAAATTTAGATTATTTTTATGCTGCTTGCTACTTGTTTTGTGGTGCCTCAGTATTGAACAAATATTTTTTTCAGCATGGAGCAGCTGTAGTGAAGGATAAGATGTACATTTTTGGTGGAAATCACAATGGCCGCTACCTCAGTGATCTTCAGGTATATAGTCCTAGAATTTTGTAGAGTAGTAAGAGTCATTATCAAAATTAATAATTTTGATGGGGTATTGACTTGTAATATTATTTTTGAGAAATTTGGCATGAATTCTTGGAAACAAGTGACTAATCAGTTCTGTTACCTTTTATTTATTAATCTTAAATGATGCTTGTAATGATATTTTCCCCGACTTGGAAAAGGTTCTCGATTTGAGAAGTTTAATGTGGTCAAAGATAGATGCTAAAGTATCAAAAGGGTCGTCAGAATCATCCACACCGGCCCAAGTTGCTCCTTGTGCTGGTCATTCACTGGTAATTACTAGAGAATCTGATTCCTCTTATTTACTGGTAGTATCTGATGATAGCCTGTAAACTTTATTGATTATTATCTTATAGAAATGTACTTTTTCTTTCTCCATTTCAGATTTCATGGGATAATAAGATTCTATCGGTTGCAGGTCATGCAAAAGATCCTTCCGACACTGTCACAGGTTTCTATTTACAAGTAAAGATATTGACAAATTATCAATTCGTACGCATTTCTGCTGAATAACTCCATTGTATTCTTGTGTTAGTTAAAGAATTTGATCTGCAGACTTTGACATGGTCGGATTTAAGGACTTACGGGAAGCCACCGGTAATTTACCCATCTGGCTGCTTATGGACTCCTTTCTTATATTCCACTAATCAACAATTTTTCTCTTTCATTTTGTCCAGAGGCAATACATCCTTAATGATTAGTTATTTGCACCTTTAAAAGTCAAAAGTGTAATAAAAACCTTATCCCTGACTTTCTAACAATTGTTTTTGCAGATTTCTCGTGGAGGTCAATCGGTGACTCTTGTTGGAACAACTTTAGTCATCTTTGGCGGACAAGATGCAAAAAGATCTCTATTAAATGATTTACACGTTCTTGACCTGGAAACAATGACTTGGGATGATATAGATGCTATGTATGTAGTAGTACTTTGTATGCCTCTTGCAGCTTCACATTTTATAGATAAATAAATATAAAAATGAGATTAAATTAATCTTTACCATTTATCAGCTTGTCTTTTAAGTTGTTGGATCTAATCTAACATACACAAACAATGAAATAAATATGTGAGATTGATAGATGCACACTATCACGAAACAAAATTGTATGCTTGAATGCAAAGTAGCAATACAAAATATCGAGACATCTAATTGATTGATGCCAGGCTTGCTAGCTATCACGAACTGAAATTGTATGTTGAACGCAAAGTAGGGATACAAAATATCGAGACAAGTTCAACCCGAACTCTTGAGGGACGGTTCTCTTTAAGAGCCTCTCTCACTTAAGAGAACCTAACACTAAACAAGATCTCAAAAGATGCTAAATGACTTCCCTCCACTCCCTTATATAGGGGGGAGTGGGTAAATATGATAATGCCACTAGGCCCTAGGGACTATTTAGGATTCGCGGTTGCGACCGTCTATGTATCAACACTCCTCTTGCAAAGAATTGGCCTTGTTCTCAAGGTCGAGCTCCATAGGGGTCGTCAGCGAGCGTTAGATGGTCCAAGTCGCTGAAGTCAGGACCGTTTTCTTCAGATTCGAGCAGCACACACATGTCCTTGAGAGAGCAGAAGTGGGTGGGCGAGTAAGTTTGTTGGTAGCAAAAGCAAATGCCCTTGCTGCGATGCTTGAGGTGTTGTTGGTGAGATATGCGTTGGGGTGCCTGTGTAAGCTGGGTTGGCAGAATTGGCGACAGCGTGCCTAGCAGCGTGGGCCCAGGTGGGGGAAGGGAATTCATGCGAGGAAGTGGCGACTAAGATTTCAGTGGTGGAGGCGATAGTGGCAACGATTGGTGGGGTGGTTGAGATAAAGAGGACGGAGAGGCTGTGTAAAGTTCCTCGTCAAGGGAACGAGTTTGCTCCATGGCCCTGAGAAAGTACCTCGGTAATGGTTGGGAGATTATCCTGATACGTGCGTGGCTACTTAGATGAACTCGTCGATGTAGGTGGCCACAAAGTCGGACTGGCACACTGAGGTGAGGCACTTGTAGGAAGTACCTTTCTGGAGGGAATCGTTGTGGCGGAGTTCCTCCTGTGGACCAGGAGAGGTCATGGACCTGTTGACGCGTCCAACGCACCCAATGGGATGCCGAGCCCTCCATATAGATAGTGGACAGTTGAACTTTCTGGTTGGCAGGGGTGGGCTGAAGGTTGAAGAATTGGTCGGCGTGAGCGATCCAACCGAGGGGGTTAGTGTCATCAAACTCAAGAATCTCGATCCGACAGAGACGGGCTGGGTGGATATCTGTAGCGGGCTGTAAAAACCCCATGTAGTCAGGGATGGGCCGATGGGATGGTAGTGGGAGGTTTACCGCCGTGGTCGTGAGTTCTCGAAGGAAGAGAGGGAGATTCTCAAGTCGAGCTTTGAGTTGATCCAAGCGATGGAAGTTCGCCAAGGAAGATGCGGAGGTGTGCTCGTCGGCGTGGAGAGCCATTGAACTTCTCCAGGCATGGAACAAAGTAGTTAAAGAAAAACAACGGGCTACAAAGCTTAACGGGGTGCATCGGTTGGGAGGGGAAGGCACGACTAGGGTCGTGGGCGACGAAAAAGTGCAAGAAATGTGTCGAGGCCATTGAAATAACAAGCATTAGGAGCGGCGCAGATGGATGATAGGTTGGACACGACGGAGGGGGGTCACTAGCTATTGGAAGTAGGCGGCGGGGCTGGAGGAGGTGCTGGATCTGGATATGCGTGGAGGAGGAACAACCTGGGAAGACAACTCGCAAGAAGCAATCGTCACAAGGGTCGAGTGTGTCGGTCTGGCTGGCGTTGGGCTGAAGGCGATGGGCACGGTTGCCTTGCAGGAGTCATGCACGATGGTTATTGACGTGAGGCAAGGGAGTGGGTTGGAGCGGTGGTTGTGCCAGTGAAGAGACAAGAGGGATGACAACAGCTTTGCGGAGACGAACAATGGTTCCGACGGAACTGCAATCGGTTTTGTGCTGCTTGGAACAGGGAATTAGATCTATTAGGGTTGTGGCAGAACCTTAATTAAACGACAGGTGAGACTAATTGATTGATGCACACTATCACAAACCGAAATAATGTGCTTGAACGCGAAGTAGGGAAATATTGTGGGTCGCTCATTCAGGCTGGGTCTTGAATCCTTTACCCCGGTCGAGCCACACAACAAGGTCTCGACCCTTACACCCCAACCAGCTCTCCACGCTCCTATTTCACGTGGTAGGTTGTTGAGGCCGGGTCTTGAACCCTTTACCTCCTTGATGAGAGTTCCTTCCTTTGAGTCTCATCACCAATGTGGAGGTTTGGGTATCGAGCCCCAACGTCAACAACCTACCGCATTGTCAGAGGTCAAGGGCCAACACCCAACCTAATCCAGTGCGGAGAGCTGGTTGGGGTGTGCGGGCCGTGACCCTGTTGATGGGAATAATAGAGAGCCCACAACACGATACCAAAAATATATGCTTGAACGCAAAGTAGGGATGCATAATATCGAGACAAGCTCAATCCGAACTCTTGAGGGTTGGTTCCCTCTAAGAACATCTCTCACCTGGAGAGCTTAACACTAAACAAGATCTCAAAGATACTAAATGACTCTCCCCCACTCCCTTATATAAGGGGGAGTGTGTATACATAAAATATGATAATGCCCCTTGGGCTACATAGACTATTAAGGAACCATGTGGCGGCTGTGTTCGTATCAGAGATATACTGTGTGGCGGTCACTGCCCCCTCTTCCAAAACTGATCTTTTCCCCTCCGCCCCCTTCCACCCATTGTGAAGTCTCTTGCCTCAACCACATACATTGTACTCTAAATATTTCTTTTAATCCGTGTCAGTCATTTCTTACTCCACTCACCACTTTCACGTTTCCTGCTTCGTGACTGTGACCATCACCTCCATATGGGCGATCTTTGATCACTTCCTTACTATCTGCTTCCTCCACATTATCATTGCAAAATTTCAAAATTAGCGAAAAGTTGGGACTTTAATGTAATGCATATGCACCCGAAGCTGGCTGTAATTTTTTTTGTTTTAATTTGATATTTTGCCGTACATCCCTCTCTGTAATATTATCTCAATATTTGTCCCTTCCGAGTTTATTTGGAAGTGATTTGATGACCCTGGTTGCTTTTGTACAATTGATTACCCTGCTTCAATATTTTCTTTCCTCATACTTGAGAAATCCTTCCCTAGAATATCCTGGTACTTCTCATTTATAAAATGTTATTACGATTTAATGGCAAACTGCATTCTGTTTTGCTTAGCAATGATTTGTTGGCATTATCCACTTTCTTTTGTTCCATTAAGTATTTTACCTTTTTTGAACTTTAGATGATATATCCTGTATCAAAAAAATTTCTATTTACTATTGCTTCCTTTCTTTTTTAATCATGATATGTAAAATTTACCATGAAAATGTATAATTATTTCATGAAGATTCTCATTGCTCTTTTTCAGAGGTACGCCACCTTCTCCAAGGTCAGACCATGCTGCTGCTTGTCATGCAGAGCGATACCTTCTTATATTTGGTGGAGGGTCTCATGCTACATGTTTTAATGATCTTTATGTCCTAGACCTTCACACTGTAAGTGACCTAGATCTCAATATTGAGATATTTGACTGTAGCAGAACGATTTTCTTTAATTTCTTTAACACAAACCTTTGCAGATGGAATGGTCAAGGCCAAGACAGCAGGGTGTGACTCCTGGTCCAAGGGCTGGCCATGCTGGAGTAAAAGTCGGGGAAAATTGGTTTATAGTCGGGGGTGGTGATAATAAAAATGGTAATCTTACAAAGTTTTCTCTTTCAAAATTGCTCGACTTTTTAAATGTCAACATTGCCAATAAATGAAGTTTCTTTTGGTATATAACCCTCATCTGCATCCTCTAATATTAAAAATCTTTTACATTAAACTTGTTGAGCTTCATCTTTCCATTTTCGAGCATTAGTTGTCCCCCTTGTGGTGGGACCCTTCCCTGGACCCTCGCTGTGCGGGGATGCTTTGTGCACCAGGCTGCTCTTTTTAGTTGTCCCTTGGAACCTGAAAATTGTCTCTTACACTGGTAAAGGAAGAAAAAAAGTCTAAAGGAAGAACAAGTGTTGTAAAAACTCCATACGGTAAAGTTAACAATTATGTGGTTTCACAAAATTGACTAGCATATCTCCAAATTCCATTCAAAGTTGTAAATATTGGATGTCGGGGAAATGTCGGGTTGAGTTTTTAAATGTTGGATGTCGGTGTCATGTCAGGAATATGATCAAATTTTCATGCTATAATTGACAACAAAAATCTATGTATACCAAGTATAATTATATGTTCTAACTTCTAAAGGTAACAAAATTAACTTGACAATGTACTAACAACAAGTCAATGCATATCTCATAATAAATTCAAAAATATCTAAAGTAAAATATTATTAACAATTATAAATTGATAGATTGTAAAATATATTTAGTATTATATAATAATTTTATTTTGGTAATACCAAGTTTATAGTAAATAGAAGATTTTAAAACTAATATATTTGATTAATTATAAGTCTTTCCGAACTAATAAATTTATATATTAAAAGTTTATAAATTTAGCCCACATATTATGACCCATTGGACCCATTCCTCTCTTAGTCTCTTTTAATCCCACATTTTGATGTAGAATAGGCATCACACCTGCCTGCCACCCTAGGCCTAGCATCACCACCAGGGGTCTCACCCTGGCATCTCACCAAGGTGACTTTCATCAGGTATGCAACCCATACACCCCAACCAACTCTCCGCCTTCTATCACCAGGAAACGATAGGTTGTTGAGGCTTGAGATCGAACACTCGATCTCATAGATAAGAGTCTTTCACTAGAGCTCTCATCACCAATTGAACAGTGACGCCTTGCCTATATCATAAAGGGCACTTTTGTGATGCAGGATAGACGTCACACCTGCCTTCCACTGTGGAATCACCGCCAGGAGGCTCACCCTAGCATCTCACTAAGGCGGCTTTCATCAGGGCTACAACCCATACACTCCAACCAGCTCTCCGCCTCCCATCACTAGGAAACGGTAGGTTGTTGAGGACTGGGATCAAAACCCGACCTCCTAGATAAGAGTTTTTCACCTGAGCTCTGCAACTTAGTTGGTGATGAGAGCTCTGGTGAAAGACTCTTATTTAGAAGGTCTGTAAACGGTTTGGTTTGGTTTTAGGTGAAACCAAAACTGAACTGAATGGTCTCGGTTTTTACACACGTCAAACCGAAATCAAACCGAAGTTGCACGGTTTGGTTCGGTTTTCCACAACACGTTAAGTTTTTTTTTATTTAGGCACTAACATGCAATGAGATATATATGCATGGTTCATCTGGTGTTATTTGATATTTCTATTTTGATTTGTGTATGTATACATATAGTTCTCCATCAGATTTGTATAATGAGATATTTTTACACTTTGCATGACAGAGAATTAATAATTTAAACATTAATTTATTCACCCCTACAAAAATATCATAAAAAGATGAATGTTTTTGAAAAAAACATTGTTTGATCAATTACGAGTAAAGAGAGAAGTGGACGGGATGAGAACTCGGAACAAAGAAATGAGAAAATATTAATATTAATTAGCCTCGACTATATGTTGCGTGACCCACCACCCACGTCATTGCCCCCGTATAATTGTATCAAATATTTATCATCGGTTCAGTTTTTCTCGGTTTGCACCTTGTGCAAACCAAACCAAACCGAATTGGGGTCAGTTTTTCACCACCTAAAACTGAAACCGAACCAAACCGGTCAGTCTGGTCTGAAAATCGGTTCGGTTGGATCGATTCGGCCCGGTTCAGTTGGTTTCGTTTTTTTATGCATACCCCTAGTCGGGTGTTCGATCTCGGGACTCAACAACCTACCATTTCCTTGTGATGGGACTCGAAGAGCAAGTTGGGGTGTACGGGCTCCAGCCTTGATAAAGCCATCTTGGTGATATGCCAGGGTGAGCCCCCTGGTGGGATGCCAGGGTGGCAGGAAAGTGGTGATGCCTGTCCTGCATCATAAACATCCACTTTTATGATGCAGGATAGACGTCACACCTGCCTGCCACACTAGCATCACCACCAGGGGGCCCACCCTAGCATCTCCCCAAGGTGGCTTTCATCAGGGCTACAACCCATACACCCCAACTAGCTCTCCGCATCCCATCACCAGGAAATGGTAGGTTGTTGAGGCATGTGATTTAACTCCCAACCTCCTAGATAAGAGGTTCTTATCAGTGCTTTCATCATTAACAGAGCTGCAAATCAGTTGGCGATGAGAGCTCTGGTGAAAGACTATTATTTAGGAGGTCTGATGTTCGATCTCGAGCCTCAACAATCTACCGTTTCCTGATGATGAGAGTACTGATTAGGGTGTATGTGTTGAAGCCCTGATGAAAGCCGGCTTGCCGCACTAGTCTTGCAGCCTACCGTTTTCCTCCCTCATGTCTTTCCCTATAGTTTCATTCCAAGTCTTTATTGGTCTACCCCTCTCTCGTTTAGCATGCATAATGATTAAACTCTCGCAATGCCTAACAGGTGCCTCTAATGGTCTCCTTTGTATGTGTCCAAACCATCTTAGTCGAGCTTCTCACATTTTCTCTGCAATTGGTTCCACTTTTGTCTTATCCCAGATATATTCATTCCTAATTTTATCTTGTTTCTTGTGTACACACATCCACCTAAGCATTCTCATCTCTGCAACTCCCATTTTTTGCTTACGTACACAATTCACTGCCCAACACTCAGAACCATAGAGCATCGTTGGTCTAATTGCAGTACGGTATAACTTGACTTTAAGTTTTAATGGTACTTTATAATCACAAAAGTTCTCTGACGCGCCTCCACTTCAACCAACCTGCTTGGATTCTATGTATCATATCTTTATCAACACCTCCATTTTTTTGAATTATCGATTCAAGATATTTAAAGCACTCACTGTGGGAAATATCTTGATCATCTAACTTAATAATGAAGTCATTCAGACTTCTTGCACTGTTAAATTTAAACTTTGTATACTCCGTCATTACTTTGCTGAACCTAAAACCCTTCTTTTCTAAAGTGTCTCGCCAAGATTCAAGTTTTGCTTTTACCCTCGCGCGTCTCATCGACGAAAGCGATATCATCTGCAATCAATAAACATCAATGTATTGCTTGTTGGATATGTCTGGTGAGCTCGTCTAAGATAAGGGTAAAAGGATAGTGCTTAAAGTTGAACCCTGATGTAAAACAACTGTGAAAGAGAATTCCTGTGTTAATCCTCAAGATATCCTCACCCACGTCACTTAATTTGTATACATATTTTGATTATGTTAATCTATGCTACATTTACAACTTTCTTTTCTAAGACTCCATAATCTCTCTTAGCCAAACATATCTTTATAGGCTACTCGCGCACTCAAAAGGGATATGTATGTTATTCGCCTACTATCCGCAAGGTGACTGTCTCTACGGACGTCACTTTCCGAGATCTTCCCTTCTTTTTTGCTCTGGATATCGCTCCTGGTCCAGAGCCCGTCGTTCGCCCTGTCATCTCCGCTCCCCGTTCCTCATCATCTCTTCCTCCTGCACCGCCTCCGGTCCGTCCACCTCCACCTGTTATCCGGGTCTATTCTTGTCGCTCTCCTCATCTCGTTGGCCCCCTGCAGTCGGCTTCGACCTCAGATGCTCCACTGCCTGCTGCTCCGGCTCCCGCATCCACCGTTCATCCGATGACGAATTATGTCTCTCTACATCGCCTTTCACCGCCACTTCTTCACTTTGCCACATCATTATCCTCTGTTTCTGTCCCTAACTCTGTGCAGGAGGTGCTTCAACATCCAGGCTGACAGACTGCCATGGACGAATAGATGACGGCCCTTTGGGCCAACCAAACCTGGGTCCTTGTCCCTTTACCTCCTGGTCAGCACCCTGTTGGGTGTAAATGGGTTTTCGTCATCAAACATGCTCTGGATGACACTATTGCCCGACTGAAGGCCCGACTAGTGGCCCGTGGCTTCACTCAGCAGCAGAGCCTTGATTATGAGGAAACCTTCTCTCCGGTGGCTAAGTTCAACACTGTTCAGGTTCTTCTCTCCGTGGCTGTGCACCGCCACTAGCCCCTTCATCAGCTCGATATCAAGAATTCCTTTTTGAATGGAGATCTTCAGGAAAACGTCTCCATGCGCCAACCGCCCGGGTTTGAGACCACGTGAGAGTCTCGTGTGTGTCTTCTAAAGAAATCCATCTATGGTCTCAAACAATCCCCTCGAGCGTGGTTTGACAAGTTCAGCAAGGTGGTTCGGGACATGGGTTTCACTCGAAGTTCTGCAGACTTCTCCCTATTCACCCGACACCGGGCAACTGGAACCGTCCTTCTGTTGGTTTATGTTGATGATATCCTACTTACTGGGGATGACTCAAAGGGGATTCAATAGGTCAAACAACATCTGAACACCGTGTTTCAGACCAAAGACGTGGGGCATCTTCGCTACTTCCTCGGTCTTGAGGTCGCACGACGGCCGGATGGGCTTGTCCTCTCCCAACAGAAGTATTGTCTTGATCTTCTCAATGACGCTGGCCAGTCTGGTTGCAAGCCAGCTAATACCCCGATGAAGGTAAATCACAAACTATGTGCTCATGCCTCTGATGATGATTTGCTTGTCCAGAACCCAGAATATTATCGACACCTTGTGGGAAAGTTGATCTACCTAACGGTCACGAGGCCTGATATATCGTTTGCTGTTGGGGTTGTCTGTCGGTTCATGCATGCTCCCCGGGTTTCTCATCTCCAGGCGGTTGAACGGATTCTCTGATACCTTAAGGCAGCTCCGGGTCAAGGGCTTGTTTACAAAACCTCCAACTCTGCTCCAGCATTGGTTGCTTATTCTGATGCCGATTATGCCGGTTCCCTGGACGATCGACGGTCAACCAGTGGGTTTTGTACTTATTTTGGTGGTCTTCTCATTACATGGAAAAGTAAGAAACAAGTCGTGGTCGATCGATCCTCTGCAGAAGCTGGATACCGATCGATGACATCGGTTGTATCTGAACTCACATGTCTTGAAAATCCCCTTACTGACCTGGGAGTAAAACTTCCTTCATATGCTGTTTTATTTTGTGATAGTCAAGCAGCCATACACATAGCAAATAATCCGGTGTTTCACGAGCGCACAAAACATATCGAGGTCGACTGCCACTTTATTCGAGAGAAAGTTCAATTAAAGAAACTTGAATTAAAGTATGTTCCGGATACTGATCAAGTTACTGATATTCTCACAAAGGCTTTATCAAGTACCTTGTTTTACCAGTGTTTGTCCAAGGTGGGTGCATATGACCTATATGCTCCAGCTTGCGGGGGAGTGTTAGAGAAACCCATTTAATCTAGGCTCATTATGTATTTTTTATTGTTATTCTCTCTTCTCTTTAGTCCCACATCATTTATAGGACCTTCCTCTCTCTTTCTCTCATCTATATATTTGTACTCATTCTTTGTATTTCATACAAGTGAACATATATACAAGGTTGACTTTTCCCTTATCTATATTTACGATAAAATATTATGTTCATATATTTCTCTGATTTATTTAACTATTCCAAGTTTAGTTAATTGTCTTTTGTTTTATTATAGAGTTGATATAAATATTTTTTCATCGTTTTTTAATAGTCACATCATCCGTCAAAATTGTGCCTGTTTTATCTTTTATGCATTTAACTTGGCTTAAATCTCGTCTTCTTCTCTCTAGCTCGGGCAATTTTATATATATCACGCTCTCCATCTTTGGTATCTAGTCGCCTATAGAATTCGTCATAAGCTTAACTTTTTGTTTTACTTACTGCATGTTTAGCTTTTTTCTTGACAACTTTCTGCCTTGCCAAGTTTTTATTTTTCCTACAATCGTGGAGTGTTTTATAGCTCACCCTTTTTGCCCTCATTTTGTTTTGCACATCTTTTTCCACCACCAAGATTCTTTACTTGGGGGAGCACGACTTTTGATTCTCCAAGTACGTTCTTTCCAATTATCATTAAATGTGAAGACATAACTTCTCATGAGATACTAGGATTAACATAAGGGTCATCAACTAGTTGTTTCATGACTGACGTGTTAAAAACGACCTTTCTTCTATCTTCAAGTTCCACCGCCGAATTTTTGACAACACTTTTATCCTTGTTTTAAATTTATTATATTTAATTTGCACTTCTAACACCACTAACATTTGTTGTGTTGTTAAATTTTCTCCTAGTATGACTTTATAATCCTTACAAATCTTTTTATCCATTTTGCGAGGCATAAAATAATCAATTTGTGACTTATTTGGTCAGTTTTAAATGTAATTTAATGTTTTCCCTCTCCGTAAAAAACGTATTTGTCACAATTAACTCATTTGCTATGACAAAGTCTAAAATGATTCTTCTTTTTTTTTCTTTCTCCATACACAAATCCTACATGAACGGTTGCATAATCTATATTTTTCATCCCTATATGTCCATTTTAGTCTCCTCCTATGAAAATCTTCTCTATTTGTTAAATTTCTTTTTCTAAATCATCCAAGTCTTCCCAAAATTGAACTTTAATAACTTCACTTAATCCTACTTGTAGCGCATAAGCGCTGATCACATTAATAGTTCCTTTTCTATGACCAATTTAAAAGTTAAGATTTCATCACATTTTTCACTTATCCTAATAATTTCATCTCTCGAAGTAGTATTCACAATAATATCTACTTTATTGTTTGTTATATTTTTTCATATGTAGCATAATTTAAAACCTGAATTGTCTAAAAATTTAGCTTTTGCACCTACTCATCTAGTCTCTTACAGACATAAAATATTTATTCTTCTCTTAATCATCATATCTAATATTTTCATCACTTTTCCTGTTAGCGTACTTATATACCAACTTCCAAATCTAAGTTAGTCACAAATCCTAACTATATACTTTCTTAGAACGTCTAATATGTGAGGATTTTTGCCTATTTAACACGGCACCCAGGTCCTCTTGGAGGTGCAGTGGTCATTGCCAAGTCACTGCATTCAGACCATACGACGATGACTCTTGCTTATTTAACACTACACCCAAGTCCTAAAGATGTTGCGGTACTTGTCAAGACACTACATTCAGACCATACGACATGTTCTTTATGGAGAGCAACCAAGTTTTTGCACAATTTCTCAAATGATCCATATTCGTAAGGGTGATTAAATTTTATGCGGTCGTCTACCTAACACAACCCTCACCATTTTTAATCTTGGAACAAAAAATAAGGGGAAACAATTGAAATTAACAGGGACGTCGCACCCCGAGATCTCGCGGCGTCTCACCACGAATGACTGCCTATTCTTGATTCACTCGACAAATAAATAATGACTGTAACTGAAAGTTTCTGCTCCTATTTATAACAAGAGGGGCAGTGAGGCACCTGGTGTGAACGACTGTGATTGACTGTTACACCCGGTATCCTAAAACACTAAATTCAAGTTCAAAATGAAAAACAGACACATAGAAATACTAAAACAGTGCTCAGAACGCTCTCTCTTGAATTCTATAAAAGGATGAAATTCCTGGTGCTCCCTCTTGAAATCTATAAAACAAGGTCTACTCCTTAAAGGGCCCAATAGTAATTGGTGGAAGTGTACGGATTCTGCGTCTTGTGTCTTACGACACCAAAAAGTCTCAGTGAAAAGCCCGTTAGCATCCTCGTGAGCCGTTTTCTGAGCGCTCACCAGCACAATTATCCAGTGCGCGCTCCACTCTCTAAAACGAACCCTACTCTCTTGAGCGCGTCGCAAACACAACTCTGCAGTGTGCGCTCAACTCCATAGCACGCTCCGCTTTACAGAAGGTGCTCCTCTCTCTAGTGCACGCCATCACATTTCACTCTCCAATGCGCACCCCCGTGCTCTGCTCTCCAGAGAGCGCTTCTGTGCTCTACTCTCGGATGCGCACTCCATTCTCCATAACTTGCTTCGCTCACTAATGCCCATCCCCGTGCTCCACTCCCCAGTGCGCGCCTTTGCTCTGCTCTGCTCTTCAGGGGCACTCCACTCTACAGACCGTTCTTCGCTCATTAGGAACACGCCTCGTGCCGCTCTTCAGGGTGCACCCTTGCGCTTCGCTCTACAGACCGTACTCCGCTCTCCAAGAACATGCCTTATGCTGCTCTCAAGTACGCGCCTCTGCCCTCCGCTCTCCTGTGAGCACTCCCCTCTCCAATGCGCCCCCCGCTCTCGTCTCTCCAATGTGCGCTCCGCTTTCCAGTGTGCGCTCCGCTTTCCAGTGCTCACCCCCACATTCCGCTCTCCAGGAATGCGCCTCATGTCGCTCTCCAGAACTCATCATCGTGAGTCGACCTATGGGTCCTTTACATGAACACCGATCAGAAGACTATTTGCTAACATTGTAAAACGAGTGATTGTCTGTCATCCTTGCTAACATAGTCGTGTACTCTGACAATATTGTTGGTGGATTTCGTGAACTGGTTCATGTCCCGTGGTTTTTTACCTTTTCATATTTTTCACATAAAAACGGTTGTCGATTCTAATTTGAGTGTGTGTGCTTTCGGTTGAGAAACAAGCGTCGAGCATTTTGTGGGATGGGAGGAGGATTTTGGGGTAAATTTTATTTGCAGTCCACGATCGTACGATCTGACGGTCCAGATTAATTTCGTGAGTTTTTAATTCATCGTTATATATATATGTACGTATACATACATATGTACGTATACATACATATGTACGTATACATACATATGTACATATACATATGTACGTATACATATATATGTACATATACATATGTACGTATACATATATATGTACATATACATATGTACGTATACATATATATGTACATATATATATATGTACATATATATATATATATATATATATATATATATATATATATATATATATATATATATATATATATATACATGTATACATATACATACTCCTTCAACTGGAAATTGAGAGTATCTATATTTCTGCTCACGTTTGGTTTTTGTGGTATTGTAGTTTTTTATCCTTGATGGCTTTTTTGATTGTTGCAAATGACTGTGCAGGGGTTTCCGAAACTCTTGTACTTCACATGTCTACTTTAGTTTGGTCAGTTGTTACCACTGTACAAGGGCGAGTACCACTTGCCAGTGAGGTAATCCTGTTTACAATTTTTTTGTCTTGTTCTTAACATTTATTTCTGCTTCTTTCCTCTTTAAAAGATTTTCGACTATCCAGCTAACTACAATCCAAGTACCTATAGCAGTGCTAAATTCTACCAATTAAACACTTCTTACATTATTTAACTCTCTCTTTCTCTGACGGGGATCGGACGCATGATCGTGTTCGATGGAGGAGATTGGATCACCACTCGACGGGACCCGTTTTTGCATATTTGTCTAAAATGCACTGATCGGATTGGTGATCCGTGTCCGCAAGCGGGTTCGAAGTGTCGTCTTACATTTTGTGTATTTTATTTATTTTTTGGTTTTGTATTTAGTGGTATAGGATAGCGGGTATGAACGATCATAACCGTTCACGCCCGGTGCCCTACCGCCCCTCTCTTTATAAATAGGGACGGTTGTTCTCATTTTCAGTCATTGTTTATTTTGTGAGAGATTCCAAAATCGGCAATCCTTCGTGGTGCGACGTCACGAGCCCGAGGTGGGACGCCTCAGTTATTTTCAATTTTCCCATCTTTAGCATTTACCGGCCGTTATCCCCTCACGTTCCCTTCATCCCCACCCTTCTGTAATCAATTTCCACGCAACCTCCAAGCCACACAATTTTAGCAAATTACTGTCCAGTATCTCCTTCGCGAGCCAAAACTGCCAAACTGCTACTGTTCATCATCTTCCGTCCTCCCTACCGATCGACGCCATCCAGCCATCCCCTCGCCAAAAAACCTCAGTCTTCCAACCTTTCCATCCGCATCTACCATCCTCCTCCTCCCACGTAAAGACGCACGACCCCAGTTCATCTTTCCCCAGAATCCAGCGCCGGCCGCTGCTATAGTTCCTGCAACCCGCCGCATTTCAGGTTTACTGCCACCAGCAGCTATCTCGTGAGTCCACACCGCAAGCTACTCCCCATTTCATCCGTGAAAGCCCTAATTTCAGCAACTATCATTGATTGGCATCCTCCTACTGTTCCGATGCCGATCCCGCACAACACCGTCAAATTGTCTGTCACTTCACTGTTCACCTCCTCCTTCCTGAAATTACTTCCAGTCACCTACCTCCCACAGCAAGGCCCCTTCTCCAAATCTCCATTTATTGTCATCTACCTTCCGGAGAGTTGCTGTCAGCCACCAGACAGCAATCCTGCACTAACCAGGTTGCTGTCCTGGTTCCAGAACTGCTCCATTTCAGCAAGCCCTTACCAATTCTGTCCCCCAAAGTCAGTCCCTATCGATTCAGTTTCTATCCACCATCTACAGCTCGAGTTCTTGTATCTTTGGCCCGCCTCAGGTTCACTGCCAACCGTCGATCTCCTTATAGTCCCACCACCGGATCTTTGTGATTGCGAATATTATTATTGTGTTGTAATTTTCTGTATTAAATTCTAGATGAACATGGTATATTTGTTTGAGTTTTGTAATTTCTACTGCTATTATTTCATTTCTTTTAGTTTTGTAACACTTATTCATGCAAATTGTGGCTAAAAATCCTTCGTGTAGAGCAAGCTTTGAGATTGTTTGTGCACTTGAAAATTAAAGATTCACATTGTGTAGATTTTCTTACCTTCTATTATTATATTTGTTAAAATTGTACTCCGGAATAATTATAACGTGCACAAATCATTTAGATTGAGCCTGACACATTCATTTTGCACAATCACGTAGGTTTGTATTAACGTGCTAGCACCGCCCTCTTCACAGCCCGTCCTGCATCAGTTTGGTATCCGAGCCCCAGGTTAGGGCTTACTTTAAAATACGTGGGACTAAATTCTACATCACTAATTGTCTTATCATAGTAGTCATCACTATACTAATTCTCTATTTGAACAACCACAATCCGTCTATCTCGACCTCATGAAGTGTCTTTGGAGAGGTCTTCACATTATTATGATGATTATCGTCGTCCTTATTACCGCACTCGAGTAGATCCTATTGATCTTTCGACTCGACTTTATGATGGTAGAATTGAGTATTGTTCATGTCATCGTCGTTGCAAATCTCCTATATTTGAGGAACCCGAGTCAAGTCACTGTCGCTACACATCTCTTCTATTTGAGAAACCTGCGTCTGTATATGCACAACCACCACCGCACGTTCGTAGGACTCATGTCCACCCACGAGTATCACATGATTATGTTATGGACGGTCGTCTCGATGGTCCTCAAGAATCCTATAGAGGTCACCTTCATCGAGATAACATCACATGTAGTGGCTTTCCTAGTGTACTGAAAGCGAACATGATGGAAGCAGAATTTCAACAATGAGTTTTTAAGAAGTTTGATCAATTGGATGCACAATATGACGAACTTCGCATCCGCGTTGCTGCCATTGAGGGTCGCTAAGAGCAATCCACTTCCCAAAGCAGAGAATCCTCACCAACTCCACCTTATATTCTCTTTGAGGAAGAACGTGTTGCCCTCCAAACACAGGATGTGCGTGTTAGGAATCAACCACCACGAGAGACCCTCTACTTAGAGAGCCTGCCCTCGACACTACACATATTAACCCACTATTGAGTATAGACTTTTTTCACACTTCACCCGATGGCGTCCCGAATCACATCAAGACCAAGAGCCAAAAGCCTAATAGTGATCTCTTGGTAGCCACCTCATCCATCTTTTGGAACATTACCCCTTATGATGGTTCTCATCTGGAGGACCATCACTCTATTGATGGGTTCTTTGACAACCCCACTGTTGAGCCTTCAGATGAGCCATCTCATCCTTGTGAGGATGAGCCATCTCATCCTTGTGAGGATGAGCCATCTCATCCTTGTGAGGATGAGCCATCTCATCCTTGTGAGGATGAGATTCATGTGAGTGACACACTTATGAGTATCGTGACGTTGACATCTCTCTCATTATCGCCCTTGATATTGATAGTGCTTCAGAAAGAGGATCTTGAGTGTAGTATCCAGTATGTAGTGTTCTCCCTAAGAACGCTGTATAATTCAGATGTTATGATAGTTTGTTATCTGATCACACACACTCGTGATGAGTTTTGGGTCGTACCTCATGCTGACCATCCAGATGAGTTCTTTCTCATGAGGGACACTCACCACACACTAGAGTCACATCATATTGTCGATGCCTATGATTTTCACTTAGGTGATCGTTGCATTCATGATTATTTTTCATACGTCCCTCTTGGTGATCCCACAGATGCATCATATACTCACATCCTCTTAGCAGACATGTCACATTTGATGTACTTCATTTGACTCATCATTTGTATGAGAGTACTTTATATACTTCTAGAACCTACGTTAGTACTCGTCGCATTTGTGATGAATATCACTGTACTCCTCCCAGTGAACCCTTTGATAGGTCATATGTTGGACCATTATTCATCTAGGATGTATCTAACATTAGTAGGACAGTTGAGTTTGAGGGCGCGCTCACTGACTCGTTGATCTTATATTTTACCACCCGCACTTGCAAAGACAGTTCACACACTATATTGACACATCTTATTACGGATGTATCTGAATATCCATTTGAGTGTTCATCGCACCCGCGACGAATTCTTTTATACCTTATCTTATGAGCCTCCTGATCATGTATCCATCTTAGGAGTTTCTTATAATACCAAAATCCCCAGTTTACTGAGTTGGTCGTGTTAGTAGTTCATCTTTTACATTTGTTACTTGTTCATTTCACATTAAGTGCATGGTGTATTCGTGTTGCATGATTCATACATGTATGTTTTGCATCATTTGCATGAAATGCATGAATTCCTCGGGAAAAGAACTACTAGCAATATTGAATTATATATGATGCGGGCAAATATGCACAAACTTGAGCAACATTTTCAGGTGTCGACCATGACGTCGGACTTTACAAGGAGGGGCTCCCAAAAAAACCGCTACTAAACTACAACTTGAGCGAATGAGTCCTTATAGGATTATAAAGAAAGTTGGAACAAATGCCTATGAGAATTATTACCCTGAAGATATGGGTATTTATCATTCGTCTGGGACGACGTCATTCGTCGGGGGCGGCGTCATTCGTCGGGGACGGCTTCATATTATGCTTAATTGTCATTCATTTGACCATAAGGAATACCTAGTTTAGAACTTTCTTTTCATCAATGATGTCATCCTAATAATATTTTTTAAAACTTTATTTTTGATAATTGTGTACAAAGAAATAGAACAAAAGCATTATCATAGAATAAAAACATAATCTAAAATTGAACATAAATTGAAGATGATTATCAATATCTCTTTTGAAAGTATCATTTTTACCTAGATTACAAGAATGTAAAAGGAAATAGAGAGTATCTATAAAGTATATAAATAAAGATCTATTTGCTCCGCTTGACCCTCTACCGGCCAATACTACGGAGCAACCCTATAATCATTCATCGCGGAGTCTATTGCGTTTTGCTTAGCCACTACTTGACCGATGCCTCAAAGCACACCTAGAATACATGCATTTAAAAGGGACTATGGTTCAACACATGTAATATTTCAAATACATTTTTATTAAAATTATTAAGAAGAATGAATCTTTGAGTCTGCACATACCCTGCTTTGAAGATGCGGCAAAGAGAAATTGAGATCATCAACAACTTTATTACCTACAAAAATTGAACACTGCAAGCATGCCATAAATTATAATCGAAAGAAAGCAATGACCAAAAATAAGATTGAGAAGATTATATAGAAAATTATGCATACTTGTTAGTGAAGCAAAGCTCACTTGTTTCATATGACAATAAATTGCTTACAAACCCTCATTTTTTGTACATATATACCCCGCAATGAAGGAACGCTCACCTGCAAATCTAATTTATATAAAAACCAAATGCATAATCCAGCCCATCTATATAAAGAATTCAGGCATAACAATAGAGAGTATTGAGCGAACAAAATATAATGTTGAATAGAACTTACCAATTTTCTAAGATGTAATTCAATGCCCCTAGAGTACATGGTATTTAAAACTTTAGAAATACTTGTCGTACATAAGAAGCTTAGTTTACTGGTACTTATAAATAAACTTTCAAATAGAAAAATATGGATAGACAATAAAAATGATGCTTTGCATGTTTCTTCTTTCTCTTAGGTCATGTATGAAGCTTAAATGAATTTTAGTTTTGTAGAGAGAGATATGTAGGAGAGAGAAAATCACCCTTAATTGTATTATTCTCAAAAAATAAGAGTACATGCACTTATATAGAGGGAGAAAGAGGGAGAGTCTTCTACATTTACAATGTATGACTAAATAGAATATACATGAGCCTATATATGGGCCTCTTCTAACGGGCTTTATTTATTGCATCTTAACACTCCCCCGTATGCTGGAGCGTACAAGTCATAAGCACCAAGCTTGGATAAAAACTGAGGGTCCAAAGTCCGAGAAAGAGCTTTGGTGAAAATATCAGCAACTTGACCGGATGCCGAGACATGTTCCAACACTAAATTCTTTGATTGAACCTTTTCCCGAATGAAGTGGCAGACAACTTCAGTATGCTTTGTTCGCTCATGAAATACCGGATTCTTGGCAATATGTACGGCTGCTTGACTGTCGCAGAACAGGGTAGCAGGAGATGAGAGTTTGAGGCGCATATCACTGAGGAGACCCTCAAGCCTGGTGACCTCATATACGACTGCTGTCATAGCACGGTACTCAGCCTCAGCAGATGAGCGAGCAACAACAGACTGTTTCTAGCTACGCTAGGTAATAAGATGTCCACCGAGGTAGGTGCAAAAACAAGTTGTGGAGCGTCTATCATCAAGAGAACCTGTGTAGTCAGCATTAGAGTATGCAACAAGAGATAAGGAAGTCGATGGTTTATAAACAAGTTCTTGTCCAGGAGTTTTCTTTAAATATCTGAGAATCCGCTCGACGGCTTGGAGATGAGCGGTCCGAGGAGTATGTATGAATCAACTTACAACTCCAACAACAAATGAGATATCAGGTCGTGTAAATGTGAGATAGATTAGTTTCCCCACCAAGCGTCGATAGTACTCTGGATTGGTAAGAACAGGGTCAGTTCCAGATTCATATACAAACAACTTATGATTGACATCCATCGGGGTGTCTGTAGGTTTCCATCCAGAGTAGCCTGCATCTTGTAATAGATCAATGCAGTACTTCCGTTGAGATAGGACCAGGCCATCGGGTCTCCTTGCAACCTCAAGTCCAAGAAAGTATCGCAGATTACCCAGATCTTTTGTCTGAAAAAACGGAGTTCAGATGTTTCTTGATGTTCCGGATCCCGATGGTGTCGTCGCCCGTGATCAGAATATCATCCACATAGACAAGAAGAAGAACAATATATATTGCTTGATGACGAGTGAAAAGAGATAAATCAGCAGAGCTCCAACTGAATTCGATCTCGCGAACCACTTTACTGAACTTATCAAACCAGACGCGAGGAGATTGTTTGAGACCATATATAGACTTCCTGAGATGACATACACGAGACTCCCTCGTGGTCTCAAACCCAGGTGGTTGGTGCATATACACAGTCTCTTGGAGATTGCCATTGAGAAAAACATTTTTGATGTCCATTTGATGCAGGGTCCATTGTTGGTGCACAACAAGGGAGATTAGAACCCGAACAGTATTCAATTTTGCGACCAGAGAGAAGGTTTCGTCACAGTTAAGGCCATATTGTTCAGTGAATCCTCTGGCCACAAGACGAGCTTTGAGACGGTCAACCGTACCATCAGGAGCATGTTTGAGAGCAAAAATCCATTTGCAGCTAACACAAGATTGACCAGGAGAGAGAGGAACAAGGTCCCAAGTCTGGTTAGCCCAGAGAGCTATCATCTCTTCGTCAATGGCTGCACGTCAGCCCGAATGTTGGAGAGCATCCTGCAAAGAGTTAGAAAAAGAAATAGTGGAGAGAGAGGACAAAATTGAGAAGAGGCGGAGAGAGGCGATGAAGGGATACATAGTTTCCCATGGGATGAGCCGTAGAGGGTAGTGCTTGATCGTCAGGGCACGTGAGACCATCAGTAAAAGAGGGCTGTCGTCGGGTACCTATCCGGGATGAGTGTCGATCATAGACACAGAGAGGTGGTGGAGGGAGAGGGGGTGATGCTGACACTGAAAGAGGGGAAGATATGGGAGGCAGGGACGTGACGGGGACAGCCGGACGAGGAATAGTAGAAGGTGGTGGTAGAGCAAAGGGGGTGGAGTAAAAACCCTGATCTTCATTAAAGGTGACATCGGCGGAAACGAGCACCTTGTTGTCCGTAAGAGATTAGTAGACGTACCCTTTTTGAGTACGATAGTAGCCAACAAACATACATTTTGTGGCCCGAGGGGCAAGTTTGTCAGTTTGTGGTTCAAGAGAGTGAACATTGCCGGTACAACCAAATATACGGGGCGCGAGAGAGAATGGAGACTTGGAATAGGAGACCGAACAGAGAAGCAAAGTTAAGCACGAAGGAGGGCATGCAATTAATGAGATAACAGACAGTAGGGACAGCAAAGTTCCAATATTCAGTGGGTACCTGCATTTGAAGCATGATTGACCGAGTGACATCAAGAAGATGTTGATTTTTCCGCTCGGCCACACCTTTTTGTTGGGGGGTATACACACACAAGCTTTGATGAATAATCACAAAGTCGGTGCATAAATTAGAGAAGGTGCGACTAGTATATTTACGAGCATTATCAGTGCGAATCATTTTTAAGGTAGTAGAAAATTACGTAAGTATTTCAACAATAAAGACATGAAAGATAGAAGTGCGTTCAGTACGTTCACGAAGTAGATAAAGCATGTGAGACACGAATAGTCATCAATAAAGGTTACAAAATACCGATAACCAAAAACACTGGGAACTTTATAGGGACCCCAGATATCAGAATAAACTAAAGAGAACGAAGTACTACTCCGATTACATGCGGGGAAAAAGAAACACGATGATGTTTGCCAAATATACATGATTCATAAGAAAAGTCTTGTAATGAGACAATAGGAAGGGTCTTCTTGATAATCAGAAAAGGAGCATGACCAAGACGACGATGTCAATCGACGAAGGGATAGGGAACAGGAAAGAGTGTAGTAGGAAGAACATCCAGGATATAAAGCCCGTTTGACAGCCGTCCTCTACCAATGATAGTCCGTGTTCGACGATCCTGCATGACAAAGGAAGGAGAAAAGATCAGACAACAATCAAGGTCGTGAGCAAGCCTACTAACAGATAGTAGGTTGAAGCAGGATCCCGGAACATGAAGGACCGAGGTTAAGAAAAGAGTAGGAGTAAGTTGTAGGTCGCAGCTCCAGACACCGGAGTAGTGTCGCCATTTGCCACAGTGATAAACTTGGGATACTCATAGTGCATGTACTGATGGGGTTTCTGAGAGGTAATGTGGTGGGTGGCTCTAAAGTCCAAGATCCATTGAGAGATGTAGGAGATACCGGAGATACCTTCGGTGGAGAAAGAAGCAACCGAGCCAGAGGAGCGGTTAACCACGCCTTGGAGCTACAAAAGCTGTAGGCGAAGATCGTTGATATCCTTCAGGGTGGATGAAGGGGACTCGATTGGAGAGGAACCTGGAGCAGCAACAGTAATAGCAGTAAGATGAGGAGGCAGCCCATGCTTGCGATAACAGGTAGTTTCAAGGTTACCATCACGACCACAATAGGTACACTTGAGAGTAGAGCACAGAGTACGTCCCCAATCACGAGACGTGAAGCGGCCTCCCCGAGTAGAAGAGTCAGGGAGAAACTGGCTGCAGCCTCAGAAGGTGGTGTAACTTTGAGAAACATGGAGCAAACATCAAACATGGAGGGTGTAGTGGAAGAGGATAGAATCTGGGCCCTGACACTGTGAAGATGACTGGGAACACAGACCATCATCATAGCGATCCCAACAGCCTCCTTCTATGCCCGTTGGGTAGCAAGGTCTGCAGAGGGAGGTTGGTGTTGTATCCAGGCCTCCACCAGGGACTTGGCCTTTGCAACAAAGGAAGTTAAGTCTCCCGTGATCCCAGGATCCAGTGATTGAAGAGCGGAGATAATGTCAAATAGGTGTTGTAAGCTGTCCTTGCCAGAGTATAGGGAGTGCAATTCGTCTCATATTCCCTTAACCGTTTCATAATACATTGTCATGCGGTAAGGCTCTGTGTCCATAGAGTTAAGCATCCAAGATTGGACCCGACCATCATCGCGAAACCAGTCATCAGTAGGGTCAACAGGTTTGGCCCGAGTAAGGTGAGAGAGCAGACCCTTCATCTGCAGAACACGACTGGCCGAATGAACCCATTCAACAAAGTTGGCCTTTCCACTGAGAGATATAGTGGTGATGCGAAGTTCATCACGAACCTCGGGAGGCAGGGCGACGACACGGGCGGCCAGAGAAGGAATAGCCACCGCTGGTTCACTCGAGCCCATGGCGGCTAGCAGACAGAAGTCGGGCGGCTAGCAGACAGAAGGCGGGGGGCTAGCGAACAGAAGCGCGATGGCTTCTGCAAGGTCCTCAGGCGTGGGTATTTTGGAATGGCGGATGCTCGCCAGGGACTTCAAGAGAGAATGGTGAGTTGAAGTCATGGTTGTCAAGATTGCAATCCGGATCATAGGATCTTACGATCCTACGATCTCGATTTTGTAAATCGATCTAGATTTTGTAAAGCGATACTCGATTCAATCCTGCCATGCGATCCGATCCAATCTCAAAACGATCTCATCTAGGATCTCGATCCAGACAACGTGACTTCTGCGAGATCCTCAGGCGTGGGTATTTTGGAATGGCGATGGCCTAGATCTGGAGTGTTGCCGCGGGCTGAGGGAGGGTGGAGTGCTGTCAGATTTTTGCACATGCTGTCGCGAGGAGATGAGTAGGGTTGTGGGGGTTTAAAAGTTTGGGGGCAAATTTGATCGGGCGGCTGATAATGGATGAGTGGATGTAATCTGGCCTCAAACGGTCCTTTAAGTATTTTTTTTATAGTGTATAGATATATATACACAGAGAGAGAGAGAGATGAAAAGTCACATGGGATCGCGTGCACATTACTCACAACGTCTAAGTTACTATAGAAGAATTTAAATTTTTTAATACAGACAATAATTATTATCTTATATGATACATTAAATAATTTCATTAATCCAGTACACACACTATGTTGTGCAACCACAGCTTCCTTTGCGCTATTCCTCCCATTACAGATTTTCCAATACAAAATTTTTTTGTATATGATTTCTAATTTGAATTCCAAAGCAGTAAAGTACAGTCTCCCCAATTCCTACACCGACCTACAGCCAATAGGTTCACCACTAATATCAGGTTGCAGAATATAGTGGCTGAAAGGAATACTGTTATCTTTTTTCTTAGGTAAAAAAAATCAAGGGTATAAAGGGAAGCCCAATGTTACACCAAACACAAGGCTTCCCTAGTAATCGGATGTGTGTGTGTGACTCTCTCTCTCTCTCTCTCTATATATATATATATATACAATAGGATCGTCGCACGGACTATGCCAGTGCTCGATGCTCCCCTGCGGGTTGCGCCCAGTAGGCAACAACATTCGACATGCGATAACATTCGGCGGGCGGCATCATTCGGCAGTCGACAACATTCAGTGTTCGACATCATTCGGTGTCCAACATCATTCGGTGCTCGGCATCATTCAACGGGCGACAACATTAGGCAGGAGACAACATTAGACGGGCAATAACAATCGCCGTGCGACATCATTCGGCGGGCGACATCATTCGGCGGACGGCATCATTAGGCTGGCTGCATCATTCGGCGGGCGGCATTTTTCGGCGGTCGGCATCATTCGGCGGGCGGCATCATTCGGCGGGTGACAACATTCAGCTGGCGACAACATTCGGCGAGCGACATCATTCAACATGCGACATCATTCGAATGATACAAGCGAATTGCGCCCACAGACTAGCAGGTTGTGCCCGCATCTAAGCCAACAGGCATGCAAAATTCATAAAGTACAAAACTAAGTGAAGCATTTCTTAACGCTAACATTCATGCTATGATCTTAAGGGCGGACATGCAAGCAGGCATGTGGGCTACACCCATGCTCGATGCTCTCAAGGGTCTTCGCTCGCATGCAAGCATGTTGCTCCTCTCCACACGAGGTAGATTCGACGGGTGAGAGGCATAATTGTTCAGATTCGGTGGTTGGCAACATCCGACGGGCGACAACATTCATCGGGCTCACAATTAAAGTTTGTCTTTCATTGTTCATTATGCACTTTGTTCTTCAAAATGCAATTTGGAAGATATATGGCTTTGCGCTGTTGGGTTTTACTATACGACACATCACAAGTGCGCAACGGAATAAGGAACAAGAAAACCCAAAAGAAATATGGATTTTGCGATGAACATTGATCTAGAAATAACATTGCTGTAAATAAAATTATATCTTTGCGGGATTGAGTCAATGCTCAGCCGAGATGCTCCAAGGAATCCGGCGGTCGCTTGCGGCTGGAGTACCGAGCGCAGAATTGTGTCCACGCCTCTACGGATGTCCACACGAGCACGGAGAACCCTTAGATTCTTGTCACACAAGATCTAGGTTGGAAGAAGGTATGTCCTCAACGTCTCCACGGTTTGCTAGAACTGTTAAGAGAGAGGATGGGTGGTCGGCGGCGACGACATGGGTGGTCGGCGGCGCGGTGCAGCGGCATCGACTCTATCAGTGTGGAACAATTCCGTCGGGAGAAGTCGACGACGCTTACTTCAATCTCGAACGATTAGGTCAAGAAAAATAAAGCACACTGCTCGGTTTACTGTTTATATCGTATATATACAGAAGACCGAACCACCGATACCCACAGACCACACAAAACCGGACTTAAAAGAATCAAACCGGAGTAAACAGAATACGTCGAGATTATACGTTGATATCCGACGAATCAAAAATCCATTCGTCGAAATAACATGTAAATATCTGACGAATCCAGATAGAGCAAATCATCCAAGCATCAAGGCGATATTCGATGAATCAGAGTCTAATTCATCAAAATTGTCAACACGATACTCGACGAATCCAAGACAGATTCATTGAGTTGTCATGACGATACTCGACGAATTCAAACCTATTCGTTGAAACCTCAAGACTATACTCGATGAATTGCCCCCTTGGGTCTTCCGACCACTTACATGATGACCCGTATTCACAGTATAGGTTCCAGAATGAAAAACCTTCAGATCCAGAACGTCATAGGTTTGGTCCTTCACTCATATCACATATGAGTAAGACCAACACAAACCTTTCCAACTTCTTCAATGCTCTTATGTGCGACCTCATAGGCTCATATTGAGTTGGCAGTGAGACTACATATTTGATCACTTCCAGATCACCATGGTAACACCAACATGCACGGATGTTATATTTTTATGGGCTTAAATTGTTATCCTTTTTTCATGATATTTCCACAAACATCTGATGTGCATATCCTAAATCCACCGAGTAAAAACAACAAACGCAAGTATACAACAATGGGAGAATTAGAAAATGGCAAACAAAATCCCAGCTGATGAGAAGCTTTGGAAAACAATACTCAAATTTTATCCATGTGTAGGTGCTGCCAATGGAATTCTAGTAGTTATTTATATGTTGGTCGGATGAAGGTGCCTTAGAGATAAACATGTGGTTCTTCAATCGGAGTTTGTGAGCATAGTTCAAGAAAGGAACATGCTGAAAAAAGTTCAGGGGAAGAGAATACATGGGCATATTGAGGTCAAAGCTCAAAGAAGAACTTCTTGATGCCGTGGATTTGAGATTCAGATGATAATCCATATGCCCTAGCTCTAAGATTTGGAGGACTTTGCTGAGCCTAGTAACATGCAGAATTGCCAAAGAGGGACGATTGCAAATCTTTACAAGTGAAAATGAAAAAAAAACATCTTTGCAAGTGAAAATGAAAAAAAACATGCACGCATTGCAAAACTCATAGGCATTCTGAATCTCCAAGAAAAAACAGCAACAACCGGGAGTTGTACCCTCGATTTCATTCCCGATTATTTGTGAATAAGTCCACAAATTAATACAACATAACATGAAGTTATCACACTGTTGAAAAGCTCGAAACTTGTATGTATTGCTTGTGTATCAAAATACAATAAGAGAATACAAATATATAGGAGGGAGAAGGTGAGAAGAAATCCTATACAAGATGTGGGAATAAGAAGAGAAAAAGGAAATACAATAAAAAGGGGCCTAATAATGGACTCTTTACATAGGATTTTCTAACACTCCCCCGCAAGCTGGAGCGTACAAATTGTATGCGCCAAACTTGGACAAGCACTAATAGAAGAGGGAACTGGAAAGAGCTTTTGTGAGGACATCTGCAACTTGTTCAGTCCCCGGAACATGCTTCAGGTCAAGCTTCTTCATTTGAACCTTTTCCCGGATGAAATGACAGTCGACTTCAATATGCTTTGTTCTCTCGTGGAAGACCGGGTTCTTGGCTCTATGTATAGCAGCTTGGCTATCACAGAGGAGGAGAGCCGGGGAAGGGAGCTTTACACCCAGATCGGTAAGAAGACTTTCAAGCCACGTCAGTTCTGAAACCACCGATGTCATTGCTCGGTATTCTGCCTCAGCTGATGATCGAGCAACGACCGCTTGTTTCTTGCTTTGCCAGGTAATCAATGTCCTCCAAAATATGTGCAAAAATCACTGGTTTACTGTCGATCATCAGGGGAATCAGCATCAGAATATGTCACCAATGTTGGAGCTGAAGATGAGGTTTTATATACTAGTCCTTGACCAGGAGCCGTTTAAAGGTATATGAGAATGCGTTCAACGACCTGAAGATGAGATCTTCGAGGGGAATGCATATACCGACTGACAATACCAATAACGAAGGAAATATCTAGTCTGGTTACCGTGAGTTGGATCAATTTTCCAACGAGATGACGATAGTATTTTGGATTCTGGAGTAGGAGATCTGAGACAGATGCTTGAGCGCACAACTTGTGATTTACATCCATTAGGGTGTCAATCGGCTTACAACCTGAATAGCCTGCATCATGAAGGAGGTCGAGGAAGTACTTCTGCTGAGAGAGGACAAGACCATCTGGCCGTCTAGCAACCTCAAGACCCAAGAAGTACTGAAGGGGCCCCAGATGTTTTGTTTGAAATACGGAGCTCAGATGTAGTTTGACCTCCTATATTCATTTTGAGTCGTCTCCTGTAATTATGATATCGTCAACGTACACTAACAGAAGAACCGTTCCCGTTGTTCGATGACGAGTGAACAACGAGAAATCTGCCGAGCTTCGAGTAAAACCAATCTCCCGAAGGGCCTTACTGAACTTGTCAAACCACGCCCGTGGTGATTGTTTGAGACCATACAGGGCCTTCACATGACGACAGACCTGAGACTCTCCTGTGGTCTCAAACCCGGGAGGTTGCTGCATATAAACTGGTTCCTGGAGATCGCCATTCAGAAAGACATTCTTAATATTTTGTTGGAGTAAGGGCCACCGACGATGGACAACCACGGAGACTAAGTCTCAAACGGTGTTGAGTTTGGCCACCGGAAAAAAGTTTCCTTATAGTCGAGCCCCTATTATTGGGTGTAGCCACGAGCCACCAAACGAGCTTTCAGATGGTCAATCGTCCCATCAACAACATGTTTGATGACAAAGACCCACTTACACCCAACCTGCTTCTGACCCGATGGAAGGGGTACGAGAGTCCATGTCTGGTTGGCCCAGAGAGCAGTCATTTCCTCCTCCATGGAGGCCCACCATCCAGGATGTTGGAGCGCCTCCTGCATCGAGGAAAGAGAAGTAGCAAATGTGTGTAGGTGGGGAGAGAGGCGTTGAAAGAAGACAGTTTGCCAGAGGATAAGCAGTGAAGGTCGGTACCTGATCAGCAGGGCGCGAAGTAGCCAAGGTCGTGGCCGACTGCAGAGGGGCAACGGAACCGGAAGGGTGACGAGTGTAGACACGGATAGCAGGCGGCCTGGAGGGAGCAGGAGCCGGAGCAGGTGGGACTAGTGACAGAGATGTAGTGACAGGGATAGCAGGTCGTGGGATGGTCGGCGAGAGAGGAGTCAGTGTGAGAGGAGTGGGTAATGGAGCAGAGAAGAACGACTGATCCTCTCGGAAGGTAACATCAGCAGAAACGGAGACCTTGCGGATAGCGGGAGAATAATATACATAGCCTTTCTGCGTAGGTGAATAGTCGACGGAGATATGTTTAGCCGCCCGGGGATCCAACTTGTCTGAGGACGGACCCAGTCGATCGACGTAGCAGGTGCATCCAAAAATGCGAGGAAGGAGAGGGAAGGACGGAGTAGAGGGAAACTGTAGGCTGAACAGAGTAGCATAGTGGAGGATGGAGGAAGAGAGACGGTTGATAAGGAAGCACGCAGTGGAGACCACAAAGTTCCAGTAATGTTTGAGAACATGCATTTGAAGCATGAGGGAGTGAACAACATCAAGCAAGTGTTGGTTCTTCCGTTCGGCAACGCCGTTTTGCTGGGGTGTGTAAGCACATGATGTTTGATGAATAATCTCGAATTCAGAGCACAAAGCCGCAAAGTCGTGGCTAGTGTATTCACGAGCACTATCGATGTGCAATGTTTTGAGGGTGGTGTGGAATTGCATACGGGTTTCAAGGACAAAGGCCCGAAAAACACGGGGAAGCTCGGTGCGATCACGGAGTAAGTAAAACCACGTCGTGCGAGAGTAATCATTAATAAACGTGATAAAGTAGCGATAACCAGAAATACCAGTAATTTTAAAAGGACCCCAAACATCTGAATGTACTAAGTCAAAAGGAGTAGTGCTCCAGGTACAATGTGCAAGAAAAGAGGAGCACGGCTGCTTGCCGAAGATACAAGACTCGCACTGAAAAGGATGAAGAGAGATATCAGTAAGAGCCCGCTGGAGGACCGGGAGAGGGGCATGCCCAAGACGTCGATGCCACTCACTGGAGGAGACAGATGATAGGATGGTGAGATAGTCATCGAGAAGGTAGAGCCCGTTCCGCATTGTGCATTTACCAATGGTAGTCCGCGTCCGCCGATCCTGTATGAAAAATGAAGAGGATTTGAATATGACAAAGCAATCTAGATCGTTAGTAAGGCGACCAACAAAAAATAAATTGAACGGGTAGCTCAGAACATGAAGAGCCGAACGAAGGGAGTGTGCCTTTACCAATGGGTTGAGAGAAAGGTCAGCCGAGCCGGAGACTGGAACCATCTCCCCATTTGTCACAATGATACATTTCAGATGAGGAGAATCTGTGTACTGGAGTGGCCGTAGTGAGGTAATGTGATGAGGGGCACCCGAGTCCACGATCCAGCGCAGACTGGTGGATAAACAAGCAGTACCTGTGTTGGAGACAGAGGCGATGGAGGCAGAGGACGGGTTGAGCAGCCATTGGAGTTGCTGGAGCTGGAGACGAACAACCTTAAGATTAGGAGGGGCGGCAGAGGATGTGTCAGCAGCAACCGAGGCCGTCGGACGAGGAGGATAACCATTCTTCCTGTAGCAGGTCGCTTCAAGGTGGCCGTCCTTGCCGCAGTAGGAACACTTCGGCCGGCCCCGACCACCGCGCCCCCGACCCCTAGATCCCGAACGTCCACTGCGAGCGGAGGTAGGTGGGGGAAGTAAGGGGGGAGGGGTCTGCTGAAGAAGGGCCGAGGGGGAAGGCGCAGAAGTATTCGGAGGAGGTGAAAGACGGAGGAGCATGGAACACACATCATATAAGGACGGTATGGTGGAGGAAGCCAGAACCTGAGTTCGAATACTCTGAAGGTGAGGCGGAACACGAGCTATCATTATGGCAATGCGGACGACCTCCTTCTGAGCTCGCTGAGTAGTATGATTATTGGTAGACGGTTGATGCTGGATCCAGGCCTCAGCAAGAGTCTTTGCGCGAGCGACAAAAGAGGTCATGTCCGAAGCCCCCCCCTCCCCCCCCCCCCCATTGTCGAGATCCAGAAGATTAGTGAGGATGTCAGAGAGATGTTGGAGACTGTCTTTGCCCGAGTACAAGGAATGCAGCTCATCCCACATAGCCTTGGACGTTTCGTGATACATGACCATCTGATAAGGTTCGTCTTCCAGAGAATTGAGGAGCCATGTCTGAACACGGACATCATTTCGGAGCCAGACGTCGGTAGGAGGTGAAGGAGGAGCCTGAATGAGGTGAGGCAAAATGCCCTTGGCCTGAAGAACCAGTCGAACAGAATGAACCCAAGGGAAAAAATTCTTCTTCCCAGAGAGGGAAATAGTGGTGATCCGCAGCTCATTGCGGATGTCAGCCGGATAAGCCCGACGGTCTGCAGGCGGAGTAGCCTCCTGGCCGGTAGAGTCAACGGAAGAGCCCATAGAAGCAGAAGACAAGACGCAACGACTAGGGAAGAGACCGCTGCGAGTAGCAGGGAGACGGCTGCGAGAAGAGATCGCTCAGCATGCAGGCCGGGAACTCTTGCACGACAAGGCTGCGATGGACCAAAATATACAGCGGGCAGCCACAACGATAACAGCAGCGACCAAGGTGAGAGTGGCCGCAAGGAAGAGAAACCGCGACCAACAAGGTAAAGAAACCGCGACCAAAAAAGACAGGCCGCGACGAAAATGTGGGAGAAAAAGACAAACTGCACGGTTTCAGTGAACACACCAGTGGTCAGAGAAGAGAGACAGGATAAGGTGGTGCGAACAAGAGGAGAGAAAGACCGCAGCGGAGAGGGAAGCGGGTAGGCGGGTAGACCGGGCGAGTAGAATAGGAAGCCGCGAGTAAGAGGACTCGAGCGGCAAGAAGAAGAACCCGCGAGAAAGCGAACTCGAGCGGGACGAAGAGGCCGCGAGTTGGAGAACTCAAGCGGCAAGAGGGAAGCGGGAAGACGGGTAGGAGCAGACCGCAGCAAGGGCAACTACGGCGAACAATTGCCAGACCGTGTGGTTAGAAGGAAACTGTAATAGAACCGGTAGAGATAGTCCGCGCGAATAGCAGTGCAAGCCGAGAAGCGAGAAGCGCCAAGGCGATCGACAAGAGAAGAGCGACCTTCGTGCGACAAGAGCAATAGGACCCGTGCGACAAAGAAACCGCACAACAAGGAAGGAGCTCGCACGACAAGAGAAGAAGCCGCGGCGAGAGCACCGGGAAGAGGCCGTACCGGACAAAAAACAGGTCGCAGCGGGAAGAGCTAGCCGCGGAAAGAAAGTCTATCCGCACGGGAGTGGGGACCACGGGCCCGGGAGAAACGGCTATAAAAGAGCGAAGAAGAGAATGCGGAGGTGGATCCACGGGAGAGGGCGGAAGCGGATAGAAACAAGAGACCGCAAGAGACGAGCGGTTAGGCAGAACGTCAGGCCGCCCGGTTAACAACGGAAATGCGCAATTAAGAAAAACGGGCCGGATCGTATCCCTCTGATATCATGTTGAAAGAGCTATAAGCTTGCATGTATTGCTTGTGTATCAAAATACAATGATAGAATACAAATATATAGGAGGGAGAAGGTGAGAAGAAATCCTATACAAGATGTGGGACTAAGAAGAGAAGAAGGAAATACAATAAAAAGGAGCCCAATAATGGGCTCTTTACATTGGCTTTTCTAACACACACATTAAGGACTTATTCACAGATGTCTTCGTGTAGTCCGAGTATAAGGACTTATTCACAAAAGTGTCAGTTTTGTATTCTCTATTTAAATCCCCTTGGATCATAAAATGGAAACAAGAAGTATTTCCCTTTCCTCTCTTTAGTTCTCTACTCTCTCCTAGGGTGATGGATTGATAGTTTTCCTCCCCCATGCTCCCTGCTAGGCAGGTGTGATTCCAACTCCATCGTATCTTCGCCACCCTCTCCTACTTCTGACCACCTCTCCGGCAAAGCTTCCAACAAATTACAGTAATAACCGGTTCTACATATGCTTAGTTCTCTATTTGGAACTTATTAAATGTATATCACAATTATAAAAATCACTTAAACTATATCGTAAGTTCATGTCATGCGTTATTCTCAACTTTATCTTGAGGGCTTGGTCTGCCTTTCCTTTTTCATTCATCTTGTTGTGTGTTACATGATGTGTTAATTCTATTTTGAGAAAGTCTTCTTACACAACTTCTAGCTATAGCTAAGTATCTCTTTTCAACTCACTCTCATTATTGTTTTTCCTAATTATTTCTATATCCCCTGATTAATATTTTAAAATACACAGTACTCAAGCTGGTTGTCTGTAACTTATTTGACCTAGCAATTGATCAATACAATAGAGCTGATCAAGTTTGTAAAATTCACTTCAGTTTTCATGAAATTCTCTATTTACACATCAATCTAAATTTTGTCCTCTTTATTCTCATTCTTTTGAATCAATTGATCTCCTAACAATATTGATTCTTAATTATCATTTCACATTCTCTAAAATTGGATTTTTTGTACACAGTTTTCTTCAATTAACCCTAAGCTTGGTTTTTGAGAATTTTTACTCCTTATTTTACTTTTAACTTTCTTATATCTCATCAGTAATGTCATATGCAAATAATATACAACTTGGTATCTCACTTTGAAATCTTTTTAAGTGTCTCTGTTGGGTTTGTTCGGGTTTCGACACCGAACCAGTGTTAGGTCAAGTGCTTTTAATGAAAATAACTAACATTAATGGCAATAGGCTCTATGTGGGGCTTCAACCCCTATGCTGACTGAACAGGCACGGGGCTCCGCCCCTGTGCTGAATTGTGAATGTGACGCGGCTCCAATATTGGCCCCTTTGCTAAACAACAACATAATGGGGCTCCGCCCCTATAACAATTCAATACCATGTGGAAGCATCCTATCATTTGGCAGTTGATATGATGTTGAAGTATTCTATCATTTGGCAATTGATATGTTGTGCATTCAAGCTTTCATATATTAAATATCATTGATATCTTCACATTCCGTCCCATTATGTTGTTGTCTAACTGTCACTCTAATAAAAGTATCATGCAAATATTGTCTAAAGACTAAAACAAATACAAAAACAGTCATTTTAAAATAAAATGGCGTCAAATTATGTGGTATGGTAGCAAAAAGCCCTAGACATTTAGCTACGTCAAATTATGTGGTATGGTAGCAAAGAGCCCTAGACATTTAGAAAAATCTTCTACACCTAAGCTACTTATATAAGTTATGAAGACCACTTATTATGCCCTTAAGAAATTTGTGGTAGATAGCACAGTTAAACCTCCCTTTTTATCCTGCTTCACAAATTCCTTAATTGAATCTACCGCCACATTCTAAAACATTGTATCACAAACGAACAAATTATGAGCAATCGTTCAAAACTACAGCACTACTAAAAATGCAATTGAAACCAAGGAGCATTTTTTAATGTCCTCAATTGACTTGTTTGGAAAATAATATCTATCATCAAATCCACAAACTCACCGAACTTAGTATGAAGCCACGACCTGTAAAATAGTCTATGGATCCTCCTCTGCCCCGAGTTAATTGGAAAGAGATGAAGTGGAGGGGATTTGTGGAAGGTGGGGAAGAAAGAACGAATGAAGTGAACTTAGCGCTTCATGTGCAAGATCAGGCGGGGAGGAAGGAGAGATGGCAAAGATGATCATCGGTAGGCCGTTAATATGAGCATTGTAACAGTAGCTCTTGACATAGGTATTTGAGATCTTTAAGGGAGTCCATAATGAAATGCGGGAACCTGAGCGAATGGTAGAAGGATCACTGCAATTCTCCTCAACTTCACGATTAACTCTTTCGTTGATGGTTGAACCTCCTTGCGAGCGACGACTGGAATGGACCTTAGGAGAAGTGGCTCTATCGACTGACGACGAAGCTTTGCTTGGTAAGAACGATGCGGGCAATGATGAAATTGGGACAGGGTAGAGGAAGGGCTTGGGCGCTACTACGGGAGGGATGCCGATTGAGAAAGTGGACTCATGGGGGATTATTGGGGCGTCCGTCAGGACTTGGGAGGGGTAATCAGATATATGAAGGATTTCGAGATTAAATCTCAAAACTTGGCGGCTGGGAGAATAATCGGACGGCTGAGATCCATTCAATGCCTCACATAGTTAGCCAATTTGTTATCACCATATTCCTTTTTAATATAGTATATATACACACACATATACAAAAAATTATGTGCAGCCAATCACAGCTTGCGGTGTAACGCTGAGGCCCGCTATTTGCCCCCCCCCCCCCCCCCCCGCCTCTCCCGATCCGTGTGCTGTCGCCGCCGGCGTTAATAAAAAAAACATAATATTTTAAATTTTAAATAATTAAAAAAAATTAAATATAAAAATATGTATAAATATTAAGAACCGCCGGGGGCGGGCGAAGCCTGCCACGGGCCGAGTACTGTCGCACGGGGTGTCCCCGTGCACCGTCACTCGTATGTATATAAATGCATGTATATATATAAGGAAAAATATATATCTTATGCGGACTGATTAATTATCATGTGTGATTTTGGATATTAATATAATTATATACACATATATTGAGATATATTATATATATTATTATATAAGTGATTCTTAAGGAGGCTGTCTAAATCAGAGCAAGGCCAGTAAATCAGCTAAGCAGGCAAGGTTTTCAATCCAGGTCATGAGAATCAACACCTGAAGTTGTGTTTTGACTTGTATATGTGTAGAAGTGCCTTGCATTGGAGAGCATCCACCTATCTTTGCCCTTATTTGCTTCGTGCAGTTTTGGGATCTGTAAAGTCGATTCAAGTGGACTATGACTGGCAGTGCTCGGGGAGCTAGTGTGGTGTCAAAGAGATTTCAGTGTTGGTTTCTTTCGATGGGGTGGTTGGTCGTCCGACAACGACAAAAGATTGTTTGTGATCCTTGTGCGTTTACGGTTTGCAGTAAAGTTTTTTTATGCTCCTATGGATTGTATCGTTGTCCGACTAAATTTGCGTTGTTCATTGGGCGTTGTATTTTCTCCTTTAGTTTGAGTATTCACAGTATTGTTATAAAATATTGCAGAGTTTTAGTTTATTTGTGTTTATAATATTCTGGGGAATTGTCCAGATTTCCAACAAATGATATCAGAGTGAGGTTCCGTAGGCAACTGATTAGATGTTGGGGGGGGGGGGTGATTTGATTGTGGTGGTTGACGACTAGGTCCGCTGACCAAGGGCGTGACCAGTGATTGATGGCACGGGGATGAATCTGGCGGCAGCGAGAGCGATTTTAGATGGATTCGGTGTTTAGGGAAGTACATGGCCTAGGTCACGGACATGACCTAGGGCGCGACATGTACGACAGGCGGCAGAAATCAATTGGAGTGGGTTGGGCGTGTCAAGGGAGGAAGAATCAGCGGACACGGCCGTGACATTGGTGGATCATGTGCATGGCAGTGGGCGGCCGAATTGATTGTGGCAGCTGGGCGTGACATTTGGCACGTCCAGGGACAATGAATGGCGAACACGGGCATGACAGGTCTTGAACACGTGTGTGACCTCAATATCAGCTAGATGGCTTGCATATCGGGTAGACAATGCTCTCTGCCTACTAGACAAATCTACACGGGCGTGACGGGCAGTCGACACGGGCGTGACTTGCCTGAACATGAGCATGTACATGGTAATTCTCAGTAGATGACTTTAGAAGGTGGAAACTGGTTCTGGAACTGATTTTAATTTGACACGGCCTCGGTCACGGGCGTGACCGAGGGCATGTACTTGAAATTTTGACCAAATACTCCATAAGACCTACAAAAATGAAAGTAAAACTTTTATTAGTACGAAAAAGAAAAAGAAAGGATTTATAAATGAAAATAAACAAAATATTACTAATTCATATTAATATTATACTTAATTTAATACTAAAAATATTTACAAAATACTACTTATCATCCACTCCCCATCCTTTCATATCCGACCTTTGAATTAATCAAGTCTCTTAGTTATGTCAGAGGACATGTATAGTAGGAAAGAATGTGATCTGAAATAGTACTATGTGGAAAAGTTCACGGTAGCGAAAACTTTAGTCTACTTCACGTACGCGTCAAGGACATGCTAGTTCAGCAGGTGTTGATGTGAGTTCTCCGGGGATTGGAGAAGTTGCCTGCTTTAGTGAAGGATGCAGAGTGGGAAGATTTGGATGAGATGATCACTAGTTCCATCAGGGTGTGTGTTGCCTGCTCTCCAATATTAGTATTGAGGAGTCTGCAGTTGTGCTTTGGGAGAAGTTGGAGCGATTGTGTGTGAAGATGCAAGAGGGTGACAACCTGCAGTAACACTTTAATGTGTTCAATGGACTTCTGAGCCAGTTGCATATAGTTGGGTCGAAGGTAGCAGAAGAAGGAAAGGTTTTATTGCTTCTTACCTCGCTTTCGGTGTCCTGCAAGAACATGAAGACCACGCTCTTGTATGAGAAGAATATAGTAGAGCTTCAGGAAATCACATCTGCATTACTGCCCAATGAGATGTTGTATGGCCACACTCCTGAGAACGAGCATGTTTTGGCAGTAGATGGATGAGGAAGGGTGTTTGACAAAGGTTTTGAAAGTTCACGATCCCGATCGCGTCGAAGAAGAGGCTGAAATGTTATCACTGCAAACTATGTTGTTAAAGGCGCGCCTAAGGCTCAAGGTTCACCAGACTTAGAGGTTTTCACCTTTGTGCACCTTATTTGCGCCTTCGAAATATAAAGAGTGCGCCTGAGTGAGATTTTTATTGTAAATTATTTTTTTTCATAATTAAAGAAAAAAATAATGTAAGGTCTCAATAATTTTTTGTTGATTCAGTATTTCCGAAAGATAATTGTGCGTTGAGACTTAGATATGATACAAGTGACCACATTGATTTTATTTTTTAAGGGATATAAACAATGGTAATAAATGATTAATTAGTAAAATAGATAAGAATTTGATCGAGAAGATAAAATGATGTTTGATGTTAATTATTTAAAATGAATGTGGTTGCATCTTGCTTTCGTCAGGCGTGCGCATTCGCACTGAGCCTTGCGCCTAGGCTCCAAGACCCCTTTGCGCCTTAATGCGCCTTGGCGCGCCTTGCACCTTTAATAACTAAGACTGCAAACATGATCGTCACATTTGGAGGAAATGTCGTCAACTTGCAAAGAGTTATGGAAATGCCCATGATGCGGGCATGTTGACGTTAGATATGGGAGTAGAGAGTGATGATCTTCTCACCATCACTGAGAGTCGCGACGACTCTGACAATAAATGAATTTTGGCTTCTGGTGCATCCAATGTTGTGGATATCCTCCGACATGGCCGATATATCGGCCGACATAAACGTTTCATAGACAAAACTACACGTTTACAATTTTTTTTTGCAAAATATTCTTTTGTAATATATCCTCTGATATGTATGTTATTAACTGATATATTCGGCGATATATCAGCCGATATATCCCGACATTTTAACAACTATTTTTTTTCAATTTATTTTAATTATTATTTTTGGTCTAATAGATAATAAACCAAAATTATTTCATTTAGGTTGCTTTTTTTCCTTCCTCTGACTTTCTTCCTTGCTCAAGTCCGTCATCGACTTTAATTATGCATGATTTTTGAATTATGGACTAAATGTTTCTTATCTTTCATTATCATCGACAACTTCCAAATATTTTGATTGCTCTTATTTTATTTTACATGTTATATCGTTATTACTAGTACAACACAAAATGTTTATATTAATTTCATAAATTTAGGAGTTCAATAAATATCAAATAATTAATATATTAATATATATAAATTAAAAAAGTATTAAATTTATTAATGATTACTCATATAAATAATTAAATATTAAAACTCGATAAATAAAGTATCCCCGATATATCCCCCGACATATTAAAACCGACATATCCCTAATATCCGACATCTACAACCTTTGGATGCATGACACATTTGCTCAGATGCTTTAATGTTCAGTTCCTTGGTGGCGATTAGGTCCATTTATTTGGGTGACGGCTCTGATTGTAAGAGTACAGTTGCGAGGTTGGTTGACATATGGATGCATAATGCGGTGGTGTGTAGCAGTGTTGACTTCAGCTTTGCATAAATCTGATTTTGTTGGGCAAAATGGGTTTGGGTGGCTGCAACTTTGGCGAGAGTTGGAGTTCTTATAGTGATACGCAGGTGCGACGTTCTCATGAAAGTTGTGCATTTTGGTTGCCTGTACCAACTGAGGAGGGCCACGGTGCGAGGTGGAAAACCCATGATTTCTACATGTGGGAGGATGGATGGTCGAGGTGGTGCAGTGGATCTCGTTTTGTGACTCAAGTTTGGTGAGTTAGTTTTTGCGATCCTCGTAGGCCGACATCCCGAAGGTGAGCCGAAGTAGAGATGGAGTCGACTTGCGGTGAGTCGGCTGTCATTCAGACTTGAGATGGTGCTTTGTGCAGATGATGTCTTCCCAAACCAAGGTGGTGTTTGTTTGGTTGGTTCGGTTTTCGACACTGAATCAATGTTAGGTTAATTGTTTTTAATGGAAGTAACTAATATTAATGGTATTAAGCTCTACATATGTCTAAATATATTTGATTATCATAAATATATTTTTATATAGTAGTGTGTGTATTAAGAAAAATGTATCTTATGCGGATCGATTAATTGTCCTCTGTGATTTTGGAGATTAGTCTAACTATATATATATACATACATGCATATATATGTGTATATTGAGAGAGATATTATTTATATAACCAAGGTTGTCAGGATTTAGATCCTAGGTAGGATTGTTTTCCTGTTGGATCAGATCAGATCGTGGGATCGGACCGTGGAATCGGATCAAGGATCGTAAGATTCTACAAAAATCATAAATTAAGACTTAAAATATGTAAATAAATTTGTTATCATCCAATTACACACAATTAACTCACAATAAACTACAAAATTAATAAACGTTTGAGTACTTATATTAAAAATAAGTTAATGAACAACTAAATCCAAAAATGACAAAGTTCACATCATGGTAAACCATCAAATATTAATTTATGTTTGTCGAATCAACACAAAACCACTAATATACCTCCTTAACAGCTACATCAGCTATGTCCTCATCATCAAGTTCTACATTCTCTGCATCATCATTATCATCATCACTCTCATTATGATCACCATCTCATTCAGCTTCATTGTGCCTTTTAGTGAAATCATATACTCCACCTAAAATAAAAAAAAACTTTAATTATGATACATAATATATTTGAATAATTTTGTATTTTCAAATTAAATAATATCAAACATACATTTATCAGCTGCTGCTGCAGCAGATTCTTCAGCATTCCTTCCCGCACTATCATCATTATAGGTTTCTTGGGCATCTCTACTTTGAAGAATCTCCAACGAATTGTCCTTATGGGAAAGAATAGGATCTTCTTCTCAGCGATCCATTCATCATTCAAAGGGATATGCTCAAAGTTTTAAAACTTCTCATTTAGATGCATATCTCTTATATCTTGTCATTCCATCAATTTCATATTGTACATCACAAAGACTAGATCATTTATTTTCTTTTGATGCAATCAGTTTCTTCTTTTCGAATGCACCTATTTTGAAAAAAAAATTTTATAAGAACACTCATGCATGAATGAAAATGAAGTCAGTCAAATAATCAATGTTACATGTTAGGCTATTTTCGTGTAGTAGATCTCACTTTCTCAAAGGCACTCCAATTGTGTTCACATTTAGAAGAACTACATGTCAAACTTAGAATCTGAATTGTAAATCTTTTCAATTCTGGGCATTTATCTCAGTAGGAATCCCACCAGTCAGCTGTAAATAACATTACATTAAATTTTTAATATGATAATAATTAAGAACATGCTTATTGTTTGATAATTGAAAATTGCATTAAACAAATATGTTTAACCTGTAGCTCTTTCGGTTCTAGTTGATTTTGCATAGTTTAACCCAAACAATTATCTAACATGTTTGAAATCATTCATTTGAATGTCTGTTTTTGTTCTTTCATCTTCATTAGGAATCACTCGTTGAAGACAAGTATAAAACCCAATTTTTACTTCTACATTTGCTCTAAAAGAGGGGTTGTAATGATAATGAGGGTTGAAATAGTAAGCTGCAACATGCAATGATATATGTAGTTGTCTTGACCATCTATCATCAATGATGGCCCATATTGACTCATATCTACAGTAAAACAAATATATAATCATAAGAAACACTTATATTATCATTGATGAAAACACATAAATTATCAACCTATATACTTTTACTTGATGTTATTAAAATTTAATTGAATTTTCTCCTTTGCTCTATCCATTTGCTCATATGTGAATCTCATCATAGGATTCTTTGAATCAACCATTTTGAGCACTTTGATGAGCGGAAGTGCTGCTTTCAAACATAATGTACCATAAAACCAAAATCGACCTGAATTCAAAACAATTCTTTGAATAGCTTTCCCCTCCTCTGAACCAGCAAATCGGCTGGACTTCCATTTGGCAGAGGTAAACATCATCATCAAACCACCCTTATTTTCAGAAAGACATCTCAATGTAGTAAGCTGTTGCAAATCTAGTAACTGCAAGTTGGATTAACTCTTTCCCTTCGTAAAGTCAAGCAACCAAGTGTGAAAAAGAGTTCTGGAATATATATATGTTGATATCTTTTTGTCCTTTGTAATTGTTAATTTATGAAAATCGATTTTTTTTCTCATAATCTTCTAAAATCAAACCAATACAATGTGCGACACACTGTCTCCAATATAAATGTTTTCTCTTTTCCATCAATATTTCACCAGCAAACTTATAATTTGCAGCATTATTTGTCGCAACTTGAACAACATTTCCTTCCCCAACCTTTTCCACAACTTCATCTAACATTTCGAAAACTTTATTAGCAGTTTTGGAGATTTCAGAAGTATCTATCGATGATTTGAATATTGTGCCTTTGGTACAATTCACCAGGAAGTTGTATATACATCTTCGTTTCCTATCTGACCATCCATTAGACATTATCGTACAACCAACTTTTTGTCATTCCACCTTGTATTCCTTTAGTAATTCTAGAGTTCTATCAACTTCTTATTTTAGATATTTTACTCTAATATCATTATAAGAATGTGGTTTCATTCCCGGACCATGTTGGCCTATTGCTTCAACCATACTAATGAACTCTGGGTTCTTGACACAGTTGAAGGGAATAATACTCAAATAGAAAAATGAGCAATTTGTTGACATGATTTCTCACGCGCATCCTTTTTGAAAATCTGATTAATTGTAGATTGACTTGATTTTCTAACAAATAAATCCATTGGTTTTTTATTTTATTTTGTAGTTTGTCTCACGCCAACCTCAACCTCATCCTCCTCTTCCTTAATATTTTTTTTTTAAAGCTTCCTCTCCATGTGCTTGAAGAATACTCAAAAATTATTGTCTAACATCCTCAGGTACTTTTGTACATGCTGCAACATTAAATTTAGTACTTGTCAAGTGATGTTTCAACCTGTATATTCCACCAGATTGAATTATCTGATATCTGCACTTTCTTAGTAGTCCTATCAATCTCAATCCCATGGAGCCCCGGATCACTTCTTGAACCCAAAACATTCTTGTGAGACTTTATGGTAGCGGGCTTGGAAGCTGAACCCGAACCGGACATCTCTATTTTTCTAGCATAAGTAAAGAATCAATCAACAAGGAAGCATAAAAAAATGAGGGAGTATGTATAAACTATAAAGTATATATAAAGTTACTAATTATATAAAACAATCATAAAATTGATAGAAGAATGCTCTGTTAGGATGTTTCACAAATACACAATCACACTCATAGCAGCAGTTCAAGGTAGCATGAGTTCAAGTCAAATCCTTAATATGTTGCTGGAAATTCATATGGAGGGGACTTATGAAGTTGTAGGAATTGAAGCAGATCAGCATATAGATATAAATATCTAAGAAAACAGATATCTAAGCATACATATAGAAATATTTAGGCATACAAATACAAATCTGAGAAAAAAAAACTAAAATGGAAAAATACAGATCTAAAATATCACACACATGTAAAAAAACTAGGTAAAAGGAGATGGAGCGAGTAATGCCTGACAGCAGTCACAAAACTGATGAAGAAATAGGGAAGAAACGATCCTGCATAAGTGAGAAAACTGATCTGAAATCAAAAACAAAGAAGAAAGAACGACCAAATAGGAAATAAAGCGAAAATATAGAAGGAATGAAGGATTTACGATACATGAAGAGAATGTGAGATAACAGTTGGTGACGGCGTCGACAAACTGACAGAGAGAAAGGAAGAGAGCGCCAGCGTCGTCGTCAGCAGAGAGAAAGGAAGAGAGCGTCGGGCCGTCGACATCGGGAACGGAATGGAGCATCCGCGACAGAGATAGGAAGAGGCAAGAGCGTAAGCGGCGAAATAGGGTATTACCGAGCACAGGCTTGATTTTTATAATTTGATCGGGATCGTAGGATCGGAATCGGATCGCGATCCTACGATCCGGATCGCGCTCCCGATCGAAAGAAGCTGATTTCAATCCTGTTTGCGATCTGGATCGAAATTCAGAATTTGGATCCTAGGATCGTGCGATCCTACGATCCGGATCGCGATCCTGACAACTTTGTATATAACTATATTTGTGATTCTTAAGGAGGCTTTATAAATTAGAGAAAGGCCTGTGAATCAGCATAATGGGCAAGGTTTTAAATCCAGGCCGCGAGAATCAACACCTGCAAAAGTTGTGTCGTGACCTGTATACATGTAATACTGCCTTGCATTGGAGAGCATCCACCTTTTCCCATCCTTTTCTTCATGCAGTTTTTTGATCGATCAAGCCGACTCAAGTGGTAGATGACTTCTAGTGGTGCTCTGGGAAACTGTAACACTCTAACCAAATTTGACAGGAATTAGCAGTCCGGCCGGGTCCACGATTACAAGTAATTTAAGAGAGTATATAAACTGCTATAAAACTGGTAAAAGAAACAAAGATGCTGAAAAGAAATACTTACAGCGGAAAGGTGAAGTAAAACTATGAGAAAAATGTACCTTGACCAGCAGCATCCACAGAGCCAACTAATAAGGAAAAAATAATACTAAGGAACTGAAATACCAACAAACTGAATTAACTGAACCATCACAGTGAGTAAAATACATCAAATACAAATGTCTGAAACTAGAAAGCAAGGTACAACAACAGTAGTACAACTGAACAAACTGACGACTGAAGACTCAGCCGTCTATCCTAAGCGGATCCCCTGACCTGAGCCCTTTGTAAAAACAAGTTCTAAATGAGTCAGACCTACTGAAGAGTAAGAAAACTACCTCCATCCAGCAACACTTAAATAAAAAGAAATATTTTAAGTGATTAATACATGAATTAAGTTATGCATCATTCCCTAAAATAAACCTTGGTACTTAGGTTAATGATCTGACATGAAACGTCTTATAGTGTGATCTGTCACACTAATCTCTGAACTTTCTAAGTCGTGGTTCCTGAGAATTTGGAATCATGATTTTTATGAGTATCTACTCGATTCAACATTTCCTTGCTAACGCATGTCGTTAAGGGCGACTAGACACCAGTAATAACGGTGGCCTAAGTGGCAATCCTGATGGTGCCCTAAACTGAGTGTCCTTCAAGTGGGTCACTAACTCCTATCTGAGGAGTGTCATATCTGTAACAAGGGTCATCTACCCTGAGCTTGAAATAATGTAGTGACTTACTGGCCTTGAAAACACAGTGGGTTGCATCCACCAAATACACGGGGGTGAACGTGTAACGGCCCTATTGTCCGCCACAATTAACAATATCCTAAACATATGTATTTCATAATCTTGTACAGCGGAAAATGTACATATGCATTTCATAACGAGTAAGTATCATAAATCAATTACATACCAGTACAGAAAGAAAATAAAGCAGTAAATGCTACCTGAGCTCTAATGACGACCGGTCGCTGTCTTTCCGGTTCCTAAAAATTTAGAGAATACAACCGTTAGTCTTGTATTTCAGTCTTTGGGCCCGACCCCTTTGGGGTAATTCAATAAATTCAATAAATTCGTGTTTCAGTAAGTCTAAAACCAATCATCAATAAGAAACAATGAACGTCTGTTACCGTTAAGCTATACGACAATTTTCTTTACGTTTGCATTTCTTTTTTATATAGGCACTATTAAGGATAATTCAATAAATTCTATATCAGTCTCAGTATTCCGTATTTCAGTCTTTGGGCCCGACCCCTTTGGGGTCATCAGTCTCCAGACCAGTACGTACAACACGCGTTTATGCCTTTCGGCTCGACTGGCCTGGTACTTCAGTACACAACATCAGTATTCTTCATTTTATATTACCCTTAATAGTTCCATGTGTCGACACATTATATTATGCATGATGAGTTATTTATGTTAATTAGTCCCCTCAGAACATTTTCTTGCTTGATTGCCTCTAAGTGAGGCCATTCATAGCATTTACAACATGTAGAGTGATGGTATAAAGCAGTTTCATGAAATAGTTAAATATTTTGGTAAAGCATACATTAAAAAGAGAAATTCTCACCGTGGCTCGTTCCTTTTCTTTGCCCCGTCTCGAATAGACGTCGCGTCGACTCGGAGATGCCATCCTTCACAATATCTGTACATTTATAAGGCAACAATTTCAATTCATGAGGTTGCATCCCACACAGCGACCCAACGCATTCAAGCCCACACAAACACAGTCCAACCAGCCCACAAATGCTGTCCACAACCAGCCAAAACCAGCCCACAAAAACATAGGCCAAACAGCCCATAAAACAGCCCATAACCAGTCCATAAAAACAGTCCAAACAGCCCCTAACACAGTCCAAGCAGCCCACACAAACAGTCCCAAAATCAGCCAACTAACAAGTGCAAAACAAATTAGGGCACAGCCGGCATATAGAGATTAGAGTCCAGCCCAGCTGCTATCCTAACACAGCAGCCACAAAACAAAATAAACATAGAACCAAACTACCCAGCCGGCCATAAACCAAAACAAACTGACCTAGGGCACATCTCCTCAAGCAGCAGCCCACAAGAGGACAACCGACCATCCACGAAACCAACCAAAAGACGTAAATCCAGCCTCAAGTACAAAAAAATATGAAAGGAAGCAAATACCGAGTCCAAAGAAACGTGAAAGTACTCCCACCAAAGCCAAGAAAGCTCCAATAGTCCCAAAGTAGGCTAAGGAAGAGGCGATTAGAACATATACACGTAGAAAAGAAGGAAGAAGCAGAGGATTTCACCATACCAGGCGACGGAAAGGAGAAACCACCCAAACCCTAGCTATCGGGTTTCGCCGGCTGCGGAGAGAATGCGCGAATGCCAGCAGGAATCGATATATTATAAGAAACAAAACCCACCGCTGCAGCCTTATCTGCCAAGCCCGAACCGGATGCAAAACTGAACCGGTGAACCCAGCCACACATCCAACCCAACCAACCAACAGCGCCAACCAGCAAACCAAACCAGCAGATAGCACCAACCAGCCAACAAAGAGTACCAACCAGCCAACCCAACTCACCAATATCACCAAATATAACATTACCACATAAAATAAAACCCGCAGCACTAGCAAATCAAGCCCACTTGTTAATTTACAACATATAGATACAACTACATAAGTCCTGCGACATTTTTCTGTGCCGTCCACATTATAAAAACAACAAAACAAAATATAACTAACGTTCCATACATAACGTAGCATAGCACATGCAAAGGAAGAACTCGCACGACGCCGAATCATAGCTCAGGGTGACGCCGATTCATAGCTCATGGCGACGCCGATTCAATATTGCTTACCTCTTTTTTTCCTCATCGGGGACGTTACCTGCAATGAATTAATTTTCGTTACGCAGAATCCTAGAAGTAATTCAGTACTACAACATAACAGAATATGACATATCAAGAAGATGTGCGTCACAGAACGTTCCTCGCTACTATCTGAATAGGTTTATACGAGAGTTCACTGAAGTAATTTCAGTGCCCTAGTTAAGTACACTGGACTTAGAATCCTTCAAGATACTACATCATTTGATTACTCTAAGTGTTCACCTACCCCGCTATCACAGTACTGACTACTGGAACTTGGAATTTTTATATGCGTACTCTAACTTAATTTAGCATGAAAAAGAGGTCTATAACGCTTATCTAAAAGGAGTCAATTTTCTTACATGGGTGCTTCGACGCTCGTACACACGTCGAGGTGGCATGACATTCCTTCCCAAAAGATCTGAGCGCATAGGATTTCTCTAATCTCTTGCTCCAACGACCTACGCAAAATCTGAAATACATGGCAACTCTAAATTAAGCACTTCTCCCCTTTAGGGTTTTCAGTAGAAGGACTCAAAATGACTAGGTTAATACTTTGAACAACAAAATGCTGCAATACTTCTACATGAGGGCTGTTAGGTCCCAACTAAGCGATCAACTCCAGGTTGCGGTGGATCGAGCACTCCGGTCCCTAAATAGGGCATGCGGGAACGAGAAGGTGGTTAAAATCTACTACCAACTAGAAAGATTTCTACTAGGAAAAGAAGAAAAGTGAGGGACAAAACTTACCAGAACCAAATACGTTGTTTTCTGAACTTCTTCCTGTCGGCTAGGATTGGAAATCATTTCTTATGCTGCTAAAGAGGAAGGAGAGGTCTCTACTAGGGCTGCGGAGGAAAGAGCAGGGGCGGTCGCCTGATTCCGACGAGGAGGAAGAGGTCGGTTAGTGCTTCGGCTCCTTTCGAGCGATGCGATATGCGAAAGAGGGAACACGCGGTTTCCGTTAGGCGAGAAATGAGAGGAGTTATTGGGATGGAGGGGGGTGCGACTCTTTATTTAAAACGGTTGGGTTGCAGTTTTTCTTCACCGTGAACCGGGTTTTATTAGGAGGGAAACTCATTTTTAAGACTTTGGTCTGAATAAATAAAGTGAAAATCGTCGTGACCGCTACGGTTACTCGCCATTGAACACTGACTCTTAATTATCTGTTTATCATGTATAATAATTTAATTAAACATAATAAATTGTTACCTTATAGGTCGTCGACACGATCAATTTTGTTTGTGATCAAGCCCTGAAATTGATTTAAATGCGACGTCAAAATCTGGGATGTTACAAATCTTCCCTCCTAATAAATTTTCGTCCTCGAAAATTGCAAACGTACCTGAATCAAAGAGAAACGCAAACTCTTCCATCTTCCTAATCTTATTTTCTCTTTCCCAAGTATACTCTGGTCGACCACAATTCATCTAAAGGACTTTCACAAACGGAATCTCTCTGCTTCTGAACTTCTGAATTCTTGAGTCTACTATTCTGACTGGTTTAACACTGATGCTAAGATCTGATTCAATGGGTGGCTTCTCGGTACTGATGATCTGACTGAGATCTTTAACTGCTCCTCTCGGGTAGGAGATGTGAAATACATCATGTAGACCACTCATTTCCTCAGGCAAGGCCAACCTATATGCAATCTCGCAAATGCGTTCTAGTACCTCGAAGAGACCAACGATTCTGAGACTCAATTTCTTCAACCGCTTAATACGAGAGACTCCTCTAACTGGTCTGACATTCAGATAAACGTAATCTCCAACACTGAATTCCACTGACTTGTGCTTCTGGTCATAATACTTGGACTGTCTGTCCTGAGCAATCTTCATATGCTCCTGAACAAGTCTGACTCAGTCCGTGGTCTTATCTATCCATGATTCTTTAATGGAAGCTCTCTCTTCGCTTTCTGCCCAACATAAAGGTTTACGACAACGTCTGTCATACAACGCCTCGAACGGGGACATGCCGATACTCGTCTGGAAGCTGTTGTTATAGGAGAATTCTACTAAGGTAACATACTTCTCCCATTTGCCGACAAAGTCCAAAATACACATGCGAAACATGTCTTCCATGGTTCTATTAGTGCGCTCTGTCTGACCATCGGTCTGGGGGTGGAAAGCTCTGCTAAACTTCAACTGAGTACCCAGACGCTCTTGAACATACCTCCAGTACTTGGCGGTGAATCTACCATCTCTATAAGACACTATGGACTGCGGTACACCATGAAGTCGGACTATCTCATCCACATACATCTAGGCTAACTTTGGACCCTGCTCAGTCCTCTTGTTTGGAATAAAATGTGCAACCTTGGACAAACAATCCACGATCACCAAAATCGAGTCATTCCCGCTCTGAGATCTAGGGAGGTCATGCACAAAATCCATAGAGATGTCTTCAAAATTCCACTCTGGGATAAGAAGAGGCTGCAGTTTGCCTCCAGGTGTCTGACACTCTGCCTTAACCAACAAGCAAGTCTCGCACCTCCCTACAAAGTCTGCGACATCTCCCTTAAGTCCTGGCCACCAAACTGACTTCTTGAGGCCTGCATGCATCTTTGTGCTGTCTGGATGAATGGAGTATCTGGAGTTGTGAGCTTCTTATAGTACGTCCTCCCGAAGATGGCTAACATCCGGGATGTACACTGTACCATCATACAATAGTAAATCCTCCCGAATACTGAATTTCTCCTTCTGACCTTCCTGAGTCAGAGCCCAAATTTCTAACATCTTTGCATCCAGAGGTAGAGCTGTCCTGATTTTGTTCTTGATATCACATGTAATTTCTATTCAACCCAAACTTGCAAGCCCAAAGCTAGAGCGTGGGACTACACTGATCTCTAACCTCTTCAACTCTTGCACCAGCTCGTTCTGCTGAGTAAGGAGGGAGTAACTCGATCCTCTACGACTAAGTGCATCAGCCACCACATTCGCCTTTCCTGGGTGGTACTTAATGGTCACATCATAGTCAGCCAAAAACTCGAGCCACCTACACTGCCTCATGTTGAGCGCTTGTTGCTCAAAAATGTACTTGAGGCTCTTATAATCTGTGAAGGCCTCACACCGTACACCATAGAGGTAGTGCCTCCAAATCTTCAAAGCGTGGATGATAGCTGCTAACTCCAAGTCGTGCACTGGATAATTTCTCTCGTGGTTCTTCAATTGTCTGGATGCAAAAGCTATAACCTTTCCGTGATGCATGAAAACACATCACAGACCCTGGCCTGAAGCATCACTGAAAATCTGAAAGTCATTTATGCCTGAAGGAAGACACAATATTGGTGCATCCGAAAACGTGGTCTTTATCTCCCCGAAAGAGGACTCACACTCTGAGGTCCAACTAAAAGCTCTTCCCTTCCTGGTAAGCGTAGTCAAAGGAAGGGCTATCTTCGAAAAATCCCGAATTATCCTCCGGTAGTAGCCTGCCAAGCCGAGAAAACTTCGGATCTCTGCTATCGACTTCGACATTGGCCAATCTCTGATCGCCTCAATCTTCTTTGGATCAACCGCAAGTCCCTCGTTACTAATCACGTGACCCAAGAATTCCACTTCTGGAAGCCAGAACTCGCACTTAGCAAAGTTAGCATATAACTGATTCTGCCTAAGGGTGCCCAAAACTGCCCTAAGGTGTGCGACATGCTCTTCTTTGCTCCTCAAATACACTAGGATATCATCAATAAAGACAATAACAAATCGATCCAGGAACTCCCTGAATACCCTGTTCATCAAATCCATAAATGCAGACGGAGCATTGGTCAACCCAAATGACATGACCGCAAACTCAAAGTGCCTGTATCTGGTGTTAAATGCTGTCTTCTGGATGTCCTGCTCTCGAATCCTTAACTGATGGTATCCCGACCTCAGATCTAACTTGGAATACGTGCAAGAACCCTCGAGTTGATCGAACAAATCATCTATCCTTAGAAGAGGATACTTGTTCTTAATAGTAAGTTTATTCAACTCTCTGTAGTCAATGTACAATCTCAAACAGCCGTTCTTTTTCTTCACAAAAAGGGTTGGAGCCCTCCATGACGACGTACTAGGTCTGATGAATCCCAGATCAAGTAACTCCTGCAACTGAATCTTTAACTCAGCCAACTCTCTGGGAGCCATGCGATAAGGAGCTTTGGCCAATGGTGCAGATCCATGAATAAGGTAAATCTGAAAATCAATCTCTCTGGTGGGAGGAGTACCAGGTAGCTCCTCTGGGAACACATCTGGAAACTCACACACCACTGGTACTTCTTACAAAATGGCTTTGGCTTCCGCATGCAATAATACTAAAAATGCGGGACACCCTTTACTGACATGCCTCCTCACTTTTACCGAAGAGATGATCAGCTTGGAGACTTCTTTCAAACCTCGGAAGGTAATCAGAGACTGATCGGGTCCTTCTAGCTGAATCTCCTTACTTCTGCAATCTATCTTGGCATGCATGTCGGTCAGTCAATCCATGCTCAAAATCAGATCAAACTCGGCAATAGGTAAAAGGGACGCCTCTACCACAATTTCTACTTCTCCGAAAATAACTGGCGCCTTACACTTGCGACTGGTTTGCAGCACTGAACCGTTAGACATCATAACTTCTAACGGAATCTGGTCGCCGAGGGCTTTTAGGCCAAGCTTGCGAGCAAAATATTTCGCTATGAATGAGTGTGATGCACCTGTATCAAAGAGGACTTTAGACGGTACACCATAAACTATGAGGATACCTAAATGCAAGTGTATATTATTATCTCATTTTAAGAGTTGCTGGAGGAAGAATAAATATTAGGACAAACTATTTACTAAAGTTTCAAACCTGTTTCAACATCCTCCTGCTCCTTGGCCTCCTGCTGGGCAAGACCATAAGCTCGGGGCTGAACTAAACCACGTCCTGCATTTGACTTCGGATCAGCCACCACCAAAGTCTTCCCTTTATCGATCTCACTTGAACCTCGACGCCAGTAATGTAACACCCTCATTTTTTCGCGCACTGAATTTCAATTATTTTTCTCTCCCCAATGATGAAAAAGGCACATTGATATTATCGCAATATTTTGACGAATTTTGTTTTTGATTTTTATTTTGGTATTTCATTTATTTGGTCCCTTGGATGAGATTGGGATTTCTCCTTTGGCTGCTTTGGTATATATATCTTGTGTTGACTTGTAAGTAGGCTGGCAGCCTTGTTATAATGCTGGATGGATAATGTTGGCTGTGCTGGCTGGTGGCTGGATATGTTGCTGGCTGAGTTTGGGCTTGTGTTTGGACATTTGGTTGTTGAGTTTTGACACTTGGTGTTAGCTGAAATTACTTTGGTGACACCTAGCTGAGTTACCAAATCCATTTTGGCTTCTTCTTGCCTTTTCACCGCCCCTCCTCTTTAAATATTGCGTGAATTGCTGCCTCTCCTCATCCACCTGCTCTCCCTCTTTTCTACTGTTTCCTGCTGGCCGAGCTGCTGTTCTCTGCTGTCTTACTGCAGCACTGCCCCTAGCTGTGTTCCTGCTGCCTCTTCTACCATTTTGCTGAGCTGTGCGGGAAGCTTGCTGCCTCGGTGTTACTCTTGGATGCTGCTCCCGAGCCCCACTAACTGAATAGTGCTGTCCTGAGCCACTGCTCCCTGCTAAACCTGAGTTGCTGCTGCCTCGGCTTTGCTATACCTCTACCACTAGTTTGAGAATTGCTTCTATTTCTCCCCCGCTGTGAGAATGCCATCTTTCTGCTGATGTTTAGGCTGTTTTCTTACTGTTTTGTGGCTGTTTTATGTCCCGTTTTGGGCAGTTTGACTCACTTTTTATGGTTTGCTGGACAGATTTTTTTAGAGGATGGAAAGTCCATTTGGGGCTGGTTTTAGCCCATTTCGAGGCATATTGATGGCTGTCCAGCAAGACATAAATCAAATTTTGGTCTTTTTTCGATTTCCGGTTTATCGTTTTATTTTTCCGACGATTTTATGAGTCTTTTTAAATCTTTTGCACTTTTCGCTACGAATTCCAAGTGACGCAACCCAATAAACGTGCGTATACTTTCAGTGGTTCCCAAGACTTCAAAATCCGGGGATGACGTCGCAAGGAAATCGTGACGGAACTACGAACAAAGGAAAAGCTGTTGTGAGTTTCTTATTTCTTGATTTAGTTATTCACTTACTTTCCTATTCTGTTGCATTTTATGAAATAAACAAGTGTCTGTGCATATGAGTTTAACTTATTAAGCTATCACTGTGGGACAAAATATGGGCGAGGGAAAAACATGAAAGCGATATATTTATTCTGAGGGGATCAATTTTATTTAAAATTCTTATTCAAGATAAAATTCATTTAAAACTCTGCATGTGGAAATGTGATGGTTTCGAATCCGATGATGTGGAGGCATCCATTGATGGATTCACCAGTAGGGGTGAGCCTACAATTACGTCCTTCGGGGGCGGGACCCAATTCAAGTTTGCATCACCGGAGTATTTCCTATTTTATGTAACTCAAATTAAGGGGTAATTAAGATTTCAAGCTTTGAGAATAATATTATTCATTATTGTACTGTAAGCATCTTGATAGTATTTCCATTGTTTGCATGTACTACATTTCACGAAATATTTAGCTCACCTAGTCATATTTTTATGACTAACCCTCGGTGGATTCAATGTTTTTTTAGGCATCAGGTGGGACTCCAGATGTACGGCAGAGGTTTGCACCCGAAGAGTTAGAGAAGGTATGGTTGAACGTATATAAGGGAATCGAAGAGGGTTCTGAGAGTCACAAATTACTTTGTTCAGAAGATTATTGTAAATTTTTATCTGATTTTGAACAAGTGTCTGTATAATCTTGTACGTAAATAAAAGAATGAAATAAAAATTTTTGTGTTACTCTTTTATACTGTGTTCTCTTTACTACAATCCACTGATGAAAATCACTGTCGGCCGATCATTTTGGGAAGCCCGAAAAAAAAGGTCTTTACAATTGGTATCAGAGCCAGGTTGATTTTCATTCGATGTGGTCGTAGGCAGTACGAAAAGCTAACACAAAAGTTAATATGTAATTTAATTAAATCGCATTCGTATATAGGAACCCGTGCAAGTCTATTCAAGCCGCCGCAGTCAACGTCGTCGAGAGAATCAAAACGAGCCTGACCATCAAGCAGCCACCAGGTCCGAGGAAAGTGACAACGGGCATCAACACCATCGACGTCCATCCGATTTCGCGTTATCCATCGCCGAAGCCTTTAAGTTAGTTTTTCCTACGTTAGCTACTTTAGGACTCACACTTCCCCAAGAAAATCCTAATCCACAACATCAACCCCATCAACCACATCAACATCCGATAAACACTCCTCCAAATTTTCCCCCAAGAGTCGAAGTTTCGACGCTCCAGTTCCGTCAAATGGACTTCGATCTAAAACAGTTTATGGAATTAAAACCACCAACTTTTTAGGAGGTCTCTCTCCCTTAGAAACAAAAGATTGGATACTCCGAATCGAAACTATCTTCCAAGTCATGCGCTGCCCAAAAGATCGGAAAGTTGAACTTGCGTCCTTTTTTACTTGAAGGCACGGCAAAGCGTTGGTGGAACAACTTAATCGCCACAAAATTTGTCAGACTTGAACTAGTAACATGGCCAAATTTTATTCAGGAATTTACGAATTGGTTTGTGCCGCGATCGGAGAAAAGTGTTCTATACGATCAATTCCTGCGACTAGTTTAAGGGACAAAAACAGTTCTACAATACGAGATGGAATTCTCAAAATTAGCATATTATGTCGACTCTCTCATAGTCTCAGAGGAAGATCGTTGCAGGCAATTTCAACAATGACTGCAGGACGACATACGCAATTTACTCGTACCAGTGGATATCCAAGAAGAAATCGATCAAAGCAAAAGAAATTATAGGGGAAGAGAAAAGCAACGAAAATAATTGAGTCTTCCCTTTATCGATCTCACTTGCGACGCCAGTAATGTAACACCCTCATTTTTCGCGCACTGAATTTCAATTATCCCCAATGATGAAAAGGCACATTGATATTATCGCAATATTTTGACGAATTTTGTTTTTGATTTTTATTTTGGTATTTCATTTATTTGGTCCCTTGGATGAGATTGGGATTTCTCCTTTGGCTGGGTATATATATCTTGTGTTGACTTGTAAGTAGGCTGGCAGCCTTGTTATAATGCTGGATGGATAAATAAGTTTGGGCTTGTGTTTGGACATTTGGTTGTTGAGTTTTGACACTTGGTGTTAGCTGAAATTACTTTGGTGACACCTAGCTGAGTTACCAAATCCATTTTGGCTTCTTCTTGCCTTTTCACCGCCCCTCCTCTTTAAATATTGCGTGAATTGCTGCCTCTCCTCATCCACCTGCTCTCCCTCTTTTCTACTGTTTCCTGCTGGCCGAGCTGCTGTTCTCTGCTGTCTTACTGCAGCACTGCCCCTAGCTGTGTTCCTGCTGCCTCTTCTACCATTTTGCTGAGCTGTGCGGGAAGCTTGCTGCCTCACTCTTGGATGCTGCTCCCGAGCCCCACTAACTGAATAGTGCTGTCCTACTGCTCCCTGCTAAACCTGAGTTGCTGCTGCCTCGGCTTTGCTATACCTCTACCACTAGTTTGAGAATTGCTTCTATTTCTCTGTGAGAAATCTTTCTGCTGATGTTTAACTGTTTTGTGGCTGTTTTATGTCCCGTTTTGCAGTTTGACTCACCACAGTAGAGGATGGAAAGTCCATTTGGGGCTGGTTTTAGCCCATTTCATATTGATGGCTGTCCAGCAAGACATAAATCAAAGATTTCCGGTTTATCGTTTCCGACGTCTTTTTAAATCTTTTGGGGTGACGCAACCCAATAAACGTGCGTATACTTTCAGTGGTTCCCGACTTCAAAATCCACGTCGCAAGGAAATCGTGACATACGAACAAAGGAAGCTGTTGTGAGTTTCTTATTTCTTGATTTAGTTATTCACTTACTTTCCTATTCTGTTGCATTTTATGAAATAAACAAGTGTCTGTGCATATGAGTTTAACTTATTAAGCTATCACTGTGGGACAAATATGGGCGAGGGAAAAACATGAAAGCGATATATTTATTCTGAGGGGATCAATTTTATTTAAAATTCTTATTCAAGATAAAATTCATTTAAAACTCTGCATGTGGAAATGTGATGGTTTCGAATCCGATGATGTGGAGGCATCCATTGATGGATTCACCAGTAGGGGTGAGCCTACAATTACGTCCTTCGGGGGCGGGACCCAATTCAAGTTTGCATCACCGGAGTATTTCCTATTTTATGTAACTCAAATTAAGGGGTAATTAAGATTTCAAGCTTTGAGAATAATATTATTCATTATTGTACTGTAAGCATCTTGATAGTATTTCCATTGTTTGCATGTACTACATTTCACGAAATATTTAGCTCACCTAGTCATATTTTTATGACTAACCCTCGGTGGATTCAATGTTTTTTTAGGCATCAGGTGGGACTCCAGATGTACGGCAGAGGTTTGCACCCGAAGAGTTAGAGAAGGTATGGTTGAACGTATATAAGGGAATCGAAGAGGGTTCTGAGAGTCACAAATTACTTTGTTCAGAAGATTATTGTAAATTTTTATCTGATTTTGAACAAGTGTCTGTATAATCTTGTACGTAAATAAAAGAATGAAATAAAAATTTTTGTGTTACTCTTTTATACTGTGTTCTCTTTACTACAATCCACTGATGAAAATCACTGTCGGCCGATCATTTTGGGAAGCCCGAAAAAAAAGGTCTTTACAATTGGTATCAGAGCCAGGTTGATTTTCATTCGATGTGGTCGTAGGCAGTACGAAAAGCTAACACAAAAGTTAATATGTAATTTAATTAAATCGCATTCGTATATAGGAACCCGTGCAAGTCTATTCAAGCCGCCGCAGTCAACGTCGTCGAGAGAATCAAAACGAGCCTGACCATCAAGCAGCCACCAGGTCCGAGGAAAGTGACAACGGGCATCAACACCATCGACGTCCATCCGATTTCGCGTTATCCATCGCCGAAGCCTTTAAGTTAGTTTTTCCTACGTTAGCTACTTTAGGACTCACACTTCCCCAAGAAAATCCTAATCCACAACATCAACCCCATCAACCACATCAACATCCGATAAACACTCCTCCAAATTTTCCCCCAAGAGTCGAAGTTTCGACGCTCCAGTTCCGTCAAATGGACTTCGATCTAAAACAGTTTATGGAATTAAAACCACCAACTTTTTAGGAGGTCTCTCTCCCTTAGAAACAAAAGATTGGATACTCCGAATCGAAACTATCTTCCAAGTCATGCGCTGCCCAAAAGATCGGAAAGTTGAACTTGCGTCCTTTTTTACTTGAAGGCACGGCAAAGCGTTGGTGGAACAACTTAATCGCCACAAAATTTGTCAGACTTGAACTAGTAACATGGCCAAATTTTATTCAGGAATTTACGAATTGGTTTGTGCCGCGATCGGAGAAAAGTGTTCTATACGATCAATTCCTGCGACTAGTTTAAGGGACAAAAACAGTTCTACAATACGAGATGGAATTCTCAAAATTAGCATATTATGTCGACTCTCTCATAGTCTCAGAGGAAGATCGTTGCAGGCAATTTCAACAATGACTGCAGGACGACATACGCAATTTACTCGTACCAGTGGATATCCTAGAATATGGAAAGTTGGTTGAGCGAGCTCGATTTGTAGAAATCGATCAAAGCAAATCGCAGAAATATCGAGATAGTGGGAAGAGAAAAGCAACGAAAATCCCAACTCAAAGTGAAACACAAGGCAAGGATGTTGTTAAGACTACACAACCTGGTCCATCAACCAGTACTACGTCTCAAGCTAACTCGACGAAATGCGCCAAGTGTAACCGCTTTCATAAAGGAGAATGTTTAATTGGGGCGTGCTATTATTGCCGTCAGCCAGGGCATACAAAGAAAAATTGTCCAAAGCTCTTGACTAAAGAAATCAATTCACAACCTCCTCTGCAGCGACAATTATATCAAATGATGGCTGAATCCTTAACATCCGCATCTGCACCGACACCTGCTCCAGCGTCTGCTCCACTTCCTCCTCCAGAAGTATCGGAAGAACGTTTAATTATGCCGCGAGCCTTTAATTTAGAGCAATATCGCAAGAAATGAAAAATTAGCTGCCTTCAATGTAAATATTGTAAATACTCTTTTACGGAATAAAGTGATCCTGATCTTTTCGAGGACGAAAAGTTCTTTTAAGAGGGAAGGATTGTAACACCCTCATTTTTTCGCACACTGAATTTCAATTATTTTTCTCTCCCCAATGATGAAAAAGGCACATTGATATTATCGCAATTTTTTGACGAATTTTGTTTTTGATTTTTATTTTGGTATTTCATTTATTTGGTCCCTTGGATGAGATTGGGTTGCCCTTTTATTTATTTGGGCTTTCATGGACTTGCTGCCCTTGTTGGGCTGGGCTTGTGGTCTGATTTCTCCTTTGGCTGCTTTGATATATATATCTTGTGCTGGCTTGTAAGTAGGCTGGCAGCCTTGTTATAATGCTGGATGGATAATGTCGGCTGTGCTGGCTGGTGGCTGGATATGTTGCTGGTTGAGTTTGGGCTTGTGTTTGGACATTTGGTTGTTGAGTTTTGACACTTGGTGTTAGCTGAAATTACTTTGGTGACACCTAGCTGAGTTACCAAATCCATTTTGGCTTCTTCTTGCCTCTTCACCGCCCCTCCTTCTCTTTAAATATTGGGTGAATTGCTGCCTCTCCTCATCCACCTGCTCTCCCTCTTTTCTACTGTTTCCTGCTGGCCGAGCTGCTGTTCTCTGTTGTCTTACTGCAGCACTGCCCCTAGCTGTGTTCCTGCTGCCTCTTCTACCATTTTGCTGAGCTGTGCGAGAAGCTTGCTGCCTCGGTTGTTACTCTTGGCTGCTGTCCTGAGCCCCACTAACTGAATAGTGTTGTCCTGAGCCGCTGCTCCCTGCTAAACCTGAGTTGCTGCTGCCTCGGCTTTGCTGTACCTCTACCACTAGTTTGAGAATTGCTTCTATTTCTCCCCCGCTGTGAGAATGGCATCTTTCTGCTGATGTTTAGGCTGTTTTCTTACTGTTTTGTGGCTGTTTTATGTCCTGTTTTGGGCAGTTTGACTCACTTTTTATGGTTTGCTGGACAGATTTTTTTAGAGGATGGAAAGTCCATTTGGGGGCTGGTTTTAGCCCATTTCGAGGCATATTGATGGCTGTCCAGCAAGACATAAATCAAATTTTGGTCTTTTTGCGATTTCCGGTTTATCGTTTTAGTTTTCCGACGATTTTGCGAGTCTTTTTAAATCTTTTGCACTTTTCGCTACGAATTCCAAGTGACGCAACCCAATAAACGTGCGTATACTTTCAGTGGTTCCCAAGACTTCAAAATCCGAGGATGGCGTCGCAAGGAAATCGTGACGAAAATACGAACAAAGGCAAAGCTGTTGTGAGTTTCTTTTTTCTTGATTTAGTTATTCACATACTTTCCTATTCTGTTGCATTTTATGAAATAAACAAGTGCCTGTGCATATGAGTTTAACTCATTAACCTATCGTTGTGGGACAAAATGTGGGCGAGGGAAAAACATGAAAGCGATATATTTATTCTGAGGGGATCAATTTTATTTAAAATTCCTATTCAAGATAAAATTCATTTAAAACTCTGCATGGAGAAATGTGATGGTTTCGAATCCGATGATGTGGAGGCATCTACTGATGGATTCACCAGTAGGGGTGAGCCTACAATTACGTCCTTCGGGGGCGGGGCCCAATTCAAGTTTGCATCACCGGAGCATTTCCTATTTTATGTAACTCAAATTAAGGGGTAATTAAGATTTCAAGATTTGAGAATAATATTATTCATTATTGTACTGTATGCATCTTGATAGTATTTCCATTGTTTGCATGCACTACATTTCACGAAATATTTAGCTCACCTAGTCATATTTTTATGACTAACCCTCGGTGGATTCAATGTTTTTTTAGGCATCAGGTGGGACTCCAGATGTACGACGGAGGTTTGCACCCGAAGAGTTAGAGAAGGTATGGTTGAACGTCTATAAGGGAATCGAAGAGGGTTCTGAGAGTCACAAATTACTTTGTTCAGAAGATTATTGTAAATTTTTATCTGATTTTGAATAAGTGTCTGTATAATCTTGTACGTAAATAAAAGAATGAAATAAAAAGTTTTGTGTTACTCTTTTGTACTGTGTTCTCTTTACTACAATCCACTGATGAAAATCACTGCCGGCCGATCATTTTGGGAAGCCCGGAAAAAAGGGTATTCACACGTAATTCGACTGAAATTCAAGTTACAGTACACCATTTGAATTTTCCAAAGAGAAATCCTGAATGAGAGAAAATTTCCCAGCGTATGATCATATTACCGGATTACCTGCATACTCTGGGCAATTCCGAGCAATGTGTCCAGCTTTCTGATACTTGAAGCAGACCCCTGAAGAAGCCAAACATTCTCCATAGTGGTGACGATTGCATTTAGAACAAAGGGGATAGTCCTTGGGCTTGCCCCCAGACTGTTTGCCCTGCTTGTAATCCAACTTCCGCTTTTTGTTCCAACGGTCCCTTGACTGATTCTTATCCTGCTTAGCCGGTGGTCCACCTTGAGGCCGCTTCGCGCGGAAACTATCGCGCCTCTGCACACGTTGCTGATCCGCTTCTAACCTTCGTGCCGTATCCATCAAACTCCAGTAATCGGCGTTGACCATGGTCATCAACGGCTGCCTCAATGAGTCTCGTAGGCCATCCACAAAGCGACTGCACCTCTCAGCCTCATCTCCCTGCATCGCGCCGTCATAGCGAGAAAAGTGAGTAAGTTCTCGCTCATATTCAGCCACTGACTTATCCCCTTGGAAGTGTCTGAGATACTTCTCTTGGAGACCGCATCGAGCAGAAGGGGGCACGGATCAGCTCGCAAGAGCCCTAGAAAAATTGCCCCAAGTAAACATATCTGCAGTACGACCTGACAAGGAAAAAGGTCACACTACGCCACACTATAAGTTAATACTTTATTAGCCAGGAGAGAATTTAACTAGAAGTCTTACCTGCAGGATCATCAGCTAAGTACTTATCCCACCAAACCTTCGCCTCACCACAAAGAAGGAAGGATACCAGCGGAACCTTTTTATTCTCTGGACATGTTATGACATTCAGCAAATCTCTGGTGTTCGCAATGCAGTCGTCGGTATCCATCGGGGTGCCATCTCCGCTATAGTTGGAAGGGTGGGGCTCCCAAAATCCCTCAACTAACGGTCCAGACCGACCACCACAGCTACCGGTGCAGGGGCTGGTGCTGGAGCGGGAACCAGAATCCCTGCAGCCAGCCCTCTCTGAAATTCCAATAATGCAACTGCTACTGCCTTGGTAATCTGGGCTGACAAATCAGTAGGTTCTACTGCTGCTGGAGCGGGTGGCGCAGGGGGCGCATTAGCATCACCCATGGCTGGATCAGGAGCAGTGCTCTGACGTGAGGGTTCCTCTGGTTCACTGTCTCGAGGTGCCTAAGAGACAAAGAAAGAAAGAAAAAAAGAGGATTATTAATCTTGAATAATATATAACTGGGGTTTCGATTACCGAAAGTATTTCCATATATTAGCGAATCTAAAAATTAGATAAACTCGATGACGCTTATAACGGGAGTCTGACTCTAATGCAATCCTATGGCTCTGTGAATTTCTTGAGTCCAAAAATCTTAAACCTCGCTTTGATACCAATTTGTAACACTCTAACCAAGTTTGACAGGAATCAGCAGTCCGGTCGGGTCCGCGATTACAAGTAAACTAAGAGACAGTATATAAATTAGTATAAAGCTAGTAAAAGAAACAAAGGTCCTGAAAAGAAATACTTACTGCGGAAAGGTGAAGTAAAACTATCGGTAAAAGTGTACTTTGACCAGCAGCATCCACAGAGTCAACTAATAAGGAAAAAATAATACTAAGGAACTGAAATACCAACAAACTGAATTAATTGAACCATCACAATGAGTAAAGTATATCAAATACAAATGTCTGAAACTAGAAAGCAAGGTACAACAACAGTAGTACAACTGAACAAACTGACGACTGAAGACTGAGCCGCCTATCCTAAGCGAATCCCCTGACCTGAGCCCCCTGTAAAAACAAATTCTAAATTGGTCAGGCCCACTGAAGAGTAAGAAAACTACTCCCTCCAGCAACACTTAAATGAAAAGAAATATTTTAAGTGATTAATAAATGAATTAAGTTATGCATCATTCCCTAAAATAAACCTTGGTACTTAGGTTCATGATCTGACATGAAACGTCTTATAGTGTGATCTGTCACACTAATCTCTGAACTTTCTAAGTTGTCGTTCCTGAGAATTTGGAATCACGATTTTTATGAGTATCTACTCGATTCAACATTTCCTTGCTAACACGTGTCACTAAGGAGACTAGACACCACTAATAACGGTGGCCTAAGTGGCAATCCTGATGGTGCCCTAAACTGAGTGTCCCTCAAGTGGGTCACTAACTCCTATCTGAGGAGTGTCATATCTGTAACAAGGGTCATCTACCCTGAGCTTGAAATTATGTAGTGACTTACTAGCCCTGAAAACACGGTGGGTTGCATCCACCAGATACACGGGGGCGAACTTTCCTCGCTACTATCTGAATAGGTTTATACGAGAGTTCACTGAAGTAATTACGGAGTAGCGCCCTAGTTAAGTACACTGGACCTATGATCTTTCAAGACACTACATCGTCTGATTACTCTAAGTGTTCACCTACCCTGCTATCACAGTACTGACTATTGGAACTTGGAATTTCTATATGCGTACTCTAACTTAATTTAGGCTCTATTTGTTTGGGTGTTTTGGAGTTCTGTTTTGGGCAAATGCCGCCGGAAGGCGGGTAAACAAATGAACCTCCGGCGGCGTTTGCTCCGTTTCCACCCGCCCTCCATGAGAAACGCCCCAAAAAGCTCCGTTTGGAGCAGTCACCTCCCCCCTCCGTTTTGAACACTCCGTTTCCACCCGCCGGATCGATCCGCCACCGCCAAAACAAATGAAGCCTTAGCATGAAAAAGAGCTCTATAACGCTTATCTAAAAGGAGTCAATTTTCTTACAGCGGTGCTTCGACGCTCGTACACACGTCGAGGTGACATGTCGTTTCTTCCCAAAAGATCTGAGCGCTTAGGATTTCTCCAATCTCTTGCTCCAACGACCTCCGCAAAATCTGAAATTCATGGCAACTCTAAATTAAGCACTTCTCCCCTTTAGGATTTTCGGTAGGACTCAAAATGACTAGGTTAATACTATGAACAACAAAATGCTGCAATACTTCTATATGTGGGCTGTTAGGTCCCAACTAAGCGATCAACTTCAGGTTGTGGTGGATCGAGCACTCCGGTCCCTAAATAGGGCATGAGGGAACGAGAAAGTGGTTAAAATCGATTACCAACTAGAAAGATTTCCACTAGGAAAAGAAGAAAAGTGAGGGACAAAACTTATCAGAACCAAATACGGTGTTTTTTGTACTTCTTCCCGCCGACTTCTCTCGCGGCCTGTGTCTCTCGCAGCTTGCTTCTCGCGAGACCTGTCCCTACTAGTCCAGACCGCGATCTCTTCTCGCGGCCTGCTCCAGCTCGCTGCGGCCTGTTTCTACTTGCCCCCCCCCCCCCCCCCCCGTCTGCCTTGTCTTACTCGCGGACTCTTCTTGTCCGCTGAGTTCTGTTATCCGCTGCCTTGTCGCTGGAGTCCTACTCGCGATCTTTTACTCGCCGCGGTCTGTTCCTGGTTGCTGCGCTCTGTTCTCTCTTTCCGCTTGAGTCTTCTTTACTCGCGGTCTCTTCTCTCTGCCCGCTGCTGGCCTCCTGTTTCTCTGACCGCTGCTGTGCTCAGCCAGACCGCGCGGACTGTTGCCTTCCCGCATTTAGGTCGCGGTCTTCTCCTCTTTCCCATCTGCGCGGCTTGTCTCTTTCCGCTGCGGCCTTATCTTTCTCCCGGCCTCCGCCTTTGGTCGCGGCCTCCTCCTGCCGCTGGTGTATTCACATCGTGACCGGGCGGTCTCAGCTCTAGTCGCGCAGTCTCCTTTGTTGACCGGTCTGTTCTCCTAGCCGCTACTATTATTCATGACCTCTTCTGCTGATTCTATCGGAACGGCGGTTCCTCCTGCTGACCGCCCGACCTCTCTCCCGGAAGTGCGAGATGAGCTCCGTATTACTACTATATCTTTGACTGGCAAGAAGATGGTTGTGTGCAGACATGGATCCTTAATTCTCTTGATGACGAGTCTTATCGCCTGGCCATGTACCATGAGACGGTCAAGGGCATGTGGGACGAGCTCCATACCATTTACTCTGGCAAGGATAGTCTCCACCATCTGTATGACATTATCACTGCTCTCCAGGCCCTTGATAGCGGTGACACGACCGATCTGACCTTCTTTGTTGCTCAGGCTCGGTCTCTGGTCGAGGCTTGGATCCAACATCAGCCTCCTACTCTGGATCTTGCTGCCCAACGTGCCCAAAAGGAAGCTGTGGGTATAGCCATGATGATGGCTCGGGTACCCCATCACCTTCACAGTGAACGGGCTCACATCCTCTCCTCTACTGTTACCTCGTCCTTCTCAGATGTGTGCTCGATGCTTCTCACAGTATCCCCGCCTCCGGATGTGCCTGGGCCTCCTTCTCCGGCCCTTGTTCAGCAGGCCCTTGCTCCTTTATTGCCTCTTCCATCTTCAACTCGTGGAGGCCGCTCTGATTCTCGGGGACGTGGTCGGGGTGGACGACCTCGGCCTAAGTGCTCGTTCTGAGGCAAAGACGGGCATCTTGAAGCCACGTGCTATCACAAGCATGGTCGCCCTCCTCGTCCGCAGACCTCTGTTGCTGCCAGCGACCCCTCTCCCACTCGTACTGACCTCGACGAGGTTCGGCTTCGGCTTCAACATCTTCATGGACTGCTCAGCCGCCCGCCTGCCTCGGTTGCCTCCGCTGCCTCCATCTCCAATGAAGGTATCACATGCCTCTCCTCTGGCCTGCGATGGATCCTCGATTCTGGTATCACTCATCACATCACCTCTGTCCGGCTGCCTCATTACTTGTCTTCACCTCACCCGAAGTACTTTACTGTGGCCAATGAGGCATCTGTCCCTGTCTCTGGATCTGTTGATATTCCTCTCGCCTCTTCTCTCCTCCTACGCCCGGCTATTCACGTTCCGGGCTCTCCTTTCAATTTACTTTCTGTTGGTCGCCTTACTACTGATTCAAATTGCTCAGTGACCTTTACTTTCTCTTCTTTTCTAATACAGGATCAGCAGAAGCAGACTATCATTGGTAGGGGGCGGCTGCAGAAAGAGCTCTACCTTCTTGATGACTCTCCTACTCTCCTCGCATTTATCTCCTCTTTGTATTGGCATCGACGTCTTGGTCATGCTCCTCCCCCAGTCCTCCAGAAGGCTCTCCCGGATGTATCTCTTCCTGCGTTTCAGTGTGAAACATGTATTTTTGGCAAACAACCACGTTCATCTTTTCTTTCCCATTGTACTCGGATCTCCGCTCCTTTTGTTTTGGTACACTCCGATATATGAGGTCCGTATAAAATTACTTGTATTTCTGGCTACCGTTAATTTCTTATTTTTATTGATGATTACTCTCGCATGACATGGTTGTATTTCCTACGCGATCGTTCTGAGCTTCCCCGCATCTTCTGGGCCTTCATTCTTAAGACTCGCACTCAGTTCTCTGCGTCCATTCGTACTATTCGTACTGACAATGCGCGCGAGTACACTGGTCATGATTTCGCGACCATCTGCTCTGAGTTCGGCATTCTTCACCAAACATCGTCTGCGTATACTCCACAACAGAATGGTATCGCCGAGCGCAAGAATCGTCACCTTCTTGATGTGCCTCGCTCCTTTATGCTTCAAATGCAGGTTCCCAAACCGTACTGGAACTTTGCGCTCTCCACGGCCTGTTTTCTTATCAACCGTCTACCATCTTCTATCCTCAAGCATGCTACTCCTTTCGGGCTCCTCTTTCCCTCCACTCCGCCTTTTTCTGTTACTCCCCGGATTTTTGGGTGTACTTGCTAAGTTCACCACCTCGGTCCCTCTACAGACAAGTTGGATTCCCGTGCAGCCAAACATATCTTTGTAGGCTACTCGCGCACTCAAAAGGGATATGTATGTTATTCGCCTACTACCCGCAAGGTGACTGTCTCTGCGGATGTCACTTTTCGAGATCTTCCCTTCTTTTCTGCTCTGGATATCACTCCTGGTCCAGAGCCCGTCGTTCGCCCTGTCATCTCTGCTCCCCGTTCCTCATCATCTCCTCCTCCTGCACCGCCTCCGGTTCGTCCACCTCCACCTGTTATCCGAGTCTATTCTTGTCGCTTTCCTCATCTCGTTGCCCCCCTGCAGTCGGCTTCGACCTCTGATGCTCCACTGCCTGCTGCTCCGGCTCCCGCATCCACCGCTCATCCGATGACGAATTATGTCTCTCTACATCGCCTTTCACCGCCACTTCTTCACTTTGTCACATCATTATCCTCTGTTTCTGTCCCTAACTCTGTGCATGAGGCGCTTCAACATCCAGGCTGGCAGGCTGCCATGGACGAAGAGATGACGGCCCTTTGGGCCAACCAGACCTGGGTCCTTGTCCCTTTACCTCCCGGTCAGCACCTTGTTGGGTGTAAATGAGTTTTCGTCATCAAACATGCTCCGGATGACACTATTTCCCGACTGAAGGCCCGACTTGTGGCCTGTGGCTTCACTTAGCAGGAGTGCCTTGATTATGAGGAAACCTTCTCTCCGGTGGCTAAGCTCAACACCGTTCGAGTTTTTCTCTCCGTGGCTGTGCACCGCTACTGGCCCCTTCATCAGCTCGATATTAAGAATACTTTTTTGAATGAAGATATTCAGGAAACCGTCTACATGCGCCAACCGCCCGAGTTTGAGACCACGGGGGAGTCTCGTGTGTGTCTTCTCAAGAAATCCATCTATGGTCTCAAACAGTCCCCTCGGGCGTGGTTTGACAAGTTCAGCAAGGTGGTTCGGGACATGAGTTTCACTCGGAGTTCTGCAGACTTCTCCCTATTCACCCGACACCGGGCCACTGGAACAGTCCTTCTGTTGGTTTATATTGATGACATCCTACTTACAGGGGATGACTCAAAGGGGATTCTAGAGGTCAAACAACATCTGAGCATCGTGTTTCAGACCAAAGACCTGGAGCATCTTCGCTACTTTCTCGGTCTTGAGATCGCACAACAGCCGGACGAGCTTGTCCTCTCCCAACGAAAGTATTGTCTCGATCTTCTCAAAGACGCTGGCCAGTCTGGTTGCAAGCCAGCTAATACCCCGATGTAGGCAAATCACAAACTATGTGATCATGCCTCTGATGATGATTTGCTTCTCCAGAACACGAAATACTATCGACGCCTTGTGGGAAAGTTGATCTATCTAACGGTCACGAAGCCTGATATATCGTTTGCAGTTGGGGTTGTCAGTCGGTTCATGCATGCCCCCCGGGTTTCTCATCTCCAGGCGGTTGAACGGATTCTCCGATACCTTAAGAAAGCTACGGGTCAAGGGCTTGTTTACAAAACCTCCAACTCGGCTCCAGCATTGGTCGCTTATTCTAATGCCGATTATGCTGGTTCCCTAGACGATCGGAGGTCAACCAGTAGGTTTTGTACTTATTTTGGTTGTCATCTCATTACATGGAAAAGTAAGAAACAAGTCGTGGTCGCTCGATCCTCTGCCGATGCTGAATACCGATCGATTGCATCGGTTGTCTCAGAACTCACATGGCTTGAAAGTTTCCTTACTGACCTGGGAGTAAAACTTCATTCATCTGCTGTTCTATTTTGTGATAGTCAAGCCGCCATACACATAGCAAAGAATCTGGTGTTTCACGAGCGCACAAAACATATCGAGGTCGACTGTCACTTTATTCGAGAGAAAGTTCAATTGGAGAAACTTGAATTAAAACGTGTTCCGGGCACTGATCAAGTTGCTGATATTCTCACAAAGACTTTATCAAGTACCTTGTTTTACCAGTGTTTGTCCAAGCTGGGTGCATATGACCTATACGCTCCAGCTTGCGGGAGAGTGTTAGAAAAGCCCATTTAGTCTAGGCCCATTATGTATTTTTTATTTTTTTTCTCTCTCCTCTTTAGTCCCACATCATGTATAGGACCTTCCTCTCTTTCTCTCATCTATATATTTGTACTCATTCTTTGTATTTTATACAAGTGAACATATATGCAAGGTTGGCTTTTTCCTTCTCTACACGAATCAAAACATGAATTTAATTATTTCATCTTTGATATAATCTTCTGAGGATTGGGAACTATTTGGCCGCCTGACACCATTGATGTTAGTTATTGCTTCACGTTCGGCAACATTTTAACATAGATGTTCCTTATCAACAAAATGTGCCTTCGGTTAATAATAACCACCTTTGTAAGCTCAAAGTAAATTGTATTTTCTTGAATACCCAAATCTTCCTGATGATCAACTCTGCCAGCATCATTTAGGTAGTTTTCTTCGGTTTCAGCCTCTTGTGGCTATATTGTCTTAGTGCACGGAACAACTTGTCTTATTATCAACTCAGCTAACGTAATGCATGACTCATTTGTGATGGAGGCTTATATATTCCGCATTGGATATGGTTTAATTTATGGAATAGTTACGAAATACTCCCCACTAACTCTGTATAATTACAAGGACCTCTATTTCTTTTAAAATTACCAAACCCTCCCCTCCAAGTTTATATCATTTATGTGCACAGGGAATAGATCTTGCAAGTTACATTTAGTCTTAAAAATAATTCACTAGCCTTGCAAGACATCCATAATCATATAGGAACCGAGTTCATATATGATTGTTGACGGGGTGGCAGCTGTCGGGAAGGAGGAAGAGTGCTGTAGGTGGCTTTCCTGGACTGGCAGTGTCTGTTTGGTGTACAGATTTCAGTGGGGAAGGGTTTTGGGGTTTGACCAAGGGTTTTGATAGGCTGAAGGGGTTGAACGTAGCTTGGGGAAGGGATGGGATGTAGTATGGTGGCTAGTGACAGGGTTCCATGGGCTGCTGGTACTGAACTGGTGATATGTGGGGACATTTGGGGGGTGGAAGAGGCTTTTATGTGGTGGACTTGCTGGCCAGTGGTATAGAAATTCTGCGGGGGATTGTGGGTTGGTGCTGGATGGAGTTTTGTGGCTGGAGGCTTCTTGGGAGAGGCGGCTACTGGGGAAATGGTTGTTGAGAGAGATCTGGCCGTGTGAAATGGTTGTTGAAAGGAGCTGCTGCATATTTATGGTTTTTGGAAGTGGCGACTGTAGATTTTGGGGATTGGAGGGATGATGATAAGGATGAAAATGGAAGGGAAAGGGAAAGGATACAGAAGAACATACCAAGAAGTCATCACCTTGAGGTTTCGTGGAGTTGTCACCACAAAAAATTTTCAGATTCCGGGAAAAATGTCTCCAAAATCTGCAATGAAAATTGAAATCAGCTCGTGTCTCTTATTTATATTAATCCTATTTTGAACACCCATCGTGGATGACTATAATTCGTCATTCATGATAAGTATCTAATCTCCTCAAATATACCACAAAAATGAAGAAAATATATAGAAAATGTCTAAACGGCGCTCCAGACGCAACCGCGGACTCGGATCGTCCAGATGACGATCCGATCAATGCCTCCTTCAAAAATAGACATGTGTATCCCCCATTGGGCGATGGGCTCGATGAGTGATCTAGGGAAGGAGGTTTTTGTAATTTGAAAGATAGGGTAGAGCCCTGTAATCCAGTAAACGACACTTTAATTTATTTAACTACTAATGTTTGGAGTAACTATTTTGGTGGTAGGGTCTGACTGTGGTTTTGAGTACATGCAACGGGGAGGATTACCTTGTTTCGTTTGGAGGGTATAATGGGCGTTACAGCAATGAGGTTATTAATCACTCTACTTGAGCTTTTACATCTTGGTATATTATTTCTTCCCTGACTGTTTTTGTTTGCTAGGTTTATGTTCTTAAGCCAAGCTACAAGTCAGATTTGCCATCCAGGATGATTGATAAGCCGACATCAGAAGATATGTCTGTAGCTAATCCAACCATAAATGTTAGCAGAGATTTAGCACCCGAATCAGAAGCAGCACAGGATGGAAAGATAACAGAGATTATGATGGATAATGTTGATCCGGGAGCTTCGGTATGACAAATCAAGTATTTATATTTTGGCTCATATTTATTTGAAACTTGAATTTCCTTTCAAGTTCAATTTATGGTGATAGAGAAAATGCTTAAATCTAGTAAGAACAAGAGACATGGTTGGTTTAGTGTAGTTATTTTTTATTTTTAAAAACAAAAGCTGAAATGATACTGGATTGGCATGCATTTAGGGTGTGTTGAGAGAGTTTTTCACAATTTACTTTATTGCTAATATCTGACGCAGTTACCAGATAGACTAGTACCACGTGGCTCATAAGTATTTATATCTATGGCGCTATTCGCGGGATCCGAAATTAATTGATTCATATCTCTGTTTCAATGATTACACGTGAAACTCGAGTAGTAGTCGATTATACTAGAGTGTGCATTGGGCACGTGAATAGAATTCTAATCATACAAAATATAATTGAAATTAACAGTCACTCATAGAAATTCTAGCATTACTTCATATTACTACACAATCACCTCAACATGAGAGAGAGCTTCTCATTGTTGGGCAAACCATAGAAAGATCGAAGATGAAGAAAATAGATTGCATGATATTAGATAAGAAATTCACAAAGTAGAGAATAGAAATGCAAACGCTACAAAAGCCATCAATCTTGAGGGCATCCACAAGCTAGACTACAAATCATACTTTCAACAATTGTTCCTTTGATCTTCTATGGGTCTCCTCTCTAAAATCTCTCGAATACAAACTATAAATGCTCTAAAAGGTTCTCTAAACTAGAATGAGCTCTCCTTGGGATCCCTTTTCCAATCGAAATAAGGGGTAGAACGTACAGGCGTGCTTTCTTTCATAATTGCATCACACCGCCCACAAAATGGAGGGAATCGCCTCAAATTGATGGGGATGTGGAGGTTGTGCGTCCCAAAAAACGGGTGTGCATTCATATTGCAACTACCAATGAAGTGGAGTCGGGAAGAACACACGGCCGTGCTAGCTGATGCATGAGCGTGCCTTTGGAAGAATGCACCAATGTGCATTTGGATTTGTACTGAAAACACACGAACGTGCGTGTGGACGCACGAACCTGCGTGTGGACGCACGAACCTGCATGGTCTGTGCGTGTGGACGCACGAACGTGCATGGTCTGTGCGTGGTCGTACGTTTGCACGTGTGTATAGACTACAACCGTGTGTTTGGCCTTTGTGTTTTCATATGTTGCTCTCATGCCTTCTCGTCCAAATTGCCTTCATTAGCTTTAAGGTCCATTTAGCTTTAATAAGGTCCAAATTACTCATTTATTAACTCTTTAACATGAAAATACAAATAATGTATAAATATATCTCTAACTCAATAAAACACATAAAAATTCAATGTTCTCTAGGGTGAAATGAGGAAAATAATTGCCACTTATTTGATGTTATTACATACTCTTGCCTAAACCCAGGGGAAATGAGTCCAGCTCTCTAGGTGACATCTATGTTCTCAATGGTCAAACGCTCCCTCCAATGGACCAAGTATCATGTTTTGTGTTTGCCTGGTGTCAAAATAAAGTTATGTTTGACAATATGATTGATGCTCTCGAGTGTTGTAGGAGTTGGCGGCTCTGTAGGTAGGGGTGTGCACAGAAAACCGAAACCGACTAAACCAAACCGAACCGAGACAATCAAATCAAATTTCAGACCAAACCAACCAGATCGGTTTGGTTTCGGTTCTGGTGGGATGAAAACCGAACCTGCTCGGTTTGGTTTCGGTTTACACTTTTGGTAAATAAAATCGAACAGGCGAACCATGCTTCAAATGTTTTTATACATGTGTTGCATTGCAAGAATAGTACGCATGCAAACATTTGACCTTCCTTTAATCTTTATTACATTTAATCTTTATTACATTATAGATGTTAAATTTTGATATAATGACAGTGGTGGATGAAAGTAATGATCAAACCATTGAAGGATAAAAAATCATGTGCGACACAAATACAAATAATATTTGTAAATTTTGCTTGCATTTGTAATTTAGTATCTCAAAAACCGACCCGATGTTTAAAACCCGAACCGATCAACTTCGGTTCGGTTTCGGTTTGGGGTGTGTAAAAATCGATGTTATTCGATTTTGTTTCGATTTCGCCTAAAATCAAACCGAGCCAAACCGTACATGCATATCTGTAGGTAACTAGTTGAGGGCTAAGGCTCAGTGGTAGCGTCCGAGGATGATTTCAAGTACTCTTGAGGCTCATAATATGGAGTCAAACTCTCAATATTGAATGCATGATATATTCCCATACTCTTAGGGATATTTAATTTGTAAGCACTCGAGCCAATCTTTATACTACTGTACACAGGCCTAACATTTAATTTTCTCGTAGTTCCCTATAGGAACCTCTCAATTCTAATTCTCACCATAACTTGCTCAACTTTCCTAAAGTTCTACCTTTTTTTGTGAATGTTAGCGTAAATCTTATAATCATCATTACTTATTGTAGCTTTACATCGGATACTTTCATGTAGCTCATGTAAATTACGTGCAAATGACTCAGCAGATTCACTAGGTTTGGATTTAAGTGCCAATGAAAGGTCAATTGATTTCCTAGACTCGTATTCTGATACTATATGAAATGAACTAAAACCCGTAAACATATTGACAGAAATGTTATGTGCGAACTCCGCTACAGACAATATAGAATCCCAACTAGAAGAATGGTCACCCACTAAACAGCGTAAGAGGTTTCCTAAGCTTTGGTTGTCTACTTTAGTTCGCTCATCAGTATATGTGTGGTAAGTAGTGAAGAACTAATGGGTAGCACTAGTCATGCATCATTGCGTCTTCCAAAAATAACTCACTAAACAGACATCACACTCAGATATAGGGCTGCCACGTGGGATGCATCGACAGTTCTGCTGCAAGGGATAAAATAGGTCATCTTCGAAAAGTGATCTAATACCACAACTATGAAATCATGCTTCTTGAGTGTTCGTGGAAATGCAAACACAAAATTCATACTAAACCCACCCAAGTTGATGGGGTATAAGTAGGGTAGTATATAGACCAGCATTCTATCATGCGCCTTTAGCTGTCTGGCGGATGAGACAATTATGGACAACACATGCAACATCTTTCTTCAGGTTATGCCAGAAAAATGATCCTTTACATGGTTAATCGTCTTATCTCTCCCAAAATGGCCTGCGACACCCCCAGCTTGCATCCTTCATATCAAATAATCATGTAAGGAAGTGCATGTGATGCACAGTCGTGACCTATAAAATAAATACTCATCCACCAAAAGAAATTCGTCAAAAATCTTCGGTGGGTCTCTAGATATAGAGTTATACATCTCACAAAATTGGAGCTTGTAGGATAGTCTTAAATGAGACTATTACGGGTCTATCTCGCAAGGCTTTGATATCTCATCAATGGTGGTGGTGGTGGTTGTGGTGGTTGTGGAGATACAAGGGAGTCGAGCTCAACCTACAGAGAATGCGAGGAGGAGGAAGGGTAGCCTTGCTCAGTCCTAACCCTGGAAGGGGGGTGAGGAGAAAAGAAATCGAGAGGAGAGACTTTTCATAATTTCATTCATATCTCATTCATGACCCAATGGGTCCCTTAATAGAATTACAAGATGACATATTCGTAATAAGTCTGAACATTTGAACTTATCATGAAATACTTAAATGCTTAATATAAACTAAGATAATAAACTGTCTTCCGCAGAGTAGTGGGTCTCGACAGGAGTGGACGACAAGATGGCTGATCGACGTTAATATGGCTTCGCCTACTGCAGTGGAATAAGTATTGGCTGGATCCATAGAGGGAGGTTGATGATGTCGAGGCTGAGCGATGATGTAGAGGGGTGATCGCAGGAGGTGAGCTTGGCTGGAGCGTCATTGAGATCCTACCGATGGAGGGTCGTTAAGATCCTGTCGATCCTACCTCTGTGAAGCTTGTAACGCTCCGTACAGACGGAATAAGCTCGTGGACGTTGTTGTAATAGTTGTCGAGGCATGCACAAAAAGTTGATGAGGGTTGTGCCTCTTTAGCTACGAGCTCAGCTACGTGAACTACTGGTGGAGCTGACTGCAAAAGCAACCATGAGCTGCTCGATTTCACTGACTGCTTCTGTGTTGCAGTAGAGCTATGTGGATGGCTTGTAAACTGGAAATGGGGGAAGGATGGATTGTTTTACCCTGGAACCACATGAAATGGAGGAAGGATGACTTTAATGCCAAGTTGTTGCAGGTTTATCCCTTAAGTCTCTGATATCTCGTCGGACGTGGTGGTGGTGGTGAAGATAACAAAGATACAATGGAGCTGAGCTCAATCTACAGAGAATATGAGAAGTAAGTAGGGGAGTCTTGCTCAATCCTAACCTTAGAAGGGGGATGAGTAGGAAAGAACTGGAGTGGAGGAGAGATTTTTCATAATTTCATTCATATCTCATTCATAATCCAAGGAGTCCCTTAAATAGAATTACAAAATTGCATACTCGTAATTAGTCCTAACATTTTGACTTATCATAATATACTAAAACGCTTACTATAAACTAATAAAAGACGTGATATGCATCAATACGAACATAAATTGGAACATAAATAAGTTGAACGGGATAACGAATCATGTGAGGCCATAATAGAGACGCCCAAAACCCTCCACTTGGACACTCATCATGTGTAGTATGCCAACTCTCATATTGAGGGCATCTGCCGATTTGTTCTCAACTTCGAATTTGCGTCCTAAAATTTGGACTTATCATAAAATACTAAAGCACCCAATATTAACTAATATAATAAACTGAGTCAGACATGATAATTAAAAAATGTGACATGCATCAATACGAACAGAAATTAGAACATAAATAAATTTAATTGGATAACGAGTCGTGTGAGGCCATAATAGAGATGCTCAAAATCCTCCACTTGGGCACTCATCATGTGTCGTATACTAGTATGCCAACTCTCCTATTGAGGGCATCTGTCGGTTTGTTCTCAACACTGAATTTGGGTTTAAGAACATAATGAAATTATTAAATATATTATACTCATTTAGCGTGTTGTTGACTTAATTTCTTCTACGAATCGAGATATCACAGGACCTTATGATCGGAGTACAATATATACTCTTTGGACAAATGGTAACGACGCCAATGCCATAATACTTAGATGATCTCATAGAACTTTCGATCATAGTTAGAATACTTACGACGGACTCCATTTAACATCCTCACTAAATTAGGCAACATGGTGGCCTTTATTTCGTTGAACGCTCTAATTGCGTCTCTAGTCCACAAAAAATTGCTTTTACATAGGCAACTCGTGAAGGGTGCCATGATAGTTCTGAAACCCATAACAAATCTTCGATAGAAGGTGGCGAGTCCGTGAGAACTGCATGCTTCATGAACGTTCGAAGGAATATTCCATTCACTGATAGATTTAACATTGTCAAGGTCTACAGAACTACATGCAGTAGACACGATGTATTCTAGAAAATGTGTAGATGTGGAAAAAAGGTGCACTTCTTCATATTGATATATAAGTACTCCTTTTGGAGGACTTCGAATAGAAGTCTAATATGAAGAAAATGATAAGTGTATGTCTGAATATAGACGATAATATCATGAAAATAAACAACCAAAAATTTATCGCCGCAAAAACTTGGTTCATGACCCTCATAAAAGTGCCAGGAGCGTTTGATAATCTGAATGACATTATTGGCCATTCATACAAGTCATCTTTTGTCTTGAAGGATGTTTTCCACTCGTATTCTTCGCGTGCTCTAATCTGATGGTGCCCACTACGTAAATCAATTTTAGTGAAGACTGGGGCACCAACCATGGCGTCTAATAGATTATATAATCAAGGGATGGGGAAACGGTATTTCACAGTAATTTTTTTGATGGCATGGTCGTTGATGCACATACGCCAACTCTCGTCTTTCTAGGTAAGAAGGGCAGGGACCGCATAGGAACTCGAACTCTCTCGAATGAAGTTTTTCTGGAGAAGGTCTTAGAATTGCCTATTCAACGTGACATGTTCGATAGGGTCATACAACAATAAGGTAAATTGTGCAAGGATGTCTTGGGTACTAAGTCAATGACATGGTGAATGTTTTTCAGGGGAGGTAACCATTCCGAAAGTTGCTCTGGCGTAATATCAGAGAGCTTATCTAAAATGTGTCGAACATTTGGGTGGAACTCTAAAGTACCGAGGGGTCTCAAATATCTGTGAGGACGCTACTAATATCGTGACAGACTCGTGATTCTCTTATAGGAAATCACCTTTTCTCATGAGATGTAAAAGTTTCATGGAGCCTGTACCAACTGAAGAGTCAACTCTACCCATGGAAGACTCCTTGAATTGAGTTGGAGATAAGGTGATTTTGCATTCCTTGGCATCCATGATGATGACATCACACCAAACTCGATCCTCAAATGAAGCTGGAGGTAATAGACACGAGGCGTCGTTGAGTGACCTATATAGTCTTATCCACCCAAATAACACGATAGGGGTGGGGTTTGTGTTCAAATTTCACTCTCATACCCTCTTTCCCATTCCGGGCAACTATGTTTATACAACTACTATCTATGACGAGCTTGCGGGCACTACCCGCATTAGGGAATTAAGTATAGAAAATGGTGATACATCTGCAATCTTCATCAGTGTGTATGTGGTAAACGAGAGATAACACCCATCTTTAGTGCAAGATCGACCTCATCCCTTCAACCCTTGTTTATAGCCACAACAATATTTTCCTTGGGTAGTTCCAGTGACTCGGTACTAGGGTCGGGGTCCTGATCAATAAGTAGATTTCGTGTGAGGCACTGTACAGCCACATGGCCTCTGCCCTGGCATTGATAACACTGAATTCCTTCGGGCTTTGAGGGCTCAGTGGCAATGGATTTATCTTTCGTGTCAACAGGAGCACGAGTAGGCATGGATGGACTGGTTCATTGTTTTGGGAGGCCTCCCAAGCATAGAATTGTTGGCTTGTTGGTTAGCTCGTCTTGGACTAGAAATACATATGTATTACTCATATCCAAGACAAGCTGGAAAATCTGCTCGACTGACTCCAGGTGGTGGAGAATAAGTTCCTTACAAATGTCTCCTAATCTGGATCAAAGCTGGGAGGCTATCGCTATATGCTCCTCAGTGATATCACTCATAACAATGAGCTCGTCAAAGCGAGTCATATGCTCTGTCATAAAAAGGGTACCCTGTTGAAAGGTGTGGAGCTGATCTGGAAATTGATTTCTTATATGAAGCGGGTATATATTTTTCTACGACGCTCATAGACTGGCTTTGGTCCCCCTTAGAAGGATGGAGGAGGGTCTAGGTAATGGGATTTATGAATATATGATCAGTATGCCCCTCTATGCCACAATGAATAAATTGCGGCCTAATGGCTTCCCAAGGACGAGGGTTCCTAAGGGGACCTAGACCATTCACTCTAGTAGTGAGAACTCCAAATTATTCCTTATGGTCACCAAAATGTGTGTCAATTGATCAAAACTATTAGCCTTTTTTTTTGAAAATTAGACAGACATATCGATGTTAGAACTAGTAGCTGCTTGGGTATCTAAGGAAAGTGCTCCTGTCATGGGAGCATAAATACTTTACCACAATGAAGCATGCAAACCCTAACCTTGGGCTCTAATACTAAATCTGATACAACATAAAGTGAAGGTCATGAGTGAGTATGCACTAATGGGACTAATGCATCAATGTGAATGTGGTAGTGAGTGAGGTTCTAAGATGATGCTATGATTATACAAAGTCTGCACGTGCAATTATAAAATTTTGAAATTAAGTTCAGCCGTCATGCATGATCGAGATTAGACTTTAATGATAATGAGCAAGCTCTAATAAAATTAAAATAAAATTAAAATAAAATTGTTGTAATTAAATATTCAGTGAATAAATTCTTCAAGTAGGTTTTCGAGCAATTGAGCAAATTTTTACAAATTAATCTTCTCAAATCATATGGTTTCCAACAAGCAATCAACAATAAGGAAAATAAACTTCCAAATTTAGAACTTACACAAGTAATTAAATCTAAATGGGATGATTTGTTGCAGTTTCTGGTGGGGACGGCGGTTCCTAGGTGGTTAAGATGGTGATTCTGGACTTGTACAACATACTTTGTAAGATTTCTACACTGATTTCAGGTTCCGTCATTGTTTCCTGCAACAGGGATGAGGAGCACGGGAAGTATTGGATGGTTGTAGAGGCAGAACACTGTTTAGAAACAGGGCAACAACTTGTCTGCCTCTGGACAGGGACCGAGTGGCCGAAAAGAATGTTGTTGGGCTTCCTTTAGTATGTAGCACTGATGTTGGTCGAACGGTAGATTGCAGATTGAATCCCAAAGAACCTCCATAACTAGGTGCAGGTTCTCGGTAATGTGCACTTGTCGGGTTATAGAAGATGCAGTGGGTTGTTCTGGCAGAGCTGCGCTCACGATTTCACCCTGGAAGAGTAGGCTCAGGCTGTTGAAGGTAGGGATGCGGATCTCGAAAAGAATATGCCGCCTGGACCCAGGGAGGAGACACTTTATGGTTATTGTTCGGAGAAATCTGCAGTGCGGCTGTTTAGGGGAAAGAGTTTGCAAGCGTCTTTGATCACCTCTTCTCCAACTGGTAGTGTCAAGTGGAATCAGTGAAGAGCAGTAATTGCTCATTCCTACGAGTGGTACTCAAATTAGAGGCTCACAATTGGCAGTTGCAGGGAGCCGTGGTGTTTGCATGGGAGATAATAGCCAATGAAGGGTTGGGATGAAGTAGGGGTTCGGCCAAATGAAAGAGAAATAAGGACGAAGCTTCGACACCAGCGCTTCACCGATTCGGCACCGTGAAATGATCATTAAATCTGAAATCATTCAAAATTTTGCAATGACTTAAAAGAAACTCAACAACAAATATTTATAAACTCTCACACAACGAACGACTGTGATTAGCAACCATGTGCTTAGAGTGAGGTTGCTCTAAGGAAACTATTGCTCCCTTTTTGTTGGGGGAAAAGCGCATGAAATACTTACATCTTTATAGGAAGTTATAACATTGTAAAAGTTTTACAAATTATATATGGTGTATGATTTTTTTAGGATTCTTGATAACAGTGCTCAATTGGCTATATACACAGCTCACTAAAAGAGTAGATACTTGTTCCAATATTTTATTATTGGGACTATGTTATCCGCAAACTATTTTACCTCGCCTCTTGCAAGGAGAGTGCCACTCGCGAAGGACAACACTGCTCGCCTAAAAGGGCACAACACCGCGGCTCTCGAGACACTGCCACTAGCTCTTCGAGGACACGGCCACCCACAGAGATATACTATTAACCACAGCACCTAGGCGGTTTGGCCTTCCACACAATAAAATAGTTTCAAAAGTATCAAGCCAACTACAACTTTTCTTATAACAACTTTTCAATTAACAAAATAAATGACTGCAACCACCCCAAACAGCCTTATTTCATAATAGATTCTTTTACCATCCTTGTATTTCTACTCCAGCCAAATAAACAATGAACTTGCAAACAAGTTGAAGTTTTTCCAGTCAGAACTATTTGATTCAGTTTTATAAGCACTTGCTCTGGTCTGATTCACTTGTCATTCTTTGCATTCTAATTAATTGAGCGTAACTTCACAGAATATGAGAACCGAGTCTTCTGCTGAACATGTCATAGTAGCACTCAAGACAGAGAATGAAGAATTGGAGGCTGCCCTAAACATGGAGCGGTTGCAGAATTTCCAACTTAAGCAAGAGCTTGCTGAAGTAGAGATTAAGAATGTGGAGATTTCAAAGGCATGGTTTCTTTTTCCTTTTTTCTTTTTTGAACTTTCAAGGAACATGACAAGCCTATTTGGTTCATCTATGTTTCCCTATATTATTATCAAAAACTAAGTAGAGCCCTGTTTCCGTGTGCACGTCAAGTTGTCATGGTTTTATGAGTGGGATAATGGAACTTTTGCAGGTGTCTTAAAGCCTTAATTAAATTTCCTAAGTGGCCATCCTAAAGGTTTCTTTCCTGGTTTAGGCCCTGTTTGGAATAGCGGTGCTGGTGGCTCCTGCGAGAAATGGAGCTCCCACCCTTCAGTGGGAAATGAAGCTCGAAAGAGAGGTTTTGGCATTTCCCACTGCACCGGAGCTAAAAAAATAGAGGTTATCCAAACACTTCCTTTTCTCCGGTGGGGTGAATCAAAAACACCAGCAAAGCAAATGTAGAGTACCCAACATCGCCTTAATCATCCAGCAAAGCAAATGGTAGAGTACACCAGCACATCGCCTTAAATTATCTAAATCTTTTTTTGTAGAGTATTCTCCATCCTAGCTCATCAGCAACATTAACCTCGCCCCAACTATTTTATTTTCATGTGAAAATAATTCTGCATGAACTCCATTTGATGTTGTTGAGAGAGCACAAAAACTTGTATGTATTGCGTGTGTATCTAAATACAAAGAGAGAATACAAATATATAGGAGGAAGAAAGAGAGAGAACAATCCTATACATGATGTGGGACTAAAGAAGAGAGAAGAGAAAAAGCAAAAATGAGCCCAATAATGGGCTCTTTACATGGGCTTTTCTAACACTCCCCCGCAAGCTAGAGCGTACAAATTGTATGCGCCAAGCTTGGACAAGCACTGATAGAAGAGGGTACTGGAAAGAGCTTTTGTGAAGACATCCGCAACTTGTTCAGTCCCTGGAACATGCTTTAGATCGAGCTTCTTCATTTGAACCTTCTCTCGGATGAAGTGACTGTCGACTTCGATATACTTTGTTCTTTCGTGGAAGACCGGGTTCTTGGCAAAATGTATAGCAGTTTGGCTGTCACAGAGGAGGAGAGCTGGTGAAGGTAGCTTTACACCCAGATCAGTGAGAAGACTCTAAAGCCACGTCAGTTCAGACACCACAGATGCCATTGCCCAGTATTCTACCTCAGCTGATGATCGAGCAACGATCGCTTGTTTCTTGCTTCACCAGGTAATCAAATGTCCTCCAAAATAAGTGCAAAAACCGCTGGTAGATCGTCGGTCATCAAGGGAACCAGCATAATCAGCATCCGAGTATGCCACCAATGTTGGAGCTGAAGAGGAGGTTCTGTAAACAAGTCCTTGTCCAGGAGTTGTTTTAAGGTATCTGAGAATGCGTTCAACAGCCTGAAGGTGAGATCTTCGAGGGGAGTGCATATACCGACTGACAATACCAACAACGAAGGAGATATCTGGTCTGTTTATCGTGAGATAGATCAATTTTCCAACGAGACGACGATAATATTCTGGATTATGGAGTAGGAGATCCGAGTCAGATGCTCGGGCGCACAACATGTGGTTTACATCCATTGGGGTGTCACTCGGCTTACAGCCTGAATAGTCTGCATCATGAAGGAGGTCGAGGCAATACTTCCGTTGAGAGAGGACAAGCCCATCTAGTCGTCTGGCAACCTCAAGACCCAAGAAGTACCGTAGAGGCCCCAGATCTTTTGTCTAAAAGACGGAACTCAGATGTAGTTTGACCTTCTGTATCCCTTGTGAGTCATCTCCTGTATTGATGATATCGTCAACGTACACTAATAGAAGAATCGTTTCTGTTGTTCGGTGACGAGTAAACAGCGAGAAGTCGGCCGAGCTCCGAGTAAAACCAATATCCCGAAAGGCTTTACTGAATTTGTCAAACCATGCCCGTGGGGATTGTTTGAGACCATACAGAGCCTTCAAAAGACGACAGACCTGAGACTCCCCCGTGGTCTCAAACCTGGGTGGTTGCTGCATATAGGCATGTGCAAAAGGAACCGAAGAACCGAAACCGAACCGAAACCGAACCGAATTGGACGGTTCGGGTCGGTTCCTGTGTTGATCGGTTCGGGTATGGATCCATGTAATGTAAGAACCGACGGTTCGGGTCGGTTCTCGGTTCCTACAGTCGGGTACCCGAGAACCGACCCGAGTTACTATTTAATCTTAATAATTTGAATGATTGATATAGAATCTGCTATAGTGCTTTGATCCGGCATCCTCTATGGCGCTGTCCGTTGACACTTAGCCTGTGTTAATAATAATATAATCAATCTTAGATTATAAATTATAATTATTTAAGTATTAACCTTAACAATATAATATATATTAAGATTTTATAAGTTAATATTATTATTACTAGACATCAGCCATTCAACATTTTAGCCGTCCGAAGGCCCCGAACCCCTCGAAGGCTCGAACCCTAGCTTCTTCCCAGCGTACCGCGACGACGCGACTGTGCGACTCCAACAAAATGTAAATATTGTTCACATGTAACAACTATATAGAAAATACTAATATATACATGCCTGGAAATCGAGAACCGAACATTAAATACTAATATATAATGTTAACTATTGTCTGTAAAATGTACAAATGTTGTACCATTAATACTTGCACAACCTTGTTAATTATATTTTTTTGAAGGCGAGTAAAACCGAGAACCGAACCGGAACCGAACCGAACAATTCGGTTCGGATTCGGTTCTATATTTTAGAACCGTGGGTCGGTTCCGGTTCCAAAGATTTGGAACCGAACATACATGGGTCGGTTCCTGGTTTTGAGTGGAACCGAAACGAACCGATCCGAGTTGCACCCCTAGCTGCATATACACCGTTTTCTGGAGATCCTCATTCAAAAAAGCATTCTTGATATCCAGTTAGTACTGCACATAAAAACCGGTCCCAATCGGTCCGGTTCGGACCGGTCCGGTCGGGACCGGACAAGGACCGGTCCCAGTTAGGACCGGTCCGGTCCCGGACCGGTCCAGTGGTCCCTGGCAGTCCCCCCTTTAAGGGTAAAAACCGGTCCCGGACCGGGACCCGTAAAAGACCGGTCTTTTACCGGTCCCGGTCCGGGACCGGTTTTGGGACCGGTCGGGACCGGAAAAGAGCGTAACGGCTCTTTTAATGAGAGACGTTAACGGCTCTCATTAAAAGAGCCGAACGACTCTTTTAATGAGCCTGCCACATTAAAAGAGTTGTTTGGCTCTTTTATAATTTATAGTTTTATTAATAAAAAAATATTTTTTAAAATTTAAATCTTATAAACCCCCCCCCCTCCCTCATTTCCCTCTCTTACTCTCTCTCTCACACTATCTCTCTCACTCTCTCTCTCACTCATATTCATGTTAAATGGCTTCCTCCTCCTCCATGTCGGCGTTCTCCTCAGCGTCCGTCGATCATGAGATCGTTGAGCACCGGCATAAAGCGGCGGTATGGGATAACTTCGATAAAGTGCGGATCGGCGGCGAAATTAAGGCGAAGTGCAAACTTTGCGCGAATTTTATGGCCGCTAACAGTAGCAACACAACGCTCGTCCGACACAACAAATCGTGTCTTTCCAAACAAGCCCCGTCGGAGGCCAACCAAGCTCAAATTTCGACGACCGGGCACATTTGGACGTATGACCAAGCTCGGCAACGAGAGCGACAAATGGAGAATGTCATTAAAAGCGGACTTCCGTTCAACCACTACGACAACGACGAAATGACGTCTTACATACACAAAACACTCCAACCAAAATATCAACAGATAAGTCGTACTACAACTCGACGTGATGCTTTACAAACTTACCTGCAATCAAAATTATATTTACAAAATTATTTTGAAACATTCGACGGTCGAGTTAGTTTAACGAACGACGTTTGGACTAGTGGTTTAGTTGACGGACTTTCTTATATTTGCATAACTTGTCACTGGGTCGATCCCGATAGTTGAGAATTAAATAAACGTATAATTTATTTTGAAGGTTTTGAATATCCGCACACCGGTAAAGATATTTATCAGGTGATTATTAAGTGTATTAGAGATTTTAAAATAAAAGATAAAATTTTAAGTATTTCGTTTGATAACGCCTCGAATAATAATATGGCTATTAAATATTTGATTAATGATCTGTATTTTAAAATAAAAGATATAATGTTTGTATTTTGATTTTGTATTATAATTTGTAATTTGTATTTTGATTTTTTAGTTTTATTTCAAATTTAATAAAAAATTTTATTTACTTTGCAATTTTGCATTTCAAATTATTAAATGTTATTTAATTAAATTATTAAAAACGAAATATAATAATATATAATAAAAATAATTAAAATAATTAATTTAATTAACCGGTCCCGGTCTGGGACCGGTTAGGACCGGTCCTTCCGGTCCCAGGCGGTCCCGGACCGGGACCAGTTTGGGCAGGACCGGTCCGGGACTGGTGTCCCAAAGGACCGGTCCTGCCCAGGACCAGTCCCGGACCGGGACTGGGGTCTTTATGTGCAGTACTATATCCAGTTGGAGTAAGCGCCACTGGCGATGGACAGCTACGGAGATGAGGACACGAACAGTATTGAGCTTGGCCATCAGAGAGAAAGTTTCCTCATAGTCGAGCCCCTGTTGCTGGGTGAAGCCACGAGCCACGAGACGAGCCTTCAGACGGTCAATCGTCCCATCGGCAGCATGTTTGATGACAAAGATCCACTTACACCCAACCGGTTTCTGACCCGGAGGAAGTGGTACTAGAGTCCATGTCTGGTTAGCGCAGAGAGCAGTCATTTCTTCCTCCATGGCGGCCCGACAGCCCGGATGTTGGAGCGACTCCTGCACAGAGTTAAGAACAGAGACCGAGGAAAGAGAAGTAGCAAATGTGTGTAGGTGGGGAGAGAGGCGATGGAGGGAGACATAGTTTGTCAGAGGATGAGCACTGGAGGGCGGTACCTGATCCGCAGGACGTGGAGTATCCGTGGTTGAGGACGACTGCAGAGGAGCAACGGAACCGGGAGGGCGACAAGTGTAGACACAAATAACGAGTGGTTTGGAGGGAGCAGGAGCCGGTGCAGGTGGAATCGGTGAAGGTGGTGCAGTAACGGGGATAACCGGGCGTGGGATGGATGGCGGGAGAGGAGCTGGTGGTAGATGAGCTGGTAAAGGAGCAGGGGAAAACGGTTGATCTTCCCGGAAGATAACATCAGCAGAGACCGATATCTTTCGAGAAGCTGGAGAATAACAGACATAGCCCTTCTGGGTGCGCGAATAGCCGACAAAGATGTGTTTAGCCGCCCGGGGATCCAACTTATCCGAGGACGACCCCAGACGGTGGACGTAGCAGGTGCTGCCAAAGACACGAGGCAGGAGAGGAAAGGCCGGAGTGGAGGGAAACAGTAGACTGAACGGAGTAGCATAGTGGAGGACGGAGGATGGGAGACAGTTGATTAGAAAGCCGACAGTGGAGACCGCAAAGTTCCAGTAAGGCTTGGGAACATGCATTTGAAGCATGAGGGAGCGGGCTATATCGAGTAAGTGACGATTCTTCCTTTCGGCAACGCCGTTTTGCTGGGGTGTGTAGGCAAAAGATGTTTGATGAATAATCCTGAATTCAGAGCACAAATCTGTGAATCCGTGACCGGTGTATTCGCGAGCATTATCGGTGCGCAATGTTTTTAGGGTGGTGTGGAATTGTGTGTGGGTCTCAAGGACAAAGACCCGAAAAACACGGGGAAGCTCGGAGCGATCACGAAGTAAGTAAAACCACGTAGTGCAAGAGTAATCATCAATAAATGTGATAAAGTACCGAAACTCAGAAATACTAGTAATCTTAAAATAACCTCATACATCAGAATGTACTAAATCAAATAGAGCAACGCTCCAGGTACAATGCCCAGGAAAAGAAGAACACGGTTGCTTGCCGAAGATACAAGACTCACACTGAAACGGATGAAGAGAGATATCAGGAAGAGCCCGCTGGAGGACCGGCAGAGGGGCATGCTCAAGACGTCGATGCAACTCACTGGAAGAGACGGAAGAGAGAATGGTAGGAGAGTCATCGAGAAGGTAGAGCCTGTTCCGCAGTGTGCCTTTACCAATGGTAGTCTGCGTCCGCCGATCATGTATAACAAAAAAAGAAGATGTGGATATGCCAGAGCAATCAAGATCACTAGTAAGACGTCCGACAGAAAGTAAATTGAACGGGGAGCTCGGAACATGAAGAGCCGAGCGAAGGGAGATCGACAGGTTGAGAGAGATCCGCCGAGCCGGAGATGGGAACTGTCACCCCATTGGCCACAGTGATACATCGGATAAGGAGAATTCGTGTACTGGGCAGGCCGTCGCGAGGTAATGCGATGAGTGGCATTTGAGTCCACTATCCAGCATGGACTGGTGGATAAACAAGCAGTACCTGTGTTGGAGACGGAGGCAATGAAGGCAGAGGGCAGGTTGAGTAGCCCCTGGAGTTGCTGGAGCTGGAGACGAACGGCCTCAAGGTCAAGAGGGGCGGCAGAGGAGGCGTCAACAACAACAGACGTCGTCGGACGAGGAGGATAACCAATCTTCTGGTAGCAGGTCGCCTCAAGGTGGTCGTCCTTCCCGCAGTAGAAAAACTTTGGCCGACCCCGGCCACCACGCCCACGGCCCCGAGATCCCGAACGTCCGCCACGAGCAGAGGTAGGCAGGGACGGTAGGAGGGATGGGGCCTGCTGAAGAAGGGACGGGGGGGGGGGAGGTGCAGAAGTATCCGAAAGAGGTGACACTCTGAGAAGCATGGAGCAAACATCAGAGAAAGACGGTGTTGTGGGAGAAGCCAGAACCTGAGTCTGAATGTTTTGAAGGTGAGACAGAACATGAGCCATCATGATGGCAATGCAGACGGCTTCCTTCTGAGCGCGCTGAGCAGCATGATCATTGGTAGACGGCTGATGCTGGATCCAGGCCTCAGCAAGGGTCTTGGCTCGAGCGACAAAGGATGTCATGTCTGAAGCCCCGCCAGTGTTGAGAGCGAGAAGATCATTGAGTATGTCGTAGAGATGCTGAAGGCTGTCTCAGCTTGACTACAAGGAATGCAGCTCATCCCACATAGCCTTGGCGGTGTCGTGATACATGACCATCTGATAAGGTTCACCATCCAAGAAATTAAGGAGCCAAGTCTGAACGCGGCCATCATTGCAAAGCCAGTCATTGGTAGGAGGAGAAGGAGGTGCCTGAGTGACGTGAGGCAAGAGGCCCTTGGCCTGAAGAACCCATCGAACAGAATGCACCCAAGAGATAAATTTTTTCTTCCCAGAGAGAGAAATGGTAGATATCCGCAGCTTGTCGCGGATTTCAGCAGAACAAGCCAGGTGGTCTGCTGGACAAGCCGGGCGGTCTGTAGGCGGAGTAGCCGCCGGGCCGGTGGAGTTGACAGAAGAGCCCATAGAAGTAGCAGGAGAGAGACCGGTACAGGTCGGGCGGTTAGCAAGCTGTAGCGATTAGAGACTGTAGGGGGTGACGAAGACTACTGCGAGACGAATCGGAGACCGCACGACAGGCAGTCAAGGAGAAGACCGCGACCACAATGCGAGAAAACAACAAACCGCATAGTCACAATGTGGACACCAGCAGTCAGACAGACTGCGACCAAAAAATGCGGAAAGAAGATAGACCGCACGGTCTCGGTGAGCACACCAACGGTCAGAGCAAAGAAGGAGGCCGCGAGAAGAATTCGAGCGGACATGGGGAGGAAGCCGCGAGTAAAAAAATTCGAGCGGATAGAAGAAGAATCCGCGAGGTAGAGAACTAGAGAGGATAGAAGAGGAATCCGCGAGGTAGAGAACTCGAGCGGATAGGAGAAGAGTCCGCGAGTTTAGAGAACTCGAGCGGATAGAAGAGACCGAGTGATTAGCACCAGAGGAGGGGCCCATGGGAGAAGAAATCAGGGATAATGCCGCGAGCTAAGAAGGGAGCTCGCTGCGGGAAGGGAAAGAGAAACAAACCGCGCAGGTAGATAGGAAACCGCGCGGGATAGAGGAGATGGGAAAGGGTCCCACTGGCGAGAGAGACTCCTATAAAAGGATAGAGAGTAGACAAAAAGAGGGTGGAGGCCACGGGATAGGGGTGGGGGGAAGAGAGGCGGTTAGCAAAAGACTAGCCGCGCGCCTTGCGCGAGAAGAGAAGGCCGTCCGGTTAGGCAAACGCAGACCGCGCCTAGCGCAATCAGAGGCTTGTCGGACGGTTAGCAGAAGGCTAGCCGCAAGGAGAGACCGAGTCCCTCTGATACCATATTGAGAGAACACAAAAACTTGTATGTATTGCTTGTGTATCTAAATACAAAGAGAGAATACAAATATATAGGAGGAAGAAAGAGAGAGAACAATCCTATACATGATGTGGGACCAAAGAAGAGAAGAGAAAAACAAAAATGGGCCTAATAATGAGCTATTTACATGAGCTTTTCTAACATATATAAATATTTCTGGCACATTCTTTTGGAAAAAATAGAAATGACAGAACAGGGCAGGAGTTTGATTGAAGTTTACTGATAATTGATAGACTTATTAATTTTGAGTGATCTCCATTATGACTTATGTCTTTCAAGATAGAAAAGCATAGGATGATGGCTGTCCTTCAATGTTTCTTTTGGATAAATCACCCTCAAAACTACGATAACTTTATATAGTGTTAGGATTATCCCAGAATGGTCAAGTGTTGTGTTGATTAAGACCCGATATGGCCTGTGTTTGTTGGTTTGTCTGCACCTATGTGTGCGTGAAAGGTTATATTATTTATCCATCATCATGTGGGCCTGAAGTTTTGATGAGTCTTTGCAGGAGCTTCAATCTCTCCGTGGCCAACTCGGTGCCGAACAGTCGAGGTGTTTCAAACTTGAGGTATGTACCCATCATGCGGGTTCTATTTTACCGATCTATTTTGCTTACTCGGTTTTATTGCAGTATGTGGGGACAATGGTACCGGACCATTGAACGACGAGCGAGTGCTATTGTCCTTCACACAATACACACGGAGCCATGTGCACAGTCGTTATTATATATTTATACTATTATACTATATCAAAAGGGAAAACTTAGGTCAAAAACTTAGGTGGACATCATCCTAAAATAGGACCATCAACTGAATTTGAGCCGTTCAATTTTATCATACACTGTGCACGGCCCCCCATGCATAACCACTAGTAAACAATGCATTGAAATCAAAGAGAATCATGGTGATCAAAATCTAAGTACTCTGATTCATTTGATGATCTTATTTCATGACCATGACCTAATCATGTTTTCCCTTCAATATAGCATAGGTGAGTTGAATATGTGCACAAAGCAACTAATGTCAACATATTTTTTGCAAAAAGGGTTACTAGATAAAGTATAATATCATATTTATAGCATTATAAACTATTGTATCAGCAGAAGGTCTAGCATTGATATTAGCATAATTAGACCTGCTTATACTAGAGTAATGAATATTAGGGCTGATATCAAAAAAGTAAATAATTGAGGGACTGACTTCACCCCAGAAAGAATAGAGGTACTGATTTCTTAAAGACACTAAAATATTGGGACTTAGTATAATTTTGCCTTTTGTATATATCAACATTCTGCCGAAGCCAAAAACAAACAAAAATGGAGAATATGATCTCGGAAATGATCATAATATATGAACACATTATTGTATTTACTGGTTTGATCTAACGTGTTTCTGAACTTCAAATTTCTCAAACCAAAAACATACTCGTCTCTCTCAGCTAATGTCGGGAAATGTTCCGACCACAATGAGGTTTCTCGCACCCGTGTTAAACTCTAATTCTGAAGAAGTGATGTATAAAAACACCTTTTGTTCCTTATGTCCCTGCTTCAAATCTAAAGTCCCTACTTGTGATGGAAAATGAAGATAGTGTTTGTGCAGCAACGGCGATAGACGTCATTCGGACGTTGGAGCTGAAATGCTGCCCCAAACGAGCGAAATGCAGGCGCGCTCATGCAGCTTCTTTTCCTGTCACAGTTTCCCACCACTGCTGCTCAGACACCGCTCCCAAACAGAGTCTTAGGCCCCGGTTGGGACAGCTATGACGTTTGAGCTGTGGCGGTTGGTAGCAAGCGCAGTGGTGGCGGTTTATCTGGGTTTGGAACTTTCTTGACAGCTTTTTTAGCCTAAATTACATTTTCTGGGTTTTTGGCGTTCATGGCCGCTAAAGCTGACCGCGCCTGCATAACTATGGTGGCATTTTAGCCTTACGTGGAGTTTTTTTGAAAGTAGTGTTCGCAACCACACCTATCCAAACGCTATCTGCATTTTTATTACTACATTGACAAACGCCATCCACTCTCCCAGGGACTTAGCCCACCATAAATTGTCCGAGTTTTTTGTCCTCGAAACCCTAATCATTCGAGTGAGATTAAAATGGTTTAACCTTCTCGGCAGGTTGATCTAGCCGAGCTCCGGCAGAAGTTGCAGAGCATGGAGGCATTGCAGAAGGAAGTTGAGCTGCTTCAGAGGCAGAAGGCCGCCTCGGAGCAGGCAGCTTTGAGTGCAAGGCAGAGGCAAAGCTCCGGCGGAGTCTGGAACTGGCTAGCAGGAAATCCTCCAGAAAAGTCTTCTGATTACTAATAGTAATCCCCATTTTTGTCCATAACTATTCCCACAGTATCCATACAGGTTCAGTGTGGTTACAGTTAATTCCTTATATTATTATTTGACTAAGTTTTTTTTAAAAATAATTATTCTTTGCTTTTTAATTCTTTTTTTTATATATTTTTTATATAGTGTTTTCTTCATAGGGGATCTACCTTATGTGTAAACTATGGACATTTACAATACATTTTACCTCTTATGGTAATTATTGCCCATAATTCTTTCACTATTACTAATGTTCTTAAGATGTAAGAATTTCCTTACAAGTTACTACTGTTTGAATAGACTGGTGGATCTGCCGGATTATTCACTCTCGCGCGAAAGGTAGGTCAAGCATCAAGATAACAACTTTGGGCATGACTAAGGCTCCGTTTGGCGGGACTTATTTTCACCGGTCAAGTGGTTACGATCGCATGAGTCAGATCTTAATTATGATCCGATTGGTTGTAGCCGCTTGACCGTGAAAATAAGTCCTGCCAAACATAGCCTAACTCTCATAGTGTGGGCGGTGCGTGGTATGCGAACCTTCGTACGGCTGGCTGATGAGCGAATTGTGACCTTGAAATAAAAAAAAAATCTTAAATTTGGGTAGTTGTTCATATGTCAAGATTGAAAATAGCTTCTCATATTGTACCTATAAATAAAAAAATTCCAGATGAGCAAATGCATTCTGCTCAAACTTCTTTGTTTGTAGATATTATAATTTATTTTAATAATTGAACATTTTGTTGTTTGGGAATCTATTTTTTGTTTATATTTTCAAAGTATTTTGGAAATTATTATATTTTGTTAGATACTATGGCTTCGTTTGGGAGGTCTTATTTTCACAGGTCAAGCGGTTTCAAAATGAGTAGATGTTATACCTTGTAAAATTAATGATAGTAAAAATGTGATCAAATTTCTTAAAGAATATATTTTATGAAGATTTGGAGCACTATGGGCAATTATTAGTGATAATGGTACCTATTTTAGTAACCGCTCTTTCGAAGTTTTGATGGAAAAATATGGGATTAAATATAAGCTTACATCACTATATTGTCCTCAAGCGAGTGGCAAGTAGAAGTGTCAAATAAAAATAGTAAGCAATTTTTGGAGAAAATGGTAAATGCAAATAGGAAGGATTGGTCCATAAAATTAGTTGACACATTATGGGCATGTAGAATTGCATTTAAGAATATTCTAGGTATGTCAACTTATCTTCTTGTTTATAGAAAAGCTTGTCACTGACCTATTTAAATTAGAACATTGTGCTTTGTGGGCAATTCAAAACTTTAATTATGATGATGATAAATATGAAGCCCAAGGAAAATTACGAATATTTTGAGTTAGAAGAACTAAGGAATGAAGCTTAAGAAAACTCTAAAATATACAAATAAAAGGCAATGTTATTTCATGACATTTATTTCTAGAAAAAAAATTAATATAAGAGAAAATGTATTAGTGAATAATTTTTTATTTCATTTATTTACGAGGAAATTAAAACAAGATGAAATTGACCTTATAAAGTGAGATACATTCACTAGGAGCAAGATCAAGATTGAAATTTGAAAATATAAACAAAAAAGAAAGTTTTAAAGTAAATGGTCCACATACTAGATGGAGTGGACCTTATAAAGTGATAGATATATTTCCTAGCAGTGCGATCAAGATTGAAAATATAAATAATAAAAAAAGCTTTTGTGTGTGTTCTTTCCATTGCTACTATTTTTGTATTTATCTTCTTACTTCTATATTCTATATGCACCTATTACATACTTTTAAAGTATGTAATAGGTCAAGGTTATGTTTTGAGAGCCGAACATATTAGTCTAGTTTAACATGATAAGCGTATCTTATACAAGTGGTTCTTATTTAGTCAAGGAGAATGATTTTTTTTAATCTCTCTAAATCCTCTTGTTTTCTATGTTAATCTCATGAAAGAACACATGAAGATCAACCCCACATCAATAGTTGTGAAAACATGATAAGCAGGAGTGCATTAGTAAGAAGGGAATGACTCTTACTTTTTTTATCCTACTGTTTGGATTCATAAAAGCCGAATTTGCAATAATTATCCTCCTCAGAAGCAAATTTGGTATACTTATCGTATGTTTGTGCCCGCGGGTAAGCTGGATGTGTTCGATGCTCTCTGCGGGTTCTTTTTTTGTAGGTGCATTATTTTATCTTTCAAGGTGCTTTGGATTGATGTAGAGTTATTTTTTTATCTTTCCATGCTTTTTTTATAGAACAAAATCAATGTTTCATAAAGCTTCTCACTAAATCCTTAATTTCTATCAAAAATGCATGAAAACTAGAGGTAGTGTTAAGTAAAAGCCGCTTATTTTTTTTTATTGAATTTCCATTACTCCATTGTAAGTATTCTTCTTATTAAGGTTAGAGCACCCTAAAACTTTTTCAAAGAAACTATTACCAAGAAGAAGATGAATATAAGAATGAAAGAACCAACATCAACAATTCAATCTTATTAGTAAAAGAAATTGCACTTATAAATTTGTTTTGACTTGGGAAGCATTCTAAAACATTCATGCTACAAACCTCTTCATAGCCTAGCCACATTCATGCCATGCTCAAAGATAGAAGGAAGAACATATGATGGCTACTTGTCGAGTCCCCCAATACAATATTGATTGACAAATGTCACAGTTGAGATATAAAACTAATATTGAGAAACATTACATGTGATCAATACAAGTAATCTGTTAAATTTAAAGCAAATAAAATTGAAAGTTGGTGGACAACTAATGAAGGTGCTTCCACGAATAACAATCAAATTGACCTTTAAATAAATATATGTTGAGTTGGTTTTGAAGTTTCAAACCCACATGTTTCACCTTCCCGACCTACTGGTCATCAATAAGAACTTTTCCTCAAGCTAACCGTGTTTTTTGAATGGTTGTATGCATGAATGTTTCTTGGAAAGAGACTAAGGTATGTGAAACTGTTCTATAAAAGTAGAGAGAGGCAAGCAATGAATTACACACCAAAAGTCAAAACAAAGAGAGGTAAAGCCTTGAAGAGGAGAGCGACAGTGCACGACCGAAGACCACGGTAGGGGGTGGTGGGCGTCAACATCTGATTGCTGGCTGCATCAACGACAAATAGCAAAAGCGTGTGGGTAGCGGCAAGGCGTTAGATTCGCGGGTTGTATTGTGCTAATAAAATTGTGTAAAGTATCTATTTTCTTATGACTCTGTATTTAATTTTTCCTGATAATTGCACTTTCGTGACCGAAAATCCCAACAATATAAAGTAAAACATTCTAATGGTAAATGTAGCATACACACACAAAATGAAAATTAACCATTGAATTTGTGAAGAAGCAATGGCAATTATGAATGGATTGTCAAACATGATTCTATTGACAGTTGTGAAGGGATCATGTAGACCAAAGGAGAACTAAATGCTCAGGAATGTGTAAGCAAGTGCAAAGAAAACTTAAATCTGAAATATACAATGTAATTAGAACACAGCATATATAACTTAAACACATGCATATATAACTTAAAAGCATGCAGTTAAAGAGATTAGCTCTTTTAAAGTAGATTTTAATGTTCATCCTCACCAATTAGCTCTCTTTAAGTGGCGCGATCCACCAGCGATCATCAATCTTTATCGAAAAATGAATCAATGTGGCAAAACTCATTGCGTTTAAATGTAATTAGGAAGACACTTGGAGTGATTTGAGGAAATAGTAATTGAATGTTGTAATAAATAAATTGCATTTAGCAATGGAATCACCTGAGAAAAAAATCAATAGTCATCTGATTAAAAAAACTTTTAATTGAAAAAGAAATGAATATTCTCTAATTGCAATAGAGAAATGAGAACAAAATAGAATTGCATCATTGAGAATCAAATAATTGCCTCAGTGAGATATTCACAATATGAGTTAGAAAAATGTGATTGCAAATTTGAATTAAAAGTGATTATTCAGTTAAAAATTTCACCATATTTTAAGGGAAAAAATGAACCAAAGTACATATGAGAAATGAATAAGAATATATAGGAGACATGGTAAGAAAGAGTGACATTGCCTCTTTACATTGTCTGTTGAAGTAACCCAATGTACCCATGTTTTCATGGCCGATGTCATAGCATGTAATCTAGGGCAGACCCTAGTCTAGTTACACTCGAGCACATGCTCGAGTGTGTTTTCGTGAAATTAAATGGAGGACTGCAACGAATGCAATGTCGAGCGGTAAGTCGCGGAAGTGTGGCGGCCCAACAATAGCTTCTGTGTGGTTGTGTGGCCATGGATCAATCTCCTAGGGTTCTAGTCTCTCTCCTTCTGCGACGGTAAGTGGCCCAGAGGGCAGAGGCGTAGAAGTCGACATAGCTTAGAGGGCAGAGGTTCTCATTTGATGTTTGAATGATTGAATATTTTGTAGTTCTTCCTATATTTGTTAGTTTTTCTTTTTTTAAAATTATGATATTTGAATTTTGAGGGATCTTCTTCTAGTTCTTTGGTTTTCTTTCACTTTGAGAGATTTTTTTGTTGAGCCTCTGAAGGATTTCTTTGAATATGGATTGTAGTAGGCAAAGCTAAAGAAGGTGAATTCTTGGCTTCTATGTTCAGCATTTGATTCCCGGCTTTCAATTCTTTGATATTGGCTTAGGATTCAGCACTTGAGTTCTTGACTTCTATGTTTACAACTTCAGTTCAACTGCTTGTTCACAGTTTAACTGCAATATATAATCATCTACATCTAAATCTAAACTACAATGCAATATATAATGTTCAACTGTAATTGACAGGGATGTGATCAAATGAAATATGGGCTTACAAACCTTTAAGATGATTGATTATATAAAATTTGAAATCTTGAATTATTGACAAAGAGGACATCTTTCACTCAAACTTGGAAACATTGAGTTCTAATTCTAACAAGAAGAAAAAATCATTAATAAAATCACGATAACGAATAAAAATTTAATTACAATCTATATGATAAGCCGATAACAAAAAGTTTGATCTCCTAAGCTCATAGTCAGTCGGGTTCAGTTTTGTCAAATTCTATACCTAGGAAGTCGACCCGGCCCGATATGGACTCACATTTCACAAGCTCCAGATCGAACTGACTCTGAATGACCGAACCAATCGGTTCAGTTTCAAGATCAGTGTGGTTCGATCGGTGCAGTTTGATCGGTGTGGTTCGATCAGTGCGGTTTGATCGGTGCAGTTCAATCGGTTTGATCGATTTTCTCTCATCACCCGTGTCAAGGATGCATCCCCAATTTCAATAATATTTAATCAACAACATGATGTCTTCTAAATACATTGTCGTTTCCTCTAACAATCGATGCATATGAGGCGAATAGTTTCAAATCATTTGTTAGATTTATGGTTATTAACCCTTGTAGTGCTTGGGCAAGTCCGTTGACCAAAAAAATATAATGAACTTAGATTTTGGGTAAATAATAAGTTTAGACCATTATTGTTAGAACCAAGAAATTGGTCCTTGTTGTTCGGACCAAGAGTGTGACCAAAGGTCACTAGCTTAGTGGTCGATTCACGTGAGACTTGGCGAGAAGAAGATAGCGAGCACGAAGAATCGCTTCAGACTACCTACAAACAAGACTCACGTGCTGCTGCGAGAAGGTCCTGCCATACACTCAGATTTCTGTAGGAACTTCCCCTCATAAAGTCATTGTTGAGCTCGGCACAAGGGAGGCAGACACTGAACTCGCCCACCATATGGGGAGATGAAGGTCCCTTCCACTAATGTCTTGGGGTCCTATTTATAGGCAAATCCAAGGGGGGTATGGTCTGCGAACAGCCCCTCCTGCCTTAACTAGAATGTTATTCCTAGACTCAGACGGGGTGCGTGTACTCACATGAAGGCCGCCGAGTACTTCCGCCGAGTACTCCTTCCGAGTACTCCCACAGAATACTCTTGATGAGTACTCCTGACGAGTACTCCCGACGAGTACTCTCCTGCAGCGTTTTCATTAGTCATTCATGATCTTGATGAATTACAAGTTATATAATTATGATGAAATCATGATCTATTACAAAATATTGACTGCAATTCCGAGGTTATGAATTCATAGGATGACTGTAACGAAAAAAGAATGGAGTATGAGTATTGTGATTACCATTTGAGGTCAGATTGATGGACTTGAGTGGATCCGATTTAGAGATATATAATAGTTGAATTTCTAATGGAACGGCCTCTTCCTAAATCACGTAATTTGTTGTTAGTTTAGTTTAATACTTTTAGGAGACCAAAACTGGATTAAAATAGTATGTCTTACCATATTTAGATCTAGTTGGGCATACATAATGAATAATATAGTTATAAATTGATAGGTGTGGGGATGATTATTTCTCCTGAGAGGGTTGAGTTGCTGGTTGATAGCTCCTCTAATTGGTAATGAATTATAATGTATTATACCTTTGTGAAATGATAATGCATGCGTATGTATATGGTTGGTTGACTGGCGCTGTTAGTGGCGCACTTCGAAGGGTTAGGACGGTGACTCATGGATAACGACATGGTCGAACAACGTATGCCCTAACATAGTAGTTATTTGTTTAGGTGTTAGCCACATGAAGTTCGACATGAGCTATACCTCAATTCTTTTGTTTATACCACTAGTCGGCCGAAGAATTAGTGCGAGCTCGGACAACTATATGTAAGGCCTAGATATGATTAGGCTTAAATATTCTAGAAGTGGCAAGGACGGGTCATTGCCACCTTTTGGCCACGATAGTGGTACCTATGAGACTAGCTACACCACAAATAAGATATCTCGGTAGTTAGTTTGCACTCGATTACGATTAGTTGTCTGTATCTTGAAACTCTACATGATAATCCATCTGACCACACACTTTAGGTTCAAACGCATCCACTCTTCGTTATCGTAGTAAGTCATGGCACCGCCAGGGCAAACCCCTTCACCATCATCATTGGTTAGAATACATTCAGTCTTCGCCGTCGTAGCAGGTCACGACACCATCAGGGCTTGCCTCTACTCGCGGTCATCATCAATTTGAATGCATCTGCTCTTCACCGTCACAACAATTTTGTTCCTAGGGTAAAATAAAAACAGCTTACGGTACGTCATGTGAAGACCTTTTTCCCTGCTCTCCACAATGCATTCAAGATTTGGACGTAGTTTTTGATTTATTCATTACAACATATGATATCCAAATACACAAAAAATGTACAAAGTAAAACACATTATATCTTTTTTTCCTTTTACAAATTTTATATAAATATACAGTAGATACATAGGTATAAATATTAATATATTTTGTTGCAGAAGGCAAAATTGCCAGTCTTCACAAATCGCCTATGTTTTTTTATCTTTTTTTATCCCAATAAGGATTTTTAGACATACCTTCACGAGTTTTTTGGCATGCTTTTGCTTTTCCGCAGTAGTTAGGGGAGCCCTCTTTTGAGCATTGAGTCCTACTGTTTCCTAAAAAATGGGGTTCACTGTTGAAACCAAAACTTGGTCTCAAGAAGAGTTTGGACCCAAGGGGTGTTGTAACACCCCCATCGGTCACGTAGGATATAACAGAAGGTCCGAACAGGGTCCCACACTATACTCTACAGACAGTTAGGGAAGTTACGTATTGAGATCATAATCCATTTCGGATCCTAACTCAAAGTACATGCTAGCTGGAGTATTAAATTGTATTAAGAACTCAACCATACGAATGTCCACTAAACCAAAGCAGGAATGATAAACCAAATACACAAATCGATATGGTCATAAGTCCTTACAAAAGTTTCCTTAAATAGAAGTGTTTTATATACTTCGGGACACAGGTCGGCCAAATATAAAACAGTAAAAGTAAACATAACTTCGCTTTGGCTTTCGAGAGCCGGCATAGCAACCATGGGCTTCAACCTGCTATTTCCAGCTCGGCTCACCTACACCTGCACGAAATCATTCCACCCAAACGGTGGCAATCAAAGCAACGGTCAGCATTAGCTGACCAAATTATAACGATCACACCCCTCACTCGGGGTGGCGGTTCTTCTTCCCTGCAGACATTTTGCATAGATATATAGTGGACATTAGAACGTGCAATTTAAGCACCATTCAGAACAGACGTCGGCACTATCGGTCACACGCCCCGTAAACCTAGGGCACATTATCGGTGTACCGGACCTAATCAGAGTCACACCTCCGTACTCAGCGATGGTCGGTATAATTTGAGCATTAATTAGTCTTTTCAGGCTGAAGCCAAATACTCACTCCTATGGCTATGACAAATTCAAGGTGATCTCCTTGATTCACTCAATGACTCACTCCAAGTCGAACGACATAGGGCTGAGTACGGTTCATCCCTTTGCCGATGCTCAAATCGTCGGGCGTAACAAACCACGACGCGGATCAGCCTCCCCTTTCCCATTCACACGATACATAACCACATTATGTTCCAAGGTTGGCTCTCACGGCCACCTAAGCTGGGCCCCCCCGGGCTCTCAACTCAATACAATGGCCCCCAGATCTTCAAGAGACATGCCTCACAATCACAATGGCCCCCATGTCTCCAAGTGACAATCGTCACAAAACATTGCTCACTCGGAGCTACCGCTGCACAGTAGGGGATAAACTATCAATTCTTCCCCTAAAATGGGTGTTTTCCTAGAGGCACTTCCAATAGCACTCTCACTGCAGTATCATGCACACCCCGCGACTCCGAAAATTACACTTTTATCACGGAGTCTTCTTCGATATACAAAACAATCATCACCAATCCAGACCAACCTGTCTGGATGGGCTTCTCACAACATGTCTATTTTGCACTTTGATTTTGGAGTCTAAATGCAAAGATAATGGGGATACAACCGATCAACCCGACACGAGAATCACTTCCACGTGCTCATGGAGCATCTACCCTCACATGTCAAAACAAAGGACTTTGCATGTCTAAGGAGAAAGATCGTTACCCTTGAAGTCCTCTTTGGAGTCATAAATAAAAATCCACTCGGATGGAAAGAACAGCACCGGGCCGCTCTTCGTAAATCTGGACTCAGTTCGCGATTTTGCACTCCAAAGCTCCGACAACGGCGAGATTCCTCTTCTCCTTCCTCTTCCTTGCTTTCCATTCTCTCTAACTCTTAGAGAGAACACTTAGGTTTAGAATGAGAGGAATTACTCATCCCACAGATTTAACCCAGCAGCAAACGCAGCCTACCGTCGGATCTTAGCGAATGGCCATGATTTAAAACGCCTCTTGTACAGAGCGCTACCGCCGCGTGGTAAGAAGGAACTGTCGCGCGGTATACCCACTCGGTAACTTCTCCGACAAGCCACAGTTCGAAAACTCCAATCCCAGGCCAACACATAGCCGCGCAATAACTACACTACTACCGCCGCGCGATACCAAACTACCGCCGCCTGGTAGACGATGTGTCGCATAAACGTGCCGTTTACGACGAAAGGTCATTACCGCCACGTGGTATCACTACCGCCGCACTGTAGCTCTTAGAGAGGAACTCCAAAAAAATCGGCCATGCTACCGCCGGCGTTAACATTGTCGTCAGGTGGTAACTCACCGAGAACTCTGTCGATTTAATCGACCATGATACCGTCGCGCGGTATCAACCTACCGCCAGGCGGTATCTCCCCGAGCGCTCTTGATATAAATCCAACATACTACCGTCGGCGCTAACCCCACCGTTGGGCGGTAACTCGCAGAATCCAACTCCTGACTTCGGGGAATTTTGGGGCGTTACAAATCTCCCCCACTTAAGAAATTTTGTCCAGAAATTACACTTTGCAGGAAAACACAGAAGTATCAATATTATAAAAGTATATCTCAAGGAAACAGCTCAGGATACTCCGTTATCATAGTTTGCTCGCGCTCCCTTGACAATTCTCCATGGCTACAATTGTCTCATCGGACTTTGACCATCCTGATCGACTTGTTCCACAGCTGCTTGACCTTTATGTCTTTGATTCGAATGGGCTTGACCTTTGTTGTCAAACCACTATCAATCGGCAACTGATTTGCAGCAATCACTTGATTAGGCTCTTGCACCGCCAACGGGTAGTGCGCTCATTAACAACACCTGCCTCCAAGCAGCGCGCTCATTAACTGCACCAGCCTTCGAGTAGCGCGCTCATTAATAACACCTGCCACTAGACAACAGGCTCATTAACAACACCTGCCTCCGGGACGCGCGCTCATTAACACACCTTCCTCCGCGCAGCACGCTCACAGCACCTGCCTCCGGGCAGCGCTTATAACACCTATCTCTGGGCAGCACACTCACAACACCTGCATACGGGCAGAACGCTCACAACACCTGCCTCTGAGCAGCGCGCTCTTAGCACCTGCCTCTGGGTAATGCGCTCAATTACAACACCTACCTCCGGATAGCGTACTCAATTATAGCATCTGCCTCCGCGGCCTTCCCCTTATGACCTCTTACCACCCTAGATCGAAGGTCCTCTCTTGTCCCCCGCGTAGGTCACGACGCCGTCAATGCTTCGCCCCCTCATAATTGCCCAGGTTCGAAGGTCCGCCCTTCACCACCATAATCAGTGACACCCCCAGCTTGATGCTTTGACATTTTGCTACCCGGCTTGAAGCTTCAGCCCTTTGTTCTAATAATAGGTTGCGACATCATCTAAGTCTCGTCCTCCAACAACAAACATCCAGAAAAAACACCACAGTTTCGCGCAAAGCAACAGTGCCAGCACCACACAAGCTAAGACAAGGTTCTACGCAATAGTAATCTATGAGAAACAATCCATATACGCAAAAGGAGCCCAAAGCGCTGTAACGGCCCCTCTTACTAGGCTACTGTCGCAATTTCCATTCATCTACTATAGTCACTAGGCAATTCAGAGTATGACCGTTATATAATCATCATTGCTTATATATATAAATAAGTATCATGACAGAGTAAAAGAAATGCTGAAAAGTACATCCCATCTTATTTATTATACATCTGATACAGTATAGTACATACTGACAGGTGACTGAATATATATATAATAAAAAGGAGTCACCAAAATATCCGAACTAAAATTATAAAGATACTATCACATCAGCTCAAAACTATACATGTAACTCAGAACCAAAAGCTATACTGTAACATGTGACAACCATGAGTAAACTATTCAAAATAAAACTGAAACTCGTCGTGGGGGCAGTCAGGGTCACGACAAGACGTCTTGTGGGCATCCATGACTTCGAATACGGCTGTGATGACATCCACCCAGATCTCGTACATCTTTTCCCGGCGTGTAGGGGGCCTGCTAGCGCTAACAGGGGAAGCCTCCGACTTTACCTGTTTAGTTACATTTTCTATTAGTCAAAGACTAAATGAATTCCCATTATTCCCTTTTTACTATGATGTTTTATTTACATTTTACAGATTTCATACTTTATTATTTTGATTACGTTCTGTCTCATTATATCACATTAATCGTTTTCATCATCTTCTTATTATGAATCTTTTTCTTCTCTGGTTTATCTTTTACCATCCTTTTTCTTTATATATCATTTCATATATATATATTGTTTCATGGGTTGGACTTTCTTAGTCTCTTTTAGACTTTTCATGTTGTTATTGGGTAGTGTTAAGGGAATATTAACCTTTTGTATCATTTATATAGCGCGCTTGCGTACCTTTTCATATTCGCACACATTTCTTAACGTACCTTTTCATATTCGCACGTTCCTTTCATTTCATCATCATTGGGAGGACATTCACCCCACCTCCACTGTTGGGTTGACCCCTAACTTAGCCCATTTCATTTCTTTATTCTTCTACTTTTTCTTTTCTTTACTTCCTTTACTTTAGTTTCATTCATTGTATATTTAATTTCCATTATTCTTTTCATACAGCATACACATAAAAATATAAGCATGAAGAATAAACATGAAAATTACGTGATTACAAAGGGTAAGAACTCACTTTTTTCACCCCTTTTCCTTTATCGCTGCGACCACCATCGTCATTTTGCCTTCCACTGCCTCGAGAAGTCATATCCTACATCGGCGATATTGTTAAAGAGATATAAGTTGGTCAACCACTTCAAGATGTTCTTGACGGGCTCCACTTGACCTAATTAGGTCAAGGAGTCATTTAGGGGGTTCATTGCTGGTTATCCTATCTAGAAAGCAAGGGGCTTTTGGTCCAATTGGCGAGGGAACATTATGCACTAGCCAATTTTGCTTTCCTAGCTTCAAAATCCCCTAAGCAACAACGAGGTTTATTCATTTGTAGTGAAGGGTAACACTCTCTATCCTCTTTTAATTTCTTTATCATCTAGCATATAGCGTCCCTAGCCATATTAATACCCCTAATTTGTTGTCTCTAATTAGGGCAAATATCATATCATAATCCCCTTTTAGGGTTCTACTTGACCTAATTAGGTCAAAGACCTCTTTAAACACTTAGGGTTTTGCTGCCCTAAGTTCACCTTAGTGAACTTTCACTGGTTTAGAGGAAGGGCATCATAATATTTCTGCTAAGGACCCTTAGGGTTTCGCCTATTTCAATCCTAAGATCAAAATCAAGTTAGCCTTTACTAGGGTTTCCCCAAATTCATGGATTTAGATAGTAAAATCGTTACAGAAACTTTTCAAATGAGAATAAACAAAACTTTTCGAAAAACCATAAAATCTCAAGTTTCTACCCTTCACAATCTATGTAAAAACTTCATGAAAGGAGCAAAAGGAGTGGAGAGGAAGTGATTACCTTTCAATCGGAGGAAAAATCATGAAAAACGAAGGAAGAATCAGAGCTCGGTGAAGATCGGCGGTTCCGACTTTCTTCCGTCGTCTGTGCGGGTGTGCGGGATCGGGAAAGATGAATAGAGGAAGTAGCAGCTTTCCTTTGCTTTAATCCTATCGGGCGCCGCTTAGTACCCGCACACCACGTATTTCTAACAACCAGGAGGTGCCAGTTCACTTCATTTTAGCCGGTTCCAGCCTCTATTAGCACACCAGTTTTTTTTAAATATAGTGGTGGTGTCACAGGCGCTATATAAGTGTACAATACGAATACAAGTATAAAGGAACACCCAACTCATGAGCGTGCGAAGGAACAAAGATACAAAATACAGGAGTTACTCCTCAGCATCAACGTCTGGGCGCTCATCCTGAGAGAGATCTCAAATATCAAATTTGGCTACACTGCTACAATTCATTTGCTCCACCATATGGGGGATATTCACATCCGATCTTGCAGGTATCCCATGTCATTTCCTCTAAAAATTGACATGCTTCATAGTTAGCAAGGAGCATTGTCGCATCAGCCTCACCTGCGGGCAACATCTCGTTACATGATAGGCAAAATTCACACAAATCTCTGCGAATATAAAGTGACGAATACACGTGATGCACCTCCTACAAACATATGCAAACTTCACCTCGCGCACACCTCGCGCACTATGCGCCTCACACACTCTGTATCTTGGGCGTATTGCGCCCAACGCGCGCCTTGCATACACTGCACCCATTATGCACACCACTCCAATCGTGCAATGCAACCCGTCATGTCCCACCTTGCACACCTTTCCCTATCCATGCATTTTGCTACGCATAGACACTACTACGAGCAAGTCCTCAACTTGGTAGCTAGCTTACCTTCCGTGCCTCTGCCACGCCGACCACCTCCGTATTAATCACCATAAGTCGTCATGCACATAATCCAACAAAAAGTCTCCGCTCACGACTCACCTTTTGCTCTGGCTCTAGACTCTGAGGACTTGGTGTCAATTGATGGGGTTCCCCAAAATAGGTTCGGTCGAACAAAATTGGCGCGACATCGACTGGCTTGCCGACACAATTCCAACAGGCCCCGTCTCACACGATTTTGAGTCCTTTTAGTCTTATAAATGGTCGTTAAGACACTCATACACGCATATACGCAAACCGCACCACCCATCATGTGATGCTAATAGTAAAATTCTTCATTATGAGGTGCAAATAGTAAAATCCTCTAACATCAGGGTGTAATTAGTAAAATTCCTTGTCATGTGGTGCAAATAGTAAAATCCTCCAACATGAGGTGCAAATAGTAAAATTTCCCATCATGGTGTGCAAATAGTAAAATTCCCCATCATGGGGTGCAAATAGTAAAATCTTCCAACATGGGGGTGGAAATTAAAAAACTCCCCGTCATGGGGTGCAAATAGTAAAATTTCCTATCATGAGGTGCAAATAGTAAAATCCTTCAATATGGGGGTGCAAATAGTAAAATTCCTCATCATGTGGTGCAAATAGTAAATTTCACCATCATGGGGTGTAAATAATAATATTTCCCATCATGAGATACAAATAGTAAAATTCACCCATTATGGGGGTGCACATAGTCAAATCCCATAATGGTGTGCGCATAATAAATTTCCTAAAAATGTGCATCATAAGGAATTGAGCTACAAATATTGAATATGGTGGTTACAGTTTGTGGATAGCCGCGTAATCACCGTAATCACCCATGGGGGCTATAAATAGGGTACAGTCTCTCCTTCATTCCTATATATCTTGTCCTCTAGTTTCTCCTGCGCACATGAGACTTCCCTCGAAGATGTCCTTGTATTTGGCCGCAACAATTATATACGAGTCTTGCCCTCAATAACCTACCTCCATATATTTGGTAGGAAAAAAGGTTGGGATGTACGGACTGTAGTTCGCTTGTTGGGTCGCCTGATTGGCTCTTAGCACATGAGTGGTGCATGTATGGGCTTATCTTATGCAGAGTGGCTTGACCAAACTTTCAACATTTGTATAACGGATGTCAATCCATAGAATGAATCCACGAGTCATTATAAAAGAGTCTTTAACGAAGTCATAAACCATACTTGATTGAGAGCTAACAGTCGATGTGACTATCCTTCCACATACCAAGTTGCCACAATGTCCAAGGAATCAAGCCTTAAAACAGACTTGAGGTCCTTATGTTTCAAGGCTTGATTCCTTGGACACTTTGTACCTGTGATACTGTGATAGTATAACTTAAAAGTTACCTAACTCAAAGTTAGATTCCTTAATACACATAAGAAGGGAACTCAGAACCTGCATAACACACATTATCTTAATACACATAAGGAGGGACCAATGCAAATTGAGTGGTAAGAGTGGAGTCGTCGATCAAAGCAATTTTGCATCACTTTAAACAGATAGTACGCTGGTCATTTGAACAGACTTGAGGTCGTAAGAGAAGACAACATTGCTGCCAATCAAGAGGTCGAGTTGGTGTGCCTATGTGGTGAAGAAGTATCATTGACTAAGAAGGGCTAACAACTGCGCACATAGGCTCCGTTTGGGGGGACTTATTTTCACCTTAAGGTCCGGTTCATGCGGTCGTAACCGCTTGAACGGAACCATAGTTTCCTAGGGCAAACCATTTGCCACCTCGCTCATGCATAGACAACCATCCCCTCTCAATATAGATATATTAGCTTCCCCTCAGAGAAGAGCTCTAAATATCGCTTGTTAAGCTTACCTTCCCTTCAAAACTATCCAAATATTTTATTAACCTTTTTTTTTTCATTTTAATATAGGTTTTGCAAGCATCTGATCTAAGTATTGTTCTACTTGATGGTATTTTGATTGTAGTTTACTGCATATTCTGCTTTGTTTACAACTTTACATTGTCATAACGATTGAATGAAAATCCATGTTTTATTACATTCCTCATTTGAGCCTCTCGCTGGCTCAACTGAAGGAAATTATGTCTAACTCCATTCTGATGCTTGTTTGTCCAAAAAAGGATTTCAAACATCACATAAATGTTATGTTGGATTTGTTGTGTATAATTTTACACACTTGTGCACAACACTTGTGTTCCACAATTTGATCTCTGAATTTGTATCTCAAAGAGTGGCCACATCATTGTGAGAAGCCATTGATGCAAGAAAAATAAGCTAGAGAGTGGAGAGTGAAGCTTCAAGCGTAAATGCAATAGTCAAGCAGACTAAGGCTCTGTTTGGTTCAACTACAGTGATTGGATAAGCAGTGATTTCAAAACATTTTCAGAGCGGTGTGCCGTTGTTTATTCCACTGCATCGCCAAACATGAGCAATTAAATATAGCGGGTGCCCAAATCTACCGCATCATTTCTGCGAAATAGCAGTGGTGTGGAGCCGTTTCGCCCGCACGCGACTCATTTCGCCCCAGCAAAGAGCCTGTTTGAGAGCCCCCGGCTTTGTCACCGTCGATGAATGCCCCAGATCCACCAGAAGCCATCAACAACCTTCTCCTCTGATGCACGCTACATTGCAGAGAGTTGTCGATTACGTTCAGCCACATCGTTCTACGCAAATGAACGCTACCAACCAGCGACATCTTTGGCAACCTCATTTCTCCCTTCCTCAACTGATTTTTTTGGAACATCAAAACTTTTCAATTCAAAGATTTTGATCCCAGATTTTTTAGATTTCTGGATGCATAAACTTGCATCAGACTTGTATGAACATGCACATTGTGGCGAGCACATGATTTTTTTTTGTTGGTGGAGTACTAATTCATTTGAAAACTTTAACAACAAATATTAAAAAACAATATCTATTTTATATTAATGCCAATTTTTTTATAAGAAGGGTTTTAGGTTTAGCAGGGCAGAGACAGAGTATATGAAGATTAAATTTAACAGTGCAAGAAGCACGAATGATTTCGTTATTAAGTTGGGTGATCAAGATATTTCTCATAGTGAGTGTTTTAAATATATTGGATCGATAATTCAAAAAAAGGAGGTATTGATAAAGACATGACAACGAATCCAAGCGAGTTGGTTGAAGTGGAGAGACACGTCAGAGATTTTATGTGATCTTAAAGTACCATAAAACTTAAGGGCATGTTTTACCGTACTGCAATTAAACCAGTGATGCTCTATTATTCTGAGTGTTGGGTAGTGAATTGTGCACATGAGAAAAAAGGTGAGTTGCGGAGATGAGAGTGCTTAGGTGGATGTGTGAAGACACGAGACTGGATAAAATAAGAAATGAATGTATCAGGGATAAGACAAGAGTAACAATAATTGCAGAAAAGATGCGAGAAGCTCGACTAAGATGGTTTGGACACGTACAAAAGAGGCCATTAGAGGCACTTGTTAGGCATTGTGAGTCTAGTCACTAGGTTTGTTAAACGAGAGACGGGTAGACCAATAAAAACTTGGAATGAAACTATAAGAAAATATAACAAAAAATACGACACAATCCCCACTATAGTGGGATACAGGCTTAAGTGTTGTTGACAATTTTTTTATATTATTTTCATATTTTTATGATTTTTTTGTACAATTTGTTTAATTATAGAGAAAATATGTTTGCATTTTTAATGATTTTTTTTGAACAATGTAAAAATATAGAAAAAAAATATCTACACTGATTTTTTTGTACACTATGTATAAAAATTTAGACAATAATATATATATTTTGATGTCACTAGAATTTGTACTCAAGACTTTACACTATGTTTCAATGACATTAACATAAAATCAAAAGCTATGTCAATTCTAATTATTAAAGATTTTTAGAATATATAAAAAATAATTTTAATGTAATTTCCTGTGTTTTTTTAAAATCCAATGTGAGCGGCCGCCCATACTAGTCCCCATGTAGGTCCGCCCTTGCATATACTTCAAATGTATAGACTTCTGGATGATTGTTGCCAGATAGAAATGTATAAAATGGATGCATATACTTCAAATGTAGGCTTCTGGATGCATAGACTTCATGTGAACATGCCATAGTTCAAATGTATAGACATCTGGATTATCATTGTGAACATCCGGGGAGGTTTCACAATATATTCTGAACGTACAAGATAATTTTTTTTGATTTGCTCACATTATTAGAACAAAATCACGGTTTAAAAGCAACATTAGAACGGCTGCTCGTGAGGTGTTGACAATAACAATTTACATTTTGGGTCGCAACGAATCTATCAAAGATGTAAGTGAACAATTCCAACATTCCATGGAAACTATTGGTCAGTTCTTCAAGATAGGCATTGGAGTAATTGATGGTAGGCACGTATTCCTGTTGAAAATCAAATGTCATACATTGATCGTCATGATACCCCGATTCAAAATGTGATGACAGTTTGCGACTTCAATGTGTTTTACATATGTTGTTCCTGGTTGAAAGGGTTTTGCACATGGCAACCGCATATATCATTGTGAAGTAAGTGATCCAAGTAGTAAATTTCTATTTCCACCACAAAGCACACTCCTCACTCTGTAGTCTTATCAAAAGGAGCTTCGGTGTATTAATGAAAAAACGAGTCATACTTAGGAGAATGCCTCGGTATGATTTCTCAAAGCAGTGCGTGATTTGTGGCGGCTATGATGACACTGCATAACTATATTAGAAGACAATCATCCTGCCTGGATTCGAAGTTTGATGAATGTGATGGGAACAAAATGTCTTGTTCATCCAGAGACATACAAGCTAATGTTGAGTTGGTTTTGAACAGTCAAACCCATATGTTTCACTTTCCCCACCTACCGGCCACCAATGTAGACTTTTCTCCAAGCCGCTCATGTACTTTAAATGGGCACAAGCAAGGTAGCTTCTAGGAAAGGGAGGCAAACTATGTGAAATGACTTTATAAAAAAGAGAGAGGAGCCATGAAAGACACAAAAAAACAAACTAAAGAGAGGTAAAGTCTTGAAGAAGAGAGCAGTAGTGCACGATCAAAGGTGACGGCGGGCGTCAACAATCGATTGCGGGCTGCATCAACAATGAAGAGTGAAAATGTGTGAGTTGCGACAAGGCGTCAGGCTCGCGGGCTGGAAGCCTGCAACAAGATGTGTGGTACTCTATGATTGCATGCTCGTAGGCGATGGTGGTTGTGCACAATTGGTGACGTTGGGGGTTGCGCTTTTGCAACAAGATCAAGTTCTGACTTAAATCTCTTCTCGGTGGTGGTGGCAGAAGTTGGTTGTTTGACAACGAAAATGCATTCTGGTTAGAATCTAGTTCATCCGTTTTACAGATTGCAGTCAAGTTCATATAGGCTTCATTTGGTAGAGCGGTTGCATTGTAAAAGGAGCTGTTGTAAAAAACAGGTTTGTAAAGGGAGCTGTTGGAAACTGGATGTTGGAAATAGAGATCGGTTTGGATAGTCTGTGTTTGCAGAGCTGTTCAAAACAGAGAACTGTTTGACAAAATTACGGCGGCGCTTCATAAATATTTTTATAATAAATTGTAGAATATAATATTTAATTTTATTAATATTATATAATTTTATAATTATATATATACACTCCACAGTTTTATTATTATTATATATATATTAAATAATACTGTTTAAACTTATAGCTGTAGATACATATTTTTTGTAATTTTATAAAAGTTTTGGTAAAATTCCTGTTACTCAACCCGCATCCGCCATTCCTCCTTGCTTCCACTTTGCTCCATCACTGGCGGCCTGCCGGAGCAACGCCAGGATACCCCCAACGGGTTTGCCATTCCTCCACTGCTGGCGAACCGGCCGGAGGCGGTGCCGTGGAAGGGGGCTGCAAGCTCACTGTGGTGGCGGGGCCAGGTTTTGAAAAAGCCGTTTCCTCCCGGGAGCTGCATGCTCACGGTGGTGGCGGGGCCATTTTTCCAAGAAGCTGGTTCCTCCTGCGGGCTGCATGCTCACGGCGGTGGTGGGACCCTCCAAGAAGCCGGTTCCTCCCCGGCCAACTGGAGTCGCTTGACCAAGTTTCCACCCGCAGTTTTTTGAGCACGGAGAAATGCCCGGCGTTTGGAATAGTTGGCGGAAAAACAAATGGAAAACTGCTCCTCTTTGCGTTTTTACAAAACGATCCGGAGCCAAAACGGCTTACCAAACAAAGCTTAAATCATATTCACTTATGTGGTATGTTTTTTGTTATAAATTTTTTGGCTTTATTTCAAAAATTGATAATACACACAGTGCAACTGTTTTGTCAAACATGTTAAACAACTTCTTTACTTGAAACAACATTGCATATGCTATTTTTTCAAATAATTTCATTGATTTTCTCATCGCTCTGCAAAACAACAGATTTCCCCCCACTACTTCTGCAATCGCTACAACTGAGCCAAACAGAGCCCAAAGCCCTATTTGGGAGAGCGGTGTCGGTCATGAACACAACGGTGAGAAACACATAATGTCCAAGCCGCTGTATTCACTATCACTCTTTCTCCAAAATGGTGTTTAGGTTCAGAACATGTAGGTGCGCTCTAGAGCGATCGGTCATCAACACCCCAGCCTCAAAAATGAAGTTTTCGGCTCAAAACTTTGCGCCCCAAAAGCTCAAAACATATATCTACTCTGTTTCCTACCACAATTTCACATTACGACAGTCACAGCCAAACAAAGCTCGAATTTGAGGGAGCTTTTCTGTGTTTTTGATGTTTTGCATTTTCTCAACTTTGCTTCTAAGATTAACTTTATAATAAGAAACTGCAGTCGCCTCAAACATGCATTAAAATTTGATTTTAGGATCAAAATGGAACATAAAATAATCTAAAATCATCATAAACGTTGAAAGTAAAAAAGATGTTTGGATGGGCAGCGGGACGCCGGTGCGGGAGCCGCCGCCACCGCAAGGCACGAAAACAAATGTCTCTCCCGCACGCGCGGCACGGTGGCGGTGTTTGCTCCCGCCCTCCCTCTGCTGAATGGAGAAACAACTCCGTTCCCAACCGTAGCCCTCTCCCTCCAATCCCGAACTCCGGCGGCATTTGTTGGATTTCCAGTTGCCGATGCCCTAACAAATAGAGCCTAGGTCTCCGCTTGGCGCTTGCACTTTTGCTCCGGTGAGTTTGGACAAAAAAACCGCAACCCTAGAATGTATGTTTGGAATGACAACGGTTATGACCGCCACCAAGAAAAGAAAACTAAATTCGAACATAAAAGTGAATGAAACTCCTTAGGTGAGATCGGTCGTTCACAGATGATAGTTCATAACCACCACATTCACCACCGCTATTGCCCTGCCAAACAGAGCCTAAATTCACATGAAACTGTTAAACCATCTCATGATTGTCATATCACTTAATTTATGCAAGATAATTCCACTCAACATAGACATTATCCCAAGTAAACCATGTCCTTCACAACTCATGCACAATAGTGAAAGTTCAGAAATTTAGACTGGCATAATTTTGCATGAAAACCAACAATAAAATCTCAGAGAGCCGGGTCGGGAGCAAACTTTACCGAGACGCTGTTGACGCAGTGGCGCTCATCTGTCGGCGTGCTAAATCCCTCGCCTTTGAAGACATGGCCAAGATGACCCCCGCAAGCAGAACAGGTTATCTCCGTCCTCTTCCCGTCAGGATCCGGCTGAGAGAAAGCAAAGTTTGATGTCTATGTTTAGAAAAAAAAGGCCAAAAGAGATATCCAAGCTGAACGAAAAATCTAATCACCGTGCGGGTTATGGCTCCTGGGAGACCTTCGAAGAAGGCTGGCCAGCCGCAACCAGAATTGAATTTTGTCGTGGATTTATACAATGGCGTCCCGCAACCAGCACATTTATATATACCATCATCAAAGAACTTATCGTATTCGCCTGTGCCCCGTGGCCTTCAAAGCAAATCAACCAGATTTTAAAGAACTGTGGAGAAGAAATATATAGGAAATGTGAACAAAGACATGTTTTATAGATCTTTCATGAACCTGGATGATGAGAAGCATTTCAAAGAGAGCAGGAGGAAAAATTTCCTTTTGAAATGTTAGTGAAGCAAATTTTCAGTTAAGTTAAACAGCAGACATGTCCCTTACAGTACTTTCAAAAATTCTGTCCATGAGTCACATCAACATAAAATTCGATAATTGCTTTTATTAAGCTTTGTTTGGTACCCATTTTTGCTCAGATCATGTTTTTTCTTCATCTCGTCGGAGAAATGAAAGTGTCGGGATAACCTCCATTTAGAGCTCTTGGTGCAAAATCTCTATTTTAAACTTCATTTCAAGAGGATGATGCCTGATCTCAGTTGGATAACACTGATCCGCCAAATAGAGCATAAGTTTAACCATGTAGGCTGTGTCCGCGTCTGCTCGTACGCTGTGTCAGCTCGCGCACTCTGTGAGTCCATTAGCACCATATCCACGCTGCTGGCTCCCTATCCGCGCTGCCCTGCGACCGCTCGTGGACCCTGCGAGTCCTAGCTTGTTGAGCTAGTTGTAGCTGCCCGGTCCTGTGCTGCTCGCTTTGCTCCCATGTGATTAGTTCTTGTTGCCAACCAGTCATGAGAACACCCGCGGTTTCTTCAAGCCCGCACAACGGTCTTGTCTTCTATTGTAGCTCGCCCTCCCTCCAATGATTTTTGCGTCCGTCGATGCTCTGACCGCAGCTATTCCCGCGCTGAAATCGACATTCTGCAGGACAAACTCTGACACCTGCGGGAGCTGATTGATTGCAACTCTAGCCTTGTGGCCTCCTCCTCCCATGCCGGTCTCTCTACATTTCCTCTTGGTTCTTCCTGGATTGTGGACTCCGGAGCCACAAATCACGTCTCTCCACAACAGCTCTCTCGGTACTTGGTCTCTCCGTGCCCAAAGTTCATTACAGTGGCAAATGGTGACACCACTCCAGTTCCCGGCTATAGCGATATGTTGCTCACCCCTTCTCTACCTCTCTGCTCCGTTCTTCATGTCCCTGACTCTCAATTTAATTTGCTCTCTGTCAGCCACCTAACTCATGATCTTGATTGTCTAATTACCTTCTCTTTCTCTTCGTTTGTTGTGTCTGATCAGAAGACGCGAAATATCATTGGTACGACGGCTTTGCAATAGGCTCTACACTCCGGATCTTCCTTCCTCCACTCTCTTTTCCATCAGCTCTACTCATTGGCATCGGCATCTCAGTCATGCTTCTCTTCCCATTCTCCAGAAGGCTCTCCCCGATGTATCTTTTTCCCTTTTAATTGTGAATCATATATCTATAGGAAATAAAATCGCTCTGTTTTCCCTCCCCATTGTACTCAGAGCACCGCTCCTTTTGATTTAGTGCATTCTGATATATACGGTCCCTACAAAACTGCTAGTATATATGGTTATTGATATTTAGTTACGTTTATTGATGATTGTTCAAGCATGACCTGATTATAAATGACGTGAGATCATTTAGTTTCTGTCCATTTTTCGCTCCTTTACTGTAGAAACCAAAATGGAATTTACCCGTGCTATCAAAATTCCTCGCACTGATAATGCGTGTGAATACACTGAGCATGGTTTCCAGGTAAGGGTTGCAAGCGATTCGGTTTGGGTCTGTTTGGACCCAAACCGAAACCATACCGAAAAGGGTTGGTACTTTATTTCCGGGAACCAAACCTAAACCGATCGGCGTTGTTCAATAATCGGTGCAGCGGTTTTTGGTTTTATTGAAGCATGTTAGCCCACATTGACTGTCTACTCATTTCTCAATATCAAATTTTTTGGCCTTAAGAAATCTGCACTGTGGTTGTGGTCAAAGAAAATGAACAAGATCATTGTCTTAATACAGGTTGTGCTTGAATCATACGTCCTACCCCTCTTTCCTCTGCCATAAGATTTCATAGAGGAAGGAGCCCTTAATGAAGCCTTTTTAGAAGTGGGATTCTTATGAATAGGAGAATCAGCCTTGTACACATCTGACGGAGAAACAACATCCAGTCTAAGCAACTAATACTCTCTGAAATACTGTAATGGTAACACAAATATAAAATGGAATATCCCATGAACATCATTTGATGAATGAGAATCGTCTTTATCCTCTAGAGGAGAAGGAAGAGGGGATTCAACCCACAGTCTTGGGGATGGAGATTGGTTGATCTCCCCCTGATTTGATGGCTCCTTCTCAGGCTCCCCCTGCTTGAGTGAAACCTTCCTAAAAGGAGATTTTATAGAAAGAATAGTTAAAATGCCTTGGAGAACTACCTGCACAATTTTATTGAACGCCCCTATTGAAAAATCCTGCTGGGTCTGCCACTGACTATATTTTTATTTATGCAATATTAATTTATTTTGGTTCAGTGTGATTTTATCGGTTTTTAAAAATAAAAAACCGCACCGAACCGAAATAAGGTTGGTTATCCCAAATGAAAAACCGCACCTAAATCGAACCGAGCGGTTCGGTGTGGATATCAGTTCAGTTTGGACGGTTCGATCGGTTTGGGCGGTTTTCGGTTTTTCATGCACATCCCTATTTCCAGGAATTCTGCACCTCATTGAGCATCATCCACTAAACCTCGTGTATACACGTAACAACAAAATGATGTTGTTGAGCGAAATAACCGCCACCTCTCAAAGTTGTTCGTTCTCTCTTATTCCAGATGCAGGTCCCCACTACCTATTGGAATTTCGCTATCTCCACAGCTTGCTATCTCATCAACTGCATGACCTCATTTGTCTTTCAATTTGCGACCCACTTATCTCTCCTAATTTCTGAATGCCCTCACTACCCCTGACCCTACGAGTCTTTGACTGTGTCTGCTGCGTTCACCATCTGGGTCCTCCCGTTGACAAGCTAGCCACTCGTGTTGCGCACTACATGTTCATTGGGTATTCACGTACCCAGAAAGGCTATGTCTGTTACTCCCCCTCAACTTGAAAATTAATCTCGTCTGCTGATGTCATTTTCCTGGAAAATCAGCCATTCCATCAATCTAATCAATATACCTTGAGTTGTAAGTGAATATTCACCGTGAAGCATCATGAAAAAGAGACATTGTCGTTCATCGTCATTGGCCGCTCCATCAGTTTGACATTAAAATGTCCTTCTTCACGACAATCTTGTGGAGTTCGTGTATATGCAACAACCCCTGGCTATACGACCACGGGGGAGTCTCTTGTCTGCCATAGAAATAAATCTCTTTATGGTCTCAAATAATTTCCACGAGCCTGGTTTGAGAAGATTAGTCAAGTGGTTCATGAGTTTGGCTTCACTCAAAGTTTCGCAGATTTCTCCCTATTTATTCAACAATGTTGATATGGCATAATAGTTCTTCTAGTCTACGTTGATGACATTCTTGATACTAGTGATGATCTTCCCGTCATCACCTACATAAAGCAACACCTTGCCATTCATTTACAAACTAAGGATTTGGGCAACACCACTACTTCTTGGGGATTAAGATAGTCTGACGACCTGATGGTTTTGTCTTGTCTCAGTGGAAGTATTGTCTCGATGTTCTTCATGATACAAACTACTCTAGATGTAATTATGTGAATACTCCTACAGATGCAAATCATCAGCTCTGCACTCATGACTCAAACTCTGATCAACTTCTCCCTAATTTGGAGAATTATCGCGGCATCGACGCCTTGTTGGCAAGCTGATCTATCTTATTGTCACAAGACCTGACATTTCCTTTACGACGGTATGGTTTATCACTTCATGGATACCCCTCGGGTCTCTGATATTCACATCGTCAAGCATATTCTTTGATACTTGAAGAATGCTTTGAGACAAGGGCTGGTATATAAGCCCTCTACTTCGTTGTTTCTCATTGCATATTATGATGCTGATTACGCTGGGTTCTGGATGATCTTCGGTCTATGAACGGCTATTGCACATATTTTGGCGGGACCTTGGCTACTTGGCAAAGCAAGAAGCAGACTGTGGTTGCTCGGTGTTCAGCTGAGCGGAGTATCACTCAATGACTGTCGCCGTCTCAAACCTTACATGGATAGAAAGTCTCTTCACTGATTTATGTGTCAAACTTTCATCACTGTTGAGGGAAATGAAAAGACTTGAATTCATAATGAGGAAACCCCAATCCCCTCTATATATGGAGGCAGATCAGGAAAAAACAAATACGATAATACCCGATTAAGAATAAACTGCACATAATAACGAAAACCACATCCCCCCCAAGTTGGTTGTGTGATGTCGAACATTCCCAACTTGCCAACAAGTTTTTTAAGAAGAGGTCTGCCAATTGTTGCTCAGAGGGCACAAACGAAGTAACAACAATGCCTCTATCTATGTTTTCTTTGATGAAGTGTCTGTCGATTTTAATATGTTTTGTACGGTCATGTTGCATAGAGTTGTGAGCAATACTAATTGCATCCTTGTTGTCGCAGTATATCCTGATAGACTCGCTACTTTTAAGCCCAAGATCAGTCAAAACAGTTTGTATCCATATCTTTTCACAGATTCTGTGAGTCATGGCCCTGAACTCCGCCTTAGCGCTAGATCTGACCACCACATGTTGGTTTTTACTCCTCTAGGTGACTAATGTCCACCCACCATAGTACAATACCCATACGTGGACCGTCGATCTTCAATCGATACAGCCCAGTCAGCATCTGTGTACACCTCAATAGTCAACTCTTCATTTGATGAAAACAGGATGCCCCTCCCAGGAGAGGACTTGAGATATCTGAAGACACGATGATCAACATCTAAATGGCGGGTCCTAAGGGAATGCATATATTGACTGAGCACTCCCACACCATAGGAGATATGATCGAGTATGCGACAGGTAGATTAGTTTTCCAACCAGCCTCTGAAAACTCAGAATGTCTTCAATCATGTCACCATCATCTTTCCAAGTATGTGGTTGACTTCGATTGGAGTGTCAGTCGGTCTGCACCCACTCATTCCTGAAGCTTCAAGGAGGTCAAAAGTATATTTTCTCTGTGATATGAATATCCAATGTTTGGATCTTGCAACCTCAATACCCAAGAAGTACTTGAGGTTCCCCAAATCTTTTACTTCAAATTCTTTTGTCAGTCTCACTTTCAATGCCTGAATCTCGTTCTGATCGTCACCTGTTATAATGATGTCATCTACATAAACTATCAGAGCAGTTAGTTTTCTTTCATTGTTTTTGATGAAAAGAGTATGATCCTCATTACTCGGGGAGAATCTGAAGCATGTCTTTGCCTTATGAAATCTTCCAAACCAAGCTCTAGGTGATTATTTTAGACCATACAAGGCCTTCTTCAGCTTGCACACTTTGCCTTCAGATCCTCTGGGAGAGAGACCAGAAGGTAGAGCCATGTATACCTCTTCTTCTACATCACCATGAAGGAACACATTTTTTACATCAAGTTGGTTGAGACTCCACCCCTTGGAGGCAGCACACGACAGAAGAATCCTTATAGAGGTCATCTTAGCAACCGATGCAAAGGTTTCCTGGTAATCAATACCTGCCGTTTGAGTGTACCCACTTGTAAGCAGCCTAGCCTTGTACCTTTCCACAACCCCCTAAGTGTTCTGTTTGACAGAGAACACCCACTTGCATTCCACAACAGTCTTTTCTTTAGGCAGATGTACTAGGTCTCATGTGTGATTCTTATCCAGGGCATGCATTTCTTCAAGAATAGCCGCCTTCCACCTGTCATTAGAGAGAGCATCCTCCCACAAAATAGGGATTGAAGTAGCAGCCAAAGAAGAAACAAAAGCTCTATGAGAAGCCGTTAGGGACGAATAGGAGACAAAGTGAGATAACGGGTATTGTGTAGAAGTAAAGGAACCTGACGGCGGATTAGATGTCTGCTCTTGGACTTTGGTAAGGATCGATTTGTTCGTTTCCTTTGGATGACGAGAGTAAACCTGCAGGGGCTTGGCAATAGGAGCAGCGGGAGTTGACGCAGGAGCAATAGGAGATGGAGTCGAGTGATAGTGATATAAAGGAAGAATGGGTAAAGAAGTTCAGGAACTCACTTCCAACATAAAAGAGGTCTCCCCTTGAAGTGAGAGCCCATAGTAACAAAGACTTGCTTAAGCATCGTGTCAAAGCATATATAACCATTTTGAATAGGAGCATAGTCGATAAAGACACACTTGTCAGCCTGAGGATCAAGCTTTATCCTTTGGTGAATATGGACAAAACAAACACAGCTGAATATACGAGGTTGTAGAGTAGTAGGAGACACCCAAAGAGTGTGAAGAGGAGTGTTATAACCCAGGACACGAGAGAGCATACAATTAATAAGATAGACGGCAGTGAGAACAACATCCCCCAAATAGTACTTTGAAAGGTGCATCTGGAGAAGAAGACACCTGACAACTTCCAAGAGATGACAATTCTTGCGTTCGGCAATCCCATTTTGAGCAGGAGAGTGAACGCAAGACATTTGGTGGATAATCCCATGATGTGCAAAGTAGCAGTCAAATTGAGAATTCATATACTCGCAGCCATTGTCGGTGCGAAGGATTTTGATAGTGGTATTAAATTGCATAGAAATTATTTTATGAAAATGCTAAAATAAAGGGAAAACCTCATCTTTAGTCTTCATGACATAAACTCATGTGGTACGGGAGAAGTAGTCAATAAAAGCGACAAATCAACGACATCCAAAAATATAAGAAACATGGCAAGACCCCCCAAACATCGCTGTGAATAACATGAAAAGGAACAGAATTAGGGGATGAAACATTATTAAACGAAACACGATGATGTTTTCCAAGTTCAAAAACATCACAAGAAAATTATCAACTAATACAGCAGACAAAGCGGGGAATAAACGTTCCATAGACATAATAGAGGGATGTCCAAGGCGGCAATGTCGGGACTCCAAAGTGACCGCCTGAACAACATGATGGGCCTGAGGAGAAGATGTAGGAGTGGAAGATCAAACACGTAGAGCCCATACGCCGGATTACAAGAAAATTATCAACTAATACAACAAACAAAGCGGTAAATAAACGTTTCATAGACATAATAGAGGGATGTCCAAGGCGGCAATGTCAGGACTCCAAAGTGACCGCCTGAGCAACATGAAGGGCCTGAGGAGAAGATGTAGGAGTGGAAGATCAAACACGTAGAGCCCATCTACCAGACTACCAGAGCCAATCACCGTCCTCGTTTTTAGATCCAGAAACACACAAGAAGAGGGAAAGAAGGTTACAGAACAGTTCATAGAGTTTGTCAGATGACTAATTGAGAGAAAATTACAAGTAAACTTGGGTACATGAAAGACAAAAGAAAGAGTAAGAGGGGAGCATGAGATTATTCCTTTTTGAGCAATCGGAGATAAGGAACCATCCGCGATGCTCACTTTGTCTTGACCAGACAAAGGAAGGTAAGATACAAAAACTGTAGCAGAGACGGTCATATGATCTGATGCTCCAGAATCAATAATCTTGTAAGTAGAGGGACAAGAGGACGCATTATGAGCACCTGAGGGTCCTTGATGAGCATAGGAAGACGAGGACATAGAAGGCTCCAAAGACTGCTGCTGCATAAGACGCCGGAAGACAGAAATCTCATCGGCGGACAAAGCCAGAGAAGGAGCAGATTAGGTAGTGGGAGGAAGCGTCTCGTCAGAGGCATCAGACAGGTGAGCAGAGTGGGGAAGAGTAGAGCGACCTGGAGAACGACCGTAACCACGACCGCCATGTGGTGTGGAGCTCTCACGGGGTGCAGGAAAGTCATGAAGACGAAAGCAGGTGTCCTGAGAAGAAGAAGCGGGAGGAGCGGGACGAAGTGCGGGATGCGGGACGTGGGACTGGGTGCGAGATCTGGAGACGTGATGCGGAAGGGATGCATATGCGGGATGTGGAGGCACGATGCGGAAGCGGGATGCGGAGGTGGAACCATGAGAGCCCAAATCGTCTAAGGCTATGATACCATGTTGATGGAAATGAAAAGACTTGAATTCGTAATGAGGAAACCCTAATACCCTCTATATATGGAGGTGGATCGGGAAAAAAAAAATACAATAATACCCGGTTAATAATAAACTGCACGTAATAATGATAAGCACAACTCAACAATCATTAGTTGTTTTCTTTTCGGATAGTCAAGTTGCTATTCACATCACCGAAATCCTTGGTTCGTGAGCATACAAAACATATTGAAGTCGATTATCATTTTGACAGGGAAAAGTTCAACTTCGGAAACTGATTCTTCAACATGTGCGGGTTGTCGATCAAATCTCTGACATTCTCACTAAGACCTTGTCTCACCTACTATATCAGTAATTCCTCTCCAAGCTTGGCGCCTATGACTTGTACGCTCCAGCTTGTGGGAGAGTGATAAAAGAAATATATAAAAAGCTCAAGTATTTAAGCCTATAAGGCCTCTCTTCTCTAACTCTTCATTTAGTTCAACATCATGAATTATATTTATCACTCTCTCTTTTTTTCTATAAAAGGAGACCCATTTAATTCTCAATTTCTACACAACTAAACATCAAGCATACCCAAAATTGTGGAAATATAACCTTACCATGTCAAGAGGATGATATTAGATCTTCAATACGCAAAATCACCAGTGTATTATTATAATAATGCCAAACGTTTCTCAATAACACGACAAGTACTGCGACAAATTAATTAGTGTAGCCCATAAATAGATAAAAATTATGGCAAGACGTCAAATTGAGTGATAAAATGACTAATAATAGTAAAGCATAAGCATAAGCATAAATAAGCAAGGTTCTTCCATTATCAACAAAATGCTCGAATGCTCGAAAAATTGGGTTTTAGAGAACTTTAGGCCTTGTTTGGGGACACTGACTCCCACGGACGGTGGGATGGACCGTCAGGTTGGACTCCCGAGCTCTAGTCAGAACGTGCAGCGGAGCGGGTGGTTTCTCCATGCGGAGCGCCCCGTGCCGATCTATACAGCCTTGTCTGGAATCCATCCCGCTGTCAGTGGCAACCACAACAAAGCTCCCTCAGTACCCAAAGCAGGCCATTAGATTTCAACTGTGAATTGTGTATAAACATCCTGCGAGCACATCAGCAAGATAATACTGATAGTAGTACAACATTCATGTCGAATCATGTGTTTCATGAAATTGGTAAACAAGATTAACCCAAAGTCCAAAGAAATTATATATAGTAGAACGATCGCAGCAAGGTCAAGTCCAAGCCTCAGTTCTTTTCTTCTCCAGCGGTGGCAATGGAAGGTGGTTAGACGCGACGAAAGGTTGCTTGTGAACCTTGTGCGTCCCATTGTGAAATTGGATTGTGGTAAGTATTTCTACTCCTTAGCTAGGTTGCAGGTATTTGATTCCACCCCTGGAACTATTCATTGGATCATTCTATTTTCCTGATTGTCCTACACTATGTATATTGCATTTTATTGATATAGAAAAATGCTTGAGATTGCCGATTGCATGCATAATCATTAATCTGCATTGCTGTGTGGTCTCTGCGTCTCAGATCTGCGTGGGGAATGTCCGAAACCCTAAAAACTCCAACTAGAGGAGTATCCCAAATCCCAGCGCACTGGTTCTCTTGCTGGAAACAAGATAAGCACAGAGAGAAGTAATTTTTTTAAGAAAATTAAACCATTACATCAGTAAATACATCTGTAGATCATCACAGCTTCAAACAAATCAGTAACCGAATCAGAATTTTTTGGGCAAACGGATCAGAACAAAATCGCAAGTGACAATGAAAAAAAACAAAGAGCGAGAAATTCGCGAGTTGAAAGAAGGGATTCAAAGGCGTTACTCAGTTCCTTTCTTTCGAAGAATCTGAAATTGCTCCGGCGACAGGATCGCTCTCCACTCTTCTTCAGATTTCAAATTGGACGCCGGTGAAGCCATCGCTTCTTCTCTCCGCTCGGCCGATTTCGCCGGCCTCCGCTCTCTTTTGAGAGTAGAAGCGTTTTAACGCGATGTTTTATCTAACTACAGTGCTTGAAGAGAATTTTAATGTGACGGGTAAATAAGAGCTACTGGATCTGCATTAAGATTCGTGTAAAATATAAAATATTCTGTAGAAAGGTTCGTGGAAGTTCAGTTTTTTTAGAGAACGGTTAAAGTCAAGCGTGATGTGATATGGCTAAGTGCGCCAAAAAAAAAAAAATGTGATTGTTAACTGCAACTCGTAATTGACTAGTCGCACCCCAAAATCTTCCAATTTTTCGCGCTTTTTCGAAATACGCCTTGTACATGCAATTTCAGGAAAAGTGTTCACCACGAAAGTTGTAGATATCGACGAGATATACAACTTTTGTGTTGAACACTTTTCCTGAAATTGCACGTACAAGGCGTATTTTGAAAATGCGCAAAAGCTGTGCATATTTCCAAAATACGTCTTGTACATGCATTTTTAGGAAAAGTGATCAACACGAAAGTTGTAGATCTCATCGATATCTACAACTTTCGTGTTGAACACTTTTCCTGATATTGCATGTACAAGGCGTATTTCAAAAAGGCGCGAAAAATTGGATAATTTTGGGGTGCGACAAGTAAAATTGCGGGTTACGGTTAACAATCACCAAAAAAAAACTCAAAAACCGGATTAGTTCTTTTCTCCTCTGCCCGAACCAAACCCTAAGCGCAGGCACTTTTGAGTTTTTCGCGTTATCTCTCGACGACGACGAGCAGCGACTCCGCCGACCCCGTACTGCCACTCCCTTTATCCCCCCGGCCGCCGGCTCTATTTGAGACGATCAGTGACTCCGTCGACGAGCAGCGACTCCGCCGACCCCGCCGACCCCGAGCTGCCACTCCGGCGACGAGCAGTGACTCTGCTGGTACTATTCATCTTCCCAATTTTAACTGGTTTTTCTGCACTCTTATTTTCCTTAATGTGGAGCCTCAACATTAACTTCCTTCATGTGGATGTTCTGTTTTTTTTTTCAGATTTCGGCAACCGATTGGATCTATTGTCTCTCAATTCTAGCTCATTTCTCCGGTAAAAATTTTTCTTCATTTTTTTTGGGGATTTCAAAACCTTTACATAGTGTATTCTCAAGAATTTTTCCGGTATCGTTTGTAAAATTGGTTAACACTTTTTCAGGTGTTTGCTATTTGTGTTAATGTGTTCTAAAGAGAAATTAACATCGCTTGAAGAGTCTAGTAATACTATACATTTAGATGTCGGAGTTGAATTTATCACAGATACTCTTTTTCCAAGTAGAGATAATTTGGTTGAATGAGCTCGTAATGTTGCTAGACGTATAGGGTTTGTTATGACCATTCAAAGAGCCGATAAGATTGTTGAACGAGGAAAACCTAGGATAATGGTAGGTTGTGATAGAGGTGGTTTTCCCCGAGAAAATCAGCGTAACAAAGGGTTTGTTAAAAAAAATCTTAGAAAAACAAGCTCCAAGCGATGTGGATGTCCCTTCGTATTACAAGGTCAGAGAGACATGTGTTTGGATGAATGGAAACTACAATTAAAATGTGGAATTCATAATCATAGTTTTGTTCATCTAGAGGCACATGCATACGCTGCGAGATTAGATGAAAGTGAACTACAAGTTGTTCAAGAAATGTTTGCTTCGTGTGTGAAACCTCAAAAAATTTTATCAGTTTTGAAAAAAAGAAATCCAAACAATTTTTCAGTTATGAGAACAATTTATAATGAAAAAGTTAGACTGTCTAAGAAAGAGTTAGATGGCTCTACCCCTATACAGTTTCTCTACAGGTGCATTTGTGAAGCAGGCTATATCAGTTACAACCATGTGAATGATAGTACTAAAAATTTGGATTTTCTGTTTTTTGCTCATCCTACTGCAGTACAACTAAGTAACATGTTTTCAAACGTTTTTATGCTAGATTGCACATATAAGACTAATCAGTACAGATTGCCTCTGCTTTCTATTGTGGGGTTGACATCAACAAATTTATCATTTTTCTCCTCATTTGTTTTCATGTCAAATGAAACTGAATCAAGTTACACATGAGCACTTGAAAGATTTAAATCGATTTTAGATGAAACTTCAAAACCAGGTGTGTCCATGATAGATCGGGAAATAGCCTTATGGAATGCTATTAAGGTAGTTTTCCCTCAAGCTCATATTATTTTATGTCAAGTTCATATTTTTAGGAACATTCTTGCACATTGCAAGAAATATTTCAAAGAAGGAAAAGAGTTTGATAGATTTCTATGTTCATGGCAAAATGTTGTAAACTCGCCAACACTACTTGAATTTAATGAGCAGCTCTATTCTTTGCAAAGTTTTTTATGAGGAGAAATATGATGAGGTACTGCAATATGTATTTACAACATGGATTGAGCCATATAAAGAGTCATTTATTTCTGCTTGTGTGGATCAATTTTTGCACTTTGGAAACTGCACAACTAATCGGGTAGAAAGTGGACACAGTCAGCTTAAACGATTTCTCGAAGTTTTGATTGGAAACTTGACAACTATTTGGAAAACATTTGATCAAATGATTAATCTTCAACACACGGGAATTAAACATTCATTTGGTCAAAGTTCAGTTCAAGTTAATACAGGCTACAGAAGCTCATTGTACACTGAATTGCTTGGCTCTATTTCCATAGCTGCATTACAAGTAATTAAAAAGGAGGAAGAATTAGTAAAAGGTGGAAAGCATAATTGGACAAATTGCACTCATAAAGTGAGACTCACTATGGGCTTACCGTGTGAGCATGAGTTAATACCATACATTACTAATTTGAACTCTTTTCCCTTATGGATGATTCATAAGCACTGACAACAATTACATTTAGTGTGCAAAACAGAGGAGACATGCAAGGTTAAGGAAGAAAATGAGCAAAGGCATGTCATACAAGTGGAGTTGGATGAAATACTCTCCAAATATAACAATTCTACGGATATCCAGAAAAATGAATTGAAGCGAAAACTTCGTGAGCTTTGGGATCCAACTACAAGCCAGACAAAAGAACCGCTTCTTCCACTTAGGCTAAAAGGAAGACCTAAAGGGAGCCTAAACAAAGCGAGGAATGACTTCAAATCTACAAGAAGAGATACATCTATATTTGAGCATATTCTAATGGGTGAACATCAAAATGTAGACCCATCTAACACAAAGAAAAATGCTTCAAGGGGTAAAAGATTTCTTGAAAGTGTTCGCAAAGAAATGCCCTCATATATTAAAAAAAATATAATTGATGCTATAGATATGGTGGGTGATGGCCATTGTGGCTATAGGGTTATTAGTCATGCTTTGAACATGGGAGATAATTGGCGACAAGTGCGTCAAGATTTGGCCATAGAAATGAAAAATAACGAAATCTTGTACACTAACATATTTGGCAATGAAAGGCGGCCAGATTTGATGTTGTCTCTTGATTGTAATGAAATTCCAGCACCTCTGGAAAAGTGGATGACAATGTCTGACATTGGGCTTATAATTGCATCATGCTACAATATCGCCTTGGTTCATTACTCGAAATACCAGTCTATCACATTTTTGTCATTGCATTCCGCGCCTCTGGAGAATCGAATGGTATTTTATATTGGATATGTGAACAATAATCATTTTTTCCGGCTATTGATGAAAGACGACTCTTTACTACCACCTATTTTTTCGCCATGGTTGAGATATCATGAATCAATAGCAGAAAATTGGAATTTAACCAAAGAGTCAGAATCAGATGTAGTCAATTTAGCTGCTTCTTAAGAAGGTATGTCAAATCATTTTTCTTATATTGCTTTTTTATAACGTAACATTCATATCATTATTCATTTGAATCATGCAGATATTTAAAGTTTGACTATAACAAAGGGATCTATACCACCTTCCATATCAAGAATCATTGTTTCAAAGGGTTTTATGAATTTAATTGATAATATATATGTTCATGAAAATTGATTTCAATAAGGTAACACACTCCCAAATGTTCTATGTTATGCAGGTGGATGTTCAAGCAAATATTTAAAGTTTGAAGATTTTGGGAGTATTTTGGAGAATAAAAATTTCAGAGAATGTGTTAATTACTTAGTTTAAATACACCTAATAATTTTGAGAAGTGTGGTGTGTTTGTGGGTTTATATAGACTATTGCTCAACTCATTATTTATGCTTAAAATGCTCTTTTTTAATGTTTAAAATGCTCTTTTTTATGTTTTTATTTGGGTGCACATATAAAATTTGGCTGCAAATAAAATATTTTAGTGTGCACATAACATTTTGGTGCACATAGCCAAAACATGTGTGCCTTTAACATTGCTCTTTTTTTAATGCGTATCCAAGAGCTGTGAAAGGAAGTTCAGTTTTTTTTATTAAACGCCGATATTTCGATTGCCGCACCCGATTGTTTTAGGCCTAAATTCCTCCGCCGTGATCTCCTCCAGCGACGCCGACGAGTCACCGTCGGAGACATCCCCTTTATCCATGCCCTTCACGCGGCCGCCGCCGCTTCTCGTCATCCGATCAAGTGTTTTCTTGTCGCTGGGGTTCAGGATGAAACTGTTGGATCTGGGTATGCTCATATGATCTGCAGTGGAGGAAAGTGATTCTATGCACCAATTTTCGTCCCATCAATCCAATTCTGAGTTTCTAGGGCTAGCGTATGAAGATCCGTAATTCTAGGGTTAAATCACTAGGGTTAGAAACCACTTTCGAGGTAACACCGAGCTCGATCTGAAGGATTTCACGACAGGAATCAAATTATCACGCTTCGGATCGACGTAACCGCGTATCTAAAGAAGGGATTTCGTCCAGAAGAAACTTCCGGGACGAACTCGGGAAGAGGGGGAGGGACGCCAAAATGTCCGAAGATCTGGGGGCTTCCACGATCTAATGTCGTAGACGAGAGCGGTTGCCGCGATCGGTTGCCGGAAAAGGGAGCGGCTCGTCGAGTACGAAAACAGGAGGCGGAGTAGGGGGAGGGGGGGCGGCTGCTTCCGTGAACCGGGAGAGAAGGGAAATAGTTAGGTTGCGATTAATTTTGGGTGCTGTTATGTGCAAACCAAGTTCGGCTACGTGCAAACCACGTTAAGTGCAAACCAAACTAAAAAATCATAAATACTTGTGAACCCGTAAAAGCCGGTCTGCACCTAGCTGTTCTGGCAATTTTTTTGAAATAGCGGTTTGCACGTACCCAAAATCGGTTTGCACATAAAATTACTCTTAATTTTTTGGCAAAGGATTTTTTTAAAACATTTTGGGGGTGCGGATAGCCAAAAAACGAGGTGCGGTTAACAATCGCCTAAAAAAACTAAAAGACTAAAATTCCTTATTTTACTCATAAAATAGTAGAGTTGTCATTTAAAATTGAAAACCGTAAGTTGAACCAAAACCGAATCAGAACAACAAAGAACCAGACTGAACCGTTCACGAATTATTTAGTTTCCGATTTGAATTTTGGAACTGTAAAAAACAATAATCCGGGTGTGATTCCTACATTGTATTATCCAGACCGGAACCAAAACAAAAACCAGAACATAATGGCTCGAGCATTTTCAGAATTTTTATACTCGATCCAGATCGAACCGTAATAGAAACGAACCTCAATTTGTTTATTATTATTATTCTTTATAATATATATATAATATTTTTAATAATAATAATATTTATTTATTATTTATACGATTATACCGGCTATACTTATCTGGAATTGGAACAATACTATCTGATATTGTATTGTAATTTTGAGAATAAATAATATAATATATCGATATTGTAATACTAACAATACAATATATTGGTATTACAATACTAGTAATACAATATATTGTATTGTAAATGCTATAAATACAAATATAATATATTACATTTTTTTCAAAAGTATCAAGTTCATCCATGATAACCCAATCAAGCCATTTGTAGATGTTGGTTGATTTGCTATCAATAATGTACTTGAGAGTCATTTGACCATGCACCGAGGTTTCAATGGAATGCGCCTCAAATATATTCAAGAAGTTTGGATGTTTTGTCTTGATGTGTGTCATCAAACTGTTCCAGCCATTTATGATGACATCACATTTGCGCTCCAAACCACAAGTGCATTTCCACATTTTTGATTACGGACATACGAGAGCATTGCCAAAGAACATGCGACATATGACCTTCGAAGAAGTTGGAACCTTTGGTCGCCCATGCATACTCATTTTTAATCGTGTCACCTGCGCAAAAGAGTTGATTTCATTGCTAGGGCAGAACAACAGAAGAGGCTCCTTCGATGCGAAACGATGCGAGCGAAGAAGAGGGAGAATAAGGGCTTACTGATCAAAAATATCGAGCTCCGTCTGATCTCCCATGATCATGTGGCTGAGATTCATTTAATGATTCTACTACGAAAGATTGAGAGGTGTGGCTGTAATCAAATCAAGTGGTTATAAATGAATTGAAAAAAAGATTGAGAGGTGCGGATACACCTCTAGGCTCTAGCTCATGAATCTTTTTTTTTTGTATTTTTGTTATATATATATTATATATATATATATATTAATTTTTTTAAATTTACAATATTATTGTCAATATATTGTTATTGTCAAAATAACAATATAATATATTGTCATTGCCAATTAGACAATACAATATATTGTTTACAATATATTAGAATATATTGTCTCATAAATATATTATTTCCAATCCTTGATACCTATATCAACCATGTGATTGTAGCGAGATTCAAATACTCAGACAAATGTCGCACAACATTATGTTATTTCCTCCCTCTGCGTCGAAGGCTTTCTTCTCGATTTGCTTGCTCGTCGTTGAAGGCTTTCTTTTCCTCATTTCGACGGTGTTCATTCCAGTAGTGTTTATTCTGTCATTAAAAAGTATAAGAATTAGCGTTACAATATTACTTGTATGTTAATGATCATGTTTATGTTAATTTTTTTTTTTTGGAACAAATTTATTGGAATCATACAATATTACTCTTTTGTTTCTATTTAGTGCGCCAAATCATATATTACTGCATACATGTACGTATAAGTTCAATATGGCATGCATATCTGTATTTAAACATAAGAAAACATAAAATTATTGCTCCAATAATTTGAATTCTAATTTTCTTTTCAAATATATATTTTTAAAGAGAAAATGCATTTTTTATGAATGTGTCTAATAACTCAAATTATAGAGTTATAAAATTATTAAAACTATGACAACTGATTACAACCTGATCGAACTGCATAGAACTGGACCGAACCATTAATGATTGGTTCAGTTTTGATTCTTATTGCATCGGGGTCGGAACTGTTGGCATGACAGTTCCAAAGATTATCTGGAACCAAAATCAGAACAAAAACCAGACAAACAAAAAAAGTTTTGATTCTAATTAGAAGAATCATTACCTTACCGGTTCAGTTCACAATTTTAGTTGAACTAGAATCGAATCGGAACTTTGACAGAAATACCTAGAAATAACTTTATTCCTCATAGTGTTTTCTTCTTCCTCGCTCTTTTGCAAAACCATGAAATCCTCAGGCCACTCCGGCATGACCGCCATCATGCATTCAATGACGTAAGCCGTCGGAGATGGAGGCAAGGCGTAAGTCATCGACGAGCTTTGTGGCAGTGGGCGCACGGTGTTTTTCTTGGACAGGGTGACGAGGAGACGGTTGTGGTTGAACTCCGTGTTCAAAAAATTCAACATAGGAGAGTGACTGTTTTCCAAGAAGATTGAACAACAAATCCTTTCCTTCAAAGTCGCAGACAAATGCTTTCTCGAGCCAAAGAAAGAAATCAAAATCCTTTTTCTCCTTGAAGCCAGCGACTCTGCGTGAGGAGGAACATTCTTCAATGAATCTGCAAGGTGGTGATCCGTTTCTCTCCAAAATCGAACCAGAGACAAGAATGAAGAGAGGGATAATTGGACTGCAAATAAAATATTAAACTGCAATTAAATTATTTTGGACGATAAATAGTAGAGGTGCAAATTTGGCCCGGGCCTGATTGTCCGACCCGAATCTGCCCGGCTTTGGTTAGGCCAGGGCCAGGGCTAAGGGAGCTCCCCAAGTCCCCTTATTTGGCCAGGGCCTGGTCTGGTGCCTGACCCGGGCCAGGCCCAGGCATTACCAGGCCTAAGAGCCCGTTTGTGGGGCGTTTGTTGGGCATGAATCTCCCAACATAAAATGGTTGGGCACTGCTCCAACAATTTGTACCCACACCCAACAATTTATCTATCGTTGGGCGCACACCCAACATTTTCATGATGGGCGTGGTCATGCCCAACTTATTTTGGGCCTGCCTAAGCCTGATTTTGTGGGCTTGTGCAGGCCCTCTTTTATTATTGAGGCTCGGGCCAAGTTTAAGCAGGTCCCGATGACAAAAAAATCGGGGCCCAAGGGGCATGTGCCCACATAGATTTTTTTTGTACACAAGTAAATAGCCCTGAACTATAAATAATGCTAGTTGGACTACTTATATTAATATACAAAAACAATAGTACCTTATACAATTTTTTACTTCTCTTTTGCAGAGATTAACATGTGTTCACGAGTTCATTTCAGATACTCACGTTATATTTTCAATTGGCCTGTTTTTGACTTCTCTTTTGTATATATTAGCAGGCGTTCGCGGGTTCACTTCAGGTACTCGCGTTATATTTTAAATTTATCTGCTTTTGACTTATCTTTTGTAGAGATTAGTTTGTGTTCGCATATTCACTTCAGATACTTGCGTCATATTTTAAATTTACCTATTTTTGACTTCTCTTTTGCCGAGATTAGCATGTGTTTGCGAGTTCACTTCAGGTACTCACATTATATTTTAAATTTACATATTTTTGACTTCTCTTTTCCTGAGATTAGCAGATGTTCGCGAGTTAACGATTGATCAAATAGCTAGAAAACGATTGATGGATAAACCTGAACTTAAGATGAGATATAAATGTGAATGTCTATTGTGATTATTATTTTTTTTTGGCAAATCAAGAATCATTACTGTTAGAATAACTCTTGTATTGGGCTCATGTATTGTTGGCCCATTTATGCTTCTTCTTCTTTAGTCCCACATCTTGTATAGGATTTGTTTCCTCTCTTTCTCTCCTATATATTTGTATACTATCTTTGTATTTACATACTCAATCAATATACATAAGTTTCCAGCCTTTTCTACATGGTATCAGAGCCAGGTTCCGCCTCTCGCGGTTTGCCAACGTCTGACCGCACTGTGTAAACTCTCTCGCGGTCTTCCCCCGACGGCTTGTTTCTCGCGGCCTGTTTTGTTTCTAGCTGCGCTTCCTTACGGCCTCCTCTTTCAGTCCGCCTCCTTCTGCCCTTGTTTTCTCTCCGTGGATCCACCTTCACCCTTCCCCCCCCCCTCCTGCTTTTATAGCCTTTCCTCTCTCCGTGGGACCACCTTCTTACCTGTCCACTGCGGCCTCTCCTAGTCGCGGCCTCTCTTCTGTCCACCGCGGCCTCTCTTCTGTCCGCCGCGGCCTTTCTTCTCGCCGCGGCCTCCTTCTCTGTCCGCTGCTCAGATCTGCCTGACCGTGCGGGCTGTCTCCTCTCGCCTGCATCTTGGTCGCGATCTCCTGCCTTCTCCTGGTCGCGCGACTTGTCTCCGTCCGACGCGACTTGTATCCGTCCGGCGCGACTTGTCTCAGTCCGACGCGACTTGCCTCAGTCCGGCGCGACCTGCCTCAGTCCGGCGCGTACGATCTGCCTGACCGTGCGGGCTGTCTCCTTCCCGCTTGCATCTTGGTCGCGATCTTCTACCGTCTCCTGGTCGCCCGACTTGTCTCAGTCCAGTGCGGCTTGTCTCAGTCCGCCCGACTTTTCTTTATCCGCGGCCTTCTTCCCTAGTCGTCTAAGGGTTGTGGCCTGTCTCCATGACATCCTCTGGTACTTCTCCCAGCTCAGCGGCCAGCCCGCCCCCTGTCCATCCGGCCTGTCCTCCAGACCGCCCGGCCTGTTCTGTCGACCTCCGTGACGAGATCCGGATCACTACTATCTCTCTTTCTGGCAAGAAGAACTTTATTCCTTGGGTACATTCTGTTCGGCGGGTTCTCCAGGCTAAGGGCCTTCTCCCGCACCTTACTCAGGCCCCTCCTTCTAACCCTACAGATGATTGGCTTCGTAATGACGGTCGTGTTCAGACTTGGATTCTGAACTCCTTGGATGGTGAGCCCTATCAAATGGCTATGTACCACGACACCGCCAAGGCTATGTGGGATGAGCTCCATTCCTTGTATTATGGCCGCGATAGCCTCCAGCATCTGTATGGCATCCTCACTGATCTCTTCACTCTCGACACTGGCGGCGCCTCAGATATGACCTCGTTTGTCGCTCGGGCTAAAACGCTTGCTGAAGCCTGGATCCAGCACCAGCCGCCGACCACTGATCTTGCTGCTCAGCGGGCTCAGAAGGAAGCTGCTTGCATTGCCATCCTTATGGCTCGACTTCCTTCTCATCTTCACAGTCTTCGTGCTCAGGTCCTGGCCGCTCCTACTACGCCCTCTTTTTTGGATGTCTGCTTCATGCTTCTCCGGGTCTCGCCTCCTCCAGATCCTCCAGCTCCTTCTCCACCGGCTCTCCTTCAACATGCCCCTCCGCTCTTACCCTCTCCTCCCCCTTCTACTCGGGGGGGACGGTCGGGCTCACGGGGCCGTGGCCGTGGCGGCCGTGGCCGGCCAAAGTGCTCCTTCTGCGGCAAGGATGGCCATCTTGAGGCGGCTTGTTACCAGAAACTCGGCTACCCCCCTCGTCCGACGGCTTCTGCCGTTACTGACGCTCCTCCTCCGGATCTCGAGACCGTCCGTCTTCAGCTCCAGCATCTCCAGGGGCTGCTCAACCCCCCCTCGGCCTCTGTCGTCTCCGTCTCCCACACAGGTACTGCTTGTCTCTCCCACAGCCCGGGTTGGATTATGGACTCTGGCGCTACTCATCACATCACTTCGCAACGGCCTGCCGAGTACTCGGGTTCTCCTTATCCGAAGTCCATCACCGTGGCCAATGGGGCGCTGGTTCCTGTCTCCGGCTCGGCCGATCTTTTTATCCACCCATCCCTCCTTCTTCGCTCGGCTATTCATGTTCCGAGTTCCCCTTTTAACTTACTCTCTGTTGGGCGTCTTACGAGTGACTTGGATTGTTCTGTTATATTCACTTCCTCTTCTTTTGTTATACAGGATCGGCGGACGCGGACTACCATTGGTAAAGGTCAGCTGCGGAATGGGCTCTACCTTCTCGATGCCTCTCCGCTCGCTCTGTCTTCCGTCTCCTCCACTGCCTGGCATCGCCGCCTTGGTCATGCCCCTCTGCCAGTGCTCCAGCGGGCTCTTCCAGACCTTTCTTTTACTTCTTTTCAGTGTGATTCATGTATTCTCGGCAAACAGCCGCGTTCTTCGTTTCCTTCGCATTGTACTCGGAGTGCGGCTCCTTTTGATCTTGTTCATTCTGATATTTGGGGACCATTTCGGATTCCTAGTATATGTGGTTATCGCTATTTTCTAACCTTTATTGATGATCATTCACGCACCACGTGGCTCTACTTACTTCGCGAACGGTCCAAGCTTCCCCGGGTGTTTCGGGCATTTGTCCTCGAGACCCGGACACAATTCCATACCACCCCCAAAACTCTCCGTACTGATAACGCTCGTGAGTACACCAGCCACGACTTTACCACCTTATGTTCGGAATACGGGATTCTCCATCAAACCTATTGTGCGTATACCCCGCAACAAAATGGGGTTGCCGAACGCAAGAACCGCCATTTATTGGATGTTGCCCGCTCCCTCATGATCCAAATGCATGTTCCTAAAGCCTACTGGAACTTCGCGGTCTCCACTGCCTGCTTTCTCATCAATCGCCTCCCTTCCTCTGTCCTCAATTATGCGACTCCCTTCAGCATATTGTTTCCCTCCACTCCGGCCTTTCCTCTCTCGCCCCGTATCTTCGGCAGCACCTGTTATGTCCACTGCCTTGGGCCCTCCTCCGATAAATTGGACCCCAGGGCGGCGAAACACATCTTTGTTGGCTACTCCCCCACCCAGAAGGGCTATGTTTGTTACTCACCCGCTACCGGCAAGGTCACTGTCTCTGCGGACGTTACCTTCCGGGAAGACGAACCGTTCTTTCCTGCTCCCTCCCCTACTGCTCCACCACCGCCTCCTCTCCCGCCGTCCTTCCCTCGTCCCGTTATTCCTGCTACTCCACCACCACCCCCGCTCTCTCCTCCCCCCGCTCCTTCTACCATCAAACCGCCCGTTATCCGGGTCTACACTTGTCGCCCTCCCAGTTCCGTTGCCCCTCTGCCGCCGACCTCTGCCATGGACACTTCGCGTCCCTCTGATCAGGTAACGCCCTCCACTGCCCATCCTCTGGAGGCCTACGTCTCTCTTCATCGCCTCTCTCCACCTCTGCACACCTTTGCTACTTCTCTTTCTTCTATTTCTGTTCCCAACTCTGTACAGGAGGCGCTTCAACATCCGGGCTGGCGGGCAGCCATGGAAGAGGAGATGTCTGCTCTCTGGGCTAACCAGGCATGGTCTGTTGTCCCCCTCCCTCCGGGTCAGAAACCGGTCGGGTGCAAGTGGGTCTTTGTCATCAAACATGCTGCTGATGGGACGATCGACCGTCTGAAGGCTCGCCTTGTCGCTCGCTACTTCACTCAACAACAGGGGCTCGACTATGTTTTCTCTGGTCGCCAAGCTCAATACCGTTCGGGTCCTCCTCTCTGTCGCTGTTCATCGACGGTGGCCTCTCTTTCAGCTTGATGTTAAGAATGCTTTCTTAAATGGGGATCTCCAGGAAACGGTCTACATGCAACAACCGCCCGGGTTTGAGACCACGGGGGAGTCTCAGGTTTGCCGCCTTCGCAAGGCTCTGTATGGTCTCAAACAATCTCCACGGGCCTGGTTTGAGAAATTCAGTAAAGTACTTCGCGCTGTCGGCTTTAGCCGAAGCTCGGCTGACTTCTCGCTCTTCACTCGTCATCGACCATCAGGGACGGTCCTTCTATTAGTATATGTTGATGACATCATCATCACAGGAGATGACTCACAAGGGATACATGCAGTCAAAGCACATCTGAACTCGGTCTTTCAGACAAAGGACCTGGGGACTCTGCGATATTTTCTGGGTCTTGAGGTTGTCAGGCGACCGGACGGCCTTATTCTATCTTAACGGAAATACTGTACTGATCTTCTTCATGATGCTGGCCTCTTAGGGTGTAAGCCATGTGAGACCCCCATGGATGTAAACCACAAGTTGTGTGCTCAGGCTTCTGACTCGAATCTTCTTCTCCAGAACCCTGAATATTATCGACGACTTGTTGGAAAATTGATCTATCTTACTGTTACCCGACCAGATATTTCCTTTGTTGTTGGTCTTGTCAGTCGATACATGCACTCTCCTCGCAAGTCTCATCTTCTGGCGGTTGAACGCATTCTGAGGTACTTAAAAACAGCCCCGGGTCAAGGACTTGTGTACCAGACTTCCTTGTCTGTTCCTACCTTAGTGACATACTCTGATGCGAACTATGCGGGCTCTCTTGATGACCGGCGGTCTACTAGTGGTTTCTGCACATACTTTGGGGGACATTTGGTTACATGGAGAAGCAAGAAACAAGCGGTCGTTGCTCGCTCATCGGCTGAGGCAGAATACCGCGCAATGGCTTCTGTTGTATCCGAACTCACATGGCTTGAAAGTCTTCTCACTGATCTGGGTGTAAAATTACCTTCTCCTGCTCTACTTCTTTGTGATAGCCAAGCGGCTATACATATCGCCAAGAACCCAGTCTTCCACGAAAGAACGAAGCACATTGAAGTCGATTGCCACTTCGTTCGAGAGAAAGTTCAAATGAAGAAGCTCGATTTAAAGCATGTTCCAGGGACGGAACAAGTTGCAGATGTCCTCACAAAGGCTCTTCCCAAAGCATCCTTCTATCAATGCTTGTCCAAGCTTGGTGCATACGATTTGTACGCTCCAACTTGCGGGGGAGTGTTAGAATAACTCTTGTATTGGGCCCATGTATTGTTGGCTCATTTATGCTTCTTCTTCTTTAGTCTCACATCTTGTATATGATTTGTTTCCTCTCTTTCTCTCCTATATATTTGTATACTCTCTTTGTATTTACATACTCAATCAATATACATAAGTTTCCAGCCTTTTCTACAATTACATTATATTTAAAAGTTGAAACTGTTTGAATTTCATAATATTTTACATAATTATAGAAAATATATATAAAAAGTAACCTTAGGTATAAAAATAATAATTCTAACAGTGCACACGCGGGCGGGCGTACCTTTACAATTTCGCATGGTATCTTGAGAGACTCCAAAATCTTGTCATCCAAATCAAACTTCATACTGCTTCTTGTCCCTTCCAATGGCGACATATTCATCAAACCGCTCTTTCAAATCTTCATGCAGAATGGTGGTGCTCGTCCATCCGAGTAACTCTTTGGCCGCTCTGGGCTCCGCATAGAAATGCTGCACCACAGTATCCGAGTTAAGCGCCGTCGACGGAGAATAAAAAATATGTTTTTGTGACATACCATGTTGCGAAAAGGGAATGCTTTCTTAGCATCAACACCTACAGATTTTGGATCATAGTGAATTATTTTAGCATCAAGACCGGCGGCTCGTGCGCACAGCTTCGCAAATACGTCTAAAGTCGCATCGCGATCGCTGACGCAGTTGAAGATAGTCGGAGAAGATGTGACGGGGTCAGCGACGGCAAGAGAGAGCATGCTGGAGAGATCCCTCACGTGCAAGATGTTCGTGAGTTGCATCCCTGATTCTGGAATTAGAACTAGTCTTCTGCGAACAATTCCTGTGAGATTTTTAGAGATTGGCAAAAAATGAATATATCCTGCTCATAAAAATAAACTTCAAATCAATGCTAACTACAACGAATTGGTTTCTTCCTTTTGTGTTCAGATTGGATGTTTAGGTTATAACATGGTATCAGAGCAAGCTAAGGTCCTTAGCCCACTACAGTCCACGCGTTAGAGACAAATATCATATGCATGATGGAAAGTGTTGAGAATATACTCCTCGATGGGAATCCGCCGCATGATCGTGATCGATGGAAGAGATCGGGCCACCACTTGGTGGAACCCGCGTTTGCATATTTGCATGCGATGCATTGATCGGATCAGCAATCCGAGACCGCGAGCGCGTCCGGAGTGTTGTTTTACTATTTATATGTATCAAATTGCATATATGATCGATCAAGTGTGCTCATCTCGAGTCAACCTGCCACTGCAACAGTCCTATATTGTGAAACACATGTACTCTTGTGATCTTAATATAGATCTTGGGCCCCTATACTTATGACTAATTGATTTTAGTTTGAATGATTAGGTTCAAACATAGGGTTAGCTCAAGTTAAGCTAAACACATGATCCATTACCATATAGCCCCATTAAACAAAAGTCCATGTGATATGAGCATAATCTTACGCCGGGAAACTTATATAAATTGCACCTTTAATATAAATCATGGACCCTGCATCTACAACCAATTGAGAATATAGTCACATCGGGAAAGTCAAGTAGATTGTGCACTTACGATAAATCACGGGTCCTGCACCTACAACCAATTGATTTTAGGCTGGACGGTTAAGTTCTAACAAATTTATACTTCATGAGCAAACCAACCACTAAGAATATAAATTGGATCTATTTCCTAAATAAAATATACAGGCCACCCAAAAAATTGCAAAAATATTAGAGGAAATAATTTGAATAAAACATAACCAAGAATGTGAGAGAAGCTGAAACATACTGTCGAAGAACCACTCCTCACAATCCTTGTTGTTTCCGGATCCTATCATGTATTGGGGGCGGAATATCGCCCAACTACTAAAAAATAAATCTGCAATATACACACTTAAAGGTGAATTATGTCATACAATTTAAAAGAATTTATATTCCATGAACACTGCTCTCATATCATGCAGTAGTAGACACTATTGGAATATGGTTCGACACACTCTTAGGCTTCATTTGTTTTGGCTTATGGGTCCAGCACGTTTAGGCAAAACACAAAAGCCAACCAAAAAAACGTTTGTTTTTCCGCCTACTTTTGGAATCGCCGGCGTTTCCTCCAGCGTAAAGAAACAGCGAGACGAAACCCTACTGCTTTGCTCCAGTTCGTCGCGTTTGGGAGGAAATCGCGCGGCATCGCAACTCCTCCGTCGTTTTGCCCGTCGTCGCGAGGAAGCATCCCGCCGCATCCAGGGTTGCGCTCAGTTTCGTTTCCATCACTCGCCCTGCGGCTTTCTCCTCTCCTCCCCCAACCGAGCTGATCGTCTCCCACTCCTCCGGCGAAGACGCAGATCGGCTCCATCGACGTCTCCCTCTCCTCCGGGGAAGACGCACGTCGGCAACGTCTCTTGCACACAGAGTGGTTGCACGCGCCCCCGCCGAGATTGGATCACATCTGTCGGGACTCTCGCTCCCGTCTTCTCCCCTGGCCCTCATCTCTGCTTCAAACGATCAAAAATTTGTTTGCTAAACATGCTTGGCATCCAGAAAATCTAGCTATCGCGCAAGCCTCCTCCACTGGTATCTTCCTTTTTAGCCATTAATGTCTACTGCAAGGTCATTTTTTTAGTTTTCCGTTTATGGTTTCCTTAACCGGCCTGCTATCTAGCTCCCCCTTTTCTTTTACTTGTAAAAAATGTAAGCTTTTCTACTTGAAAAAGATATCCCTTTACAAATTTTCTTCAATTTTCTTCAAGATCTAAAAAAACCTGAATTGCACCACACTGTTTAGGGTAATTGGAAAGATGCACCCTCGAATTATAAGGTTTTGACAAAAAGCACAACCAATTAGAAAAGATTGACAAAATGCACTCCTCACCAGGGTGCAAAGTGCCTGTTTTTTCGAAATGGAGGATGTGCATTTTGCAATATTTTACAACTTACGGTGCATTTTGTCAAAACCCTACATTTCGAGGGTGCATCTTGCAAATTATCCCACTGTTTACAAGCAATATTTTACCATGTATACCCTACTGTTTGCATTCCGACTATCCTATCCCTTCAAATTTGTTTGTTTTTATTTCATTATTTTTTAAGGTTTAATATGCATATTTATATATAATGTTTAGAAAAAAAAAAATTTCAGCCGCAGATCTCCACTTCCAAACACAGTAATGTCAAACAGTTCTCTGTTTTCGAAAAGCCCTACAAACGCAGACTAGTCAAACAGAACTCCATTTCCAACATCCAATTTCCAATAGCTCCTTTTACAAACCTGTCTTTACAACAACTACTTTTACAACCGCCACCGCTAAACCAAATGAAGCCTTAGTTTGATAAGAACAAATCATGATGTGTATCTGATTTGTCTTTGCAAGTGTTTCGTAGTGTGCGGGTCTAAGAATCACCTTTGATACAAGACATGCAAGCTACATCAAGAACCCAGCTGAAACGACAAGTCTAAAGCCAAAAATATGGTCTACCGCCACTGCCAGCGATATCTATTAAGGCCCAACGATAGCACTCAAAATATGTCGACATGCATTCTATGACCTGTTGTGGACCAGAAGACTTGCTGTGAACTTAGAGAAATTTGAGGTTGTCATAAATAGCTCAAGAATGAGGCAACCGCCAATGATAGCCCATATCGCCTGGCGGTAGTGTGAAATGCTCACCGCTCTCATTTCCAATAGTGTCAAATCAGATGCACATAAGGGTCGCTCAATTTTGATACCGAAGTGTGAAATGATTTACCGTTCTGAGGCTGAAAATGACGCGGGGACTCGTATTTTGCTGCTATGGCGATAGCTCCCAAAGAATTATAAATATAAATTATTCTCTCCAGGTCTTTATTCCATCACGAGATTTTTCAGAGAGAGAGATGCCCCAAGAGCCTCTGACACTCCTTACCTTCAACGACAAACGATACCAAGGAAGATCGAAGCCATTATTCAAGTGAAGCATTCGTGAACTCTAACGATTATTTTGAGCAACCCTTCTTCTTCTTCCTTTGACATCAGTTATAGGGAGTTTCTTTATAGAAATTTTATCTCTCGTTTGTATTTTCTTTTGGTTTGAGCTTTAATTGTATATCTTTGTACCGTGCGGAAATTCGCCTCGCATGTGGCGATTAGATCTAGGTGTAGATCTAAGGCTAAGAATTCACCTCATGTGTGACAACAACTAGACTTAGGCGTAGGTCTAGGGGGCATGATAAAAATCTGAGGTGTAATGGCTAGAGCCAACCGGTTCTTGAGAAGAGTCGGCATAAAAAATGAAAATATTATATTTTTATTGGCTATGATATTAGCGCCATAAAGATCGAATTTTTGTATACAGACAAAATTCATATAAAGATGTTTTAGTTTTCCTTTTCTCAGATTTTCAAGGTTTTAAATTCATATTTCCGCCGTGCTTAAACTCCAGAGAAAAGAAAAATTAATTATTTTAATAATCTTTATTCAACCCCTCTACGGTAACCTCTCGATCTGACAAGTGATATCAGAAGTATATTATTCAACTTTTAGACTTTGCAACCTAGAGTCATTATGGCTACCCATATGCTCCGTTCAGCCCCTCAGAATTGAAATTGAGGAATTGAAATTCAGCCAATTCCAAAACCAGCAGGAATTCCAATTCTGTTGTTCGGTGTCTGCGATTAATTGGGCATCAAGTATTGGAATATGACAATTCTGTTGTTCGGATGCAGAATGAAATTCAAATCTGGAAACATACGAAATGAGATCATTAGACTTTCGTTTACTACGAAATCTCTACCATGACAAACCACAATGTCTAAATAACCAAATGTGTGAAATGAGCAACTATAACCATACTGAGAGCAAGCTACATCAATAGCAGTAAAAATCCATTATAGCACAATGTATTCAGAATAACTATAACCACAATATATTCACAATGTATTCAGAATGCAATAGCAGCAAGCACAAATTTGTTTATTGAAGGCAAGCTATAACCACAATGTATTCAGAAACACTATATCAGTAGCAGTAAAAATCTAAAGACAACAAATTTTTTATTGAGAACAAGTTATAACCATACTGAAAACATACTGAAAAATGAAAGAAGAATAAAATCGTTTGCAGCTATAACCGGAGAGGAAGAATAGGAAGAAAAAATGTCGGAGGGGGGAAACCGCCGGATCGACGAACACCACAAAGAGGAGGAAGAAGAAGGAGGTGGGATATATGGAGGAAAGATGGTAAAAGAAGAAGACAAAGAGAAAGAAAAAGAGAGAATGTAATTGCTCTGCTCAAGATAGTCCACTAAGGCTCATCGGTGTGGAATGACCTTATATAGTATCTCCAGCGTAAAGCCGTTACACTCTAGTGACACGAAACCCAAAGGGTCGTTCCGAGTCGGTCTCGACACGCGCGGACATATATTAAATACCCTAACAATCTCCTCCTATGTCCGCCGTAAACCCGATGTCGGAAAAAGGGGTGGTGTGTGTAGTGTTCAACCGAACATGAAGCACTCACAACCGTGTTCATCACACTTGTCAGAACATATTGGACGTTAAGTAAAGCAGTTGTATGCATGCATAAAAGTAAACAGAAAAACCTCAGCAGCATCATAACAAAGTCAAAAGTACAATCACAACACAGGTACCAGAACACCAAGTGTCTCATGATCAACTAAAGAGCAAAAAAATCCAAACAAAACAAGTGAAAGAAAGAAGAGCTAAACAGTGCTCCAAGCAGAAGAAAAACTAATCTATACTCTATAGATCAGGGTCCAGCATGTCATCCTCATCTGGATCCCAACCTGCAAGTACTCCTCCATCGGCAGCAGCCCCTGTAATTTCCAACAATGAAGTTCATTCAGAATGAATCCAAACTTGGAAAATGTACAAGTATCTAGTTCTACTTATATGAACGTAGTACAGTATGAGAAAGCATGTGCAGAATATTTGGGTTCTATCTCAGAATCCATTATCTATTTTCAAATAAATAATGTTATGGACTTATGGACATCGCAGCTGTATCTGTGTTCATATGTGGAATGTCACGGTTACTGTTCTTCTAAAGTCAATTAGAACTCATCAAATGTAGAATGTAACCAATAAACAGAAGAAGAGTCAAAACTAGTCAGATTGTGTTATCAAATGTGGAATAACACTCTCCTTCTAGATAAGGAAGACGAACCCAGTGGAAATTGTTAACATCAAATGTGGAATGAAACAACTCACCAGATTCGTACTCAGCAACCCCAAACATCAGCGGAGCACAACACGCTTGCTTTGACAAAGGAAAGTGGAAAAATCAAAACATTTGGACTAAGACTGAACTAAATTGTCTATCCTTGAACTAATGCTGAACTTAAATCGCCTTAAGTCACATTTCCTCCACTGTTTTGATTGATCGGTCTTTAGACATTCCTTTCGTCAGTGGATCAGCCAGATTATCCTTCGATCGCACATCGATCAAGATGATAATGTCTTGTTCTTTCAGATAATTCAGTAGAGCGTGTCTCAGTCGTACATGTCGCCTCTTAGTATTAAAAAAGACATTCTTCACGACTTAAAATGTTGCTTGATTATCACAATACATGCTCAAAGAATTGACTTGAAGTCTAGATAAGGGAATGTCTAGAATCAAATTTCTGATTCAATCTGTCTCTTCGCCAGCTGAGGCTAAGACAAACAACTCGGCTTCTATTGACGATAAAGCTATACAAGTCTGTATTTTGGATTTTCAAGTGACTGCAGCGCCGCCCAAAGTGAAAATAAATCCACTAGTGGACTTGCTGTTCCCAACTTCTGAACACCATGAGGCATCAGAGTATCCTTCCAACGTAGGAGGGTAACCAGTGTAGCACATAGCGTGATCTTTAGTACCTTTCAGGTACCTCATCAGCCGATCTATGACATCCCAATGCTCTTTGTCTGTACTACTGGTAAACGACTCAGCATGCTTACCGAGAAAGCAATGTTTGGTTTAGTGCAACTTGTGGCATACATGAGACTTCCAATGATCTTTGAGTATTTTACTTGATCAACGTTGGTCACTTCATTCGGACTCAACTTGACATTTGGATCAATTGGTGTTTCAACAAGCCTACAGTCTTTATAACCCCAAATAGTGAGGATCTGCTCAATGTAATGAGCTTGACTTAGAGTGGCACGTCCCTTCTCTACTCTAACTTTCATACCTAGTAGGGTATCTACGGGACCAAGGTCATTCATGTCAAATGCTTTCGCGAGAGCGGATTTAGTATCGCTCACTGCGGCAAGATCTGACCCCAGAATCAACATGTCATCCACATATAGGCATATGATGACTGTTTGATTTGTCATCGAGCGGTAATAGAGGCACTTGTCTGAGAAACTGAACTGAAATCCAACGCTCTTTACCACTTGATCAAATTTGATGTGCGACATCCTAGGTGTTTGTTTAAGCTCATAGATCGATTTATCGAGCTTGCACACTTTGTCTCTTAGATCCTTATGTACATAACCTTCAGGTTGTGCCATGTAGATCTCTTCATCAAGCTCTCTATTTAAGAAAGCTGTCTTTACATCCAGCTGATGAACTATAAAATTCTTGATAGAAGCTATGACAAGAAGAATCCTTATAGTGGATATGTGTCATACAAGTGAATAGACGTCAAAATAGTCAATTCCCCCTTGTTGTTTATAACCCTTAGCTACTAGACATACTTTATATCTGGCTATAGACCCATCACTGTACAATTTCTTCTTTAGAACTCACTTGCATCCTAAGACTTAATCTCCTTTCGGCAGGTCAACTAGATGTCAAGTGTTGTTTTGTAGCAGCGAGTTCATCTCTTCATCGATGGTTTCTGCCAACATTAACGCATCTCTAGATCGCATTGTTTCCTGATAGAAGAATGGATCATTCTCTAAGTAGTAGGTGACGAAATTCTCATCAAAATTCTTAGAGATTCTATCTCTTGTAGATACTCTAAGAGGAATAGGTTCCACCTCTAGAGGTTGGGGAGCAGTGCCAAAGGGGCCAGCTTCAGTTCTATAGTAGCTTCTGAAATCATGTCAGTAGACCCGAAAACGGTCAAGTCATGATCTTTGATAAATTTGTGTTCAAACAAAATAGCATCTCTAGACTCTATCACTGTATTAGTGGATAGATCCAGAAACCTGTCAGCTGCACTATCTTCTGCACTACCTAGATAAACGCAGGTCGTTGTTCTAAGTCCCACCTTAGGTCTCTTAGAGTCTTGTATTTTTACATAAACGATACAACCACAAGTCTTTAGAGTGTCATATCTACAAGGATGACCATGCCACAACTCGTATGGAGTAGAGTTGAGCTTTGAGTGAGACACTCGATTTAGAATGTGATTTGCAGTTAATACTGCTTCCCCCCAAAAGAAATTAGGCATGTCAGCTGTGAGGAGCATAAAGTTCAACATTCCTGTTAAAGTTCTATTTTTACGCTCAGCAACACCATTCGACTGGGGTGAGTAAGGAGCTGTAGTTTCTAGGATTATACCCTAAGAGGCACAAAAGTGCTTAAACCCAGTTGCAGTGTACTCTCCTCCTCGATCACTTCTAAATCTCTTAATCTTTAGATTTAATTGATTTTCTACCCGAGATTTAAAGATCTTAAAGATCTCGAATGTCTCATCTTTCGATTTTAATAGATAAACATGACAATATCTGGAAAAATCGTCGATGAATGTGATTAGATATTTTCTTTCCCCTCTATTGGCGTGACTACGAAAGTCACAGAGGTCGGAATGTATCAACTTCAGAAGTTGTGTGCTCCTAGAAACTGTCTTGTAAGGGTTTCTAGTGATCTTAGTTTGGGCACAAACCTCACACCTATCAAATTGAATAGAAATATCTAATTGGATGCTTTGACTTTTAGCTAGATCTCACATTTTCTTATATTGGATATATTCAAGTCTATTGTGTAATAACTTTGGATCAATCAGAGTTAAACTCACTTGATTTATGCACTCGTTATCTAAGCTAAGTTTATACATACCATTGATCAGGTAAGCGCAACCAAAGTAGTGAGAATTAACAATAAATGTCATTCTACCGTTTATGGTTGTGAAAGACATCTCAGGTTTATCAAACAAACTCATAAAAATCAAATTCTTAGTTAAATTAGGAACTAGTTTAACATGTTGTAAAATTAAAATTTTACCTGAGGAGAGAACTAGCTCTGCAGTCTCAGCATGAGTAACATCAGTCGCTCCTCCATTGCAATTTTCGACTATATCCTTGACCGCTGTGACCTTTGAGAGAAGACCCATGTCATTTGTGACGTGACAGGTAGCACCACTGTCCAGCCACCACTCAGAAGACGTATTGTGATGACTACTCCCAATCATAGTCACGAAGGACTTAGGATTGGAGTCGTCGACCACCATGTGCGCCATATTTTGTGGGGCTTCCTCCTTCTGTTTCTTCAGACTCCTGCATTCAACGGACCAGTGACCTCATTTGCCGCAGTTGTGGCATTTGCCCTTCTTCCTTTTGAGAGAAGGCTTTTTGACCGTCAACGGTGCTGGGGTATCACCCTTAGGTGTCGGGAGCTTCTGAGAAGGCTTACTAGGACGTGAAACAAAGTTGACAGCCTGTGAGGGCTGCGCGACCTGCTCTAAGCTTTTCCCAGCAATGTTTTGGTCCTCAATATGGATGAACATTTTGAGTTCGTCCAAACTGATCTTCTCTTTCAGTCGGTGCATCTCGGTCTTGAAAAAGAGCCACTCAAAAGGCAGCTTACTCAGAATCATGTACACAAAGAGGCTGTCGTCTATCTTCGAATGATCATCATCCAGCTTCTGACACAGATTGACCAACTCCTAGAGTTGAGAAGTGATAGGCAAGTTCGCTTTGAATTTGAAGTTGAAGAACTTCTCTCCAATGAACGACTTTGACAATTTTTCCTCCTTCTGGAAATGCACGTTCAGTCGATCTCATATCTCCTTTGCAGATTTGTAAGCGTGGTAAGTCAACGCAAGACGGGGATTCAGGGAATTCAACAGGTAATCCCTGCAGAAATCCTCATCCTTGTTCCACTAGTACTCGTTCACGTCCTCGACGGTAGAAGCGAAATCGCTCTGAACGGTGCAGAAAATCTCGCGTTCCTTCATTCCTAGTGGGACTTGAATTTTTCAACTGAGAAAGTCAGAGACATCGAACGATTCCAGTTTTATGGTGTCGAGCGCGCTTTTCTTCGACATATTTCTAGATTTAAACAGAAATCAAAATTCTAGAAAAAGATCACCTGAGCCGCGAAGACATCAGAAGATCTTCGGATCCAATACAGAAAAATTATTTTGCTTCTCCTTCCGGCTGAACGCAGTCACCGAAAAACTAAATCCAAGCAACGGTAATTCCACCTGTAACCGTACACAAGATCGAGGTGTCCTCTTCTCTATGTAGCACAAAGAAGACTGGAAATCATTGGATTTGTAATATTTCCTCTCCTAAAGAAGAGGAGTGCAAATCTGAACTATAAGATGATGAAATCACCAACTCTGTTTCTCAGCAATCAAGCACTAACAAATCAAAAAGCAATGGATCTTGGAATGAAATCCTTTGGTCAATAGTGGAATTCTCTGATAGGGAGATCTAATAGAGAGACCCGGAAAATAAAAAAGAACTCTGCTGCAATCTCCTTCCAAAGGCAACAATCTGCACAGCAACGCTAGTCGAGCTCACAAAGGCAAACTGGATCTGGCACTGAAAGGAACTTCCACATCCAGATCTCACGATGCGGAAACAGATCCAGCGACCAAATCTGGACAGGTCGACGCAGCTTATTCCTGATCTGTTGTTGGAGTCGGCCGGATCTGCACAGTCACCGGGGAAGCCTTCTCCTATTACTGTTCTACAACAGGAGAATAAGAGATAAGAGATCTCACACAGGAAGAACAATACGGGACAGATTTGACCAATTCGCTATTCTTCCCTTCCCGATCTGCGGCCACAACGGAAGAAAATCGCGACGAATAGATCGAGAAATTTCTCTCGGCTTCGGCAGCGGGCGATCTACTGGCGGCGAAAATCGGTAACGAGAGCGGGCAATCTACTATCTTCTTCCTTGCCGTGAGCACAGGAGCAACGCCGATAACGAAGAACGAGAAACCCCTCTCGCCGACGGCTGTTACTTGCGATTTGGATGAGAAAACTCGCGAAAACGACGGCTAGATCTGAGAAATTCCGATCGGGAGCGAAGGGAGAGAGCGGCGGACAGGAAAACACTAAGCAGAGCGCAAAATCTATCATGAGAATGTAATTGTTCCGCTCAAGATAGTCCACTAATGCTCATCGGTGTGGAATGACCCTATATAGTATCTCCAACGTAGAGCCGTTACACTCTAGTGACACGAAACCCAAAGGGTCGTTTCGAGTCGGTCTCGACACGCGCGGACATATATTAAATACCCTAACAAAGAAGAAGACGAGGAAGAGAAGAAGAAGAGGAAGCAGATCGGGGGCATCAAAAGATTGTCGGGCTTGCTCTCCTCGCCGAAAACCTGGGAAAGAGGAGGACGTCCGACGAAGAAAAAGAAGAAAGTGGAGGGGGAGAGGAGGTGTTTACCGGCGACATCGAAGATAGGCAATGATTGGAGGCAGCGGATCCAGCGACCTGGCGATAGGATTGTCGGGCTTGCTCTCCTCGCTGAAAACCTGGGAAAATTCAGCATGAACCCAAAGAATTGGGCATATCGCATTTTTAAAACATAGGGATTTCAAGGAATGTCAATTCCAAGCCATTTCTAAGGTGCTGAGGCTAAGACAAACAACTCGGCTTCCATTGACGATAAAGCTATACAAGTCTGTCTTTTGGATTTTCAAGTGACTGCAGCGCCACCCAAAGTGAAAATAAATCCACTAGTGGACTTGCTGTTCCCAACTTCTGAACACCATGAGACATCAGAGTATCCTTCCAACGTAGGAGGGTAACCAGTGTAGCACAGAGCGCGATCTTTAGTACCTTTCAGGTACCTCATCAGCCGATCTATGACATCCCAATGCTTTTTGTCTGGACGACTGATAAACGACTCCGCATGCTTACCGAGAAAGCAATGTTTGGTCTAGTGCAACTTGTGGCATACATGAGACTTCCAATAATCTTTGAGTATTTTACTTGATCAACGTTGGTCCCTTCATTCAGACTCAACTTGACATTTGGATCAATTGGTGTTTCAACAAGCCTACAGTCTTTATAACCCCAAATAGTGAGGATCTGCTCAATGTAATGAGCTTGACTTAGAGTGACACGTCCCTTGTCTACTCTAACTTTCATACCTAGTAGGGTATCTACGGGACCAAGTTCCTTCATGTCAAATGCTTTCGCGAGAGCGGATTTAGTATCCGTCACTGCGGCAAGATCTGACCCCAGAATCAACATGTCATCCACATATATGCATATGATGACTATTTGATTTGCCATCGAGCGGTAGTAGAGGCACTTGTCTGAGAGAATGGACTGAAATCCAACGCTTTTTACCACTTGATCAAATTTAATGTGCGACATCCTAGGTATTTGTTTAAGCTCATAGATCGATTTATCGAGCTTGCACACTTTCTCTTAGATCCTTATGTACATAACATTCAGGTTGTGTCATGTAGATCTCTACATCAAGCTCTCCATTTAAGAAGGCTGTCTTTACATCCAGCTGATGAACTATAAAATTCTTGATAGAAGCTATGACAAGAAGAATCCTTATAGTGGATATGTGTCATACAAGTGAATAGACGTCAAAATAGTCAATTCCCCCTTGTTGTTTATAACCCTTAGCTACTAGACGTGCTTTATATCTCGATATAAACTCATCACTGTGCAATTTCTTCTTCAGAACTCACTTGCATCCTAAGACTTTATCTTCTTTCGGCAGGTCAACTAGATGTCAAGTGTTGTTTTGTAGCAGCGAGTTCATCTCTTCATCGATGGTTTCTGCCAACATTAACGCATCTCTAGATCGCATTGCTTCCTGATAGGAGAATGGATCATCCTCTAATGTGGTAGGTGACGAAATTCTCACCAAAATTCTTAAGGATTCTATGTCTTGTAGATACTCTAAGAGGAACAAGTTCCACCTCTAGAGGTTGGGGAGCAGTGCCAAAGGGGTCAGCTTCAGGTTCTATAGTAGCTTCTGAAATCATGTCAGTAGACCCGAAGACGGTCAAGCCATGATCTTTGATAAATTTGTGTTCAAACAAAATAGCATCTCTAGACTCTATCACTGTATTAGTGGATAGATCCAGAAACCTGTCAGCTGCACTATCTTCTGCACTACCTAAATAAACGCATGTCGTTGTTCTAAGTCCCACCTTAGATCTCTTAGAGTCTTGTATTCTTACATAAACGATACAACCCCAAGTCTTTAGAGTGTCATATCTACAAGAATGACCATGCCACAACTCGTATGCAGTAGAGTTGAGCTTTGAGTGAGGCACTCGATTTAGAATGTGATTTGCAGTTAAAACTGCTTCCCCCCAAAAGGAATTAGGCATGTCAGCTGTGAGGAATATAAAGTTCAACATTTATGTTAAAATTCTATTCTTACGTTCAGTAACACCATTCGACTGGGGTGAGTAAGGAGCTGTGGTTTCTAGGATTATACCCTAAGAGGCACAAAAGTCCTTAAACCCAGTTGCAGTGTACTCTCCTCCTCGATCACTTCTAAGTCTCTTAATCTATAGATTTAATTGATTTTATACCCGAGATTTGAAGATCTTAAAGGTCTCGAATGTCTCATCTTTCGATTTCAATAGATAAACATGACAATATCTAAAAAATCGTCGATGAATGTGATTAGATATTTCCTTCCCCCTCCAGTGGCGTGACTACGAAAGTCACAGAGGTCAGAATGTATCAATTCCAGAAGTTGTGTGCTCCTAGAAACTGTCTTGTAAGAGTTTCTAGTGATCTTAGTTTGAGCACAAACCTCACACCTATCAAATTGAATAGAAAGATCTAATTGGATGTTTTGACTTTTAGCTAGATCTCACATTTTTTTTATAGTGGATATGTCCAAGTCTATTGTGTAATAACTTTGGATCAATCAGAGTTAAACTCACTTGATTTATGCACTTGTTAACTAAGCTAAGTCTATACATACCATTGATCAGATAATCGCAACCAAAGTAGTGAGATTTAACAGTAAATGTCATTCTACCGTTCATGGTTGTGAAAGACATCCCAGTTTTATCAAGCAAACTCATAAAAATCAAATTCTTAGTTAAATTAGGAACTACTTTAACATGTTGTAAAATTAAAATATTATCTGAGGAGAGGACTAGCTCTGCAGTCCCAGCATGAGTAACATCAGTCGCTCCTCCATTGCAATTTTCGACTATATCCTTGACCGCTGTGACCTTTGAGAGAAGACCCATGTCATTTGTGACGTGACAGGTAGCACCACTGTCCAGCCACCACTCAGAAGACGTATTGTGATGACTACTCCCAATCATAGCCACGAAGTACTTCGGATCGAAGTTGTCGACCACCATGTGCGCCACATTTTGTTGGGCTTTCTCCTGTTTCTTCGGACCCCTGCATTCAGCGGCCCAGTGACCTCATTTGCCGCAGTTGTGGCATTTGCACTTCTTCCTTTTGAGAGAAGGTTTTTTGACCGCCAACGGTGCTGGGGTATCACCCTTAGGTGTCGGGGGCTTCTGAGAAGGCTTACTCGGAAGTGAAATGAAGTTGACAGCCTGTGAGGGCTGCGCGACCTGCTCTAAGCTTTTCCCAGCAATGTTTTGGTCCTCAATATGGATGAACCTTTTGAGTTCGTCCAAACTGATCTTCTCTTTTAGTCGGTGCATCTCGGTCTTGAAAAAGAGCCACTCAAAAGACAGCTTACTCAGAATCATGTACACAAAGAGACTGTCGTCCATCTTCGAATGATCATCATCCAGCTTCTGACGCAGGTTGACCAGCTCCTAGAGTTGAGAAGTGATAAACACGTTCGCTTTGAATCTGAAGTTGAAGAACTTCTCTCCAATGAACGACTTTGACAATCCTTCCTCCTTCTGGAAATGCACGTTCAGTCGATCTCATATCTTCTTTGCAGATTTGAAAGCGTGGTAGGTCAACGCAAGACGGGGATTCAGGGAATTCAACAGGTAATCCCTGCAGAAATCCTCATCCTTGTTCCACTAGTACTCGTTCACATCCTCGACGATAAAAGCGAAATCGCTCTGAACGGTGCAGAAAATCTCGCGTTCTTTCATTCCTAGTGAGAGTTGAATTTTTCAACTGAGAAAGTCAGAGGCGTCGAACGATTGCAGTTTTATGGTGTTGAGCGCGCTTTTCTTCGACACATTTCTAGATTTAAACAGAAATCAAAATTCTAAAAAGAGATCACCTGAGCCGCGAAGACATCAGAAAATCTTCAGATCCAATCCAAAAAAATTATTTTGCTTCTCCTTCCGGCTGAACGCAGTCACCGAAAAACTAAATCCAAGCAACGGTAATTCCACTTGTAACCGTACACAAGATCGAAGTGTCCTCTTCTCTATGTAGCACAAAGAAGACTGGAAATCATTGGATTTGTAATATTTCCTCTCCTAAAGAAGAGGAGTGCAGATCTGAACTATAAGATGATGAAATCCCCAACTCTGTTTCTCAGCAATCAGGCACTAACAAATCAAAAAAGCAATGAATCTTGGAATGAAATCCTTTGGTCAATAGTGGAATTCTCTGAAAGGGAGATCTAATAGAGAGACCCGGAAAATAAAAAAGAACTCTGCTGCAATCTCCTTCCAAAGGCAACAATCTGCACAACAACGCTAGTCGAGATCACAAGAGTCAAACTGGATCTGGCACTGAAAGGAACTTCCACATCCAGATCTCACGATGCGGAAACAGATCAAGCGACCAAATCTGGACAGGTCGACGCAGCTTCTTCCTGATCTGTTGTTGGAGTCGGCCGGATCTGCACAGTCACCGGGGAACCCTTCTCCTATTACTGTTCTACAACAGGAGAATAAGAGATGAGAGATCTCACACAGGAAGAACAATACGGGACAGATTTAACCGATCGCTATTCTTCCCTTCCCGATCTGCGGCCACAACGGAAGAAAATCGCGACGAATAGATCGAGAAATTTCTCTCGGCTGCGGCAGCGGGCGATCTGCTGGCGGCGAAAATCGGTAACGAGAGCGGGCAATCTACTGTCTTCTTCCTTGTCGTGAGCACAGGAGCAGCGCCGATAATGAAGAACAAGAAACCCCTCTCGCCGGCGGCTGTTACTTGCGATCTGGATGAGAAAAATCGCGAAAACGACGGCTAGATCTGAGAAATTCCGATCGGGAGCGGAGGGAGAGAGCGGCGGACAAGAAAACACTAAGCAAAGCGCAAAATCTATCACGAGAATGTAATTGCTCCGCTCAAGATAGTCCACTAAGGCTCATCGGTGTGGAATGACCTTATATAGTATCTCCAACGTAGAGCCGTTACACTCTAGTGACACGAAACCCAAAGGGTCGTTCCGAGTCGGTCTCGACACGCGCGGGCATATATTAAATACCCTAACAAAGAAGAAGACGAGGAAGAGAAGAAGAAGAGGAAGCAGATCGGGGGCATCAAAAGATTGTCGGGTTTGCTCTCCTCGCCGAAAACCTGGGAAAGAGGAGGACGTCCGACGAAGAAAAAGAAGAAAGTGGAGGGGGAGAGGAGGTGTTTACCGGCGGCATCGAAGATAGGTAATGATTGGAGGCAGCGGATCCAGCGACCTGGCGATAGGATTGTCGGGCTTGCTCTCCTCGCTGAAAACCTGGGAAAATCCAGCATGAACCCAAAGAATTGGGCATATCGCGTTTTTAAAAACATAGGGATTTCAAGGAATGTCAATTTCAAGCCATTTCTAGGGTGCTGAACACCTGAAATGAAGTCAAACCTCTCAATTCCAATTCCAAAATTCCAATTCCGAGGGCCGAATGAAGCCTTAGAGAATGATCAAATCTTAACGATGAATTTTTGTTAGTCTCTCCGCAATTCACCGGGACCCATTATCATGATTGGAAAATATTAATGAGAAACCTCCTTATTTCTGTAAGTATTGAGGTATGAAATATAATCATTAATAATTATGTCGCAAGTTCGTTTTAAGGAGAAATGTTTATATTTATAAGCCTACAAGTGAATTTAATGAGATTGAAAAAAATGAATTTAGTTATAAGTGAGATAATGACTCGAGATAAAGAATTTTATAAGCGATTAGATATTAAAGATAAAGAGCGTAATATATAAAAAATTGCCCGAGTTAAAGAGAGGAAGACGAGATTTACGTCAAGTTAAATGCATAAAAGATGAAACAGATACAGTTTTGACGGATAACGTGACTAATAAAGAATGATGAAAAAAAAACTTTTATCAACTTTATAATGAAACAAAAAACAATGAACTGAACTTGAAAAAGTTAAGTAAATTGTAGTATAAGAATATAACGTTTATCGTAAAATTTAAGTATCAGAGGTAAATGATGTCCTAAAGAAGATGAAAAATGGAAAGACGGTTGAGTTAGACGGTATACTCATCCAAGTATGAAAATGTCTACAAAAAGAAGAAATTTTGTAGCTTACATGATTATTCAAAAAAATACTGAAGTCAAAGAGAATGTTAAACTAACGAAGAAAAAATATTTTGATACCTTTGTATAAAAACTATGTCATTGGCATAGGGGTGAGCCGAGGCTATAGGCCCGGCTAGTAATGCTCAAGCGGAACAATCCAGTCGGGGACTGAGAATGGTGGTGGACTAGTGGAGTTCACCGTTGAGGTGCTTTATGCACTATAATATGCCTGTGATGGTAAAAAGGTGGGACTCGGGGTAACCCGGTACACCCTTAAGGTGCCCTGAGTGCAAGAGACGTTTTGGCCGGTTGCCCCAACATCTGTGGTGTTTGGTGCTTAAGTTGCACATTTATATTAAATATGTGATCATGCTAATTGCTTGCAGGGATTAAGCACCACCATCCCGAGAAAGGGGTAAAGTCGTTATAATTTGGTCAGCTCCAGCTGACCGTTGCCTTGTTTGTCACCGCTTTGTGGAATGTTTTAAGAGCAGGTGCTGCGGAGCCAAGCGGGAAGTAGCGAGTTGAATCCCAAAGCTGTGTAGACCCTCGAAGGCCCAATATTTTGCTATTGTTTTCCTATTTTGTCGTCCTGCGTGCCGATGTTTGGAAACCGCTTTTAATTTGGTGAAACTTGATTGATGTAAGGCCTTAAGATCAAAATTTTGTGGGGTGTGTCTTTTCATTCCCGGTTCTAGCTGTTTGCAACTCTGTGTTAGGGTGCATTTAAATTGTAAAGGAGTTATGGTTTCATTTTGTAACCTTTTAGTCTGTTCGTGTAATATGGCGTGGAGACCCGGCCGGACCTTATGTTACATCATTCGTGACGGAATGAGGGTGTTACCCTTGTACATTCACATATATAGATGTATGTCGACTTCCGTGCATTGATATCTCTTCTGTGCGTCAACCTCTATAGTATTCACAGACCATCACGTGTAAATTTTATGCTCGCGTTTTTTTACATTTTCTGCGTCTTTAATCCCTTAGGTTAGAAATATAACGTTCTCAATGCACGATAACACTTACTAAACATAATCGTTGAAATTTATTACGTGTATTTCTTGCGGTTTTTACGAGACTTTTATATAAGGGAATTCTTGAATCATTTTACTTACTCGTTCTTACTTGCTCTTATTCTTTTGTTTGCATACGCCCTTAAAGTTTCTATTGTGATTTCTGTTTTTTTAACGTTTACTTCATCAAGTAGAAGTTTGAGTGCTCTGTACTTCTCTGGTGACCACGCACATCGGAGTTTTGAGGATCTAGCCGAGTGTTATAACTTGAAGAAGTGAGCATCGGTTTAAAACGTTGTTAGAGGGTGGTGCAACTTCTTTAGGATAGTGATCATACCCCTGACCCAAGCCCGATTCTAAAACTATATTTTATTCTGATCTTTTTATGTCTCAATCTTATTGTTTACAAGTTTTTGTTTTTGATAATCTTGCTTTCAAGATCTGTTATTACTTATAAGAATTTTTCAAAACCAAAAAATTATATATTAATATAGGAATATAAAAAAAATATTCCAACAGAATAGACGGTCCCAACAATGCAAAGGCCGGGAGATCGAGGAAATTTCATGAGGAGAGAACTCTCTAAGTATCTCTCGGGCTCTTGGTGGGTCCTCCGATGATCTCCAACATCGTCGTTTTCATCAAAAGTAAAGTCTTCTCCATCCACAGACAAAACGGGTCAGCACTCAAAATCTAAAATCCGGCATTTATAACTCAAAACGACATAAACCTGGCATCCGATATCTGCAACATTGATCTAAATGCTTCTTGGAGTGGAAAACTTACATTATCTTTCCTATTTACCAAGGGATGGCACCTAAAAAATTTCAAGGGGAGAAGTAAAGTGATATTCATCTTAAGAACCTTCTACCCATCTTTTCCTATCTCAAGTAATTCGATTCCCCTGTCTACTGTGAGGTATGGATCCAATAGCATCCAGCATAGTCTCCATGGTCATGAAGAGGAATGCAAGATTAAATGCAAGATTAAATGCAGTGAAAAGAAAATTTACTGAAGAAGAGATGTCTTTATGATCACAGAGTAACAACTCACTTCACAGAATCCAGATCCTTGCCATTGTTATCCAACACCACATCGAATGAATGCTGCCGCGCCCACAATCTTCCCCACATTGGCAGGGTCGCCCCAAACTGTCCGGCCGCCGGCACTCACCAACTCCTGCAAAGAAAATCAAGCCCGTGAATAAGAACCGGCACGGAAAAGCGAAATCTCTTCTCATAGAACAGATGGGGTGGAATGTAATTCAACCGAGAATCCGGTGAAGGGAGGCTTCTGCATCTTGTCGGAGCCATCATCGCCGACGGTAAGGATGGTGACCTCGTGACCGGCGCCGAGAAGCTCGCCAGCGAAGTAGAACCCAATAACAGTGTGGCCACCGCTATATATATAAAAGAATTTAGCGGTGGCCCCTAAATTTAAAAGAATTTATATTCCATGAACACTGCTCTCATATCATGCAGTAGTAGACACTATTGGAACATGGTTTGACACACCCTTAGTTTGATAAGAACAAATCATGATGCGCATCTGATTTGTCTTTGCAAGTGTTTCATAGTGTGCGGGTCTAAGAGTCACCTTTGATGCAAGACATGCAAGCTACATCAAGAACCCAGCTGAAACGACAAGTCTAAAGCCTAAAATATGGTCTACCGCCACTGCCAGCGATATCTATTAAGGCCCAACGATAGCACTCAAAATATGTCGACATGCATTCTATGAACTGTTGTGGACCTAGAAGACTTGTTGTGAACTTAGAGAAATTTGAGGTTGTCATAAATAGCTCAAGAATGAGGCAACCGCCAACGATAGCCCATATCGCCTGGCGGTAGTGTGAAATGCTCACCGCTCTCATTTCCAATAGTGTCAAATCAGATGCACATAAGGGTCGCTCAATTTTGATACCGAAGTGTGAAATGATTTACCGTTCTGAGGCTAGAAATGACGCGGGGACTCGTATTTTGATGCTACCACCCAACGGTATTAGCTACCACTGGCGATAGCTCCCAAAGAATTATAAATATAAATTATTCTCTCCAGATCTTTATTCCATCATGAGATTTTTTAGAGAGAGAGAGAGATGCCCCAAGATCCTCTGACACTCCTTACCTTCAATGACAAACGATACCAAGGAAGATCGAAGTCATTTTTCAAGTGAAGCGTTCATGAACTCAACGATTATTTTGAGCAACCCTTCTTCTTCTTCCTTTGGCATCAGTTATAGGGAGTTTCTTTATAGAAATTTTATCTCTCTTTTGTATTTTCTTTTGGTTTGAGCTTTAATTGTGTATCTTTGTACCGTGCGGAAATTCGCCTCGCATGTGGTGATTAGATCTAGGTGTTGATCTAAGGCTAAGAATTCGCCTCATGTGTGACAACTACACTTAGGCGTAGGTCTAGAGGGCATGATAAAAATCTGGGGTGTATTGGCTAGAGCCAACCGGTTCTTGAGAAGAGTCGGCATAAAAAATGAAATTATTATATTTTTATTGCCTACGACATTAGCACCATAAAGATCGAATTTTTGTATCCAGACAAAATTCATATAAAGATGTTTTAGTTTTCCTTTTCTCAGATTTTCAAGGTTTTAAATTAATATTTCCGCCGTGCTTAAACTCCAGAGAAAAGAAAAATTAATTATTTTAATAATCTTTATTCAAGCCCTCTACGGCAACCTCTCGATCTGACAAGTGATATCAGAAGTATATTACTCAACTTTTGGACTTTGCAACCTAGAGTCATTATGGCTACCCATATGCTCCGTTCAGCCCCTCAGAATTGGAATTGAAGAATTGGAATTCAGCCAATTCCAAAACCAGCGGGCATTCCAATTCTGTTGATCGGCGTCTGCGATGAATTGGGCATCAAACATTGGAATAGGACAATTATATTGTTCGGATGCAGAATGAAATTCAAATATGGAAACATACGAAATGAGATCATTAGACTTTCGTTTACTACGAAATCTCTACCATGACAAACCACAATGTGTAAATAACCAAATGTGTAAAATGAGCAACTATAATCATACTGAGAGCAAGCTACATCAATAGCAGTAAAAATCCATTATAGCACAATGTATTCGGAATAACTATAACCACAATATATTCAGAATGCAGTGGCAGCAAGCACAAATTTGTTTATTGAAGGCAAGCTATAACAACAATGTATTCAGAATCATTATAGCAGTAGCAGTAAAAATCTAAAGACAACAAATTTTTTATTGAGAACAAGTTATAACCATACTGAAAACATACTGAAAAATGAAAGAAGAATAAAATCGTCTGCAGCTATAACCGGAGAGAAAGAATAGGAAGAAAAAATGTCGGAGGGGGGAAACCGCCGGATCGACGAACACCACAAAGAGGAGGAAAAAGGGGGTGGGATATATGGAGGAAAGATGGAAGAAGAAGAAGACGAAGAGAAAGAAAAAGAAAAAGAAGATGACGAGGAAGAAAAAGAGAAAGAAGAAGAAGCAGATCGGGGGCATCAAAAGGTTGTCGGGCTTGCTCTCCTCGCCGAAAACCTGGGAAAGAGGAGGACGTCCGACGAAGAAAAAGAAGAAAGAGGAGGGGGAGAGGAGGTGTTTACCGGCGACATCGAAGATAAGCAGTGATTGGAGGCAGCGGATCCAGCGACCTGGCGATAGGATTGTCGGGCTTGCTCTCCTCGCTGAAAACCTGGGAAAATCCAGCATGAACCCAAAGAATTGGGCATAGCGCGTTTTTAAAACATAGGATTTCAAGGAATGTCAATTCCAAGCCATTTCTAGGGTGCTGAACACCTGAAAGCCATTTTTAGGGTGCTGAACACCTGAAATGAAGTCAAACCTCTCAATTCCAATTCCAAAATTTCAATTCTGGGGGCCGAATGAAGCCTTAGAGAATGATCAAATCTTAACGATGAATTTTTGTTAGTCTCTCCGCAATTCACCGCGACCAATTATCATGATTGGAAAATATTAATGAAAAACCTCCTTATTTCTGTAAGTATTGAGGTATGAAATATAATCATTAATAATTATGTCGCAAGTTCGTTTTAAGGAGAAATGTTTATATTCATAAGCCTACAAGTGAATTTAATGAGACTGAAAAAAATGAATTTAGTTATATGTGAGATAATGACTCGAGCTAAAGAATTTTATAAGCGACTAGATATTAAAGATGAAGAGCGTAATATATAAAAAATTGTCTGAGTTAAAGAGAGGAAGACAAGAGATTTACGTTAAGTTAAATACATAAAAGATGAAACAGATACAGTTTTGACGGATGGCGTGACTAATAAAGAATGATCAAAAAAATACTTTTATCAATTTTATAATGAAACAAAAAACAATGAACTTGAAAAAGTTAAGTAAATTGGAGTAGTATAATAATATAACGTTTATCGTAAAATTTAAGTATCAGAGGTAAATGATGTCCTAAAGAAGATGAAAAATGAAAAGACGGTTGAGTTAGACGATATACACATCGAAGTATGAAAATGTCTACAAAAAGAAAAATTTTGTAGCTTACATGATTATTCAATAAAATACTGGAGTCAGAGAGAATGTTAAACTAATGAAGAAAAAAATATTTTGATACATTTGTATAAAAACTATGTCGTTGTCATAGGGGTGAGCCGAGGCTATAGGCCCGGCTAGTAATGCTCAAGCGGAACAATCCAGTCGGGGACTGAGAATGGCGGTGGACTAGTGGAGTTCACCGTTGAGGTGCTTTATGCACTATAATATGCAACCGGCCAAAGCGTCTCTTGCACTCAGGGCACCTTAAGGGTTTACCGGGTTACCCCGAGTCCAAACATCTGTGGTGTTTGGTGCTTAAGTTGCACATTTATATTAAATATGTGATCCTGCTAATTGCTTGCAGGGATTAAGCACCACCATCCCGAGAAAGGGGTGAAGTCGTTATAATTTGATCAGCTCCAACTGACCGTTGCCTTGTTTGTCACCGCTTGGTGGAATGTTTTGCGAGCAGGTGCTGCGGAGCCAAGCGGGAAGTAGCGGGTTGAAGCCCAAAGCTGTGCAGACCCTCAACGCCCAATATTTTGTTATTGTTTTTCCTATTTTGTTGTCCTGCGTGCCGATGTTTGGAAAACGCTTTTAATTTGGTGAAACTTGATTGATGTAAGGCCTTAAGGCCAAAACTTTGTGTGGTGTGTCTTTTCATTCCCGGTTCTAACTGTTAGCGGACATTCCTATTTTTGGGTGATTGTTTTATCTTGTTAATGTTTCCGCTAGTTTGCAACTCTGTGTTAGGGAGCATTTAAATTGTAAAGGATATGGTTTCATTTTGTAACCCTTTAGTCTGTTCAAGTAATATGGCGTGGAGACCAGACCGGACCTTCTGTTACATCATGCGTGACGGAATGAGGGTGTTACACTTGTGCATTCACATATATCGATGTATGCCGACTTCCGTGCATTGATATCCCTTCTGTGTGTCAACCTCTCTAGTATTCACAGATCATCACGTGTAAATTTTATGCTCGTGTTTTTTTACATTTTCTGTGTCTTTAATCCCTTAGGTTAGAAATATAACGTTCTCAATGCACGATAACACTTACTAAACATAATCGTTGAAATTTATTACGTGTATTTCTTGCGGTTTTTACGAGACGTTTATATAAGGGAATTCTTGAATCATTTTACTTACTCGTTCTTACTTGCTCTTATTCTTTTGTTTGCATACGCCCTTAAAGTTTCTATTGTGATTTCTGTTTTTTTAACGTTTACTTCATCAAGTAGAAGTTTGAGTGCTCTGTACTTCTTTGTTGACCACGCACATCGGAGTTTTGAGCATCAAGCCGAGTGTTATAACTTGAAGAAGTGAGCATCGGTTTAAAACGTTGTTAGAGGATGGTGCAACTTCTTTAGGATAGTGATTATACCCCTGACCCAAGTCCGATTCTAAAACTATATTTTATTCTGATCTTTTTATGTCTCAATCTTATTGTTTACAAGTTTTTGTTTTTGATAATCTTGCTTTCAAGATCTGTTATTACTTATAAGAATTTTTCAAAACCAAAAAATTATATATTAATATAGGAATATAAAAAAAAATATTCCAACATAATAGACGGTCCCAACAATGCAAAGGCCGGGAGATCGAGGAAATTTCATGAGGAGAGAACTCTCTAAGTATCTCTCGGGCTCTTGGTGGGTCCTCCGATGATCTCCAACATCGTTGTTTTCATCAAAAGTAAAGTCTTCTCCATCCACAGACAAAACGGGTCAGCACCCAAAATCTAAAATCCGGCATAAACTCAAAACGACATAAAACTGGCATCCCGTATCTGCAACATTGATCTAAATGCTTGGAAACCGCTTTTAATTTGGTGAAACTTGATTGATGTAAGGACTTAAGACCAAAATTTTATGGGGTGTGTCTTTTCATTCCCGGTTCTAACTGTTAGCGGACATTCCTATTTTTGGGTGATTGTTTTATCATGTTAATGTTTTCGCTAGTTTGCAACTCTGTGTGAGGGTGCATTTAAATTGTAAAGGAGTTATGGTTTCATTTCGTAACTCTTTAGTCTGTTCGTGTAATATGACGTGGGGCACCGGTCGGACCTTCTGTTATATCATGCGTGACGGAATGAGGGTGTTGCACTTGTGCATTCACATATATCGATGTATGCCGACTTCCGTGCATTGATATCCCTTCTGCGCGTCAACCTCTCTAGTATTCACAGACCATCACGTGTAAATTTTATGCTCGCGTTTCTTTACATTTTCTACGTCTTTAATCCCTTAGGTTAGAAATATAATGTTCTCAATGCACGATAACACTTACTAAACATAATCGTTGAAATTTATTACGCGTATTTCTTGCGGTTTTTACGAGACTTTTATATAAGGGAATTCTTGAATCATTTTACTTACTCGTTTTTACTTGCTCTTATTCTTTTGTTTGCATACGCCCTTAAATTTTCTATTGTGATTTCTATTTTTTTAACGTTTACTTCATCAAGTAGAAGTTTGAGTGCTCTGTGCTTCTCTGTTGACCACGCACATCGAAGTTTTGAGGATCTAGCCGAGTGTTATAACTTGGAGAAGTGAGCATCGGTTTAAAACGTTGTTAGAGGGTGATGCAACTTCTTTAGGATAGTGATCATACCCCTGACCCAAACCCGATTCTAAAACTACATTTTATTCTGATCTTTTTATGTCTCAATCTTATTGTTTACAAGTTTTTGTTTTTGATAATCTTGCTTTCAAGATCTGTTATTACTTATAAGAATTTTTCAAAACCAAAAAATTATATATTAATATAGGAATATAAAAAAAATATTCCAACATAATAGACGGTCCTAACAATGCAAAGGCCGGGAGATTGAGGAAATTTCATGAGGAGAGAACTCTCTGACTATCTCTCGGGCTCTTGGTGGGTCCTCCGATGATCTCAACATCGTCGTTTTCATCAAAAGTAAAGTCTTCTCCATCCACAGACAAAACGGGTCAGCACCCAAAATCTAAAATCCGGCATAAACTCAAAACGACATAAAACTGGCATCCCATATCTGCAACATTGATCTAAATGCTTCTTGGAGTGGAAAACTTACATTATCTTTCCTATTTACCAAGGGATGGCACCTAAAATATTTCAAGGGGAGAAGGAAAGTGATATTCATCTTAAGAACCTTCTACTCATCTTTTCCTTCCTCAAGTAATTTGATCCCCCTGTCTACTGTGAGGTATGGATCCAATAGCATCCAACATAGTCTCCATGGTCATGAAGAGGAATGCAAGATTAAATGCAGTGAAAAGAAAATTTACTGAAGAGGAGATGTCTTTATGATCACAGAGTAACAACTCACTTCACAGAATCCAGATCCTTGCCATTGTTATCCAACACCACATCGAATGAATGCGGCCGCGCCCACAATCTTCCCCACATTGGCAGGGTCGCCCCAAACTGTCCGGCCGCCTGCATTCACCAACTCCTGCAAAGAAAATCAAGCCCGTGAATAAGAACCGGCACGGAAAAGCGAAATCTCTTCTCATAGAACAGATGGGGTGGAATGGAATTCAACCGAGAATCCGGTGAAGGGCGGTTTCTGCATCTTGTCGGAGCCCTCATCGCCGACGGTAAGGATGGTGACCTCGTGACCGGCGCCGAGAAGCTCGCCAGCGAAGTAGAACCCAATAACAGCGTGGCCACCGCTACTGGTGTTTACGATGAGGACCCGCTTCTTCCGGGACTCCGCCGCAGGGGTGGACACGATCCTGCGATGAATGGAGGCTCGGTATGAGAGAGATCGGGAGAGGAATCTCCGGCGGGAGATGGGGGTTTGGAGCGGGGCGATGGGGGGAGGGAAGAGGAGCGAAGGGAGCTTCCTTTAGAGAGTTGTGGCGGCAAGAGCGGCGGCGGCGTTGGCGCAGGACATTGCAGGCGCGTGGTTGGGCGAGACGGCGATGGCAAGAGTGGTGTCTGTAAAAGCGGGAAAATTTTTAGGTACAAGCTTGTACCATGCTCCCGTGCCCAAATAAATAACTCTTAACTCATGGGGCCCACCTTTCTTTCCCCCCTATCTCCCAAAAATTTCATTTTGAATTTTTCTCCCCTTCCTCGTCTCTCGCTGTGCATTCTCCGTGCATTCCTAGGGTTACGGCAGAAATCCAAGAACCGGAGGTCTCCCCCCCCCCTTCACGGCGGAAACATCTGGAGGTCTCCGTTTCTACTCCAGAACTCCACCATACTCGCTCCAGCGCGTTGATTCGGGCTGAAAACTCAGTGCTTCCGTGAGGGAAAATTTTTGCCATTACCGGAAAAATCGGTCTTCAGATCCTACGGATTTTCAGTTCCATCTAGAGCGGAACACGTTCGTTATCGGAGGTTGTCATTACTACTCCTTCAAGGTATAAAAATTTTGATTTTCAGTTTCATTCCAATTGTAGTTTATTTTGTAGTGTCAACCATAATTATAGTTGTTCTGTAGTTATCTTCCAGTTTAATTCCAGTTGTAGTTACATTTCATTTGCGCTTATACTTGCAGTTACTAGGTTTTTAATTCCAACTGCTTTTGTTTTTATTCAAGTTACATTCCAGTTTGATTCTCGTTAGATTCCAATTGTAATGTTGTATTGTTTCCAGTTGTAATATTGTTTGAGCTTCTTTTATTTTTCATTCTCATTCCCAGATGCCAGGTTCCAATATTGATTTTCAGTTCCATTCCAATTGTAGTTTATTTTGTAGTGTCCACCATAATTATAGTTGCTCTGTAGTTATCTTTCAGTTTAATTCCAGTTATAGTTACATTTCACTTGCGCTTATAGTTGCAGTTACTAGGTTTTTAATTCCAACTGCTTTTTTTTATTCAAGTTACATTCCAGTTATATTCCAGTTTGATTCTCGTTAGATTCCAATTGTAATACTGTATTATTTCCAGTTGTAATATTGTTTGAGCTTCTTTTATTTTTCCTTCTCATTCACAGATGCCAGATTCCAGTTACTTATATAGCAGATGTGCTATTAAGACATTCAAAGAGAATGCCAAATCTTTGTTGGATGTCTTCTCCGAAGACTCCAAAGAGACTCTCCGTGAGATAGGAATTCTACAATTGTTTAACATCCCACTATTCAACAAAATATTCCTCTGTTATATTATATTATTAGATCTTACTCTGTCAGAAGGAATGCTTTTCTCCTTGGTAAGTTTTATGTGAAATTTACAGTGAATCATGTTGCACTCATATTGGGTCTTCCAAACCGGGGAAAAGAATTTCAATTCGATAGAATTCCCTTATCTAACCTCAAGCATAAGGAGTTGGTGCAAGAGCTAGCTGACCTGACAGTAGAGGATAGTTCACCAACCCTAGAGTCAAGGAGAATAAATGCTCTTATTAGATATGTATTGGCAGCTTTCTTCTTCCCTTTGAAAGGACTGAAAGTGCCAACCTGTCTTTTGGAATTCAAAGGGTTGGAGGATTTTGCAGCAGTGAACTGGCCGAAGGCCATACACACCTTTCTCTACTCTCATTTTGCTTATATGAAAGAGATTGCTATTGGGGAGGAGATGAAAAATCTAGGCTACCTTGAGGGGTGCTCTGTTATTCTAGTGGCAAGCAAGAGCACGTACAATTTATACTTGTCATAACATTGTTCTTTATTGATTGCTTGTAGCTATTTAATATCATGTTGTAGGTATGGTTTTTGGAGCATACCTCTGTAGCATCGACATGCAGAGAAATGGCCACTCCCCGATTGCACCGATGGTCCTCCCAGCTTACCTTTAGCGCATTGCATTGTTCAAGACTCCGAGCCCAGCTGTCAATGCCCAATGCTGTAAGTAGTACATCGTTATTTATTGGATTAATTATTTCATGAACATGTAACATGACGTGCTTGTTTGCATACAGGTTCGGAAGTCTTTTGTTTATATATCGGTTGAGGAGCAAGACTTGCTAGGAGGAGAAAGAGAGGAAGACTCATCAAGCTTTGAGGAAGAGGAGGAGAGGAGAAGTGTGAAGAAGGAGAAAAGGGAGAAAGAGGAGAAAATGGAGCAGTATAGGCTGAAGAAGGATAAGAAGAGGTTAAGATGAAAGAAGGAGGAGATAAATGAGATAAAAAAGAAAGGGAAGAAAGAAAAGGAAGAGAAGAAAGAGAATGAAAAGAAAGTGAAGAAGGAGAAGGAAGGGAAAAAAGTGATGGAGGAGGAAGAAGTGAGTAAGGAAAAAAAGAAGAGGAGGGCAGTGAAGGAGAAGAGAGAGAAGAGTATGGAGGCTCGATTTAAAAGCTATGTTGATGTAGCAGTCGGCCAATTGAGGATCTTTATTCAAGAAAAATTTGATCGTTTGGCGGCCCTGTTACACCTTGCCAATGAGTGGAAAGTGAATGAGGAGGACGTGAATGATGAGGGGGTGAAGGATAAGGAGGTGAAGGGGGAGGAAGTTAAGGAAGGGGAGGTGAAGGAGAAGGAGGTCAGCTTCATAGTAGATGATTCTGCGAAAGTGCTAAGCAAAGTGAGACGTACACCAGTAAAGGGGAAACAAAAGAAGAGGGCTGACAAGGAATACTGGCCAATATACCCGGGTAGGGATGCACTTTGTCCCGAAGATAGGGAGATGATCACATTTGTGATGGACCGATATCCAAATCGGTACGTAATTTTTTTTGTTTACTTTACTGTTATATTCGTGTAATTTTACCACTTGTTCTATATTCAGGGACTCGATTGTTATTGAGAGAGGGAATATTTTTATTTCTCGATCAAGCTTGATTGATATCCTAGGGACTGGATGGGTGTGCTCCTCGCATTTGTACGCATATGCATACGTTCTAAATAGCCTCAAAGAGAAAGATGTGAATCACATGGTCAATTTTTTGTTCGTCTCTTCAAATCATGCGGTAATGAAAGATAAATCATGAAAATGCTGACTATTTATTTCTTACGTACTGACTATTTTTTGCTTATTATATGCAGTATTTAAAATCATGCGGCAAGATCAGTCATAGACTGGTTGAGCATATCACTCATGAGTCAGTTGGAGTTGCTGAGGTTATTGTTATGTCATGTCATGTTGCTAGTCATTGGGTCCTGTTGGTTGCCAATCTTGAAAAACAAAACTGGGATTTCTATGACTCAATGCCGAATCCCACGCACAGGACACCCCTACGGGACCATGTACGTAGTTATATTATTCAAATAACTTATAACTTCATATGTGCAGATTATCTTGACGCTCAATATATGATTACCCCTACTTCATATGTGCAGATGAGGTACCTTCAAGAAGACACAAATGATGTGCTTCTCAAAGATATAGCGTTATGGCCACTACGCGTCGTTGAAGGGCTTCCTACTCAGGACACCGACAACGATTGCGGGATATTTGTGATGAAATATATGGAAGCCAGTGTGGTAGAGGGACCAGTGGATTGGAAGAGTAACCAGACTTGGGGGAAGGACATGCCGAGGATCCGAGCCGAATTGGTTGCCTCTTTTTGCCGGATTTTTCAGTCTTCATTGCTTAAAGAAAATGGATTTAATTTTTAATTATCTTGAGAAAACTTGAAATATTACCTACTGGGACAATGACACGGATCAGAAATGCTTATTATAATTTGTATGATGCGGTGGACTCTTCTTTAATGATTAGGTATAAAGAAATGTCTTCACCCTTCTTGAATAACATTTCATGATAAAGGGGATGAAGTTCCTTAGTTGAGGTCAGGCGTTCACAAATGACCGTTCATAATCATTATGTTCAAAACGTCACCGCCGTGGCAAACGGAGCTAGTGTTTGAATTTTTTTCATGTTTCTCTTTTTTGCTTGATGATGCAACTAAGGCTCCGTTTGTCACGATTGTGGTGATCATAAAAGCATGAGCTAAACTTGTTTGATGATGCTGATCGTTACATTGATAGTCATAAATACATCTTCATGCAATACACATCTCGTTACCATTTTAAAACATCGGGAATTGCGGAAAATTTACAATGTATATCCACTGGACCTCTCAAGTTCGTTGGAACGTTTAAGTTCTGGTAGGACGGAGCTGTATCAACGGGAGCCGCAAAACTCTCAAGGGATATATTATCTAAGAAGTTGTATTATTTGGGCTCTTGTTTCACGTCATCCACGAAATGAGCTTTCCTCTTTGAATTATCTCTGGCAGCTGGAAAAAGTAGGAAATGCGAATTAAATATTGTAAAACAAACAAAGAAATTTTAAGCTAAAAAATCTTACTTTTTCTTTTCGATGATTTTTCCCAATGACTCTTAGGCCGGTTGTTAGATTGGCCCTTCGCCTTGCCGGTGGATCTCGAATGAGTCCCTTATTTTTGTCATTTTCATCAATAACACCATTTTTCATCATTTCATCTTCATCTATTATTTCATCTACCTTCTTAGCAACCTCAATCAAGGCACTGTGTAGGTACTCTTTCGCAAGCTTGCAATTCTCTACTCGACGGGTGAGATCATACGTAAACCGCATCATATGATTTCTAAAAACTAAATTTGAATCAAAGTCTTTCGGTCTTGCTTCCTTTGAAAGATACATACCCTTCTTCGCTTTTAAAGTAAATCTGTTGAGTATGTACTTGGCAGGAATTTGCTTGACATTTTTATGATTATACACCCTCAATATGTGTTTGCATAGTACTCCATTGGTTTGAAAACCCTTACACGAACAATCTGCATCAAAATTTGTTGAATCAACTGTTACAAACCAGTGTTTATGATCCTCGGTTGATTCATAATGTTGGGTAGCATACAAAATGTGATTTTCACTTATTCTTGATTCTTCTACGACACATACATCAACTGCGCTGTCCATATATGCTTGCTCAAATATGAAGAAACTCTTTCGAGTGTAGATTTTTGAAATATGTTTGAGTAGGTGACAATGTTGAATTTTCGGAGTTACGGTACCATGTTTGCATCGAAAGTCTTCATCATGTTCTGATCGACGCCAGTTCGAGGTCAATTTATCCAACCCAATATAACATTCAACTAGGGAACTGGTTGCTTTGGAACAACCATGCAAAACATTATTAGCCGACTCACTTCTTTGTGTAGATAATATGCCCAGATCTAATCTTGATTTATTGAAAGCAGTGGACCACTTCATTCTAACCTTATATAAGTCACACAACCATATGTTGTCCCCCAAGTTTCCTCTTGTAACCATATCGCTCCAGCACTTCTCAAATTCAATCTCAGAATCACATTTACTCATACAATGGTAGAAAAGTGATCGTACAACTTTATCATTATTGAAAGCGGGTACCTTTGACGGGGCTTTCTTTGAGATGTGCCACTGACACAACCGATGTCGACTATTGGGAAAAGTTCTCTCAATGGCAACGTCCATTGCCTGATCTTGATCTGTAAATATAGTGGTGGGTTGTTTTCCTCCAACAAACCTCAAAAAGGTCTCGAACACCCAGCAAAAGGAATCTATGATCTCCATTGCAATGAAAGCCCCTCCTACAAAAATATTCTTCCAATGATGATTAACAGCAATAAAGGGCGCACATGCCAAATTATACTTATTCAGCCGATATGTAGTATCGAACACGATAACGTCACCGAAGCAATCATAATCAATTTTGCTATGGTCGTCGATCCAAAGAAAACTAATAAGTCTATTCATCTCATCAGTTTGGATATTATAAGAGAACATATTATCCTCGAATTGTCTATCCTGCAATACTTTGGACAAGCTGATAGCATCCCCACTATCTATTAGCGCTCTTCTTTCGCGTTGGACAAAATTATAAGCATCGGACTTGCAAAACCCCACATTTTCAACACCGCCCACTTCATCTGCAAAGAAATTGTATGCATCGGTTGTTCTAATACCAACACCTGTCATATTCTTTAGAAGACTAGCTTGAATAGTAGATATACTGCGATGAGACCTCAGTAGGTGCTTATCATTCTCTGATGCAAGTGTGTGATTATGTTCCTCGACGAACTTCGTAACCTCCCAATTCTTACCTTCTTTGTCTGCATTAAAATATATGCAGGCCAAACAATCTGTACGAGTATCCAATTTACAGTATTTTTGTTGTTCGTCATTCAACGGTTTGGAAACCTTTAAGCCAGCTTTTGTGCAACTATACCCTCGGCCCTTAATAAATCTGGTATGTGCCCAATAGACAATATTTTGCTTCCGCACGCTGAATCCAGTTTTATGGGCATAATCGCAGTACATAGAGTATGCTTCCTCTTCACTATGTACAATAGAGAATGATACTGTAGATTTCTATCATTTAAGGAAAAAATACTCGCAAGTTAAATGCAGTTGGCAAAGAATAAATTCGAATTATAAAATAATAAAATCCAGTTGTAAAAGAATAAAATCCAGTTGTAACATAATAAATTCCAGTTGTAACATAATTAATTCCAGTTGTAACGGAGTCAATTCCAGTGTGTATTACAACTATAATTTTGATGATAATCGAAGAGAAAGAGGCTGAACTTAAATTAAAGGAAGATCTACAAAAGAGATGAAAGAATGAAGACTCACATTGCCAAAACTATCTACGACGGGTTTCTCATGTGACTCCTGCATGATCTGAAACTTCAGGGAGAAGAAACACGATGAGGGCAAAGAGACGGGGAAGGAATGGCGGAGTAGTAATGACACACTCACGGTCTTCTGTCGTTATCCGAACTCCGTAGGTAAGGTGTGGTAGGAGGAGCTTTCCCGACGGTCGGAACCGGCAGCAGGAGCTTTCCCGAAACCCTAATGGAGCAGACTGGTTCACATGAGAGAAGGAAAAATTGGGGAAGATGATGAAAAAAATTGGGAGAGAGATGACGGGAAATTTTTGGGAGATGGGGGGGAAAAGAAAGGTGGGCCCCATGAGTTAAGGGTTATTTATTTGGGCACGGGAGCATGGTACAAGCTTGTACCTAAAAATTTTCCGTAAAAGCGAGAGTGACGATAACGGATAAGATTGGTGTGCGTGAAATTTTTTGAAAAGGCAACTCATTTTTGATTAGTGGCAGCTGATATTGACAAATTAATTTTGGGCGCTGATATTTGCAGGCCCATAATTTATATTTGCAGTTCCTGAATATTTGCAACCCTCAAATCGATATTTGCAGGCCCAATAAATATTTGCTGCTTTTTTTAAAAAAAAAATTAAAATTAATTTTCTTTAACTTTTTTCCTCCTACTAATTATTAATATGAAATAAAGCAAAAATACATATATACCATTGAAACAAAATCTAAATTTTATCTTTCAAACATTTTTTTTGAAAAATAAAAATGACATTTCGAATTGTTTTCAATTCTCATTGAAAATCTTGAATTGGTTTTAGTGATACTAGATTGATAAATAATACTTTGCCTCCTCCAAGGCCGCAACTATTTTAAGTTCTCTCTCTCATGCTTGATGTCACCAGTTGGAAATCACACATCGATATTACATGATACATCGGCATATTCATTTATATATTGACATAATTTTTATTTTATATGCAAAAATATAATTGAAAAAGGAATAAAAATGAGAGAATTTAACCAATTTTTAATACATATAAGAGTGAAATATTAATTTATTTTATATTTATGTTAATATGTATATATATATAATATATTTTAATAATAAAACAAAAAAGTCAATTGGCTTGGTGGTTCAACACTGTGGCAGCTTTGTAGATGGCAGGGGTTCGAATCCTCACACCCCCAACAGTTTAGATATTAAATTATTCTCTTTGGCCCGCCCGGTTTAGTAAACCCGTGCCCGGTTCTCGGCTCACCGGCCCGCCCACCCGATTTTCCGGTTCTTGGGCGGTCCTTTGTTCTACCGGGTCACTAGCCTTGACCGGACCGGGCGGTGGTCCGACCAGCGGCCCGACCGGTTGGACCGGTCCGAGCTTTGCAGAGGAGAAATCGTAAGATGGGGCTGCAATTAGGATCTTTTATTTATGTTATAAATTAGGTGGATTTTTAAAAAAAGGGTCTGCAAATATCCTTTTTAGTCCTGCAAATATCAGCGCCCTTAATTTTTTACACAAGTATATTAATTTGTTAATTACAGTCCAAATTTTAAAAAAACATAAATTTTATGAAATAAATATGGAGCATGTAGATTGTCCAAAATTAAATGAATTCCAGTTTGCTACAAAATGATCTCGTATGATGAGACAAAAGCATTTCAAAATACTATGATTGTCCAAAATAAATGATCTTTATGTTCCGCCAAAGCACATCGAAAATTCAAAAAGAAACAAAAATCACTCCAAAAGTCTATGTAAATAAAAAACAAAATTTATTTAACATTGTCTCATTCGCAAAAAACAATTTTTGAGATGGAGTTTTGGATTTACCGAAGCACAAATTGGGAAGAGAGGGTGTTTTTTGGACTGCATGTCTAGGGGTCAGATCTTCGACGGCGGGAGAGGCGGCAGCGGATGAGGAAAAATCGGTATCTGGTGGCTCGGGTAGGACTGGAAGAGGGGGAAAATGGTGCTTGGCCATCTCCTGCAGCGGCGGCGGCGGCGAGAGAGGAGGCGCTGAAGAAGTCGGACGGCGATCCAGTGGCTCGGGTAGGACTGGAAGAGGAGAAAATGGGGGAGGTAGCTGCACCTGGATAGGTCGGGTAAGGAGTGAAAAGGAACAGGGTGCTTGATCATCTCCTCCGGCGGCGGCGGCGAGAGAGGAGGGGCTGGAAAAGTCGGGCGGCCACGACGAGAGGAAGGCGTCGGGTGTAACGCCCCGTAGTTTTTTCGTTGAATGATTGCATGTGCTAGATGGGCGTTACGAGCCGGAGTCCACTTGTGGGGACTCGGTGAGGCCTCTTAGGGAATGTTTGCACTTTTTCGAGCCCGGGTAAGGTTGCTCAAAACGGGATGATGGTATGGAAGATGTGTACAGAAAACAAAAAGGGGTAAAAAGTCCTTAAGAAAAAAATGGTTTAGGACGACACAGAAACACTTTTCACAACAAGGAAAAATGGTCGTTTTTGTGCGTGACACGCCCCCCGACACGGGCGTGTCGGGGCGTGACCCAGGGCGTGACCTGGGGCGTGACCTCCTTGACTCGACGAATTTTCTTGAGTCGAGTTGAGCTCGACGAATGGGGTACACGCCCCGTGACACGGGCGTGTCACGTGCCGTGTCCCGCTGTGTCGAGTGTCGAGTGTCGAGTGTCGAGTGACGAGTGTCGGGTGGCGAGAAAGGGGACACGACCTGTGACACGGGCGTGTCACAGGGCGTGTCTAGCTTTGTCGAGTGTTGACACTCACTACAAGAAAAACATGATTTAGGAAGGGAAATTAGGAAGGCTTGATAATCCTTACTAATTAGCATCAAATTTAGCTAGGAATATACTTTTTTATTTTACCTAGCAAAATAGCAAGGGATTTATTTGTTGCTAAAATAACAACAAATTTTTTTGTTGCAAAATTTTCGTTGCTAAAATAGCAACAAAATTTTTCGTAGCAAAATTTTTGTTGCAAAATAACAACGAATTTTTTTTGTTGCAAAATATTTATACAGATACAAAATTATTTTCTTTGAAAATTTTTATCTCTCATAGACTTCATTTGGTTCGGCAAGAGCAGACGAGCTGGTGAAAACGCCGCCGCCGTTCGGAGCTTGACGGGAGGCAGGGATTCCAAACTGAGAGTTTTTGATTCGTTCCTCTGGCCGCGCGCCGAGAGCAGACGCTGCCCGTTTGTTTTCCCGCCAGGCGGTGGCTTCTGTTCCCGCACCGACGTGAAAACGCCTCCCCATATGAAACCTTAATTAAAAAAAGAGAATTTTTAATTTCCTTATTACACTCTTATTAAATATTTTTTTGATTATATATATATTTATAAATTATTTATATACATATATAAACGTATAAAATGAAATAATCATATATTTGTATAAATATATATATATATATATATATGCACGTATATATAAATAATTATATATATACATATATTTAAATATGTATATAAACGTTTTTTTATATGTGTGTATATATATATAATTTAACATATTCTTTGACTAAATTAGTTTGGTTGGTGAGTTGGTTAAGCACAAGTTATTGTATATGAGAGGTTTGGAGTTCGATTCTCAACAAGCACACCTTTTAAGGTTCTTTTTGTTTGTTTATATATAAATATTACTTTAATTCAATAAAATACAAAACATTAGCAAGGAATGTAGTTCTCCTTGCTAATTTAGGAAGGATATAATACCTTGCTAAAAAATCCTTGCAAATTTGCAAGAAATAAATTCGTAGCTAAAATTAGCTAGGACCATATTAGCTAGGTATTTTTTTTGTTCCTAAATTCCTTGCTAATTAGAATTAGCAACGAATTCTGATAATTAGCAAGGAATTTTGCTCCTTGCTAATCAAAATTTTTCTTATAGTGACTTTGAGTCGACGAGATGTCGAGACACGGGTACACGCCCTAGGTCACGGGCGTGACAGACCCGACACGGGCGTGTACCCGGCCGTGTACTTTGTGGATACGCTAGAAATTGTTGGCGTCTGCGCCGCTTAAGGTACACGCCCTGTGACACATGCGTGTCACAGGGCGTGACAGGGACGAAAATCAATTTTTTCCAGTTTTTTGTGTCGTTCGTTTCTTTGATTCTGGATCAAATGGTCCAGCTCTGTTTTGGAGGAAATAAGGCCGAAACAGAGATTTCTCCTCCTCATTTCACCTTCTTCTTCATCTTCTTCCTCATTCCAAAAAGACATCAAGGGAGCAAAGCTAAGACAAGGGAAGGAAAGAGAGGAGCAGCTGTCGCGGTGTCATATCGGTTCAGGCAAGCAGTGTTCTTCACCCTTGCCAATCTTATTTTTTTGTTCTTTGATTGTGCAAGTTTAGCTAGCTTTCCTCTTTCTTACTAGCTTGTTCAATTTGATTAGTCTTGTTCCTCTTGTTTTTCTTTAGTACTCACAAACATGAATCCTCTTGTTCCTTCAAGGCTTACATGCTTACCGCCTAATGATCGAATTTTGCCCTATGCTCAATTAATTCTTATGCTCAGTTGATTCATGTAGCCGCGTACAACTAAAGTATTTTCCGCCGCGTACAACCACGTTTTGATCCATAAAGCCGAGGGATACGGCCATTAACTTAAACAGTTTTCTTGCATACAACTGATGGTTTTCAACTACTAAAAGAAGCGTCGAGCGTTTGCCTGAGCGTGTGCAGTTATCCCCTGCACGACGTGGCATCATAACACGTAGTTCCTTTTACTCTGATACGATATACTCGTTGAGGAAATGCGGGTTGTGATATCGGGCGGCTAGGGCGAGCGGGAGTTATCTGGCAGGGAAAGAAGAAGAATAAGAAATAAAGGGCTGTCATTAGGTTTAAATGCTAGACCTGAGAAAAAACATGAATTAATTAAAAAGTTTGGGTTGCCACTAGCCAAATAAGAGCTGCCTTTAACAATCCTCATTTTTATGTGCTAAATTATTTTTTTAAATTTTAAAATAAAATTATTTTTAAAAAAAATAATTATAAAAATATTAATGTTTTCATTTCTATGTTCATTTAAGGTACCATATTTTCTATATTTTAGCTGTAAATTTATGCATTACGACCGTAAAATGAAAATGCGGTCGTAATGTTATTTTACGGCTTTAACAATGAGTAATATGGTACTTAAAATGTGTATAAAAATAAGTACATTAATATTTTACATTTTAAAATAATTTTTTTGAAATCAAAATAATTGATTTAGTACTTAAAAAAACTTTGGCACACATAGATGTGTGCATGTGAGACGCACAAAAAAATTCCAACTAACAAACACAATATTTAATTTCTTGCTGGAGAAAGGTATTCATATACATTCAATAGCATCTTTTTGATAGGTGCATCCTCAAATCCCAATATATCAATTTTGGTAAAGTACATCTCAAAATTTTAATATTGCACTATGCACTCCTCAATATCATTTTCTTGGTACTTTGCAATCTATGGCTTTTAATGGAGTAGTTTCGTCCTTATTGTGGGTCGCTCGAGGCACCTGGTAGACATGACTAAATTTGACCGCCTTAGCCCGTAAAGCAGTTGAGCGCGCAAACAGTCACAGAGTAAATAGAGAGGTGGACATGCAAATTTTTAACATGAAAAACTCGTAAATTGGTAAAAACCCACGTGACATATTCGGTGCCGGTCAAAATTCACTATTTTCAGCGGGATTAATTTTAAAAGAATTTGAGGACGACATGTCACTCATCATTACATCTTTGGGGCGAGAGAGAGTGTAGATTGCTTGGAGGGTGACAGACCACCTCACACAAAGCTTAATATTTGTCTCTTGCTGACGGCATAGGGCGTTCTCTATTGTTGCCTGACCGCAAAGCTCTTGAGGGTAGCTCGTAGGAGAATTGAAAAGGAAGACTGGCAGTACACCTTGCACATTGGAGAAATCCCTGGTGAGGTCGGCAGAACACCGAGCATGCGGGAGCGCCGTGGACTTAGACATTCTCGCAGCGCTCGAAGGGAGGCAGCTCGTTGGAGGATTTTGACAGTGCTCTGTCCTGTGGGAGGAGAAAACTATAAGTAGAAAGTTAGAAATGAGAGGAGGTTTAGAGTCCTATTTATAGGCCTCAGAGGTAGTTACAGTGGTTACGTGATTATCTGCAAACCGTAACAACCTAAATTACTAATTGTAGACCGTATTTGATATGGTTCAAGACACATTGTTTTTATAATTTTATTATGCGCAAACCATGATTATTTTGGTTATTAGCACCCACCTATGATAGTGGTTACGACGGTAGTTATGCGGATGGTTACCCCCAAAACGAACGACGATAATAGAATAGGGACGATCAGACGGCGGAGAGGGCCGCCATTGGCAGTTCCTAGGCGACGAGTCCCTCGGTGGTGGGCGTCCGTCGGAGGAGGGAGAGGCGCGGCCAGTCAGGAATATGGGTGCAACTCAGATCGGTTTGGTTGGGTTCCACTCAAAACCAAGAACCGACCCGTATAGGTTTGATTCCAAATTTTTGGATCCGGAACCGACTCATGGTTCTAAATTATAGCACCAAAACCAAACCAAAAATATCGATTCGGTTCCGATTCAGTCCTCGATTCTATCGAATATGTAAGCTATTTAATCCTACATTTGTGACGAGGTTGCTTCGGGTTACTTCAAGCCCACCGCATCCTTGACGGAACTACAATTTTTGAACAAACCAAATGAAGAAATGAATAGAAAATGAATCAGGACGAACAAACAATGGCTTAATCTGAAACGAAGAAATGCCTATCTGAAAACAAATATTATCTTAATCTGAGAAAATAGATGTATATATCTGATTTTCAAATCAGGACGAACAAAGAATGCTTTAATCTGAAATTGGTGGAATGAAAAAAATGGAGGAACGAAAAAAAATGAAGTTACGAAGCATAGATGAATAGATCTGATAGTAAGAAACAAAGAGGACCTTAATCTCGATCATGAGTCGGCGAGGAGGGATGGCTTTTGATCTCGAGCAAGAGATATCCAACCTATGATCTCGGCGTGGAAAAGGACCAATGCCGGCGAGGAAGAGCTAGATCACAATGTCGGCGAGGAAGAGCTTTGTTGGATTGCGACACCGCGTCAATCCGTGTGCCTCGGTAATTCTTGATTTTGGATGAGTTCTACATTTGGAATATCATTATGAGGTAAATAATCTTCCAGAGATACTCTTCCTATTTCGGATGAGCCTCGTTTTGACAACCTCCTCATCCTTAAGGCTATATATAGAGGGGATATCTTTAGGTCTAAATACAAGAGAGAAACAGGAGATCAAGAGAGGAGAAGTTCATTCCTTGTCGGCCGGCCAAAGGAGGTGCAACGGCGGCGTACGAAGGTTCTTCCTCCCGGGCGGTTCGACCGCAAGCAAATCGGAGACTCATCGGCAATTCCGATGATCGGTCCAGGAGGATCATCAGAGCGGCGGCGAGTTCTCTGGCGGAGAATCTCTGGAAGCCGGCGACGCGGGCGGTTCCGCGGAAGAAGACGAACGTTGTTCGTGCGATACCGCCCGACGATATCGCTATCACCCGACGATAGCTTCCAATTCCAAATCGGACGATTTCGCTTGGCGTGTATCTGATCTTTGTGATTTCAGCGTAAACTTTGTACTAAATTCTCTGATTATAGTGGATTTTCTCAGGTGCTCTCCCCGTGGACGTAGGAGCTTCTCCCGAACCACGTAAATTAATTGTGTCGTCTGTGCGTGTGCTTGAAATCTCGCTCTGTATTTTAGTTTGCGCTACTGCGTGCACTCGATAAAATTTTGTTGCGCTACTGCGAACTTGATCTGATTTCATAACAATTGGTATTAGAGTCAGGTTCCGCGGGGGTGATCGATTGGACGTTCCGGTTTTAGGTTTGAGTCAACGGTAGGTGACGATACCGGTCCGCTCCCTATCTTCTCAGATTTGATCTGTGAACTTAATCAGATTGCCTAGTAGCTCTGTGAGCAAAGCAATGGTGGCAAAATTCGAGATTTTGAAGTACGACGACAAAAATGATTTTGGGCTATGGCAGAAGCAGATCGAGGCGGTTCTTGTTCAGTAAGGTCTCCACAAGGCTCTCCTCGACAAGGAGAAGTCCAGGAAGAAGGATGACGAATGAGAGGAACTAGATCTGAAGGTCATTAGCACAATCCAGTTGTGTCTAGCAAACGAGGTCATGTATAACGTAGTCGATGCTGAGACTATAGAAGACTTGTAGAAGTAACTAGAAGAGCTGTACATGTCTATGTCTCTCACGAATAAGCTCTATGTGAAGAGGCAGTTGTACAACTTGAGAATGTAGGAGAGCACTCAGCTACTGGAGCACATGAACATGTTCAACTAACTCATCTCACAGTTGCGGAGCATGAATGTGAAGGTCAGTGAAAAATAAGAAAAAAACGGAAAAGAAGTAAATAAACCGCAAATTTTATTGCTCCAAAAAGGTAAGTAATACATAGGTATGCCACATTATTTATAGAAAATGGGGGAGGTGAGAGAATGCAATACACGATGTGTGACTAAATACAAGTCGTGTGACTGAGCGGTTTGACATATACAAACCGCTCACTACACAACATAATATTACATCCTCTGGATACAAGAGACGACCGTTACTATCTGTACAAGACTGCCAGACAAGCCGCTAAGCCGCACCTGCGGATAGCCAATAGACTGCAGTGCGGCTAACCATTAAGCTTTCATTGCTACAAGCCACCAGACCGCATTCCGCGGGTTGCCACCAGACCGCAGAGAAGATAACCAACAGAACACAACTGTGGCTTCAATCAGACCGATGCGATCTACACTTAAACCGTTGTAGCGCCCATTGGTCGATACACTGCGGCTTCCACTGAACCAACAGCCCGCTGAGATAAACTGCTAGAAGACCGGCAGGACAGACCGCGGCGACTTGTTCGGCTTGCCGCCCAAACTGAGTTACCAACAACCCGCTGAGATAAACTGCTGGAGGAACTGCAAGACAGACCGCGACAGCTTGTTTGGCTAACCGCCCGAACTGAGTTCCAACAAGGTCGAAGAAGAAGACCGGGCTCTTCTTTTATTGTCTTCTCTACCAAAGTCCTTTGACCATCTGGTCACCACAATCCTCTACAAAAAAGGATACTCTTAAGATGAAGGAGGTGATGACGACCTTGCTCTCGAATGAAACGAGGAGCAAGTCTGGTCCTGGCACCAACGAGTGTTTGTTCGTAAAGAACAAAGAGCCGGTCTGAGGCAGATCGAGAGAAAGAGGCAAGAAGGAAAACAGTCCTAGGTTTAAGTCTAGGGGCAAGAACAACAAGTGTCACTACGGCAAGGAAGAGGGGCACTGGAAAAATAACTACCCGAAGCAGAATCTCAAGGATAAGATGCAGGAGCCACAGCAGGCTGCAGTGGCATCTGATCCTGAGAGCGATGCTGACGTCCTTCATATCTCACTCGGCCTTGATACCACCAACACATGGATCATGTATATAGGACGTTCATATCACTTGTGCCACACAAAGAATGGTTTTCAACCTTCAGGCAATGTGATGGCGGTCGTGTTTTGATGGGGAATGACTCAGAATGCAAGACGCTAGGGATTGGCAATATCAAAATCAAGATGTTCGACGGAACAATTAGAACCCTCACAGACGTAAGGTACATGCCCGATCTAAGGAAGAGACTGATTTCCCTAGGTACTCTAGAGGCATCCGGGTACTCTTACACCGGTGAGGGCGGATACTTGAAGGTCAAGAGAGGCTCTCTGGTGGTCATGAAAGGAGAGCACTCTGGTACTCTCTACAGACTGATCGGTACCACAATTGCTGGTGATGTAGCTGTTGCTACAATGTCAGATGAGGGTTCCTCTCTACTGTGGCATGCCAGGCTTGGCCACATGAGCGAGAGAGGACTGCTGGAGCTACATAAGAAAGGACTTCTGAAAGGGGTCAAGACGGGCAAGCTGAAATTCTGGTAGACATGCGTTCTCGGGAAGCAGTGCAAAGTGAAGTTTGTGACGTCAAGCATGTGCAGCAAATAGATACTGGAATACATTCACTCAAACGTCTGGGGGCCAGCCCCAGTGTCTTCACTTGGAGGTGTGAGATACTTTGTGACTTTCATCGATGACTTCTCAAGGAAGGTATGGATCTACTTTCTAAAGGAAAAAATCTGAAGTCTTCGAAAAGTTCAAAATTTGGAAGACCAGAGTGGAGAAACAGACCGGGAAGAGGATGAAGTACCTCAGATCTGATAATGACAGCGAGTACACCTCAACGGAGTTTCAAGCATACTACTATCAGGAGGGCATCACCCGCCACCTTACCATTCCTGGTACACCGCAACAAAACGACATCGCAGAAAGGTTGAATATGACGTTGTTAGAGAGAGCTCGGTGTATGTGTCTGTTTGTCGGCCTACCGAAGTCGTTCTGGGCCGAAGCCATTAATACGACATCCTATCTAGTGAATCGGTCTCCATCGATGTCACTGGATCTAAAGTCCTCATAGGAGGTTTGGTCAGGTACTTCCGTTGATTACTCTGATATTCACATTTTTGGTTGCCCTATGTACACACTGATGCAGGACTCAGAGAGGACGAAGCTGGATGCTAAGTCCAAGAGGTGCATTTATCTGGGCCGAAAGGCCGGCACAAAGGGGTTCAAGCTGTGGAACCCTGAAACCAAGAAGGTGGAGGTGAAGCGCAACGTCATCTTCGATGAGGCCTATATGCTTAAGAAGTCTCAGTCTCAATCTAAAGAAGCGGAGAAGACTCCAGCACACCACTAAAGGTAGAGCTGGAAGGAAGTGGCAATGTTGATGATCATGGTGATTCCTCCAACTCGGAGGATACTGATGTTATGCAACCTACTGGTGTGAAGTCATACTCAATTGCCAGAGAAAGGGCGAGGAGAGAGGTCAGACTGCCTCTCAGGCTACATGACACTGTAGTATATGCCTTTTAGGTGATCTCCTCAGACCTCGAGTCATATCAAGAAGCTATGGAGAGCAGAGACAACTCTCAGTGGGAAGAAACTATGCTGGAGGAGATGGATTCACTTTAAAAGAACCAGACTTGGGAGCTAGTTAGTCTACCCAAAGGGGCCATGACAATCAGCTCCAAATGGGTGTTCAGGAAGAAGGAGTCCACATTCGGGAAGGACCAGTAGAGGTACAAGGCCAGATTTGTTGCAAAGGGGTTCACACAAAAGAAAGGAGTTGATTTCGGTGAAATCTTCTCACCTGTGGTGAAGAATTGTTCCATACGGGCGCTACTTACTATGATGGCGATGTAGGACATGGAGCTGGAGCAGATGGACGTGAAGACATCATTTCTTCACAGTAGCTTAGAGGAGGAGATCTACATACTGCGGCCTGAGGGGTTCATTCGACCGGGTGACGAGAAGAAGGTATGCAAGCTGAAGAGATCTCTTTACGGTTTGAAGCAGGCTTCGAGGATGTGGAATAAGAGGTTTGACGTATTCATGACTTCACATGGTTACAACCGAAGCCAGTACGATAGTTGCGTCTACTACAAGTTCCTGGCTAATGGGGACATTATGATTCTGATGTTATATGTCGACGACATGTTGATTGCTTGTAAGTCAGCTCAGGAGATCACATCACTGAAGCAAAAGCTACATGCTGAGTTTGAAATGAAGGATCTGAGTCATGTACAAAAAATCCTTGGGATGGAAATCAAGCGGGATAGAAAGCGAGACATGCTTTGGCTTTCTTAGACAGGCTATATTCAGAAGGTTCTAGAAAGGTTTAGTATGATGAAATCTATAGTAGTCACGATTCCGTTGGTATAGCAGTTCAGATTATCATTACAGCATTCTCCAGACTCAGAAGAGGAACGCCAAAAGATGCTTAGGGTACCGTATGCTAGTGCGGTAGAATGCTTAATGCACGCAATGATTTGTACGAGACCAGATATCGCTCAGGATATGAGCGTTGTCAGCAGATATATGGGGAATCCAGGACGACAACATTGAGAAGCAGTTAAGTGGATTTTGCGGTACTTTAAAGGAACACCAGATGTTGGTCTAGTCTTCCAAAGTAGCAAGGATGTCAGTTCTCTAGAGGGCTACATCGATTCCGACTGTGTTGGCGACCTCGATAGGAGGAGATCTACTTTCGGGTATATCTCCTTCTAGGTGGAGGCCCCATCAGTTGGAAAGCCATTATTCAGGACATCGTGGCTCTATCTACAACAGAGGCGGAGTATATCGCTGTAGTGGAAGTGGCAAAAGAGGCCATCTGGCTCAAAGGTCTCGCTAAAGAAAACAGGAGGTTTTGAAACTTGGAACTGGGAAAATAAGGGCGGTCACGGGACTCAGCTGCACTTTAATATTAAGCCACAGAAACATTGAAGACAGCATACACCGGGCGGTCTGGAGTGTAATTTGTCTGGCTAAAGACCCGGTCTATCACGCCTGTAAATTTTTAGTCCCACATCTCTTATTTGACTATATAAAAACACCTTTTTCGGATAATAAAATTCAGTTAAACCATGTGTTTCACATGGTACCATAGGTTGAGAGACCTGTCTCGTTCACCGCGTTGTTCCTTCTTGCCTCTCCGACCTCCTAGTCGTTGCGGCCTGTTTCTGTTCGCCCGGTGGAGACATTTAGTTATTAAAGGTCGCGATCTCCATTCGCCGCGCTCAGCCTTCTACCCGCTCCTGCTTGAGTCGCCCCGGCCTCATCTTTTGCCGTGCGACTTGTTCTCCTCTGTTCGCCCGTTGCACTTCTTTCCCTCTGCTTTGCTCTGCTTCTTGGTAGCGGCCTTCCTAGCCGCACGACCTGTTTTCTGTTCGCCCGGCTTGGTGCTCTTTTCTCTTCTCGCGGCTTGTTCTTATCGTCGCGGTTTGCTCCTCTCTTGCTTCCATGGCTTTCCCCTCCTCCAGCCTGTCCGCCTCCGTGGTCACCTCTTCTGGTAGTGCTCATGTTGTTACTCGCGGAAGATGGCTAATCGACTCTGGTGCAACAAATCATATGACAGGCAATCCTCAATGTTTCTCTCTTCTTGACACACATGCTCAGTTGCCCCGGTCATTGTTATTGATGGATCTCCCTCCCGGTCCATGGGACGGGCATGGTTCAAGTCACTCCATCTCTCTGCTTGGCTGATACCCTCTATGTGCCCAAGTTTCCGTGTAATTTATTATCGGTTACTTCTTTATGCAAGCAACTACGGTGTTCTGTCATATTCACCCCTACCTCTTGTGCTTTTCAGGATCCGGACTCCCAACGGACGATTGCTACCGGGACTGAGAGTGGTGGCCTCTACTTCCTCGACAACATTTCTGCTCTATCCGCCTTCTCCTCCTCCTCTACAGATCTTCTCCAATGGCATCTTCGCCTTGGACATGCTCCTCCCCGAATTCTACGACAGCTCCTGACGCACCTCCCTCCTCATCATCCTCCTCTAAACTGTGATGCATGTCAACTTGGCAAACATCACCGCTCATCCTTCCCACCAATGCAAAGTCGGGGCTCTTCCCGTCCGTTCGACCTCGTTCACTCTAACATATGGGGTCCCGCTCCTAACCTCACCATCGGTCGGGGTAGTTCCTATTTTGTCACCTTCATTGATGATTTCTCTCGATGTACGTGGGTATATCTTCTCAAAGATCGCTCCGAGCTGTTCTCTGTTTGGACCTCCCTTTATTCTATGGTTAAGACTCAGTTTGATACGTCTATTAAACTCCTTCGTTCTGACAATGCTAAGGAGTATCTTAGCCACGACTTCTCCTCCTTTTGTATTCACCATGGTGTTCTTCGTCAAACCAGCTGTGTCTACACCTCACAACAAAATGGGGTGGCGGAACGCAAAAACCGTCACCTTCTTGATGTCGCTCGCACTATGATGACTCAAATGCATGTTCCTCGCTCCTATTGGGGCTATGCTGTCCTCCTCTCCTGCTATCTCATCAATCGCCTTCCCTCCACAGTTCTCCACGGTGCTACCCCCTTCTCCATTCTTTATCCGGACAAGAATCCCTTTCCTCTTCCTCTGCACATCTTTGGGTGCATCGCTTTTGTGCACTCTCCCGCTGCCACCCGTGATAAACTCTCACCACGTGCCACCAAATGTGTCTTTCTGGGCTACTCTCCCACTCAGAAAGGATATTGTTGTTTTGACCCTATTACCCGCAAGCAATTTGTCTCTGCAGATGTCACCTTCTTTGTCAATGCATCTTACTTCTCTCCCGCTTCCTCTTCTACTCCTCCTGATCCTACGTATCATACCAACCCATCCATTCCCTCTGCTCCCACTGATGTTCCGCCCTCTCCACCCATTCCACCGTCTTCCCCATCCTCATCATCTCCACCCTCTACTCCGCTTTCTCCCTCCACTCCGCTGTCATCTCTCTCTACTCCTGGGCCAGCTCTCTCCACCACGGATACTCCGAATACTGAGGCACCTGCTGACCTGGATCTCCCGATTGCTCTTCGCAAAGGGGTTCGGGCTTGTACCCAACACCCGCTTGCTGCAGTTGTTTCCTACGATCGTCTTACCCCTGCTCGCAGAGCTTTTGCACTGGCTATCTCGGCCACTGCCACCCCCCGTTCCTACCAGGAGGCCCTTACTATTCCTCACTGGAAAGTTGCCATGGATGAGGAGATTGCTACTCTCACTGAACGGGGTACCTGGACCCTTGTTCTGCCTCCTTTCGGCACAGATGTTGTTGGTTGTCGCTGGGTCTTCGTGGTGAAGTTTCTCCCGGATGGCAGTGTGGATCGTTATAAGGCTCGCCTGCTTGCCAAGGGTTTTACCCAAACTTATGGGATTGATTACTTTGACACTTTCTCTCCGTGGCTCGACTCAGCACTATTCGGGTTCTTCTCTCTGTGGCTGTCAACAGAGATTGGCCCATCTCGCAGCTAGATGTTAAGAATGTCTTCCTCTATGGTGATCTGCAGGAAGATGTTTACATGGAGCAACCTCCTGGGTATGTTGCTCAGGGGGAGACACGGGTATGCCGGCTAAAGAAGGCTATCTATGGCCTCAAGCAGAGTCCTCGTGCCTGGTTTGACAAGTTCAGTGGCATTGTTGCGGCCATTGGTTTTACAAGAAGCTCAGCAGATCACTCCTTGTTTGTTCGGAAAACCGCCTCTGGTCTTGTTGTTCTTGCGGTTTATGTTGATGACATTCTTCTTACTGGCGATGACCAGGATGGGGTATTGATGACCAAGAAACACCCTCGTCAACATCTGGTCACAAAGGATATGGGCTCCCCAAAATACTTTCTGGGGATTGAAATCTCTAGAAAGTCCAACTCCATGGTCCTTTCACAACGGAAGTATGCTCTTGATCTTTTAAAGGAGGCATGACTCACTGGTGCTAAACCTGCACGTTGTCCTATGGCTGCTGGAGAAGACAAAACTTGGACAGATGACTCACCTCTTCTCTCTGATCTTACGAGATACCGGCGTCTGGTGGGTAAGCTCATATATCTCACGGTAACCAGACCCGACATCTCTTATGCTGTTGGCAAGGTGAGCCAATTCATGCAAGCTCTGAGGGAGTGTCATCTACAATCTGCTCTGAGGATATTAGAGTATATTAAAGCTGCTCCAGGGAAAGGACTCCTATTTCAGAAGAATGGTCACCTAAGGGTTGAAGCTTACTCTGATTCAAGCTATGCGGATGACAAAGGGGACCGCAAATCGACTCCAGGTTTCTGCACATTTGTTGGAGGCAATCTTGTGAGTTGGAAGAGCAAGAAACAGTCTGTCGTTTCCAGGTCTAGTGCAGAGGCGGAATATCGCAGCATGGCATCGACTACATGTGAGTTGAAGTGGTTGCGGGCTCTCATGCTGGACTTAGGAGAGGTTTACAACTATCCTCTTCCTATGTTCTGTGACAATAAGGCCGCGATACACATTTCCAAAAATCCGGTCTTTCATGAGAGAACAAAACACATAGATGTCGACTGTCATTTTATTCGGGAAGAAATATTGAAGAAACAGATTTGCACTCCATTTGTCACTTCCGACAACGAGTTGGCAGATGTCTTCACCAAGCCGGTGTCCGCTTCCTTTTTCCACATCTGCGACAAGCTGGGCATGATCGATATATATGCTCCAGCTTGAGGGGGAGTGTTGAAGTTGGTGACCGGGCGGTCTGGAGGTTTGTCTTGGCGGGTTGAAGACCGCGCGGTCTGGCGGTCTGTCTCAGCCGGCTTGGAGACCGGGCGGTCTGGCGGTCTACCCTGGCAGTCTCTCTTCCTCTCTGGTGGTAGCCGTGCGGTTAGCCCTGCTGTCTAACCGCGCGGCTTGTGCGGTTTGTTTTGTATAGTCCGCTTAGCCCTGTAAATTTTTAGTCTCACATCTCTTATTTATATTCTCTCATCTCTCCTCCATTCTATATAAGGGAGGGCATACCTTTGTAATAGATACCTTTTTCGGATAATAAAATTTTAGTTAAAACCTTTTCGGTTTGTTCTCTGTTCGGTTTCTACATGGTTTCTACAAATTATGTATGTATTTATATTAATAAATTGGGTTGGGTCGGTTCTCGGGTACCCGACCACAGGTCCTGAGAATCGAACCAAACCATCAGTTCTATTTTTTTAAGAATTGTATTTGAACAGAATAACTTGGGAACTGTCCCGAACCGCCTCGTTCAGGTCGATTTTGGTCCTGTTTTGGGTTCTTCGGTTACTTTTGCACACCCCTAGACGGGAGGCCGGTCGCAGTACCGGCCGTGGGGAGCGATGATGGCGAAGAGGTCCGGACATGTCCTCGTAATGCTCGTGACCGGTTGATTGTTGGCGGCCGAAGTCCCGCCACTTGTTCATGATGGCGTTGTTGATGCAACCACCTTTGATCCCCGTCTGAGAGAGTTTGTGGATTGAGACGATCGTTGCCGCAAGCTCGAGGATGAGATTTCTACTACGATGCCCGTCTCCATCGCCGCTACATGTTTTGCACGACGACCGTTGCCGCCATTTAATAAAATATATAATTATAAATTAAATAATTATAATTATATATTTTATCAATTAATATTTTATCTATTTTCATTTCAGCAATTTTATTTCTAACCCATTTTATTTCATGTATTTTGATTTCATGTAACATGATGGGTGCATATAACCATCATGAGGTGTTTAATTTTCAATGGTGATGATTGTGTGGTGTAGGCTATAAATAGTCATGTTATGAAGGAATTTATTAGTGAAGAATGAAATTGAGGCTCTGTTTTGGTTGGGCTGTTGCTGATGTAAAGCTGCTGATGAACTGTTGCTGATAGAAAAAGTGCTGATTCTGGAAAACAGAGTTTTGTTAAAAAACTGTTTGGGTGAAACAGAGTTTACAAAACAGAGTTTTCAAAAAGTTGTTTGGATACAAAACGAAGTTTTGAGCCAAAATGCAATTTGTTTTCTTGTTTGCTTATGTTATGTTTCATTTCGCTGATGCGTGCAAAATGAAGTGGGATTGCGCTCAAGCTCCAAATATTCTTCTCAGAAACTGACCTTCAAATTTCTGCTCAGAAATTTCTGCGACAGAAATTTCTGCGACAGAAATTTCTACGACCAGAAATTTGTGTGAGGAAATTTGTGCAAGGAAATTTGTGTGAAGAAGAAGAAGAAAATCGGGATGCTGGAGGATGCTGGAGGAGGAGATCAGGATGCTCGAGGAGATCGGGAAGAAGAAGAAGATCGGGATGCTGGAGGATGCTGGAGGAGGAGATCGGGATGCTGGAGGAGATCGGGAAGAAGAAGAAGATCGGGATGCTGGAGGATGCTGTAGGAGGAGATCGGGATGCTGGAGGAGGAAATCGGGATGCTGGAGGAGATCGGAATGCTGGAGCAGCAGCGGACGAAGGAGATCGGGATGCTGGAGCAGCAGCGGACAGAGGAGATCGGGATGTTGGAGCAGCAGCGGACGGCGGGAGATCGAGATGCTGGAGCAGCGACGGACGGGAGGCGGGAGGAGCAGCGGACGAGAGATTTGATGGTGCGACAGGGAAGGGGAAGCGGGATTGGGAGCGGCTTCTGCTTTTCACCGCAAAAAAATTGGTCGTCTTGGGATATAAGGAAAAATGCAGCCACAAATAAACGTGGGTTTGAGAAAAGTCAAACCAAACAACGCTTTCTTACAAATTTACGGTGCGTTCTAGCCGCACAACAGCAAATCAGCTGAACCAAACGCCACCTGAGTTTAACCCTAATTTTCCCCTCTTGAGAATTCCCTCCTCTTTCCCCCTCTCAAAATTTCGCCCCCCTTCAATCCCTAGCCTCCAACTCTCCCCTTCCACTCTTTGGCCGCCGGCCACCCTATCTCCTCCCCCTCTATTCGACCCCCTTCTCTTCTCCTCCTTCCTTACCTCTTATTCCCAAAGGAAAACCCGACCACCACTTCCTCCCCCCTCATAGCCGGCCACCTCCTTCTCAAGAAGGCCGACCACCTTCATCCTTTCACAACTCGGCCACCCTTAGTTTATTTGGTGAAATTTTGGCCCAGGAATATAGGGTTGCCTCCTTGTGGGTTCCAACTCCGGTGATTCCGAAGATAGCGGCGTGCGTCTTCTCCTTTCGGTGCGGCTCCGTGGGATTTCATGGAAGTGGATCTTTCCACCGTCGTCGTGTGATTCCTCCACTCATCCTTGTGGAAGATTTGAAGGGCTATTGCTTGGGATTGGGTAACGAAAATATCTACTCTTGTGTGATTCCTTTGTTAATTAGTTGGAGGTTGCGAGGCATCGACTTTTATCCGCGGATTTTGAATCCGTCATTTTAAAATTTGATTTTACCGTTTATGTTCTTCAATTTCATTAATCGAATCCTGATCGGGTGGATCCTTTTTGCTTGATCCAAATATTGGCAAATAGCCCTTATTAGATCTCTAAAGAATTGGCGAACCTTAATGTTATATTCAGATTTTTGGGAACGAACAAGACTAATTTTGGATCGTACTTTTTAGTCAAGTTCTTCTCGGATTGTGGTTGTGACGTTGCGTTATACACGATTAATATCGGAGCGGTTAGGAGTCATAATTTTAGGTGCTGTGAATGTTGTGGTATTGTTTGGCTAACAAGGATTACCCATGTTAAATTAATCTCATGTGTTAAAAGACCTCAATTAAAACTAAACCATTTGATCGTGCGAACGTAGAATTGAAACGTGAGAGAACGATTCAATGTCGTTGTCCATTGCGGTTCGTCAGGAGACGTAGCCTGCATCAAGCGACCACAACCGATCGAGGAGATCGGCCGCAACATTGCAGTCGCAAGGCGCGAGCGCGACCGACTGGGGAGGCAGACCGTGAACAAGCTGGCCAGGGATGCTGATCGCAGTGTCGGTCGCGCTCTGGGGCCGCAGGGCACGACCGTGGCCGGCCAGTGAAGTTGGCAACATCGACGGTCGCGCCTTGCGGTCACGGCCGGGCGAGGAGGCCGGTCGCGCGCTGCAGCTGCGGGTTCGCAGTTGCATGGTGCGGCCGCGGCCGGTCGGGGAGGCTAACAGTGGCGCCAGCCGCGCCTTGTGAACGCAAGGTGCAGTCACGGCCGGCCGAGGAGGTCGGCCGCTAGCGCGCCGACCAGCGAAGCTGGTCTGGGAAGCCGACCGCGGCGCCTGCAGCGCACTGCGGCCACAGGTTCACGGTCGCAAGGTGTGGTCGCAGCCGGACGGGAGGCCGGCAGCAAGCGCGCCGACCGAGAGGCCGCTTGTGGGCGCGCCGACCAAGGGGGACAGGCCGCTAAGTGCGGCAGCCGGCCGGCCGCTGGTGGTCAGTGATGCGTGTAATGACAGACCGATCGCGCGTGCCAATTGCGCACAGATCGGGAGCGCGGATCGCACTTAGTGGTTACTCTCATAACTCCCATTAGGTTAATGTGGGTTATGAGATTTCGGCTAATTGCAATCCAGTTTATCTATAAATTATACGCGACCTCTCAGTCCTTATTTCAACTTTTCTTAACCCCCCTTAGGTCTTCCGCCATTTACCGATTTACATTTCACACGACAGGAGAAATTTCCCCATTTCCGCAGACTTCCCTTCTCAATCCCATGTTGGCAACGCCGACGCCAAGGTGTGGCATTGTCGCCGACGAGCCACCCATTTCTTCTTCGTCAGCTATATCGATCGAGCATCATTTCTGAGCAGTTGCGCTCCCATTTTAGTGGAATTTCTGAGCAGATACTCCTTTCTAGAACTCGATTTCCAGCCTTGGATTTTTTTTCCTTTTATCTTTCATAGCCTTTCTTAGTTCCAGATCTCTCGTCTGGTTATCCCTCCCTTACAACAGGTTTACCGAGCAACTACAATAGTTTTGCACATCAGTTCCAGATCTCTATTTTGGTCTTCTATGTCAATTTCTTCCAATTGTGGCCGATACACATTCCATTTGAGGAATTTGATTTCAATTTAGATTATACCTTCCAATCGAGGGTAAAATTTATTTATGTTGTACAATGTTATTTTCCTAGATATGCATTGAGAAAATATTATTGTTGAAGAAAATGATTTATAAGAGAGCGCAAATTTAAATATTAGTAGTGATTCAGCGAATTTCAAAGAAGAATCCGATGACAATAATTCATCTTTTTCTGATGATTTACTTGATAGTGATTTTGAATCCAATGATCCAATGTTTGAGAAAAGTATCAATTCTGAAATATAGTTTGTTGGTGCAACAAAGATGTCTAAAACTAAATTTAGCATGAACGATGTCATACATATTAGAGAGTTTTGTGATCATTATTCATCAATTTCTTTGATTGACATAACTACACAAATTCAACTTTATCAAGACAATGCGATTGAATATAATTTTCAGTATAATATTAAGATGTTTTTCAGTTGTGCTTCGGATTTTAGGGATTCAGTGAGAATGTATGCTATGGTACAAGGGAAGACGATTAAATTTACCAAGAACTGTAGTGATAAAATTCAAGTAACTTGCAAATATGGTTGGATTTTATTTGCCTCTTTTATATCAAAGAATGAAAAAATATTCCAGGTGAAGACAATTAAAGAATAACATACATGTTGTTGGGTTTCAAGTTCCAAATATTGCAGCACTAAATTCCTTGCAACTAAATATGAGAAGCATATTAGGAGCAATTTAAAATGGCCAGTAAACGCTATGCAAGAGATAATGCAAATTGACATCACAACTTATTTTAGCATTTGAAGAATAACCACTCATTTTGAGAATTAATGTGATTATTGTGAGGAGATTTATAATACCAATTCAGACATCACAGTTAAAATTAAATGTAAGCATGATGTATCATCTCAAACTTGCATTTTTAAGAGACTTTATATATGTTGGGGTACATTGAAGAAAGGTTTTTTTGGGTAGATGTAAACCTATACTAGGTTTGGTTGGTACTCACTTGAATACATGTACAAGTCATGACATTTTGATTTGTGCAGTTGGCATCGATTCTAATAAAGTGACTACATACTGAGAGAGACAAGGTTCTCAAAAGCAATGGAGAAATATGTCATTCCATAATATTGGAAAATAATAAGAAAAATGCACATTACTACATTTTTGGGATGAATGACCAAAATAAATTTAAAGTTCAAGAATATGTGAGAGATAAAATGGACAATTGACTTAAGTTCCAACCGTTTTAGTTATAGACGATGTGATCTCACTAGTATTCGATGTGTGTATGTCACTACATGTATCTTCTATCGAAAGGAACATGTTAAGACTACACACTACATTGGTATAATAAGGAGGTGTTTATGCGTTCTTATGAACACTTACTAAATTCCATTAATTCTCAAAAGAAGTGGTCATTAGCTAACTTGAATCCAATTGTTTTGTGGCCTATTATTCGGAGGAAGCTCGGAAGATCGTTGCAAAAAACAAGACAAATGGAGGAAGAGGAGCCTGAGGCACAAAAATATGACATAAATTGTCATAGTTTGAAATACTCATGTTCAAACTGTCGGGTGAAAGACCATAACAAAAGAAATTGTGAAGTAATTACCACAATGTCATCTTCATCATCAGCTAAAAAAATACAAAAATTCGGTAAGTAAAAAAACATTTATATAATCTGGTAATATTTTATTTAATTTGATTTTCAATGAAAATGTATCTTGTATGTAGGTGTATAGGACAAATTAATGTTTGAAGCTTATTTGGTGGTTAATTATACCTTATTTCATAAAGGTAATCAATATGTTATCATTTATTTATGATATTAATTAGTTAATATATTTCTTACTAAAATTGTCATGTTAATATGCAAGTACAATGCTAGATTTAAATTCTGAAGAGAAGTTTTGTGTTATGATTATGGCTATGACTCATACATGGTTGAATTTTGTATTTGCTAGAGAGCAAATTTTCTAATATGATGACGAACAATCTACTAAAAAGTTTATATTTTGGATAATTTAATATGTTAATTTGATGGCGGATCATGTTGGTTTCGCACGTTTTTTGAAGGTCAATAAATTTTATGCAACAAAACACAAAATAGTTGGCCAAAACATTGCGAAACGAGGTTGTATTCATGATTTTTTGTCAAACAAGTTCATTGCACATGGCTCAGATGAAAATACCCCTAATAAAATAAATATGGGGTGCAAAATGCCAAGAAAACGATATTGGGGCAAAGTATAATATTGGAATATTTGTGGCGCAATTTGCCATATTGGGATATAACACGTAAACTATCTTCAAGACGCAACCAAATAAATACATGGAAGACAAGAACGTATAAATTGAAATCTGAATAAAAAACTCTGCATATATAAATAATATAAAACATGAAAAATATACCAACGTTTGCTACAAAATACACCGCGGAGGAGCCAGACTCGCTCGATCCACAGGAGAAAGAATAATTTGGATTGCAATTCACTAGCACAGGAGACACACATGGCTCACTAGGAACTTTCATCGTCGGATGACGACCAAACCACCTGCCATCACCGGAGAAGCACTGTTGAGGCCAACTACACTCGTGCATGCCATCAACACCAGACCCAACCACCGGAGAGAAGCACGGTCAAGGACACTACACTCACGCATGGCTTTGTCGTCATGCCCGTACCATATCAACTCCAATGCCGACTAAGCCAAACAAAGTCAAGCCCGGATCTGGCTCTTTGAACTCCGCAATCGGAGGTCCGACCATAAAACCGACTAACCCCCACCAACATACGTTCTCCAACATCGGTAAAGACCCTCTCCTCCAAGACCAGCGACTATTTTCTCCAAAGCCTGGGGATGTGACGAAGGTTTCACATGAGATAAAGAAATAAGGTGGGAATGACGAGATTGGCACCAACGACACCAATGTCGCCGCACGGGGTCACACTACCAACAATTGTTAGAGGCAGCAACCTTCCTTTAATGTCAGCCTGGGGCGGCAACATGTCCTTACAATTGAGAATCAGGACTTCTCTTCTAGGCGACGATTTTCCTCCCAAAGTTGTAAATGACTGACTCTTTTTCTTCTCGGGCGGCTCCTATTTATAGAGGTTCCTAAAACTTAAAAATAGGAAATCCTCAAAATAAGGAATTCCCAAAATAGGAAATCCTCAGAACATAAAATCCTCAAAATAGGAAATCCATTTACGGACCGAACTAAATACAATAATCACCGTCATGGTTCAGGATTCAGAGCCACCACCTGCACGAAACACTACCCGCACAAACCATCATCTGCACTAGGCAACACTACATGTAGCACGGCCTGCACAAAAACGTCAATCTGCATGAACCACCACCTCAAATTTGAGGTGTTAGTCAACGTACTCCAGTCGACTCATCCTTGTTCGAGCTCAACCTCTAAATGTAGACGCAACTTGATCAATGAATTTGACTCGCCTAGTTAGACCACTAGAAGGGTAATCATCTGCACCATCTCGACTTTCCACACTATTAGCTGCAAAAATCATGGGTGCACCACCTCATATTGTTGTCCCCATCGGCCGATATAGACTACCACATTATATAGCTCTCCAAAGCATGGTATACCCTCACTCAACCATCAAAACTCCACCTCGGGCCATCCAACTATAGCCAGGGACGGAGCAGAAAACTTTTTTTAGGGTGGGGACACAAAATTTTAATGAAGTCTAAAAAGATACCCTAATAAGAAATACAATTTAAAGCATAAATATTAAAGTAAAATAATAAGTGTAAAAAATACCAATCATTATAGTTGTTCTCGTCGACTATTCAAAACATAAGATCACTGCACACTTTTCCAAAAAAACATGAAATTTCTGGTGATATTGTTGTTTCATGCATAACATTATAAAAAGTATTAAATATATGAAAAATTTATATAAAAAAACTATTTATAAAATAAATAAATATAATTTGTAAACATATCATTTTTTATATCTACCCTCGCCTGTTTTTCATTCTTTGAAACCTCTGAATGATTGTTTTTTTCAATATTTGTAAATACATCTTTCTCTATATATGTAATCAAACAACCAGTCATTAAAAAATCTCTCATTCGATTGCGTAGAAGATTCTTCACAATGTTCATTATTGAAAATGCTCTTTCGACTGTAGCAGTTGCAACTGGTAAAACGAATGCTAACTTTACTAGCAAATATACCAATGGATATAAAATATTCTTCTTTTTTCTACAATATTCCTTGCAAGATCGCCAATTCCATTTAATTGTCCAAAGTCAATGTCAGATTTAACATCAATAATAAATGTTTCCAATTGGTTATCAAGTTTCATATTATCCAAAATGAAAAAAATCTGTTGGCTAAAACTCTGCAAGACATTTCAACTTTTGTTTATCAAAACTCGAAAATTTATTACTTGGATTTAAACATGCAATCCAAAGAAGTAATTTTGTATTCGTCTCTATAAACCTGTTGTTGAGTTCCTGAAGTTGCAAATCTATGACATTATAAAAAATCTCGACTCAATAATAATGTAAATTAATCATCTCATGAACTCGTCGTCATGATCGTCCTCGTGTCACATACATATTTTACATCAAAGGAATATCAATTTTATAATTATCACAAAATGAAAAACATCTTTAATCATTTTTTCTCATCCATTATCTCGTATATCTTTCGGATTTTGTTTTGATATTCTGACTAAATTTATTGCATTAGGAATAACTTGTTCTTTGCATTACAAAGCTTATGATAAAATATTGGTTATTCGCAGAATATCTCTCAATAGATATAAAATGAAAGTATAATCAAAAGTTTGTAGAAAATTTAATAATACAAATATTGATGCCTTTTGTTTTGAACTTGTATGTTGATGCCTTTTATTTTGAACTTGTATGTTGATCTTTTTCAACCAACTCAAGAACATCAATAACAGATGAAAATAGCACAATCATATTAATCAATGAACTATAATGTGAATCTCACCTTATTTCTCCTGCTCTAATAAGATTTCTTTCTTGATTTTGACATGTTCCACCAATTATCTCCTTTTTGTAAACATTCAAAAAATTTCTGTGCTTGAATTTTTCGAAAAAGTTCTTGTCATTTACATGAATCAGCAATAATATTAGTTGTTGTACTTGTTAAATTAAAAAACCAAGCAATTAAAACATGATTTTTTGCAACAACGACTAGTGCATGCTGAAGTTGGTGAGCAAAACAATGGATATAATAATGCGATGAGTTTTTCTTCATAATGAGTGCTTTGAGACCGTTAAACTCTCATCTCATATTACTCGCACCATCATAACCTTGTCCACACAATTTTGAAAAACATAAATTATAATTAGAGAAGAATCTTTCTATTACTGCCTTCAACGAAACTGATGGTGTATATGAAATATGCACAATACCAAGAAAGCGCTCAATCACTTCACCTTGTTTATCAACATAGCGTACTGCAATAGCCACCTGCTCTTTTGTCAATACATCCCGTGACTCATCAATAAGTACAAAAAGAATCTCCAATATCTTTAATAATAAAATATATTGTCTTAATATACATTGCATTGATAATATTTTTTTGAATATCTGGTGTAGTAAGCTTATTATTTTCTGGTGCGTTTTCTAAAATTACATGACTAATTTCCTCATTATGATCACCAAGAAATCGTAAAAGCTTAAAAAAATTCCTTTGATTAGATGACTTTTTTGACTCATCATTCCCTTAAAATGCCAAACCCTGTCTAATCAAAAATGAAATGCAATCAATGGTTATTATCAATCGGGTTCTACAATCCTTTTTGTTTAGATCATTTTGTCTTTGAAAACTGACTTCAAGGTGTTGTCTTGAATTCATTAAATTATTGCATTCTTTCCAATTTTTAAATTCTTCATGACGCTGACAAAAATCATCGCCTCCTGAATTGTTATTCGAACTTGCAATGTGTTTTTTAAATAGCTGGCTTAAAGAGATAACAAAATAGACATAAAACAACATCTTTTTTTATGTTATACTCCAACCATGAAGGAATTGCTCAAATCAAGTGACGTTAAACTTTCTTTTTGAACAAATTATGTTTTTGGAAATATTGATTTCGAGATTGAAAAGCTCTGTTTGGCTCAGCTGTAGCGATCAGAAGCAGTGGTGAGAAACAGTGATGGAATAATCAGCTGTTTTGCAGAGTGGTGGCAGATCTGTGAAACTGTTTGGATGAACAGCTTTGTAGAGCTGTTTCAAACAGAGAAGTTGTTTAATCTGCTTGGCAAAACAGATGTTGATGCACAATTCATTTTTTTTTATATGTTTTAAAGTAAAGCCATAATGAAAAACAAGCCCTAAAGCATCTTGGCGAAGTTGCTTGAACAATCAGATATGAAACAAATAATTAGAAGTCAAATCTTCAAATCTAATGCAAGCTTACATTTGCAAAACTATCCAAATCTGGTATCCAACTGATCCAGTTGAACGAAAAAGAAAAGAGAAAGAAAAAAAACATGACGATGCAGAACAACAGAATTAGACGGCCAAGTAATCTGGTGAGGAGAAAATCAGATGAAGATTAATCAAATGAGGACTTCTCAGTCTCACCATAGCCAAGAAGACGACTTGAATGAAGCGAAACGTACTCCAGTTCTCCCATTCCCGACGAATTGCTCCCATCCCCTGCTCTTCCTGCTTTCCGTCGCGAGCTTTGAACATAATTTGAGAGCGGTGAAAATTGACGCGGTGGAAATGGCGGAGAAGGGGGAAGCGGATATGATAGCAGCGGGGTGAGTCGCACGATTTGGAGTCGTGAAAAATTTTCACGACTCCAAATCGCGGGAAAAAGAGCGGGAGGAGGGCGGTGGCGTTTCTGCTGGAGGGGGCAAAAATTTTGTTTGGCGGAGCTGTTTGAAAAACCGCGGCTCACCGACGCAAAAACGCCCCGCCAAACAGAGCCTTAATAAATAATAACGTCTAATCTCACCATGTTGTTTAATATGATAATCCGAAATACGAATCCGAGAACAAGGATCTGACAGAAGATCTGTCATATCAATTTCAGCCCGACTAGGTTTATTACTTAATTGTAACTCATCATCATTGATGCAGAATTTACTTGAAGAGACTGATTTTTCAACTGACTTAAAATACTTAAGCATTTCTGTTAAAAAAATTACATTTCATCAAAAAATATAAAATAAATATTTTGAAACTAGCAAAAACAAAAAAAATTCTAACTGTTTCAAAACATGCTAAGAGTGCAAAAGTTTCATCAAAATCTACCCCTCAATCTGATCATATTCTTTTGCTACAAGCCTAACTTTATTTCTAGTGATCATAAATTCACTATTTAATTTATTCTTGAAAATCAATTTTACTCATATAATAGGATGATCAGATAGTCTCTCTACAAGTTTTCAAATTTTATTACGTTCAAATTGATTAAGTTCATCATTAATAACTAAAAATCAAGGTTCATCATTTAAAACGGTTGGAACATCTTTAGGTTCTATATTGAAAATAAAACAAAGGTTTGAAAATAAATCATATAAAGAAGAACGCGTACTTACCCCTCTTGATGGTTCTCCAATTACCAATTCTTGTGGATGATTTTTTCAACTTCTTCTTCTCTTTGTTCTTTATCTTCTTGTTCTCCAAAGATTTTTTTCATCATCATTCTCCAAAGAAGGAAGGAGTTCTTCATCATTTCATGTAAGGTTAGCTTCTACAAAAGGAACAAACTCGTCAAATCTAACATGAATTGATTCTTCAACTATTTTTGTCTGTTTGTTAAAAACTTTATAAGATTTACTAGTTAAAAAATAACCAATAAAAATTATTTCACCATATTTTTTAACAAATTTATCTAAAACATATTTGTATTTAAAATAAAATATTTACATCCAAAAACTCTAAAATAAGATACATTAGTCTTCTTTCAAAAATATAGCTCATATGATGTAAGTTTTAAAAATGGATGTAACATGACACGATTTATCAAATAACAAGCAGTAATAACAACATCAGCCCAAAAAGATCCAGGTAATTTATATTCAGATATCATAGTACGTACTAGTTCTTGAAGAGTTCTATTTTTTCTCTTCACTACGCCATTTTGTTATGGTGTGCGAGAAACGGAAAATTCATGCTTAATCCTTAATTCAGTACAAAAAGAAATAAATCTATCATTCCCAAACTCACCTCCATGATCTGATCGTATGCATTTAATTTTTAAATCAAGTTCATTTTGAATACGAATACATAATTTTGTAAATTCAAAATACGCATCGAATTTAAAAACTAAAAAGATTGTTCAACAAAAATGTGAATAATCATTTATCAAAACAAAAATATATTTTCTACCTCCTAGACTTTGAGTTGTAACTGGACCAAATAAATCCATGTTAATTAATTATAGAGATCTAATCGTAGAAATAATATTTTTGTTTTGAAAAGATAATTTTGAGAATTTTACTTTTTGACATGGTGTACATAAAGAAGAAAGCTTTCCTTCTAACAAAGGTAAAGCCTTAATCAATTTATTTTTGGAAAGTTTAAAAACAAGTTTTGTACAAGAATGACCAAATCACCTATGACGCAATTCTAATTTATCATTTTTTTGAAATAAAACATTTAAGTGAAAATTGAGAAAGATTATTAAAAGTAATCATATAAACATTGTGAATTCTCGGTGCGGTAAAAACAACTTCTTGAGTTTTTGAATCAATAATTTTACAAAGGTTTGAAGATGATTCAAATAAAATATTTAAGCCTTTATCACATAGTTGACTTATATAAATTAAATTATGTTTCAAACCATCCTAGACTCTTTATTTATTTTTCGTGCGTTATTATTATTTTTCGTAACCACAATTTTGGCCGCTAGAACATTATTTTGGCACAGGAGAATTCATCTGCACTCGGAACGACCGTTTTCATAATAAGTGGTATCAGAGGCAGGTTCGATCAACGACCGTTTGGATGTTCCGTTTTGAGTTGGGCCAACGGTAGGTGACGACATCGGTCTGTTGGATTTCACGTGCTATGGCGGGGCAAATTTTAAAAAAAAAATTCCCACAACCACACAATACACGAGATCGGATATCCAATGGAAACGCCCAACTAGTTAAGCAATTAAGGAAACCCTAACTCATCACATCTAAGCATTGCAAAATGTTAGAAATGTACCTCTAGGGAACAAAAATCCCTAGGCGGAAGAGGAGGCGCGTCGGAGAGCTAAATTGCAATCCCACCGCAACAAGAATCCAATCGTCTTGCCTCTTGGTTCACCTCGAACCCGAACAGCGACCCAAGTCCGTTGATAGGAGAAGAAGGCACTCGCTTAGACCAACTCCGTCAAGAGCACCGAGGACTCCAAGTGGGTGAATCACACTAGTCGTCGGCGTGAGAAGCACGAAGTAGGAAATACCCAAACAAGGGCGGCTCTGGGAACAACCGACAAGGCAAATCTCTGCCGTTGCCGAAGCCCTCACCAAGAGCCCGATTGGAAGTGCACGGGTTGCACCACGAACCGCCGGCGAACTCCAAGAGCAGGCTTAGACCAACTCGAGGAAGGGGTGGCGAGAACAACTGATCACCGGCGAGGAGGTTGGTGGAGGAGCGGGCGGCCTTGACGAGAGCAGTCAAAGGGACGCCGTCGGGTGGATCCAGAAAACCCTAGCCCGATCCTTTTTTTTTTCGCCTCCTGCCTTCTGATCCCAACCCGTGAAAGCCCAAAAACAGCTTATATATATATCTCTATATATGTATATTTACATATATATATATATATATATATATACGAGCGACAGGCACGGCCTCCGGCCCGATGGCCACGCGCCACAGTACACGGCCGGCGACGGCGGGCTTCGCCCGCCATCCGCTCGTAGCCTGCCTAAGCCCGCCCGACCCAGCCTTTTTGGGGGTCAAGATAGTCTCCAGACGAAAAGTGATCACATGAAAGTTCTAGATTTCGGCGATACGAACAACTTTCATGTTGATCACTATTTGATTTGGAGCCGTCTTGGCTTCTGATTTGGGCCTCGAAATCGGAGGCGGGGAGAGGTTGTACTGTAGCACTCTCGCCGCCCCCGATTTCGAGGCCCAAATCGGAAGTCAAGATAGCTCCAAATCAAAAATTGATCAACATGAAAGTTGTAGATATCGGCGAGACAAACAACTTTCATGTTGATCACATTTTGATTTGGAGCCGTCTTGGCTTCCGATTTGGGCCTCGAAATCGGGGGCGGCGAGAGGCTGTACTGTAGCACTCTCGCCGCCCCCGATTTCGAGGCCCAAATCGGAAGCCAAGACGGCTCCAAATCAAAAAGTGATCAACATGAAAGTTGTTCGCCTCGCCGAGATCTACAACTTTCATGTTGATCACTTTTCGTTTTGAGGCCATCTTGACCCCCAAAACGTCACACCCCTTTTTTTTAAAAAAAAAATTGTGTTTTGTTTAGTCCCACACTGACAGTAGGTTTGAAGTTTTTGGGTTTATATATAGAATTTCATAATGAATGTTTGAAAATAGGCGGGCTTGTGGGCTTGCAGGCTGCTAGGCTTATTTTATTTCTATGAACAGCCGAGTTTGCGGCTCTGAGCTTTTAGCGGGCCTTTTTTATGTTATCTACCTAACTTTAAGATCCCTAGTAGTAGGTTTAGGACCCCTAGTAAAATGTGAAGAGAGAGGGTTGGTTTGATCCAACGGTTCATGATCAAAACTCTGAAATCGACGGCCACCTAATTTCCTTCAAATTTCGAACTCATGCTATTTGCAGACCTCAGTATTTCTTTATAATATTATAGATATATATATATATATATATATATATATATATAATATATATATTATCATATATATATTTATATATATTATCATATATATATTTATATATTTATCATATATATATTTATATATATTATCATATATATGAATTACATATAAATACCGGATATTTCCAAATCAAGCCCGTTCAGGTTGGGGTTATATAAACTCCAATCACGGTGCCCTTCTATTATAATTACGACAACTAGCCTTGTCGTAATTCTCTTTTAATAATTGCACAGAGAAAAGACAGTCTAAGCACGAAGTGTCACCATATATCTGACTGAGTCTAATACAGTGAAACTAGGCTGTTCCCGTTCGTTTGGTGTGACCTCGCAGAGGGAACATGTCGTCACGGCAATAATACAATAATTTGTATTATTGACTATAAGAGGCTTTATCAAGGCATATAGTCGCCACAACAACACGTTAAAAGAGGTAACCGAACTTAATGGCCAGTGTCTAACTTTTGTCACGTGATATCATAAATATTGTGCGAATTTGGGACCGTGTCAATTTCGCACTATATTTGTCTTTCTTGGTCTCATAAGCAAGAGTGTCTTTATAACTACATTAGTTATAATGCATGCTTTACAAACTCGCTTGGCCAAGGGGCCCGACTATATCAAAACTCAAACTAGTTTGGGGACAAATGATATTTTGATATATACATCTCTTACGCGTAAGTGCGAATAACGAACCATAGTATTTATCACCATCAAAAGATAGTCTTCAACTACAATCACATTGCTCACACGACGCGCTTAATCTATATATCTCATATCTCCAAATCACTAGACACGTTGTAAGCATTAATGACACTTAACACATTCCAACTTAATGTTACAACTTAAGATAGGCCAACCTCAATATGCATGAAACCATACGCATACATACTCAAGTGATTAAACGATAACTATTACCAACATTTGTAGAACTACAATGTACTTTAAATCACATGACAATCCATGGTGGTGGTCAATGTCCCTCTTTGACTACCAGGATCGTGAGCAAATAAAACTAAGATCATATGATGGAACTCAAGTGTTCTACAGCTCAAGACCAAGAGCATCTTCCTGAGCTACCATGATGCATCATCATATGAACTAGGGACAGAATGAGACAAAATTCATTAAAACATGAACTTAATAACATAAAAGACAACTTTCAAAACACAAATCCTTCACGGTCCGCTCCCTATCTTCCTAATCTTGATCAGTGAATTTATTCGGTCGCCTCGGTCTCCGTGCAGTTTTCTCCAATTTGGATACTATGGCGATTTGCACACCAGGTGCGAAGTTTGAAGTTACAAAGTTCGACGGAAAGCACAATTTTTTCCTATGGCAAGTCAAGGTACGAGCACTAGTGATTAAGGAAGGTTTACACCGTGTCCTATTAGGGAAGGCAAATAAGGATGTTGAGGTTACCGATCCCGCGTGGGAGGATTCAAATCTCAAAGCTTTGTCCACCATACAACTTTGTTTACACGATGATATACTATATGGAGTTCTTTCAGAGACGACTGCCTCTGGTCTTTGGGCAAAGCTGGAGAGTATCTATATGACGAAGTCTCTCCCCAACCGCATCTACCTCCAGCAACAGTTGTACAAGTTCAGTATGAAGGAGGGTTCCTCTCTACATGACCACCTGAACAGTTTTAATAAACTGTTATCTGAGTGTCTCAGCATGGATATCAAGGTGGAGGAAGAGGACAAGACAGTTATTCTTCTGAACTCTCTTCCAAAGTCCTACGAGGGCATGGTCACTACCCTCACCTATAGTAAGAATATTTTGAACTTGGAGGAGGTTACGACAGCCTTACTCTCAGATGACATCCGAAAGAAATCATCCGGCTTAGGCATTGCTGAAAGCTCAGCTTTATTCTCTCGTGGTCAGTCTGGTTCAGGCAGATGAGGCAAGTCCAAGAAAAGTTTAGATAGTTACTGCAACTACTGCAAAAAGAAGGGTCATGGAATAAAGGATTGCTGGAAGCTTCAGAATAAGGAGAAGGGGAAGATCCCTAATGATGAAAAGGAAACGTCTGTCACATTCCTATGCCTTGAGGATGTCAATGAGGACGTCCTTTAGTACTACTTTTTTACTTATCCCTTTCTTTATTTTTTGTTGTGTTTTCTTCCTACATTTTTCATCCTTTTTATTCCGTTTCTTTCTCTTCATTTGCTTACCATCATTTCTCATATATTTTTTCCTAGTCATGCTATCTTCACGCTTGTGTTTATATAACTCTTATTTTGAGTTATTTCATGGTCAAGAACTTCATTGTTGAATGCGTTTTTTATCCCCTATTACCTAAGCTCTTTCTTTGGTACTCCTCATTTATGAGCTTAGAGTGTGTCTAGTCAAACCATCTTTGACCAGCTCTCATAGGGGTTCATCTTTTCATATTGAGGTCAGTTTGTTTGCATACTTTTCTTGGTGTGTCTGCATTTTTCAATTTCTCTCCCGCACGCACATCAATGCCTATAAGTCTTGATAGGTTCAGTTTTGCTATGGGAGACCACCGCTGGAGGTGGATCAGTTAGTATTTTAGCTCCAGGTGGAGCATTTTTCGAGTCAACCACGTCAGTCCAGTATGTGTGTCACTCAGAATTAGAGGAGTTATCTTGTGATCCGTTCTCGGCCAAAGTTCATTCAGTTTGTCTCTTTGTCTTTTGGATCTTGGAGACCGTTGGAGAATCTTGGAGTTATCTCAGCCAGGTGGAGCTTTTCATGGGAGAGACGTCAAGGTGGAGATTGTTATGATGTCGCCCCTCCCACGCTTCCGCCAAACTCTTTTCTTGATCGGGGATATTTTTGGAATCCACTCCAATCATGTAATCTCCATTATTCTGGTATTTAAGGAGGATTTCTTTGAAGGGATATGTGATCACCTTCCATTGTTTCCGCCAACCCGTTTTGGAGACCGCTATAAATTTGGCATCCCCATTAATCTGGTGACAATGGAGGATTTTAGGAAGGGATTGATCTACTTCTATGATAGCCGCCATACCAATTTGGGGTTTCTTCCACCACCTATATATAGTGGTGTGGCCGGCTATCCAAGTAGTGCAGTGCAGCAGTCAAGTTTTGGTCGAAGATCGCTGACTTCTCTTCGAAGCACCTACCGCCGACTTTCTCTTACCGTCGGCCGCCGAATTGGAGGTCCTTCTTTCCTTGTAGCCGGCCCTCGTCTCTCGCTGCCATCTTGATTTCTCGTCGCAACACGTACAGCCGGATCTTGGAGGGTTCGAGATTTTTCATCTTCTTTTTCTCGGTTCAATTTAATTCCTCCATTTTAGCCGTATTGTAGAGCGTGTTCTAGAATGGAGTACAAATATGGGATCAGGCCAAGTTTTGATGAAATCCACTAGCATTCGCTGAGTACAAATATCGGCTTTCTAGTGGGCGACTGACCACCACTTGTTAAAGAGTATTTTTAAGTGTTTAGAGTTTTGGCAATGATGAGGGTTGCAGAGCGTGTTCTAGAATGGAGTGCGGAAGCGCGCACTGGAGCAGTCTTCAAAATGGAAAGGGCACACGGGAAGCGCGTGTCGAGCTGGGCGCGGAGACGTGTACTTGAGAAGACTTGGAGTGAACAGACAGAGATGAGTGTTGGGAGGAGGATGAGAGCTGAGGAGGAGGTCTTCGCTGAAAAACCTCATAGCTCTAACTCCTCTCCATCTTTCTGTCCCCTTCAAATGAAGGTTTGGCTCACTTTTATAGTTTTTTTCGGGGCAACAACAGGTAATTACGCACTTCTGGATACTGGATGGACGAATATAAGCACCTAATTTCTATCTCCTGGATCATCAACTTGTGGATTATGACGACCTTGCCCCAGGGGGGCCTGAGCAGCTTGGACAAGTACGCTAGAAGCCGTGACAACATCGGAGGCGAGCGTGGGCGGCAGACACATGACGGGGGTGTGCGGGCGCACACGCTAAAGGGCACGCGGGCGTGCTCACAAGAGGTACGCGGGAGCGCGCGCGCAAGGGGCACATGGCCGCCCAACAAGAGAATACGAGGTTGCGCCCGCACTGCCCCGTGCTTGCGTAGGGCGCGTGCTCGTTATTTTCCTCACACACATCAATATAATTTATTGTCACGCGATCATCGTTATTTTGCTCACGCACAATAATATAATTTAACATCGTGTGATCATCGCTATTTTGATCGCACAACACCAATATAATTTATAGTCGCTCAATCGTCGTTATTTGGATCGAGCGCACCAATTTATCATCACTCGATTGTCGTTATTTTGATCGCGCACACCAATATAATTTATCGTCACACGAACGCCATTATTTTGATCATGCACACAAATATAATTTATCATCGCACGTTTGTTGTTATTTTGATCGCGCGCACCAATATAATTTATCGCCACACAATCATCGTTATTTTGATCGCGCGCACAAATATAATTTATCATCGCACGTTCGTCATTATTTCGATCACTCGCACCAATATAATTTATCATCGTGTGATTCTTATTATTTTGATCACACACACCAATATAATTATCGTCGCACAATCAACATTATTTTGATCGCGTGCATCAATATAATTCATCGTTAGCCTGTCGTCATTATTTTGATCACGCACATCAATATAATTTAACATCGTGCGATCCTCATTGTTTTGATTACACGCACAAATATAGTTTATCGTCGCATGATCATTTTTATTTTGATAGCTCCTACCAATATAATTTATCGTCACACGATCATCATTATTTTAGCCAAATAATCCGTGGTCCCAATTACATTAATAACCAAAATAATTCTGGCTGAAAGGGTCACAATTAGGAAACCTAAGCTCAGAGACTCCTAATTTAATCGGGGTTCAAGGTCGAACCGGTTTAATCGGGGTCGAATCGTTATTTTTAAATAAATAATATAATATATATAATTATATATAATAATAGTAGAAAATGTTTTCTTGAACTTGGTTGGGACAGTAACAAAAAATTAACATTATAATAAATATTTGCTTAAATATTTGTTATTTCTCATCATTTTTTTTGTACAAATAAAAATAATATATCACAACTTACATATGTTTTTAAATTCAGTTTGAATGATATATATAATTACAAATAAATAATAAAATATAATTTTGATAAATAATTTAATATAAATAAATGAAATATGAAGAAAGACCGAACATTATTTCATAAACATACAAATTTAAAATAATTAAAATTAAAATTAAAATTAACTATTATACATAGTCAATAATTTATATAAGCTAATAAAAATGAGTAAGTGTATTATATTAATAAAGATGAATATTAATTTTTTAATTAAAATATTTAATATTACTTATTAATAAATATAACTAGATATATTATATATAATAATATAATATGTTTTAGTGATTTTCATCAAAAACAAATTAGTTTAGTGGAGTAGGGCTTTGAAATTATATTCATTGATGCAGTTCGAATCACAGCAGCATCATTTTAACGCGAATTTTAAAGTTCCAACTTCTTATTGGACTCGCCCGGTTATGGGGAACCGGTCACGGTTCCCGGGTTTCCAGTCGACCCGCCCGGTTCCCCGGTTTTCGGGAGGCTCGTGGGTAAGCCGGTTTTGGAACCTGTACCAGACCGGATAGGTTACCGGTTGGCGGTCTCGCACCTCCCCGGCGTCCCACCGGGTCGGCTCTCATTTGGAGGCGCCACGAGCACCGGTTCACGCAAGTCGATTTCTCTCTCCTCCAGCTTGGCTCCGCCGGATCAGCATCCCGTCAGATTCCCAAACATAGCCAAATGGGGTTGCCCTATGATGGCGTTTCTGATTTATTTTATAAGAGAAATCAAAGTGTCTATGTAGGCTCAATTTGACCGGCGTTTGGAGAAAACGCCGCGGCAAATCAAGTGGCCGGCGACAACATTTGCCGTGTCTGCACCCACCATGCCTAGAGAAATTGAGCGAAAAAACTCAATTTCAAACCCCCACCACCCCCTCCCGTTCCAAACGGCGGCCATCTTCTCCCGCCCCATCTCCTCCCGCCGCGTCAAATGAGGCAGTAATCTCTATTTTGGTGCTTTGGTGAGGTGGAGAAGGCCAAAAGGCCCAAAACCTACTAATCACAGTGTGTTTAAGTCATAGTAATAATAATAATAACAATAATGAAACAAAATTATCACACTAAAGTCTACCATAACAAGAAGAGCTTCTACCATTCACCATCAGTTCCCATCTTTCTTAATCCACTTTCCTCTTAGAAATACATTCTTTTTAATCCACCAAAGATCTCCTCCCCCTAATTCCTAATCCCCTTCTCTACAATCCACAAACTCCGGTGGTGCCCCCAAACCAATTCTCGCTGCTTACTTCCGGAGACCCGTCGAAGATGATCGCCGTTCACTCGGATCGATCATCGAGACCGAAACTAGTTTTTTTAAGATCAATTTTACACTCACAACATATGATAAGGAGTGTAGCCCAGAGAGGACTTCACCCTGCCTACAATATCATTGCATTTCAGCAGCAGGCTCAGCATTGGGCCAGAGATGTCGGCATGGCTCCCTTCTGTCACGACGCCCGCCGGCGCCAACGCCCGCTGCATCAGAACACCGGGTGGTGTGACCCGTGGTTTTGACAGCTGTGCCGCCGGAGGGAGCGGCGGCGGCATGGCTGGCGGCGGCGGCAGAGGGATGCGATGAGGTTGCAGGAGCTGCAGGGGAGGCGCTGAAGGGGGCGGAGGAAATGGTATGGATTTAGGAGCCTGTCGGCTAATTTGATCAATGGATGGGAGGAAAGGAACCTGCCCGCCGCCTCCATTGGTGTTGCTATTCGCAACTTTCACCGGCGGCTCACCTCGAAGATCTTCGTCGTCTTTGAGCATGAACTTTACCCTAGGGCTCTCCCTAACAATGGCTCCAGATGATGCGGCAGCAGCAGCAACAGTAGTAGTAGCAGCATTGTTCGGGTTGTAGGAGTCATCTCCGCCGGGCTTCTTTAGAATGGATTTCAGCTGCATCTGATTCTGCCGGAGTTGCGAAGACGAAGAAGGTATTTGAACGCCGGCATTGCCATGGCGGTATTGGCCGGCGTCCTTGTCGGAGGGGCGGGATTCAGGAAGTTGGTCTTGGCCGGAGATCTCGAGATCACGGAGGTTGTAGTAGACCTTGGCCTGCCCAAATAGTTGATTGTTCTTGACGAAATCATAGGCAGATTGGGCGTCGGATTTGTACTTGAAGAGGACCTTGCAGGTGTAGGATTTCCAGTAGACACGAGTGGCGGAGGGATCCAGAGGGCCGAAGCGGGCGAACCTTGCCTTCAGATTCGTCGCCGAAGGGAGGATTGATCTTGGCGGGAACTTCATCAGCAGGAAAGTGGGGCTCGGAAGTTTCGGTGCTGCCGGAGGAAGCTCCGGCTTCCTGGTAGCTTCAACCACGGCCATGGCGGTCTCCTTCTGATCCTTCGTCTGTTGCTGGAGATTGGGGTTGTTCTGGCTCATGGCATCCCTCTTCTTGCTCACCAGTTGTTTCAACTGGTTCATCTTCTTCATCTTCTTCACGGACAACTCATCCTGACGGTCGGAGGGATCACGCTTACGGACAGTTTTGGTTACTTCTCCAAAAGATTTTTTCTGAAACGAGGATGATGGTTCCCTCGGCGTCCTACCGTCTCTGCCTGCTGATGTTTGAGACGGGGCAGCTTGCTCGCCGGATCCGAGGACGAGGCTCTTCTGATATACCAGAGATCGGAAGCGGAGGAAGACATGGCGAACAATGGCGGGAGCATCTTCCTCGTCGCCGTAGAACGGATCTAGAGCAATAGATGAGAGATCATTAACGAGCCTGGTGAGAGAGAGAGAATTCAAATCCAGTCCGGGAGGGAGATCCATGTTGATTCCATCTTCCTGGGGAACAACATCGCTGATCTGCCCGTGCGCGGCTCCTAACGATCTTCCGGCCACTATCCGGCGATGATCAGCATACCCTGAACTTGCATGATGATCGGCGCCAAGAAGATCCTTCTTCTTCTTCCTTTTCTTCTTCTTCTTCTTCTCCTCGCCAGTAAAATCGAGATCCTCCCGTGTCCTCTTCAACACCTTCTCCATCACAGCATCCACGCCATCATGCTCTTCAGAGCTCTCAACAGGAACATCAAACACCATGGACGATTCCCGATCCCTCTTAATCTCAACTGGTTCTGGTTTAGGTGAGTAATCAGGGGGAAGAAAGACCTCCGCTCCAGGTTTGCACTCGCTTGAAAGATCAGCGGACATGGAAGAAAACGGAGGCGGCGGCGTCTCTCTCTTCTGGAAGAAATAGTTGGATTCCAAGCGGGAAATCGGCGGTTCACCGCCGGAATCCGGCAAGGATGGAAGGAAGGCATGATGCGGAGGCTGGGAAGACGAAGGCACGCCAGGGAGAGCACTGCTCACGGCGGGAGGGAGATCCTCCCGTCTCTTGAGCACGTACTTGTTCTTCTTGCTATTCTTCCCCGGCTTGTGGGAGGCGAGCCTCGTCGAGCTCCGGCGAACACCCAACACCTCCGCCACCACCAGCGGGCCACTAAGCGGAGCAACTGCACGGGAAAAAAAACGTGCGAGTCAGATAATAATTAATTAAGCCGTCAACATTAATGCAAACTTCAATTAATGTGATTTGTTCTTAGACCCGGTTCAATTCGGCCGGGTTCGGTTACTCGAAAAGGAAATTATTATTATATCAATGTAATTTTTAGGTATTTATTACGAGGAGAAGATCATTTACATTTTTTATTGTGAATAAATAATTAACTAATACGTATTAATTAATTATATAAAAACTATATCATACATATACTTTCTATGTATTGTAAACAGTTGGGATAAACATTAAAGAGGAGAGGTGCGAATAAAAACAATCACGTGCTTAGTTCGGACTAATTACTGCCCACGTCTCTCTGTCTCTCTCTCTTAAGTGGTGGGGTACTTCGGAGGTGGGACCACAAAGCATGATATGTTCTTATAAAAAATTATGATTTTTTTATTAAATAATAAAATTTTAAATTAACAAAAATAAGTTTGAAGAAAAGCAACAGGACTTAAAGAGCAGCCAGGAAGAAGAGAGTATTGAGTGTGGGCCATGACGTAGCCCGTGCAAAGATGCATTTTAGGGTAAAAATGCGTACATCCAATGGATCTCTCGTGACTGAAACACTTTAACATATATACGCTTTGAGATGTGTGCAGATATCAACGGGATGCCCACGCTTCAAAATGCATCACCACACTTAATTCCCCAACATAAGATGCTAGTTCTATTATATTACTAGAAAGTTATTGAGAGACAGTTGGACTCTATTAAATAAAGAATATATATCGCATTAATAGAAAATTAGAAAAGTCTAATAGTTGTTTTTTATATATATATAAAATAAAATACTTGGGATTATTAATTAAAGTAAAATAAATTAAAACGCTTTCTAGCACACTAACAAGCTAAGCTAGAAAAATTAAATAATTTAACATTCCAAGGCATATTTTAATCAAATTAGTGCACATAAACAGTACAATAAATAGAAAACAAAACAAAAAAATACAGAAAAATATAAAAAAATCAGAAGGAAATGAAGTATATGAATGACATCATCGGTCCGATGTGCTTTGCAGAGCTCCGACAAGCAAATAGAGCATCTGAAAAGATGATATGACCTAGATAGAGTAAATATCCACAATTAAATAAATAAATAAATAAATAGCAATAAAAATAGTTAGGTAAATTGACATTTGAACTATGTAACCACTTAATTGCCGAGTTTTACAAATAAATAAAAATATTTATTTATCATTTTATTTATCAAATTTAAATGTAAAGCCTTTCTCACAAACCCTAACCCCTAGCTTGCCAAAATAAATATATTTTCAAAGTATATTGGATTTAACATAAATAATAATAATAATAATAGACCAATAGATTGATATAAAGCAAATTCACTAGGGTGTGTTCGATTTCACGGATTTTGTATGAAGGAATTGATTTTAGGTTTATCCAAATGTAGGGAATTGATTTTCCTCCAAAATCTACCGGGTCAGATCCGTTAAGAAAATATGCTAGGTGAAAACCTTCTCCTTCTCATCGGTCTTCCCCCTTTCGGCATATTGCCCTCTTTTAATTCAAATTAATTTTATATTACAATTCAATTAAAAAAGTAATATATAAAATAAAAATTAAAATAAAAACAAAGGCGATCAAAATAATTTTTTATTTTAACTTAAACTTAAATTTAAAAATAAATGAGATGCCAACTTAAATATTGTACAAGCAAATTAAAATTAAATTAGACAAACTTAAAATTAAATTTAATATGAAAATTAAAATTGCAAATGAAATTAAAACTATTTGATGATTTCTTGTATTATAGACACTTCTTTGCTATGCTACAAAGTCGGAACTTCAATTATCCGCCAGTGTAATCATGCGCGTACAACCCATATTCGTCGAGGTGTGCCCCGACCTAGTGGTGGGCCTCAGTACCTCCAAAGATTGACAACTGACCTAAAAAAACTAGGGCAGGGGAACAAAATGAAGAATTGAAACTCGCCAACTTTATGGCGAGCTCACTAAAGAATCGGTGCTCGCACTCCTCCCCTAATAAGCTCTTCATACGAGCTCACATTGATGCGAGCAATTCTCTCAACCGATTACAGCCTGCCGGCGGGCTCTAGATGAGCCAGACCACCGGGTCCGCCACGCATGAGTCTACTGTACAACCCCGTATTTGCGAAGAGAGGCCCCCAAACAAGGCGTGAGACTTGCTGCGCGTTTTTTAAGCTTTTTGAGAGTTCTGCACTCTTGGGGGCCAATTTAGGGTCGACCTTCGTAATATACTAGTAGGGGGATGCAATATTTGCCTCCCCCCGACATGTTGTCAGGGGGCAGGTGCGGCGAGAGGCCGCCCAGCTCGCGGGCCGCCCCGGCCGCGCGCGGCCGCCCCGGCCCGCGGGCCGCCCCAGCCCGCAGGCCGCCCCAGCTCGCCCCAGGCCGCCAGCTCACCCCAGACCGCCAGCTCGCCCAGGGTTCCAGCTCGCCCGGCCTAATGCCCGCCCAGCCTAGCTCGCCCGGCTTGAGGGCATGCCCCTTTTGCCCCTGGTGGGCTGCGAATAGCTGTTCAAAACATCAAGAATTTGGCTGTTGGCAGGCCAACTTGGGGGGCAGTTCAATAATTTTGGGACAGCGGAGATTGGTTATTTGCAGGCCATTCACAGAAAACTATAAATAGACCCTTAGGGGTGCCTTGGAGAGCATTGCTTCTTAGCCACTCGAATCCCTCTTTCTTCATCCTCCAAGGCACCTAGCTCAACATTGGCTATGGAGGGGGAGATCACCAAGGCCTTCCGGGTGTGAGGTGGGACCTCCACGCTAGAGCCGAAGGTCTGTTCCTAGTTTCCTGAGCCTTTGGTCCGTGACATCCCCCTGAGTGTAGTAAGTGTGAGGTCACCACTTTCAAGGGACCCCAAACTCCACAGACCGATTTCTCGGTTTCAACATCTACCTCATCCACGAGCTCCTCTCAACCCGCACGAACTCGTCGAGCCAGCTCACTAGACAACCCTCGCAAATAGGGCGACGTCCTCAGTAACTCGCCAAATTTCTAATATCTCAGGAGAGGATGTCTACTCGCAGACCACACATTGGATTTGCTTGTGATGTGCTCAACTATTGTTTTGGAGGGGATGTTCCCATATACTTCCGAGAACAGGGCAGGACCTGCTCGCTGCAGCTCGCGAGCTCCGATTTACAGGGAATCCAAAAGGCTCCTGCCCTCTCATCTCTCCCTAGTCTAAGCTCGCCCGTCCTGACCGCAAAATAAGTAGGCCTTTGATCCCTCTCAGTCAGAACTTCTTGTGAACCGAGATTTTTGTGGTCCCAAAAATGCGGGCTCTGTGATGCAACCCGAGTCACATTATTATTATCATTATACTTGTCTTTTATTTGTGTAGTGCATGTTTTCATGCTTATTTGGACCGTTATGTATTGTACCGCGCATGTTATTAGCGCATCTTTGTTATTTTGTCACGCATGTTACTCGTGTATGTTTGTTCAGCTTGTCGGCGCGACCGATCAAAGAGACTTTGAATGCAAGGGGCCGTTAATTTAGAAGATAAGTTAATTAGGACAAACTTTGATATTTAACTACTTCAAAATTAAAATCAGATGATTTTTAAATGTGAAATTACCTAAAGCCATGCCATATGCCTACCACTAGCCTTCTTGAAAAGCCCACTCCAAATTGGCCTTTAATACATGCCTTTATTAATACCTAAAAAATAAAACCCTAAAAATTGTTATAAAGCCAACCCTCATCTCCTATTATCGACAGCTGGAAAAAGAATCCAACGAGACCCTTTAGTCTTCATTTGGTTCCATCTAGCGCCGCCAGTTCCAATCTATAGTTTCGCTCCATTATGCGCAAACGCCCAGGTCAGTTATCGTTTAAAATGACCCATGGAGTATCTTTTGCGTCACAACAATTAAAAGTGATAGCAGAAATTATTGTTAAAATCTACAACCCTCAATTTAGTGTACATCAGTTTGGTGTCTGTTGGGATACCTCAATCATATTGTCGGATAGCCAGGCGCCGCACGCTTCCGGAAGTTAAAATTTTAGAGTTTTCAAATTTAATCCATGGAGCCGAGATAGAGCACCTAGAAGGGAGTTTTGATGACGTGGGTAGGCGTATGGAGGAGTTGTTGACCGTTGTCATCGCACACAACCGTGTCATGAGAGACACATCAAGTCATGTTAGTGTGACCGATTAGAGCGATTCCTCAACTGGAAGCGCACACCTGCCCACTAGCAGGTGGAGTACACTACCATAAATCTGAAGGGACCCGCACTTACATGGTGGGGACATATCGTGGGGATGCGTTACACTATGAGACAACCACATATCAGTACTTGGGTTGAGTTCAAAGTTCAACTCAAGAGGAGGTATGTCTCGACCGATTTCAAATCAACTGCCATATGTTAATTACATTCTATTTTTCCCACCACTTTCGTTGTACGGAGGCTACCCAAAGCAACCCATGGATGGGTTGAGCCCGTTAACAACCCACGAATGGGAGATACCCATTCACAATCCATGACTGAAGGCCTTTCGAACCCCACAGACGGGCATTTGTAGATGGGTAAGGCTGTGTTTGTTTCACGGGTAAACAATTTTCGATCATCTTTGGTGCATGATTCAATTTTAGTTCTGATGCCCCCCACCCCCCGAAAGTTTTATGAGTCAAAACTGATAGGACTTTGACTAAAACTCTCCAGTGAGCCGACCCGACAGAGCAAGCGACGCACGTGAATCACACACACTCGAAGGGACCAAAAGCACCATGAAAGAGGGGTCGAAGCAAAGCATTAACATGCATGAACGACCTGCACACACATGGGGCCAGCACGCGCACGATAGATCCCCTGCGTGCGCTAACATTAGCATGCGTGATCCATCAAGCATGCACGCACCCTCGCGCGGGCCGTGGGCGTGTATCGTGAATGCTCACTTGTGTGCGCGCTCCCCTGCGCGCATTCACAAGGCGCACACTCCCCTGGGTGCGCTCACGGGCGTGCCCTCCCCTGAGCGCGCGCTCCCTCACGCACGTTCGCTAGCTCTCTCGCGCGCTCCCTCACGCACTATCTCGCGCGCGCTCCCTCACGCGTTAGCTCGCGCGCGAGCTCCCTCACGTGTTCCCTCACGAGCACGCTCTCCCTCACGCGTGAGCATATAGCGTGCGCGGTCCCTCGCGTGAGCATAGCACACGTGCTCCCTCGCGCGCACGACGTTCACGTTCCGGTCACAGCCGTCGTCGCTTCCGTCGTCTTCAGCCGTCTCCAGCCACCGCCGTCGCCGGGCAACTTGCCCGTGCCGCGCAGGGGGCATGTTCGTCATTTTGCGAAAATTGGTGATCCAAGTGACCGCAACAGAGCAACATAATTCAAAAACTCAAAACTCAGCCGGACGCAATTACCATTATGTCCCTCTAGAAAGCTATAAAAAGGCCCTCAAGCCTTAATTTGAAGACAAGTAACTACAGTGACTAGAGAGAGCTCTTGGATTTTCCGGCGAGAACGTGAGACTTAGATCGTTCTTCCGCTCGGGATTCACTCCACTCTCTCTAGTTCTCTTTGTGCTCAATGCTCACGTAGACGCTTTGGTGAGCCTCAGAGAAGACACAGAGAATGCTCTCAAGCACGCATCGTGGGCGCTCCGTGGATTTAGTATTTTTCCTCTTCTTATTGTACTCAAAGCATGTAACGGAGAGGTTGCATGTCACCCTCCGAGCATCTCCAAACACTTGTAAACAAAGCTGAATAGTGGATTTAGGCCTGACACAGATCCAACCACGTAGTTTTTCACCTTTTTCTGGATTTTCCACGGTAAAAAAGCCTCCTGTCATTGTTGCTTGGTTCTTATTGATTGTTTGCGCACCTGATCCGATTCAAACATAAGGCGGTCCGATTCTTTGGACCGGAGGAAAATCGGGCGACTAAAAACAGTTTTGCGCCGTCTGTGGGAAAGTGTTCACAACTCTACAATAACTCTCTGGAAGCAGTGCTTGTTGGGTTTCTAAGTGAGATGCACATCACATGTGCGCAACGGAATAATGAATCAAGAAACCCAAAGATAAATGGATCTTGTGATAATCATTGATCAAGAATTAAAAACAACTTTGAATAAAAGTATACCTTTGTGGGATTGAGTCACTACTCAACCAAGGTGCTCCAAGGAAGTCCGACGAACACAAATGGTTGGAGTTCTGAGAGCAGAAGTATATCCAAGCCACTACGAGGATCCACACAAGCAAGAAAAACCCTTAGACTCTTGTCACACAAGATATAGGTTGGAAGAAGGAATGCCCTCAACGTCTCCACGGATTGCTAGATCCGTTAAAGGAGAGGCGGCAGTGACGAAGATGAAGCTTAGGAAACAGTTTCCGACGATGACAACGGGTCGGAATGGTTGGCGGCAACAGATCAGTGGCTGCGACTTCGAAGTTTCGGAACACTTTCGTCGGGATGAAGAAGTCGTATATTTTCGATCTCAATGGATTAGGTTAAGTCTCTATATCGAGATAACAGTTATCTCTCACATATATATATATATACAGAAACTGCCCTTACCCGTAGGCCAGACCAAAATCAAACTTCAAGAATCAAACCGGAGACAACAACATTCGTCGAGATGACACGTGTATATTCGACGAATCAAGGATCCATTTGTCGAGATAACACGTGAATACTCGACGAATTTAGACAGACCAATTTGTTGAAACATCAAGAGAACACTCGATGAATTCAAGTCCAATTCATCGAGATAACACGAGTATATACGGCGAATCCAAGACCAATTCGTCGAAATGTCTAGAATTCAGATCAATTCATCGAAATAACAAGAGACAATTCGACGAATTTTACTTTTGAGTCATTCGACGAATTTCGACAGAACAGTCCATAAAATGGCAAGACACTTATCGACGATTTACCTGGTCATTTATATTCACAATCGATGCATCCCGCGTCACGTCGTTTTTATTATTTTTATTGCACATGTCTTTTATTATTGTAGCGCACGTTTTTGCGCAATTTTTGGATTATTGTGTAGCGCAGAGTTGTATTGCGCATGTATTAGCGTTTTTTGTGTATTTTGTATCGTGCATATTGTTCGCGCATTTTTGTTTGACTCGTTGGTGTGACCGGCCAACGAGACCCTAAATGCATAGGTCCGATATTTTAGGAGGTAGATTAGTTTAGGGCAAGCTTTAAATTAATTAACTATTTTAATTTAAATGTTTATTGGTAATGAAATCAGCCACTTGAGATGTCCTTGAGTATTTGCCTATCGCCGGCCCCTCTTTGAAATTCCATGTCATAACTCACATTGCCTTTAAAATCTGCCAATATTAAAATGCCTGCCAATAGTAATAGTTGCCCTAATCACATACTACTTAAGCCTCCCAAATTCCCTGTTCACTGGCGGCTGGAATAGAACGACAGGAAAATATCCTTTCCTGTTGGCGTTCTCCCAGCGCTGCCCTGCATCGCCCGACGGAGCATCGTCCAGGACCTCTGCCGAGTCTAGCCAGCCTACTCCTCCAACGAATCCCACGCCTCCAGTGGATGTCCTGCCCGACGCCGCCTCTTCCTCCCTCCACGACTGCCGTCGACTATTGCCTGACACCACTCCTCTTGTTTTCCTCTTCCTCCCTCCACGACTACCGTCGATTATTGCCCGACGCCACTCCTCTTGTTTTCCCTCCCGGTTCTCCTCCGACGACGAAGCCACCTTCCAGAAGCCTCTCCAGCCGCCGTCGAGCCCGCCGGAGCCTCTCCTGGGCTCCGGCGACCCCTCCTGCTTCGTCCTCCACCCGATCCAGTGAGCCCCAGTGTTCTCCTCCCCTCTCAGTCGCTGGACGCTGCTGCTCCAGCCCTCACCACTGTCCAACATCCCTAATGTCAGCTTCTTTCAGACGGGCCGATCCAGAGCCAACCTCATGTGAAATCTCCAGCACCAACAACCTTCCTCTTCACCTTCCAGGAGTCCCACCAGCTGCAGCCACTCTACCCGGGGTATACCTCTCATTCTCCTGCTCTCACATCTTAGTTTTTTTTATGCTCAAGTTTAAATTAAGTAGACAATTATTAGAGCTTGCAATAATTAATTTCAGCTTCTAATTATCGCTCTTTTTTCCATTATTGTGTATGTTCGCCTTCGTATTTGGTGCTAGGGGAATTATGTCTCATAACGTCGCTATAGTCGTGCGGTAGCGTTGCGAGTGTTTGTGACGCCTAGATCGTTTTAGCCGTTTAAAATAGCCCGTCAAAGTCTCTCGCGCCACAAATATAAAGATCTCATGTATTTTTTTAAAGAACTACCCCCCACTTTTTTTCCATTGTTGTGTATGTCTGCCTTCGTATTTGGTGCTAGGGGAATTATGTCTCATAACGTCGCTATAGTCGTGTGGTAGCGTTGCGAGTGTTTGTGACGCCTAGATCGTTTTAGCCGTTTAAAATAGCCCGCCAAAGTCTCTCGAGCCACAAATATTTTATAAAAGATCTCTTGTATTTTTTTTAAAGAACTACCCCCCACTTTAAATCACATCAGTTTGGTGTGGCTGCTGGGATATCTCACTCCTATCGTGGGATAGCCGAGCGCCGTTCGTTTTCAAATTCTAGGATTAGATTGTGTTTTCGTTAAAAGAAAAAAAATGATGAGAGATTTAGATGCGCGCATTAAAGCTTTGATGAGAGATGTTGAGTGCGTCACTGCTGACGCCCGACAGAATCTGCGTGGGTTGTGCACCTCTGTTCACAACCTGGAGGTGACAACACGCACATATTATGATGCTCATGCATACCTTCCCACTTCATATCACGTAGTGGAACCCGATGTTAGGTGTTTCGTTAGTCCACATCTCCTCAGTTTCACGACGAGCACTTTAGCTCCACCCACCCCCACTGTGACGCTCACTTCAGTCGAGGAGTTTCTTCCGTAGCCCCTGCTCCAGGAAGAAAAATTTCCTCCTATCTTTATCACCCCGACTGATGTCGCGACTCCACGTGTCTCCACTACAGCTCTCCCTTCAGTCGAGGATGTTCTTCCTGAGCCCATACTCCAGGAAGAAGAGCTTCTTCCTATTTCCACCACCCTGACCGAAGTCGTGTCTCCACCTGTCTCCGTTTTGGCACCCACTTCGATCGAGGATGTTCTTCCCGAGCCCCTGCTCCAGGAAGATGAGTTTCCTCTTTATCCCTTCCTCCCGATTGACATGGTGTGCTCACTTTCCCCGACTGACTCACATCCTTCAGTCGCCGAGTGGTTTCCCGAGGCCCCACTCCAGGGAGGACTTACTAGTGATGCATCACTCGCCTCAAATGACACATCATCGCTTTCTCTTCTCCCAGAGGAGTTGGTTAGTGATGAGGCCCTCATCTTGGGTGACATGGACTCGTGCGTCTTGCATCCTGACGTTCTTAGCCCACTACCGCCACAAACCCTTGAGTCCACAAACATTGTGTTTGGTGGTCCCTCACCTGAGGCCCCCGAGGCACCACCTTTCATCGACTTCGTATTTGGCGAGCACGCCTTTAGTCCACATCACTTCTTTTTAGTTGTAGACGAGCATGTTATACTACCACCTCACTATCGCTCGAGGTCTGAAACTTCTAGGTCTACTCGTATTGAAGGAGTCGGGACCATACTTAGATTTTTTACTCCACATCGGGACACCCGTTTCAAAGGTTTTTTATGGAAAATTTTACACGGTAAAATTGGGGTCTTCTTAAAATTTTGTGACTCGAGTGGGACATTGACGGGCAAAATCAGGACGATATTTGATCCGAGTCTAGCAGACGTTCGTAGGTGTCTATCGAACGAGAGTATGTTGCGTTATGAGTTACTGATTCCACGGGCTGATTCCACTTGCTTCCTGTTCCCCCTACTGCCACATGTTTTCCCCACACACCGCCCCTGTCACCCTCTGAAAGCTCTAATAATTACTGTTTATTTAAATATTGGGCATGAAATTGTGACTAATGGATTGCGAGATTTTGGGATGAGAGGTTACTTGCAGGTTTTCGGTCGCAGCTATGACATCAGCAGGACAGTATGCAACATTTCTCCGATCGACGCTTGGATCTTCTACTTGCAGGTTACATCGAGTCTCGTCGGGGTCGAGATCTTTCAACCCCGGGAGAATTGATGCATCCCGCGTCACATCGTTTTTATTATTTTTATCGCACATGTCTTTTATTATTGTAGCGCACGTTTTTGCGCTATTTTTGGATTATTGTGTAGCGCAGAGTTGTATTGCGCATGTATTAGCGTTTTTTGTGTATTTTGTATCGCGCATATTGTTCGCGCATTTTTGTTTGGCTCGTTGGTGTGACCGGCCAATGAGACCCTAAATGCATAGGTCCGATATTTTAGGAGGTAGATTAGTTTTGAGCAAGCTTTAAATTAATTAACTATTTTAATTTAAATGTTTATTGGTTATGAAATCAGCCACTTGAGATGTCCTTGAGTATTTGCCTATCGTCGGCCCCTCTTTGAAATTCCCCGTCATAACTCATATTGCCTTTAAAATCTGCCAATATTAAAATGTCTGCCAATAGTAATAGTTGCCCTAATCACATACTACTTAAGCCTCCCAAATTCCCCGTTCACTGGCGGCTGGCATAGAACGACAGGAAAATATCCTTTCCTGTTGTCGTTCTCCCAGCGCTGCCCTGCATCGCCCGACGGAGCATCGTCCAGGACCTCTGCCGAGTCTAGCCAGCCTACTCCTCCACCGAATCCCACGCCTCCAGTGGATGTCCTGCCCGACGCCGCCTCTTCCTCCCTCCACGACTGTCGTCGACTATTGCCCGACGCCACTCCTCTCGTTTTCCCTCTCGGTTCTCCTCCGACGACAAAGCCACCTTCCAGAAGCCTCTCCAGCCGCCGTCGAGCCCGCCTGAGCCTCTCCTGGGCTCCGGCAACCCCTCCTGCTTCGTCCTCCACCCGATCCAGTGAGCCCCACTGTTCTCCTCCCCTCTCAGTCGCTGGACGTTGCTGCTCCAGCCCTCACCACTATCCAACATCCCTAATGTCAGCTTCTTTCAGACGGGCCGATCCAGAGCCAACTTTATGTGAAATCTCCAGCACCAACATCCTTCCTCTTCACCTTCCAGGAGTCCCACCACCTGCAACCACTCTACCCGGGCTATACCTCTCATTCTCCTGCTCTCACATCTTAGTTTTTTTTATGCTCAAGTTTAAATTAAGTAGACAATTATTAGAGCTTGCCCTAATTAGGCTTCATTTGTTTTAGCGGTGGAGGGTGGATCCGGCGGGTGGAAACGGAGAGTTCGAACCGGAGGGGGGAGGTGGCTGCTCCAAACGGAGCATTTTGGGGCTTTTCTCAAGGTGGGCGTGTGGAAACGGAGCAAACGCCGCCGGAGGTTCATTTGTTTACCCTCCTTCCGGCGGCGTTTGCCCAAAACGGAGAAGTGAAACGCCCAAACAAATAGAGCCTTAATTTCAGCTTCTAATTATCGCTCTTTTTTCCATTGTTGTGTATGTCCGCCTTAGTATTTGGTGCTAGGGAAATTATGTCTCATAACGTCGCTATAGTCGTGCGGTAGCGTTGCGAGTGTTTGTGACGCCTAGATCGTTTTAGCCGTTTAAAATAGCCCGCCAAAGTCTCTCGCGCCACAAATATTTTATAAAAGATCTCTTGTATTTTTTTAAAGAACTACCCCCCACTTTAAATCACATCAACAATATAGGTCTTGGGCTGAAAAATCTCCAAATGCAGAATGCCAACACATCGTTCCAACTTCTCTAATACTCTTATGTGCGACCTCATAGGCTCATATTGCGTTGACAGTGAGACTACCTGTTTGACCACTTCTAGATAACAATGATAACACTAACATTGTTTGCCTCGCGCGAGCACTCTGGATCAACAACAATGACAAGGGGGATTACTCATGCCGCTAACGAGGCAACTCCCGCGGAGCAAGCCAACAGAGCCCTCGCCAACTCAAAGGTAGGCAATGTCCCGCTCTGAAAAGGAGCCAACATTCCCACATCTCAACATCTGGGGAAGGACACATGCATTAGATAGAAGAGCGTCAAGCGAAGGTGCTCACCTTGCCGAGGAACTTAGAGGCCCATCGTACCACCAACATGATCGTCGCACCAAGAGGTCAACCGCCGCTGATCCCAAGGTAGATAATGCCTGAAGACGATGTATGCTCCAAGGACCCTGTCGCCAATGAGTAGTTGGACGTTGAAAACTCCACGCACCCCGCGTTTCCTGATGGGCTTCCCGAGCACGTGCAAGGTAGCTCTAGTGCAATGGAAGAAACTGTCGCATTTACCGATAAACGACTCACTCGCGACGAAATGAGACACGTGATCGAGGAAGAATATGGGCACGGGGTGCAACGAGACACAAAAGTTTAGCGCCACGTTCGCCACATCTCCCCTCTGGCACCACGGGTCCTTGCGCATCCCGTTCCTCCCAAGATCAAATTCTGCGACATTGAGACATTTGATGGGTATCCTGTGGAGCACATCAGACATTTGTAATAATAGCGCACATCTACAATGCTCCAGACTCGCTCAAGTATCAAGTATTCCCGACAACTCTGGAAGGAGAGGCTCGCGACTGGTTCCATTCTCTAAGAGAGGGTGAAATCAAAAATTTCGTAAAACTAACTCAACTTTTCACGAATCAGTTTATCGCCAATCGACGAATATTTCAAGACCCTTCATACCTCTCGAGGATCCGAAAAATCGAGGGAGAGTCGCTTTAAAGATTTCTTTCGCAACTTCACGACGGAGGCACGACGAAGGCACGATAGATTCTGGGGGCTAACCCTGAGCTCCTACGCGATATTTTCCTCGGAGGGTTCCAACCAGGAAAATCCCACTGCATGCTAAAGAGGGACACGGTGCCCAGCTACCTTAACTTCTTCCACCGAGTCGAGGCTCAAATCACGATAGATGAGACAATTGAGGCACATCAACAACTGTTCCAAGGAAGTTCGAAAAGTAAAAGAAGTCAGGAGCCGTAGCCAAATCCCAGGAGGAGCAACGAACACGACAACAACACCCGCCAAGCTGGGGTGCACCACCATAGTCAAACTTACACTCCCCTCAACACCTCTTGGACGAACGTACTCCTTGCCATCACAACGACAATGTTATCCGGAAGCCCAAACCACTTCAAACACTGGCAACCAGTCACAATATTGTGATTTCCATCACGAGTGTGGACACAAAACTGAAGATTGTGCTCGACCGAGGGATGAAATCAAGCACCTCATCCTCCAAGGGATCCTTGGAGAATTTCTAGACACGAGCGCTAGGACAAACAACCTTGAGCAAGCCCTAGGGCATCCCTGAGAATAATCACCCTCGACACAAGTACTCTTCTGCGCACCCAGAACGCGCAGAGCTCAAGCCACATTTGTCAACAATTTCTCTTTTTCCTGCTTTGTGGCAATAAGCCTCGAGTTCAAACTAGTGCATTATCTTCAATGTTACTGCAATCATTTCCTACACATTATTACGAATATTCGAGAATGAACCTCCGAGCATCTACATTAACAGTCACGACTAACATTAACAGCCTTCGGGCAGCGTGCTCATCTACAACAACTACCTCTAAGCAGCACGCTCACACTTACAACAACTGCCTTCGGGCAGCGCGCTCATTTACAGCAATTGCCTCCCGACGACGCGCTCACACTTATAACAACTGTCTCTGGGCAGTGCGCTCATCAACAACAACTGTCTCCAAGGAGTGTGCTCACATCTACAACAACCTCCAGGTAGCACGCTAACACTTACAACAACTGCCTTTGGGCAGCACGCTCATCTACAACTGCCTCTGGGCAGCACACTCACATCTATATCAAATGCCTTTTTGTGATAAGCGGAAAACGGGAACCAAGTCGCAATAACACTCAACCAAATCAAGTCAAATAAACCAGATGCAAGTAGAAGGGCAAGTAAATCTTGTACTATTAAACTTCTTAGCAATGCAAGGCATACATGGCGAGACATGATTCACCAATGTACTCGATGAAAGCAAAAAACATACAAGACAAAAACAAGTCGAGCGGACTGAGCTAGTAACCGCCACTACCGCCGAACTGAACAAGAGAGTCCGCTGAGACCGTCAAGTCGCCAGACCGCAACTTAACCGCGCAGACACCCTGATATTCAATGCTGAAGAACTCTGTCTGTAATCTACAAGCCGCCTGACCGCGAGGTCGCCTAACCGTCAGAATCCGCGAACAACTGCTACCGAACAGAACAGACAGACCGCCAACTGGCGGACAACCCTATTGAACTAGGAAAGATTGTCAATGAGATGACCTCCTGGTCGCAAGTCGCGACCTGCTACAAACCGTCGATTGTATCTGCAGAACCCGCACTGATCCCTCATGCAGTCAAAACCAAGTCACTGCCTTCTCAACGCTAGCCGCACAATCTGCAACAACAAAACCGATTAACTTCTCAATCCACGCGGATAACAAAAAACTTGTCCGCAGCAAACAACCCGAGCTCACTTACTGTTCATTCGTTTTTATGATGTGACAGGAGGTCCTATTTATAGGTGCGGAGAGGAGTGTGGTCACCGCTTTAACTGATAGGATCACCACCCTTCTCGCAGCTAGCACAAGACCTATCCGCATAGTGCGGACACAAAGCCAGTGCGCAACACCTTCCGACACCACTTGACATAGCCACCCGTCCACAACACCTTGCATACACAGCTCCAGCCCGCACATCCGCTACCCGCGACTAAGGCACAATCCCGCTTAGTCGAGGTGCCGGATAGACAACCAGTCTGCATAACCTCTGAAAGCCTTCTTCAGACGGAAAGACAACCAGCCTGCGTAACATGCAGACTGCCGGATAAAACAATCTATTTGCGCCATCCAGTGTTGTAAATGTCGTCCGACATGTCCGACATGTCGGACGACATAAAGGTTTTGGCGGTAAAATGCCACGACATTGATATTTTAAGCAAAAATGTCGTTTTAGAAAATATCACGCGATATATCCGTTTAACCCGATATATCAGGCGATATTTCACGACCGATATATCGTCGAGAGTATTACAAATATTTTTTTTCATTTTTTGAAGAAACCAAACGCTGGTTAAGGTGTTGTCATGTGACCTTGAGGTCATGGGTTCGAGTCCTGTAAGCAACCTTTTGCAGAATTGCAGGGTAAGGTTTGCCTACATTTCACCCTTGTGGTGGGATCCTTCCTTGGACCCTCGTTGCGCAGGGATGCTTTGTGCACTGGGTTGTCCCTTTTGAGGAGACCAACAGAAACAATTTGTTTTGAGATTCATTTTGTGCATCTCTCTAAGTCTAGTATCGACTACTTTCTCATCTAGCTCTCATTTCGTGATCTTTATCTCGTTTATTACGGTTGACGACTCTTTCTTGTGTAATTTATAAACATGCATTATTTGCACATATGTTTATTGTGTAGTTTATAAACATACATTATGTATACAATTATACATATTTATAAAAACTGTGTAATATATATGAATAAATTTATTTAAATATTAAAATCTGACATTGTAAAATATCTTCGATAGATCCCCCGCAATCAGACATCCAACATTTCAAACTCAAGCCGACATGAACCCGACATCCGACATCTACAACCTTGGCGCCATCAAGCGGACACGGCGAATAAGGATCAAGTAGACTTGGTGCAACCGAGACCAAGTCCAAACAACCAAGAGCCCATGGCGCGAACTCCATATCGGCGGGCTCAAACACCAGTCTGCACTAACCGACAAACTCTGTGGTTTCTACCTAACTTCGCCATCCGAGAACAAGACCAAGGCACAAAACCATGCTGATCTTCCGAGCTCCAAACGAGTACGCAACAACCCGGACTCAGCGAACTTTAAACAGGTCCACCGCTCCTGCGGAAAGACAACCAATCCGCGTGGTTACATCCTGGAAACAAGCTGACTGCAGAAACACTAGCCGAACTGGCTAGTTGCCACTTCAGACCGTGCGGTCTGAGCAATCAGACCACCACCATCTAGTCGCGCGACCTGCCCGGTCAGACCGCCACTTTCACTTCAAAAAACTCAACACTCCCCCTTGAAGTGAGAAGTGAAAAACAGCTCAAGCAGTCCCCATAACCGTTCAAATGACCCATTCAACATCGACTTTGTGAAGATGTCCGTGATATTGTCCTCGCTCCGCACATGCCCAACCATAGGAGACCCCTCCAACACCTCCCGAATGAAGTGATGCTCAATCTCAATATGTTTGGTCCGCGCGTGACAAACTGGATTGTTAACCAGTTTAAGAGCACTTTTTTGTTATCACCGCGAAGTAAAGTGAGACCTTGCACTTCTTCATGGACGTCCTCTACTATCCTCCTAGCCAGATGACTTCCCGAGCTGCCAAGGCCGAAGCCTTGTATCGCTCGATGTTTCCATCTGTCTTCTTCTTTAGCTTGTACACTCGCACGTCAGAGGAGTAACGCCATCGACCTTGGGCACAAGATCTCACGTCTCGTTTCTTCTGAGGGCAGTCACCTCCTCATTTATGGCATCATCCCACTCCTTAACTCCAATGTCATTTTCAAAGCTAGAAGGCTCTCGCTCGTCCAGAGGGCTTGCGAAGAAACAAGAGACGAAACTCACAATGTTCCCTTCACTATACCGAGTTGGTTGTTTGATGGTCCTCTTCGACCTCCGAAGGACCTGACCATGGTTGACCAGCTCCGCTGCTTCTTCTGAACCAGCTCTGATCTCGGGCATACTTGGAGCATCGCTCCCCATGCTTCCTAAACCAGAAGCCTCCGCCCTGGAGCTAGAAACACATGGAGCACCTGGTGACACAGGCAGCTCCATCAGAAGATCCTTAGCAGCTTCCTCTTGCCCGTCGTCTGACCTGTTTTCTGGTAGTTCCACAGATGAGCTACCTCCATACGATGTCAGTTCGTCAAAGACAACGTCTCTGGAAACGACGAACTTCGTGGCAGGATCCATACACTTCCATCTCTTCTTCCTCTCGTCATAGCCCACGAAGACAAGCTTCATCGCCTTCACATCCAGCTTAGTCCTGAGAGCATTTGGGACATGTACATAGTAGGTCGACCCAAATACTCGAAGGTGTTCAACGCTGGGCTTCTCCTTAAACATCAGCTCATAAGGAGACTTCATATTGATCGGACTCAGAGACATCTGATTGATGGCGTATGTCGTGCAAGCCATCCCTTCTGCCCAAAAGGAGCTAGGAATGCCTTTGGGATGAAGCCACACTTGCAGGTCTCTGTCAGATGACGGATCTTCCGCTCTGCTACTCCATTTTGTTGTGGAGTATGTGCACAAGTGAGCTCTTTCCGGATTCTGTGCTTCATGTAGAAGTTAGAGAACTAATTTGAAACAAATTCACTTTTTTGTCCGTTCTCAACTTCTTTATCTGCAGGCCAAGCCGACCCTTCACAAGCTCTTTGAACTCCACGAACAATTGGAACGCGTCCGACTTCTCCTTCATGAAGTACACCCATGTGTGCCTAGAATAATCATCAATCAAGACAAGCATGTACCTGCTGCCTCCAAGACTGGCGGTGACGGTGGGTCCCATCAGATCACCATGGATACACTGAAATGGTGCTTTACATCTGGTCTGTGACTTGTCAAATGGAAGGCGATGTGCCTTACCATATTGTCACCCTGCACAGACATGACCATCGCCGAAGGATGACAATCTTGGCAAACCTTTCACAAGGCTCCTTACCGCCATAGCTTTCAACTTGTCCATCTCGACATGTCCCAGTCTCTCGTGCGAGATAGCAGCACTATCATTGGCTCTTATCCGATCAACATAGGAACTTGTTGATAACACAAACAAGTCCTTTACTCTTCTCTCAACATGAGCAATGTCAGTCTTAACCGCTGACACATTGCGAAGAAACTTCACTTCTGTCGGACCGAACAGAACGTGATAATCCGCATTCACCGCATTGGTCACTGAGAAGAGGTTCTTCTCCATGCCCGACACGTGATAAACACTCATCAAGGTGAGTGGACCCTTATCACCGCTCAAAGAAACGCCGCCCTCCTTCCCGACTGCATGTACAGTATCATCAACAGTAATAATTGCATCATTACCTGAGTACGCTTGCAGAGAAGAAAACTTTGACTCGCCCCGGTGAGGTGGTGACCACACCCCGAGTCCACGATCTAGTCGTCTTGGTAGTTGATGGAAGACAAAGCACGAACACATGTGCCCGTCATGAATGCATTTTCTCATCCTCCTTCCTCACTATTGGAACCAGCTTCTTCTATACCTGCAGCGTGCTCTGGCTGAAGTTTGACTTTGCAGTCCTTCTTGAAGTGACCGGGCAGGTTGCATTTGTAGCACCTTGACCCTTCTTCTTCTTCTCATCCCGCTTCGAAAAATGACTCTTCTCTTGCTGATATGAAGTACAAGGACCATCGCCAGCAGACGACTTCTTCTTCTTGTCCCACTTCTTCTTCTTCCCTGAAAAAAGAGCCTCAATATCTCCTCCGGAGATAGTAATACAAGTCATCTATTTTGCTAAGCTTTCCCGCGAATCCAGCAGGTTCTCCAGCTTAAGCAAAGACGGTTGAGTGGCCCAGCCTTGAACAGAAGTAACGAATGCAACATACTTCTTCCGCAATCCGTGGATTATGTGTCTCTTAAGTTTCGCCTCTGAAATTTTTGCTCATCAGGATCCAATGCTGAAATTTCAGCACTTAAGTTCTTCAACTTCAGGAAAAATATAGAGATGGACAGATAACCCTGAGTGACTCTCGCCAACTCATTCTTCAAGAATTGTAGTCGCGCTAGATTCTTCTTATTGAACAACTCATCAAGGGAAGTCCAAATCTCAGCAGCTGACCGACATCCAATGATGTGGTCAAAGAGCTCCGGTGAGATAGCCCGCTTGAGAGTTGTTAAAGATAAAATAGAATTAGCCCATTTGGGAGGCCCATATGCATTGGGTCATGTATAGCTACTTTAGTCCCACATTGTAAATGTAGATATCTCTCTCTATCTACCTCTATATAAGTGTATGCATTCCTATACTTTGATGATATATACAATGACAGGAAATTTTCTCTCTCCTATTTCTCTCTTCTTACATGGTATCAGAGCTAGGTTAGTCACCTCCTGCGGACTCCATCCTTCAGTCCACCTACCATAATCGCCAGCGGCCTGCGGACTTTGCCTTCTATCCGCCTGCCCCTACTCGCCAGCGGCCTGCGATTCTGTCCGCGGCCTGCGTTTCTATCCGCTCATCTCCCTTAGCCGCCTGGCTCCTGCCTCCTGTCCTTTCTGGGTTCGCTTCCTCTTCTCTCTGTTGTTCCACCCTCCTCCTCGGGCTTCTTATAGCCTCCTTTCTCTGTCCCGTGGGGTCCACCTCTTCCCTGCCTACTCGTTATTCTTCTTCAGTCCGCCGCGAGCTCCCTTCTCGCGGACTCTTCTCTTAGTCCGCTGCTGCGAGCTCCTTCTCGCTCAGTCCTCCCCAGTCCGCTGCATGCTTCTACTCTGGACCAGTTCGCGCTCTCTCCTAGCTCGCGCCCTCCTGATATACCTGCCGCGGACTGCCCCCAACCGCTGCGAGCTCTTATCTCGCGGACCTTCTTCGTAGTCCGTCGCGACCCTTCTCTACTTACGGACTGCTCCAGTCCGCCACTGCCTATATCACCCCGCGCCTTGCCAAGCTCGTCTCTTTGTCGCCGTGAACTTCCTCTTAGTCTCTGCGACCTTCTTCTTTGTCGCTAGCGATCTGCTCGTCGCGACCTGCCCTAGTCGCCGCGACCTGCTCCAAGAATCCGGGTTCTTGCTCGCCTCGCTTTCTTGCGGTCTGCTTCAGTCCGCTGCCACTTCTCTTTCTTGCGGGCTCCGCTTCAGTCCGCTGCCAGCTGCTCCAGCACGCTGCTTCAGTCCGCTGCCAGCTGCTCCAGCCCGCTGCTTCAGTCCGCTGCCGCTATCCACCATGGCATTCAGTGACTCAACTACCGCTACCTCCTCTCTGCCCGCCCGTGCTGCTACCTTGCCTTCCGAGTTCTGTGATGAACTTCGCATCATCACTATCTCTCTCAGCAGAAAGGCTAACTATGTCGAATGGGCTCATTCTGTTCGACGTGTTCTGCAAACTAAGGGTCTACTCCATCATCTTACTAGTGTAAAACCTACTGATCCCTCTGATGACTGGCTCCACGATGACGGCCGAGTCCAATCTTGGTTGCTCAACTCTATGGACACAGAGTCCTACCGGATGACAATGTATTACGAAACAGCTAAGGAAATGTGGGATGAGCTGCACTCCCTCTACTCTGGCCGGGATAGTTTACAGCACCTCTTCGACATCATCTCTGCTCTTCAGTCACTGGACCCTGGCACCACCGGCGACTTAACTTCCTTTGTTGCCAAGACCAGAACCCTGGTAGAGGCCTAGATAGAGCACCAACCTACCTCTGCAGACCTTGCTACTCAACATGCACAGAAGGAGGCTGTCGGGATCGCCATGATGATGGCTCGTGTTCCTAGTCATCTTCACAACATCCGGGCCCAGATTCTCTCTTCTCCTACAACACCCTCTCTGTCTGATGTTTGCTTCATGGTGCTTAAGGTTACACCACCTCCCGAGGCTCCACCCACTTTTTCTCCAGCTTTGCTCCAGCAACCGGGGATCTTCTACTCGGGGAGGCCGCTTCACGTCTCGTGGTCGGGGACGTGCTGGTCGGGGACGTGCTGGTCGTTCTACTCTCAAGTGTACTTACTGCGGTCGTGATGGCCACCTTGAAGCTACCTGCTATCACAAACATGGTTTGCCTCCTCATCTTTCCACTCCTGCTGTTGTTGCTGCTCCTGCTCCTGCGGGCCCCTCTCCCACTGACCCCTCTACTACTGCTCAGAAGGATATCAATGACCTCCGCCTACAGATACTGCAGCTTCAAGGCATGGTCAACCGTTCCTCTGGCTCGGTTGCTTCATTCTCTACTGAATGTATCTAATGTCTCTCCTACAGCTCTCAGTGGATCCTGGACTCTGGTGCCACCCATCATATTACCTCTCAGAAACTTCCTCAGTACATGCACACTGAGTATCCCAAGTTTATCACTGTGGCCAATGACGATACTACTCCTGTGTCTGGAGCTGTTGATCTGCAACTTACTCCTACCCTCTCCTTAACCTCGGTCCTTCATGTTTCGGGATCTCCCTTCAACCTATTGTCTGTTAGTAGGCTTGCTCGAGATCTTGATTGATGTCTGATCTTTTCTCCCTTTTCTTTTGTCATGCAGGATCGTCGAACACAGACTATCATTGGTAGAGGACGGCTGTCAAACGGGCTTTATCTCCTGGACGCTCTTCCCACTTCACTCTTTGTTGTACCCTCCGTAAACTGGCATCGTCGTCTTGGTCATGCTCCTCTTCAGATTCTTAAGAAAGCTCTTCCCAATGTCTCTTTACCGGTATTTTCTTGTGAATCATGTATCTTTGGCAATCAGCATCGTACTTCTTTCCCTCATGTATGTGACCGGAGTAGTACTCTGTTTTCTTTAGTTCACTCTGATATCTGGGGTCCTTATAAACTACCCAATCTTTTGGTTATCGCTACTTTGTAACCTTCATTGATGACTATTCACGCCTCACATGACTTTATTTACTTCGTGATCGTACTGAGCTAACTTCTGTTTTCCGTGCATTTATTATTGAAATACGTACGCAATTTTCTACTACCGTACGAACGCTTCGCATGGACAACACTCGTGAATACACTAGTCGCAGCTTCTCCAACTTATGCACCGACTTTGGGATAATTCATCAAACTTCATGTGCATCACACCTCAACAGAATGGTGTGGCCGAGCGGAAGAATCGTCATCTCCTTGATGTCACTCGGTCACTCATGCTTCAAATGCAGGTTCCCGTTGAATATTGGAACTTTGCTGTCTCTACTGCTTCCTATCTCATTAACTGTATGCCCTCATCCGTTCTTAACTTTGCTTCTCCATTCAGTCTCCTGTTTCCTTCCAAGTCCCCGTTTTTTCTCACGTCTCGCACATTTGGATGTGCATGTTATGTTCACTCTCTCGGACCACCAAGTGACAAACTTGCCGCCCGCGCCACCAAATGTGTATTTGTAGGCTACTCTCGTACCCAAAAGGGGTATGTTTGCTACTCTCCCACACTCAACAAGGTGCTCGTCTCCGCGGATGTTACCTTTGCTGAGGATGAAAGTTTCTCCTCTCACACCTCCACTCTACCACCTCAGCCCACAATTCCTCGTCCGGCTGTTCCCGTCACATCTCTGCCTCACACTTCTTCCGCTCCTCCAGTACCAACTTCACCACCTCTCCCTCCTCCTCCACCTACCCGTGTCTACACTCGCCGCTCGTCCAGGATTGCAGCCCGCCAGCAGCCCCTACTACGGATGCTCTTCTGCACCTTGACGATCAAGCACCATCCTCTACGACTCATCCCATGGGAAACTATATATCCCTACATCCCCTCTCGCACTTTTGCTCTCTCTCTTTCCACTATTTCCCTTCCTAACTCCTTGCAGGATGCTCTACAACATCCGGGCTGGCGTGAGGCCATGGACGACGAGATGACAGCTCTCTGGGCAAACCGTACTTGGGACCTTGTTCCTCTCCCTCCTGGTCAATCTTGTGTTAGCTGCAAATGGGTCTTTACAATCAAACATGCTCCTGATGGAACTGTTGATCGTCTCAAAGCCCGTCTGGTGGCTCGGGGCTTCACACAGCAACATGGTCTCGATTACGACGAAACGTTCTCTCCGGTGGCAAAACTGAGTACTGTACGGGTTATGATTTCTCGTGTTGTGCACCGCCAATGGCCCTTTCATCAATTGGAAATCAAAAAATGCCTTTCTCGTGTATGTCGATCTTCAGGAGACTGTGTATATGCACCAACCACCTGGGTTTGAGACCACGGGGGAGTCTCGTGTATGTCTTCTCTGGAAGTCTATATATGGACTCAAACAATCCCCTCGCGCTTGGTTTGATAAGTTCAGTAAGGTGGTTCGCGAGATGGGATTCACTCGGAGTTCTGCAGATTTCTCTCTCTTTACTCATCATCAAGCAACAGGGACAGTTCTTCTTCTTGTCTATGTTGATGACATTCTGATTACGGGAAATGACACCATCGGGATACAGAAAATCAAACAACATCTGAACTCCGTCTTTCAGACAAAAGATCTGGGCAATCTGCGATACTTCTTTGGACTTGAGGTTGCAAGGAGGCATGATGAACTAGTCTTATCTCAGCGGAAGTACTCCATAGATCTTGTACAAAGTGCGGGCTACTCGGGATGCAAACCTACAGATACTCCGATGGAGATGACGCTATCGAATCAAGACTCTGGGAATGACCATGTTCTGACCAATCCAGAGTACTATCGACGCTTGGTGGGGAAATTAATCTACCTCACAGTTACGCGGCCTGACATCTCATTCGTTGTTGGAGTGGTAGGCCGATTCATGCATACTCCTCGGACTTCTCATCTCTGAGTCGTCGATCAGATCCTCAGATATTTAAAGAAGGCTCCTAGACAAGGACTTGTTTATAAGCCATCGTCTTCTTTATCTTTTGTTTCCTACTCTGATGCGGACAACGCAGGGTCTCTTGATGATAGACATTCCACCACTGGTTTTTGCACCTACCTTGATGGACATCTTATTACCTGGCGCAGCAAGAAACAGACTGTTATTGCTCGCTCGTCTGCTGAGGCTGAATATCGCGCCATGGCAGCGGTCGTATCTGAGGTCACCTGGCTAGAGGGCCTCCTCAGTGATATGGGTCTCACACTCTCTTCTCCTGCTACCCTGCTCTGTGATAGTCAAGCTGTCATACATATTGCCAAGAATCCAGTGTTCCAGGAGCGCACAAAGCACATTGAAGTTGACTGTCATTTCGTTCGAGAAAAAGTTCAGTCAAAGAAGATAGTATTGAAACATGTCTCGGCCTCCAGTCAAATTGCTGATATTTTCACCAAGACTCTCTCACGGACTCTGTACTATCAGTTTATATCCAAGCTTGGCGCTTATGACTTGTACGCTCCAGCTTGCGGGGGAGTGTTAAAGATAAAATAGAATTAGCCCATTTGGGAGGCCCATATGTATTGGTCCATGTATAGCTACTTTAATCCCACATTGTAAATGTAGATATTTCCCTCTCTATCTACTTCTATATAAGTGTATGCATTCCTATACTTTGATGATATATACAATTACAGACGATTTTCTTTCTCATGTTTCTCTCTTCTTACAAGAGTAAAATCCGCCTTAGCGTTTGTCTTTCTCCAAGCTCTCACCGCTTCAGCATTGCCAATGGCAGCAATAACCTCTTGCCTTTCTTTTCCACAAACGACCTCCCAAAGGTTCTCGCCCAGAAGGTAACTCTCGATGCATGACCTCCACTTCTTGAAGTTGGTCGGTGTCAAGAGTTCAATTCCAAGACCTCTTACAAAACTACCTTCCAATGCATAAACACTGGTATACTTAACTCCCAGAAGAAAGAGCAAATTTGATGGTTGATCACTGCTCAAACCTAAGTTCCCATTGATACCATGTGAAAATTTGTGATAAGCAGAAAACGAGAACCAAGTCGCAGGAACACTCAACCAAATCAAGTCCAATAAACCAGATGCAAGACGAAGAAAAAACAAATCGTGTACTATTAAACTAATTTACAATGTGAGGCATACATGACGAGACATGATTCACCAATGTACCAGATGGAAACAAAAAACATACAAGGCAAAAACAAGCCGAGCGGACTGAGCTAGTAACCGCCACTACTGCCGAACAAAACAAGAGAGTTCGCTGAGACCGTCAAGTCGCCAGACCGCAACATAACCGCGCAGACACCCCGTTATTCAATGCTGAAAAACTCTGCCTGCAATCTGCAAGCTGCCTGACCGCGAGGTCGCCTAGCCGCCAGAATTTGCGAACAGCTGCTAACCGACCAGAACACACAGGCCGCTAACAGGAGGACAACCTTATTGAACTGGGAAAGATTGTCAATGAGAAGACCTCCTGGTCGCAAGCCGCGACCTGCTGCAAACCGCCGATTGTGTCCGCAGAACCCGCACTGATCCCTGACGTAGTAAAAAGCAAGTCTATGGCTTCTCAGCGCTCAGCCGCACAATCTGCAACAGCAAAACCGATTAACTTCTCAATCCACACAGATAATAAAAAACATGTCCGCAGCAAACAACCAGAGCTCACTAACTGTTCATTCATTTTTATGATGTGACATGAGATCCTATTTATATGAGCGGAGAGGAGTGTGGTCACCGCCCTAACTGATAGGATCACCACCCTTCTCGCAACTAGCACAAGACCTATCCGCATAGTGCGGACACAAAGCCAGTCTGCAACACCTTGGGACACCGCTTGACATAGCCAGCAGTCCGCAACACCTTGCAGACACAGCTCCAGTCCACACATCTGCTAACCCGCGACTAAGGCACAATCTCGCTTAGTCGAGCTGCCGGATAGACAACCAGTCCACATAACCTCTGAAAGCCTTCTTCAGACGAAAAGACAACCAGCCCGCGCAACATGCAGACTGCCAAATAAAACAATCTATCTGCACCATCAAGCGGACATATCGAATAGGGATCAACTAGACTTGGCACAACCGAGACCAAGTCCAAACAACCAAGAGCCCATGGCACGAACTCCATACTGGCGAACTCAAACACCAGTCTGCACTAACCAGCGAACTCTGCGGTCTCCACCTAACCGCGCCATCCGAGAACAAGACCAATGCACAAAACCATGTCGATCTTCCGAGCTCCAAACGAGTCCGCAACAAACCGGACTCAGCAAACTTCAAACAAGTCCACTCCTGCAGAAAGACAACCAATCCGCGCGGTTACATCCTGGGAACAAGCTGACTGCAAAAACACAAGCCGAACTGGCTAGTCGCCACTTCAGACCGCGCGGTCTGAGCAATCACCATCTAAGCCGCGCGGTCTGCCCGGTCAGACCGCCACTTTCACTTAAAAAAACTCAACAGCCTTCGCGCAGTGAGCTCATCTGCAACAACTGCCTTCGAGCAGTGCGCTCATCTACAACAACTCCTTCCAGGCAACGCATTCACATTTACAGCAACTACCTCCGAGCAGCACACTCTCAACTTACAACAACTATCTCTGAGCAGCGCGATCATCTACAACTGCCACCGGGCAGCATGCTCACAATTACAGCATCTGCCTCCAGCCAGCGCGCTCCTTTACAATAACTGCATCTGGGCAACGCGCTCGCATTTACAGCAACTGTCTCCCGACATCGTGCTCTCAACTTGCAGCAACTGCCTCCGGATAGTGCGCTCATCTACAACTACTTCCGAGCAGCGTGCTCATATTTACAGCAACTGCCTCCGGGAAGCGCACTCATTTACAACAACAGCCTCTGGGCAGCGAGCTCACATTTACAGCAACTGTCTCCCGACAACGCGCTCTCAAATGGCAGCGACTCTGTACGGGCAACGCGTTCACACAGCAATTGCCTCTGGGCAGTGCGCTCATTTACAACAACTGCCTCCTGACAGAGCGCTCACACTTACAACAACTGCTTCCAGGCAGCGTACTCATCTATAACAACTACCTCCGGACAGCACGCTCACATCCACAACAACTGCCTCAGGACAGCGCACTCACACTTACAGCAAATGCCTCCTGGCAGCACGCTCATTTACATTAACTGCTTCTCGGCATCACGCTCATACTTACAGCAATTGCCTCCAGGCAGCGCGCTCATCAACAACTGTCTCCCTACAGCGCGCTCACACTTACAACAACTACCTCCGGACAGCGCATTCATCTACAACAACTGCCACCGGGCAGCACACTCACATCTACAGCAACTGCCTCTTAGCAGCGCACTAACATTTATCGCAACTGCCCTCAGGCTGCGCACACGTTCCCAGTAACTGTCACTCGCCAGCGCACCCAAGGACGGACACCAAGTCCTTCTATGGACCCACTGGCCCTTCCGTGTTACCAAGACACGAGGGGTAAAAAGTCCCATCATGATACATTTAAGCATCAGCCCCCTGGAACTCACGCCCAATGATAACCACAAACTCAACACGCCGCATAAAACAAGCGTGTTCAAATGAAGGGATGTGGAAAGAAAAACACTTCCAAACCATCACAACACACAAAATGCAAAGCAGAAAAAACATTCATGCAAAGTGTCACAAGGGCCACTAAACGCGCAAAAGCACGTTACAACGCTAAGTCGTGCCTACCATTGCAAGGACAAAGACAATGCACAAGTCAGTAGCTGCTAAGATCTCCCACCTAAGGCCAACTGCAGGATCTTCACCTCGTAAGAGAGACACAGAGTAACGTCAAGACGTCAACATGGATGTCTAGGCCCAAACAAAGGGGCATTTCACACTGCAAACAAGAAATAACTTATGATGCGCTTATGCTGAAATGATCCCAAGTCTGTGACTCTCAAGGCAAAATAATTGAGGCTAAAAAATTTTGTGCACGTCGCTTTGCGGATCACAACCAGCGAAATTTGGGGGCATCTGATAGGGTTCCTCCTGAAGTTTTCTGAGTCAAACCAATAGGACTTCAACCGAATCTCAAGTAAAACGATTCGACCAAGCAAGCCGCGCAGGCGAGTCGTGCACGCTCGAAGGAACTAAAAGCATCCCGAAAGAGGGATCGAAGCAAAGCACAAACATGCATGCACGCGGGGCCGGCACGCGCACAGCTGAGCCCCGTGCGTGCTCACGCGCGCACGCTCACTCACGCACACACTCCCCTTCGCGTGTAGGGCGCGCGACAAGCGTGCGCAAGGCTGTCCCCTGCGCGCGCTCCCTCACACGCGCAGGGCGGGCAACATGCGCACTAGTTCAGGCCCACGCGCTCGTGCGGCTTGCACTCTCTAACTGCCTCCGCAGTCTCCAGCTACCGTCGTTGTCGGGCAATTTGCCCAGGTCGCCAGACTGCTCGGGGGGAATATTCGTCATTTTGCAAAAAAAATGGTGATCCAGGTGACTGCACCGGAGTAACGCCATTCACCAACTCAAGACTCAGCCTGACGTAATTACCATCATGGCTCTCTAAAAAGCTATAAAAAAACCTCAAACCTTTATTTGAAGACAAACAACTCCAGAGACTAGAGATAACTTTCATATTTTCTGATAAGAATGTGGGACTTAGATCGTTCCTTCGCCTGAGATTCGTTCCACTCTCTCTATAGTTCTATCTGCGCTCAACGCTCACTTAGATGCTTTGGTGACCCCCAGAGAAGACATAAGAGAACGCCCTCGCGGACGCTCTCAAGGGCGTGTCGTGAAAGCTCCGTGGACTTGGGTGTTGTTCTCTTCTTTTTGTGCTCAAAGCTTGTTGTAACAACCTAGGTTCTCAAAAATTTGATAAAATAAAATGAGATTTAATTTGATGAAGTGTTTGGAATGACATTTTTGTAAATAGCTAAATACCTAATTCCCTCCTCTTAAACCTTGAACCTCCCCCCTCAATTAAAATCTCGTCGGCCCACTCTCCCTTCCCCGCAAGCCGCAAATCTCCCGCACGCAAGCTCCGCTTCCGATCCCGCCTCCTACCTCTCCTCCCCTGCTTTCGTCGGCGCCAGCCGCTCCCTCCTCTAGGGCCGACAACTCCTCTCCAAGTCGGCACCTGCTCCTCCCCTCTCCTACTTCCAGGAAACCCTCTTTCGTCTCCTTGAAGGGTCGGTGGATCTTCCTCCCACCATGGTCAGCGTCACCTCCTCCTGCTCTCTCCCAGGTCGGTGACTCCTCTTGCTTTGGTCGGCCTTTTCTGCTCATCCCCAAGCAGTAGCAGCGACTTCCTCCTCATCAAGGCTGGCAGCCGCCGCTTCTCCTCCTCCAAGTGACGGAGCCATGTTCTCCCTCCTCTCCTTTGGCCGACAGCCACCCTCTTCCCCTTGGGCTCCAATTTCGCCTAGGGTTTACTTGATTCCCCCTTTACTTGGATTTTGGAGCCCGAATATGACTTCCTTTGGGTAAGATCCCTCCTCTATTACATCTATTCAGATTTGCCCTAATCTTTTTAGGAATTATTGTGCTTCAAATTCCGTACAACTTGTGTTTCATAATTTTTGCCCCCTTGCGGTCGTTTAACCGTGGTTTGTTAGTGATTTCTGGCGCCGTTTGTCGAAGCTTCTGCCAAAATCTCTCCAAAGCCCTCTCCGATTTAGGCTCCCTCCTCATCAAGGCTGGTAGCCGCCGCTTCTCCTCCAAGCGATGGAGCCATGTTCTCCCACCTCTCCGTTGGCCGACAGCCACCCTTCTCCCCTTGCGCTCCAATTTCGCCGAGGGTTAGTGATTTCTGGCGCCGTTTGTTGAAGCTTCTGGCAAAATCTCTCCAAAGTACTCTCCGATTTAGGATTTCTCCTAGTCAAGCGTCACCAAGTATTCGTTACTGCGTGGTAATCTCTTCTCCACTCACTCTTGATGGAGATAAATCTCTTAACCCACTCTTGATCTAGTTATGCAATGAATCAATGCTTGTGTTAGCGTAGTAAATTTTGTTATAGCTTTTTCGTTGTTCATAAACATGTTCGAAATAAGATTTCTGTTTTTGCTTGCGCTGCTTAGCCACCGTCGTCAGTTTTAGCCTCATCTTAAGGCAAGTAGAGATTTCTCTTGCAAACATTGAGTTTAAAATAATGCTTTTGTTCCTATGATTATATGATATCGCTCTTGATAATATGATCTGTCACACGAATTTAATTCATGTTTGTCTAATCGGATAAATTAGTAATTTATAGTTTAATATTTTTGGAATGTCATGAGTTTGAGATCATTAATAATTTTTATTTGAAAATTACCTAGAAAAATGAATTTCTCATTTGATGTATAATTGGAAGAATGGTAGATTTTTGGGCATGAGCAACAAATGTCAAAATGATAATTTAAGATCTCTTTATAGCAAATGGATGATTTGTGATTTTTCTAAAAAAATTGGATCATACACATATTTACTTAGAAGATAATTGTGTTTTGAAATTGATTAATCTCAATGAATACTTGGTATCCTAAAAAATGATGCATAATAATCTCGTCACTCGTGAATACTTGAACCCGCAAAAATATAAAGCTCTCTATCTAGTTTCTTTTGTGTCATCGAATCTTGTTTATTATGTCGGTCAGGTTTTAAGACTCGAGTAAAGATTGTTCCATAACTTGATTTTCCCTTTCCATATTTATAAACTCTACTCTCGTACATCAGAATCGATAAATTAGTAACTTGTCTTGATATACTAGTAATTACTAAATCATGAATCATTTAATTCATTAATGTCAAAAGAAATCATTGAAAAGTAGTGTTAAATTGATGTGATGTTTTGACTCGAATTTTCGCTTGACTAGTAACAAAAATCAATAAATGGTCATAACAAGCACAAATTTATGATAATCTTTGCATTTAGACTCATATTAGAATCAAGTGCATCAAATTGAAACACTTGTTCCTTTTACTGATTACAGATAATGACATTACGTGTTCAAATCTTTGTTATACTCCGGACTAGTCTAATAATTCTAGTTATTTCTACTTATCTCACTTGTTTGTCTTATTAGTTTTGATTCATGAAAACTTGTACTCATACATTTCTGTTTTTTTGCTAGTTATGTACTTTACTTGCTTATGTTATCAATGTTCTGCGGCTTTTCGTTTTTGTTTTTGATTTGCCTTAGCGTTGGTGCCTGAGTCGATCTGCGTCAAGCTTCAGGTTCTATGTTTACGTTTCATTTTTTTTACTGTCAGACATTTCTTTAATGTAATAATTATGGTCAGTAAATCATGTACACCTGCTAGACTATATTATATATACTAGAATTTAACATTATTTACATGTTCATTTTTCTGAATTTGTCATGACATAAAATTTATATCTATACTTACATCATGAGATTTATTAAAATACATGTGCATTTAATTTTCATCGTCATATTTTAAAGCTTCCGCATAAAAACAACTATTTTCCCTCAAATGAAATTATTTTTAAACTTATCAGTATCTCTACTTTCGCCTAACAGACACGAACTTTCTTTCCGCCCATGCCTGTGGCATCACTCATTCTGCCCGAAGCGCACTCTGACTTTTGTTTAGTCGAATCGTGACAATTGGTATCAGAGCTAGGTTAGCTTCTTAAAATAAAGTATTTTATAACTATCAAATATTTTGAATCTTATTATATAAATATATATGCATGCATCATTCATTCACTCACCTTGTAATTATCTGTTATTCGCTGCTGAAACACACACACACTACACTTATAAGCATGAGTAGTATGCACACGAATGCTAAGGGGTTGCACAAACTTAACATTTTTGTGCATATGAATTTTCACTAGAATATACATCTCTTGCGAATATTAAATGGATATGAACAGTTTAATATTTTTAAGTGCAATGATATTAGTTCATAATATGCATGACATGTTAAGTGAAATGGACACTTAGCATGACATTCATTTGCTTTCATATCATAAATCATTGCACAAATGTGAAGCTAAGAACAACAATAATGATTGTGCACACATGAATTTACTATTTGCTTGACATCACACATGATCTCTTTGTTGCATTTGCATAATTATTACCTATAGTTGTCTAATGAAAATATTGTAATTATTACATGATTAATTTACCAGACAGTATGAAATGTGTTATAATCTCTAGTTTAAAGTACCTAATATTTGTAATCAGTCTTTCCTATTCAACTGCCTATCAATCTTATTCGGTCCTTATTGTATCCTCTTCTAGTTAGCTCCTAAGTGCCAGAGAGAAATGAGGGTCTTCTTGTAATTTGCTCTGCTGAATTACTTCAGCGTTGTTTTGTACTCTTCCGACTCCAATTTGACTTATTCTTGACGATACTCAATCGACATTCATCTCCTTTTCCTCTTTGGTGCCCTATCTTTTCTTCATGCAAAGATTTCCTATTATCTAATTCTTGAATCTTATCTCTCAATTACAAAATTAATCGAAGAAATTTTTGTGATTTCTGAAACCAATCTCTCGTATCCGATCGAGCCGCTAAGATTGTGGAGTATCAAGTACGCAAGCTTCAAAAGAGAACCATTCATATGACAAGAGTGCTTTGGATGCATGACAAGTCTGATGAGCATGCTTGAGAAACTTGAATCTAACATAAGTATTCGTAAATTTTCTCTTGATCTTGGTAGACATCTGTGCTTGTTTTCTTTTCTGTTTCCAAATATATTCATAGTTGGCTTTCATACCTTGATTGACAAATACTTGTTGAAATGTATGACATCTGAATCTTCACTATAAGAGACCTCATTCTGAGAATTCTCAAAAAAATTCGGGAAGAAAACTTCGTAAGTAGGGGAGAATGTAACAACTCAGGTTCTAAAAAATTAGATAAAATAGTCAAATACATAATTCCCCCCGCAAGCCGCGCGCCGCAAATCTCCCGCATGCAAGCCCCATCTCCTACCGCTCCTCCCCTGCTTTCATTGCCGCCAGTCACTCCTTCTCTGACCAGCAACCCTCTTATGTATCCTCCAAGGGCAGGTGGATCTTCATCCTGCCATGGCCGGCGTTCCCTCCTCCTGCACTCCCTCAGGTCGGTGGCTCCTCCTATGGCCTTGGCCGGCCTTTTCTGCTCATCCCCAAGCAGTAGCAGCGACTTCCTCCTCAATAAGGCCAGCAGCCGCCACTTCTCCTCAAAGGGCCAGAGCATGTTCTCCCTCCTCTCCTTAGGCCGACAACCACCCTCTACCCCTTGGGCTCCAATTTCGCCTAGGATTCGCTCGATTCCCCCTCTACTTGAATTTTGGAGCCCAGATTTGACTTCCTTTGGGTAAGATCCCTCCCACATCACATTTTTTCAAATTTGCCCTAATCTTTCTTGGAATTATTGTGCTCCAAATTCTGTACAACTTGTGTTTCAGATTTTTGCCCCTTTGTGATCATTTAATCATGGTTTGTTTGTGATTTTCGGAGTCGTTCGTCTTAGCTTCTGGCAGAATCTCTTCAAATCCCTCTTTGATTTAGGGTTTCTCCTAGCCAAGTGCAGTCAAGTCTCCATATCTGCATGGTAATCTCTTCTCCCTCACTCTTGAGGGAGGTAAATTTCTTAGCGTAGTGAATCAATACTTGTGCTAGCGTAGTGAATTCTGCTATATCTCTTTCGTTGTTCTTAAACAGGTTCAAAATAAGATTTCTGTTTTTGTTTGCGCCGCTTAGCCGCCGCCGTTAGTTTCAGCCTCACCTTAAGGCAAGTAGAGACCTCTCTTTTGCAAACATTGAGTTTAAAATAATGTTTTCGTTCCTATAATTGTATGATATCGTTCTTGAAAAATGTGATCTGTCACACAAATTTAAATCATGTTTGTATAATTGGATAAATTAGTAGTTTATGCCTTTATGATTTACTACTTTTGAAATGTAATGAGTTTGAGATAGTGAAGAATTTTTATTTAAAAATTACCTAGAAGAATGAATTTTTCATTTGATGTATAATTGGAAGAATGGTAGATTTTTGGGCATGAACAACAAATGTCAAAATGATAATTTAAGAACTCTTTTTAGCAAATGGATGATTTGTGATTTTATATAAAATGTTTGGATCGTACACATATTTATTTAGAAGATAATGTCTTGAAATTGATTAATCTCAATGAATATTTGGTATCATAGAAAATGATGCATAGTAATCTCGTCACTCGTGAATACTTGAACCCGCAAAAATATAAAGCTCTCTATCTAGTTTCTTTCGTGTCATCGAATCATGTTTCTTATGACTGTCCGGTTCTAAGACTTAAGTAAATATTGTTCCATAACTTGATTTCCTCTTTCCATATTTATGAACTCTACACTTGTACATCAGGATCAATAAATTAGTAAGTTGTCTTGATATGCTAGTAGGAATCACTAAATCATGAATCATTTAATTCATTAATGTCAAAAGAAATCATTGAAATGTAGTGTTAAATTGTTGTGACAGTTTGACTCGAGTTTCCGTTTGACTGGTAACGGAAACCAATAAATGACCACGACAAGCACAAATTTCTGATAAGCCATGCATTTAGACTCATATTAGAATCAAGTGCATCAAATTGAAACACTAACACCTTTAATTGTTTACGGCTAATGACATTACGTGGTCGAATCTATGCTATACTCCGGAGTAGTCTAATAATTCTAGTTATTTCTGCATGTCTCACCTACTTGCTTGTCTTGTTAACTTTGTTTCATGAAAACAGATATCCATACATTTCTATTTTTCTTCTAGTTATGTACTTTACTTTGCTTATGTTATCAATGTTCAAAACTTCTTCTTTCTTGTTTTGGACTTGCCTTAGCGTTCGTGTCTGCGCCGCCTAATTCCTGAGCCTGATCTGCATCAAGCTTCAGGTTATATGTTTACGTTTCATTTCCTTTACTGTCAGACATTTCTTTTATGTAATAATTATGGTCAGTAAATCATGTACAACTATTAGGCCATATTATATGTATTAGAATTCAACATTATTTGTATGTTCATTTTTCTGAGCTTGTCATGACATAAAATTTGTATCTGAACTTATATCATGAGATTTACTAAAATACATGTGCATTTAATTTTCATCGTCATATTTTAAAGCTTCCATATAAAAACAACTATTTTTTCTCAAATGTAATTATTTTTAAACTTATTATCAATATCTCTGCTTCCGCCTAACAGACATGAACTTTCTTTCCGTCCATGCTTATGGCATCACGATCCGCTCGAATCGCACTCTAATTTTTGTTTAGACGGGCCATGACACTTGTAACTGAGAGGTGACCAGTCACCCTCTGAGGATCTTCAAACACTTGTAAACAAAGCTGAATAGTGGATTTAGGTCCGACACAGATCTGGGCACGTAAATTTTCACATTTTCCAGGTTTTCCACGGTAAAAAGCCTCGTGTCATTGTTGTTTGGTTTTTATTGACTGTTTGTGCGGTTGATCCAATTTAGAGCTAAGGCAGCCCGATTCTCTGGACCTAAACGTACAAAACCCTTCATTGAATGTTTAGGTCAAGCCATCAGTTTCATGATTGAGTATTCCAGAACTACAAACTCACCCGGATGAACAATTTATGTATGGTTACACAAATTTTTTGCCAGGGTGCGCGTTATTTTCATCTGTGCATGTTTTTTTCACCAAAACGTGCATCGCGAATGATTTCGCCCAAGCGCACTTTTTTTGCCCAGACACGCAATTTTTGCCAAAGTGCGTAAATTTTAACCGGAGGCACATTTTTCGCCGGCGAGCATATTTTGTCTGTTTGCCCCATTATTCGCTCCAGCACACATTTTTCGCCCGGATGCTTTTTTTCCCTTGCACACATTTTTTTGTGGGCGCATAATTTACACCATCATGCATAATTTTTTTCTTGAGCACGAATATTTTGCACAGGCACACAATTTTCGTTGGGCGCACGCTTTTCGCTCGTTAGCTCATTTTCACCTGGCATGTGTTTTCGCCCAGGCGAGCGTTTTTCACTCGAGCGCTCATTTTTCGACCAACACACATGTTCTCCTAACAATTTGTTTCATGGCCTTACATTTGGTCTTTGTTTGTGTTATATGCCCGAGTGCACATTTTTCGTCCGGTCGCGAATTTTTCCTCAGTCGTATGTTTTCCCCAAGTCTTTGGTTTCCATTCACATTGACACATTGCTTTATTTTTCTTTATTGTGATTTTCTTTGCTTTTAATTCTTGAAAGTCAATGTCTTCAATCCGAACAAACAAAAATGACAAATGCCAATTCCTCTGATAAAAAATCACCATGTAGCAAACAACAATATTGGAATTAAATCAAATGTCTATTCATGCCAATATTGGCATGGATTGAAATTTAATTCTTGAAAATCAATGTCTTTCAACAAACACTTAGTCATTCCCTTCTTCTATATAAAAGATTTGTGAATAAATTTAAATATCTCATCTTAGTTTTTTTATATTCCTTAGCATTAGCCCTAACTTCATTCATCATCAGTATCTAGTTAATAGGTTTGGCCTTTTTCATGTTATTTTTGCTATTTCTTAACATGTCTAACAACTTGGACAATAATTTGTAAATCTCATTGGTGTTCTAATTCATGACAAATTTCTCATAACTTTCTGACAACGATTGCCAAATCAATTTTGTAGTCAGCTCTTGGCCCATTAGAAAGCTCAATCTTTGAAGGTTCTCCATATGCACAATCATATTTAGCACACGAGTTCCTATTGAGTCACAAGTTGTCATATTGCACGAAAAGAATGCCTTTGAAACATCATACCTCTCTTGTAGAGCCTACCCCTAAAACATTTTCTTGGGGTGTTCAGTAATCAAAATCAGGCATATATTATCATGCAGCATTTAGCTTCCAAAGAGTCTTCCATACACTTCTTATAACTTTTTTTGGCTCAAGATATAGTACTAAGTGGCTCTTTGAGGTGATTTTTCTCTAAAACATACAACTCTCGCTCCTGTTTGAGGATAATTCTCAGACACTTGTACTAGTCTAGGAGTTTGTCACATTTATCTTGTCCTTTTCAAGGATCTATATCACAAAGACAAGGTGTGATGTGTTTCTTGTCATGAATATTCTACAATAGATTATGTGAAGTGTAAATTAATACTAGCTTTTTAAAATATATTTTATTTTAATAAGATTTTTTATTAAAATACTTTCAATATTTTACTTCAAATTAATAATCTTTAATATTAATTTAAAGAGTTTAAACAAGATACTCTCTAGTGGAACAAGATTCATATTTCACCAAGTCATAATTCTGCTTTGGTTGATCATCTATGACCTATTTATTTAGGTAAACAATGTTTTTCAATTGCATATTATACAACTCTTATATATTTGTGTGAATAACATCTACTCGCATCTATCTTACGGTGCAACTCTATGCATATAAGCCCTCAATCCAATTAACATTGTTTAGTTTAAGTATAACTCAATGTTTGATAGTTGGATATCACAATTATTCGATCACACATCACCCAGTTAGATTGGTGCACCTTGTTTGGGCTAGCCCACTTTTCTTCAATCAATATCTTGACGAGTGTCATTCATTGAAAAACATCTGAACACTTAATATATTTTAAGGGATTTTTCATGATAAATGTGCACGTGTTAATCTTGCACATAGTATGACATAATCATGAAATAATTACATCTCACCCTGCGAACACACCCAAGGCATACATATAATGCGCTATGAAATACAATGCGCCCTAGAAGGGCCCGCTATCATATTTTCTAATAGAAAAATCAACATTTGATACTCTAGGACTAAATGAGGTTATAAAACTATTCTGTAACCTCAAATTTATAAGTGAATACTCTTTTAAACATTCGACAATCGACGATCGATGACTGACGATTTCTAACCTTAGACAAAAGACGTGCTCACTTATCTGCGATCGAGAATAAACACTTGATGATCGAGAATCGTCCATTCGGTTTCTAAAATTGAATAGAGATGAGTGGTTATTGTGAAAGGTAGGAAACAATTTCTAAACGAGAGGTTTCACAACTTGGATCTAATACACTGTTGGGTTTCATAGGCATCGAATCCATAAGTAGAAATGCATGAAACCCTATAAGATCCATGCAAAACACTACAAATCAAGTAACAAGTTTATGCATGCAACCAGATCAAGTTTCTTGAAGAAAATGTTGTTTTGAGAAGCAAAACGTGGAATGAAATTGTAGCATCTATACAACGAAATTGTAGCATGTTTCAAGCATAGATTCTTCTTTATGTTCCTTCTCTTTATTCCTCTCTGTTCTCACGCACAGTCAAAAACAACGGCTCTCTTTTTGGCCAAAAGCGAGAAAATGCATTTAACTCTGGCAAGTTCGAAAATGTACCCCTCATTGACATAATTTTGTAAACACCTTTGAGAGGAATTTATGGCCATTGGGAATTTTTCATTTCGATTCAAAACTGAAAATATAATTTCCCAATTAATTATTTCTCTCTCTATAATACATTTTAAACCAACATGATCAATTATCCAATTTTCGTACATTCTTAATTTGTGATCTTATATGTTCATATTACGTTGACAGTTACATTAATCCCTCAATAAGTTCTAGATCACAAACCACAATATCGCTGTCTCAGCTTGTGTCATACGCCTAGCTCGTACACTTGCAGTTTTCTTATTTTGAAAACACCGTACCATGTAGTTCGATCATCAAAGGAAACAATCTTTTCTCCTTTTACAAAATTATCGACGAACATTGTTTATCCAAAACCTCCCTCTATATCGATAGTAATGTCTTATGGTAGTTCCATTGACGCGCAACCACAAAAGTATTCTTTTTGAGCACATTCATCGTCTCTCTTGATACGCGTACATAATATTTTCCAGAAAATTGGTCTCAGATCCACATGTATATTTTGTATAGTCCAAATGGTCACATCCTCTATTTGGTAAACAATCGATACAACAAATTCTTTCACTCAGATGTAGACAAGACGCTCTTGGAAGCTCTGTACATTTGTGTCTCTCGTCATTCTAGATTATGTCTGGGGTGCTGCTTCGTATAACTATCTTGAGCAAGACCTTACTAACCATGTTCACCTTTTGGTCATCTCATAATATATTTACAAAATGCTCATAATCAAATGAAGATTCATTGATCTACATTGACACATTTGGTCGATTGCTTTTGGAATTGGACGCAAGCGTGTCCACGTACATAATGCTTTCTCAAAAATCATTGCCCACCCATATAATTCGTATAAGTTCAAATGGTCACATTTTGTATTTGGCAAAACATTAATACAACATATTCCATCACTCGACTATAAACATGACACAAGCCATGTACAATTGTGTTTGTCTCACCATTTCAGATTATGTCTGGGGCGCTCCCTCGTATATCTATCTTGAGTAAGACCTTACTAACCATGTTCACAGTCTCGCTATCTCAAAAAATATTTACAAAATGCCCAGAATCAAATGAAGATTCATTGATCAACACTGACACATTTGGTAGATGGCTATTGGAAGAGGACGTGAAGGTGTGTACACGTATATAATACTTTTTTAAAAAATCGGTCTCATACCCATCCGTATAATTTGTATATATTCAAATGGTCACATGTTGGATCCCACATATTCCAACACTCGACTATAAACATGACACAAGCCATGTACAATTGTGTTTGTCTCACCATTTCACATTATGTCTGGGCGCTCCCTCGTATATCTATCTTGAGTAAGACCCTACTAACCATGTTCACAGTCTCGCTATCTCAAAAAATATACAAAATGCCCAGAATCAATGAAGATTCATTGATCAACACTGACACATTTGGTAGATGGCTATTGGAAGAGGACGTGAAGGTGTGTACACGTATATAATACTTTTTTTTTAAAATCGGTCTCATACCCATCCGTATAATTTGTATATATTCAAATGGTCACATGTTGAATCCCTAGTTGGATTTGGGCTAGGTTCACTAAACTAGGATAGTTGACCCAACATGTATAGCTAGGGTCATGTATGAGTCCTAGAGTCTAGGACATGTCCTTTGAATCAACACTGCATGGACCAGCCATCAACAGACTGCAAAAAGACTCAAGACTTAGAGAAATATCAAAGACTCAGGAAATGGGTTCGACGTTCGTCGAACTACGAAAGTCTTGCTCAGCTCGACAAACTCAGAGACAATTCTCTGAGCTAAGCTCGACGAACTTGTTACTCAAGTCGACGATTTATGGACACTATATTTCAACATTCCAAGTCCAGAATTCCTTTCACTGAACTCCAGTCGATGAACTTAGTTCTCAGCTCGATGATTTCTGGGTATTCTGCTTCAACATTTTATTCCAGAAACATCTAAATATTCTAAGTCCAGAATCATACTCCAGTCGACGAATTCATCTTCTCAGCTCGACGAACTTAGACCACATTCTTGGCAAGCTTTATCAAGTAGCAGTTAGAAGTTCTCAGCTCGACGAAACTAGTTCTCAGGTCGACGATTTCTGGACACCTTACTTCAACATTCTTAAGTACAAGAAACATTTCACTGAACTCCAGTCAACGAAGTTATATTCTCTGCTCAACGATCTTGATGCACAGAATTAGCATGGTTCCAGAGAAAGCAGTTAACTACCCTCAGGTCGACGATCTTGGATCTCAGCTCGACGAACAAAGATTATCTGATCGACAAACATAATTTCTCAGCTCGACGAACTCTGGACCCAGGTCGACGAATTCTGTTCTCTGCTCAACGATTTCTCTGCAGTTCCAAACTTGGATATTTTCCTCCCTCTGTCCTTTTTTTATTGCAATAATTCCTGTATAATCAATGCTAAATATTCTCTGAATATTACCGTTAGACGCAGCATTGATTATGGACTTCATCAGGATTATTGCTTGTCATTTTTCAATGGGACAGTTAGGGAAAACAATCAATGCAAATATTCTCCAGGCCGTCAGCATTGAATGAAGGAAGGAATTCAAAATTCAGATGGAAGATTTCATGGAAAATATAAAAAGATTTTTCTTCCTTCTTCTATAGATAGAACAGTTAATAGGATCTTCTTCTTCCTTCTCGGCTGAACACAGAGAACAAGACACACAGGGCAACAACACAGTAGAGAAATCGGAAGCCCTAGACCAGAGAAAGAACAACAAGCTGAAGAAGAAGAAGAACATCAATCAAAAATCAAGAGTCTTCTTCCTTCATCATCTCAGGATTCTTCAAAGGACAACAAACACTATATCTGTCAAGAAGCTCCTGGATACCTGCTGGTTAAGGCTGAAATATTGAAGACCTACTCACCCTGCAGCAAGGCTCAAATCTTCCTGAGTTCAATATCTCAGGGGGAGCTTTTGCTAACATCATATATCTACTAAAGTCTTCTCAGTTATATTTGAAAAAGAGAAGATCACATCACTCTCTCATCCCCCACTGTAAAAAGGATTCTTTAACTCCCTTCAAAAGTTATTCTTGGTTGCAAGTCACCTGACCAAAAGGCTTGGGGTTTTGATTTTTGAGCACCTGATCAAAAGCTCATTGGTGGCAGTCATCTGATCAAAAACCTGCTATTGGATTCCTACCAGGGTGGTAGAAGAGTGGATGTACCCAGGTTGGGGAACCACTATAAAATTCTTGTGTTGTCTGGTTGCACTTTTTCTTTTGTTCTTGCTGTGGCTGTGATAGTTAGGCTTTGCTGTGCTTGTGATAGTTAGGCTTTGTTGTGCTTGTGATAGTTAGGCTTTGTTGTGCTTGTGATAGTTAGGCTTTGTTGTGCTTGTGATAGTGCTAGATTAATTTATTTTGGGTCTGTTTTTATTCACAGCAAAAAGTTCTTTAGTTTTCAAGATACTCTATTCACCCCCCTAGAGTATTTTAGATCTAACCCTTACTTTCATCACATCCTCTATTTGGGCAAACATCGATACAACACATTCTATCACACGGTTGTAGACACGACACTATTTGAAGCATTGCACAATTGTGTTTCTCTTGCCATTCCAAATTATGTCTGGGTTGTTGTCTCGTATACCCGTCTTGAGCAATACCTTATTGACCATGTTTACCTTCTCGTCGTCTCAAAACATATTTACAAAATGCCCAAAATAAAATGAAGATTTCTTAATCAAGACAATACAAATTGGGTCTTCCAAACTTTGTATTTGTTTTGACATGTAAACTCACTTTCAAATGACTAGCATTCACTGGGGCTATTATGTATCCTTGTTCAAACAATACCTAACCTTATCACTATTTTACTCAGTGGACTTGAAGTTTTCCCCCCTAAGGAATGTGTTGTATGGTCCAAATACGACATCTTGGAAATGACCACTACACCGCCAAGAGGACTTGTGTGTAGTACTAAATAGGTAAAAGTCCTCACATATATTAGACATCCTATAAAAGTACATTGTAAGATTTGTGACCGACTTGTGTTTGGAAGTTAAAATATAAGTACGCTAATGTTAAAATCAATGAAAGTAATGAATATGATGATTATGAGAAAGATAAATATTTTGTCTGTAAGAGATTAGATGAATGAGTGAGAAAAACAATTTTTTAGACAATTTAAGTTTTAAATTATAGCACACAAGAAAAAATAAAACGAATAATGAAGTAGGTATCATTATGGATACTACTTGGAGAGATTAATGCATTGAGATAAGTAGAAAAGGAGATAAAATCTTATCTCTTAAATTGATCATACAAAATGAAACTATTAATCTAATTAATACTTACGAGCCACAAGTAAGATTCAGTGAAGCTATTGAAGTGTAGTTTTAAGAAGATTTAGATGATTTAGTAAGGAAAACTCCACAAAGAGAAAATTTTCATAAGAGAATACTGAAATGAACAAATATGGAAGAAAAATATAAATTATATAGCCCTTTATGAAGGATTTGAGTATGGAGAAATAAATGAAAAATAACAAATCATTTAATTTCGTCATAACACAAAGTTAACTGTGACAAATACAATTTTCTTAAAGAACGAAAAACATTTAATTACATTTTAAAGTAAATCAAATAAGTAAAAAATTGATTATTTTATGACTCGAAAAGTGGATAAAATGATTTGTGCGGATTGAAAAGTCACACCGGGAGAAAGTTCAATAATACAACATAAGTTATTAGTATTTAACATACAAATTAAATATAATAAATTTAAAATAATGACAAATGCTGTCAAAAATTCGGTGAAAAAACTTGAAGATGGAGAAACAGATTGTTTTCAAGACAACAGTTATGAATCAACTAGTTGATAACTCTTGTGTTAATTCTAATGTTTCATGAAAAATTATATCTTCACAGTTAAGGTTGTTATGTGAAAAGAACGTACTTGAAGAATCAAAAAATAGTACGCAGCCAAATAAAAAATTTTGGTGGTAAAAAGAGAAAATGAAAGACAAACTGAAGGCAAAGAAGGCTAGCAATAAAACACGTTATGCCTATAGGAACAATGAAATTTTGGCAAAATATAAAATCGTTAAGAAAGAAACTAAATATGCAGTAAGTAAATCAAGAAGTCGAGCATAAAATTTTTTAAAAGCGAGAGCGTGACATATAAAAATTGTTGGAGCTAGATGGAGAAAGAAAAGAGATTTAAGTAAAGTTAAATGCATAAAGAATGAAATAAATACAATTTTGAAGGATGATATGACTATAAAAGAGCGATGAAAAAAATTCTTTATCAATTTTATAATGAAATAAAAGACAGTGAATTCAACTTGTAAGGGTTAAATAAATCGAAGGGTAAGAAGTCAAGTTTATGAAAAAATTTATAAGCGACTAGATATCAAAGATGAAAACGTGTCATATATAAAATTGCACGAACTAGAGAAAAAATAAGATATTTAAGTCAAGTTAAATACATAAAGGAAGAAACAAATACACTTTTAATGAATGATGTTGCTTTCAATACAACAGTTATGGATTAATTAGTTAATGACCCTTATGTTGATCCTAGTGTCTCATGGAAAGTTGTCTTAAGGATAACTGAAAAGAACATAATTGGAGAATCAAAAGGTCGTGCGCACCCAAATAAAGAATCTTGGTGGTGCAAAGAGTAAGTGCAAGACAAAGTGATGACAAAGATAGTGCAAGACAAAGTGATGACAAAGATAGTCGGCTATAAAACACTATGTTTGTAGGAATGATGAAAATTAAGAAAGTTATAAAGCCGCTAAGAAAAAAGTTAAACATGCAGTAAGTGAGGCAAGATGTCAAATTTATGAATTAGTTTATAAGTTGTTATATACCAAAGATGAAGAGCGTGACATATATAAAATTGCTCGAACTAGAGAGGGAAAAATAAGAAATTACGGTCAAGTTAAATAAATAAAGAATGAAACAAATACAATTTTGATAAATAATATGGCTATAAAAGAGTAAATTAAATTTGTGAAAGTTAAGTAAATCAAAATATAAGAACATAATGTTTCATCGTAAAATTCAAGGATCAGAGATAAATGATAATTTAAAGAAGTTGAAAAATAAAAAGTGGTTGGGCCTGACAATATATCCATCGAAATATGAAAATGTTTAGAGAACGAGTAATAAAAAGATGAGTAAGATGAGACTAGCATCTTGGAGAATCAATTTGGATTCACGTCAGGGTGGTCGACCATGAAAGCCATAAATCTCTTGAAGAGACTCGTTGACAACTATCGAGAAAGAAAAAAAATTACATATGTTATTTATTGATCTTAAGAAGGCTTATGATAGAATTCCAAGATAAATCTTATGCAGTCTTAGAAAAGAAAGGTGTAAATGTATAATACATTGACATAATCAAAGATATGTATACAAATTCAATGACGAGGGTGAGGACATTTGGAGGATTAACACTGGAATTCTCTATCATTGTCAGCTTACATCAAGGTTCAGCTTTAAACTTGTATCTCTTTACCCTTATCTTAGACTTTGTTAGTAAGTTGATTGATCAAGATACTTTTCGCAATAAGTGCTTTAAATATCTTGGATCAATAGTTCAAAAAAGGGAGGTGTTGATAAAGATGTGATACATAAAATTCAAGCAAGTTGGTTGAAGTGCAGAGGCGCGACAGGGATCTTATGTGATCGTAAATTACCATTAGAGCTTAAGGGCAAGTTTTACCGTACTGCAATTAGACCTGTGATGTTTTATGGTTCTGAGTGTACATGAGCATAAAATGGGAGTCGTGGAGATGAGAATGCTTAGGTGGATGTGTGGACACACTACACTGAAAAAAATTAAGAAGGAATGTATCAAAAATAAGGCAGGAATGTCACCAATTGCAGAGAAGATGCTAAAAGCTCGACTAAGATGATTTGGACACGTACAAAGGAGACCATTAGAGGTCTCTGTTAGGCGTTGTGAGAGTTTAGTCACTAGACATGTTAAACGGGGGAGGGACAGATCAATAAAGATTTGGAATGAAACTACAAGAAAAGACATGATGTACTTAGGCATTAGTGAGATTATGACTAGAGATAGAGCACAATGGCGACACAAGATCTATATAGCCGACCCCACTATAGTGGAATAAAGGCTTGAGTGTTTTTGATGGTGTACTCCACCTAGAACATTTGAGTCATGAGTTACATGACCATCTAAAAAAGTGTGATATTGTATCACAACTCACTCCACCGAAAACACCACAATATAATGATGTTTCTGATGGAGAAATTGTACCCTATTAAATGCATATTTGATTTCCTTTGGAGAATATACTTTAAAGTCATCAACTTTGACACTAAATTATGTTCCTACTAAAACCTTTCAAAAGACATCATATGCAATGAATCAGAAGTGTCCTCAGTCATAAAGATTTGTGGTTGTAAGGCATATGTAAGATATCAAATGTTGAACAAACTTGAGTCCAAATTAGATAAATGTTACCTTGTACAGTATTTTAAGAAAACTAAATGTTACTATTTTATAAAAATATCATGGGAAAAATGTTTGTTGCAAGGAATGATGTTTTTGGGAAAAGAATTCAGCTCTAAAAGAACTAATACGGTAAAATTTAAAGAGACTCAAAAACCACAAGTTATGAATGAACCTGAGATGAAACCTGGGCAAGGAGTACAAGCAGTTATTGCACAAGAGCCTACTCAAGAAACATAAATCCTGCATAGATTAGGTAGACGACACCTTGAGCATGCGAGATCAGTTTCTTATGGCACAACAAGATGATGCATTACTCATGGATCAAGATGAGCCTACACCTTTCCAAGATGCTATAAACAGAGCAGACTTTGATAAGTGCATTCATGCCATGAGATTGACAATGAGAGAAAAACAATAGAGATTGAAGGAGACTCTCTGTAGAGATGAACTCAATGCATCAATGCAAAAACAATAAATTATTTTTGCATTCGATCTTTGACGGACTCCTCTGGAACAAAACCGAATTTACTATTTCGTTGTATGTAAAATTTAGATTTCTTGGTTAATTTGTTTTGCATGGATCTTATGGGAAGTTTGAGTTATTCCTGATGTGCATTGGATGTTAACCAAACATGTGTTTCAAAAATAGCACATTTATAATTTTAATAATACCAAACATTTAAAAAAAATGATTCAAATCATATGTCACTGTCATTTATGTCACATTTGAAACACATTTCCAAACTCCATCGAGATGATTTTTTGAGACTCGTTTTATTTTCAATCATATAAGACAAGTGATCTTGTTTGTTAGACAAAATGATTACAGTCAATTTCACTGGACAAACCAAAAAGGTAAATAATCTTTTAAAAATTGTACATTTTGATGTATGTGGGCTAACAAGTTTCATGGCTAGAAGTGAATGTTGTTATTATTTAATAATGATTTCAATAGATATGAATATGTGTATCTTATGAAATATCAGTCTGAATCTTTATGATAGGAAGAAGAGGGAGGAGAGAAAACTAAGAGAAGACTAAGGAGAAATTAGGGTTAGAGAGGATGAGAAAGAGAAATACCTTGATAATGATGTGCATAACCCCAAGAGAGGGAGCCCTGGGTATAGATATACACGGGCCCAAGAGGGGGCCGGCCGGCCCCCCAATGGGGCTGAACCGGACCGGTTCAGCCCCCACCGCCGCCTTTTACATGGAGGGGGCTGAACCGGATGGTTCAGCCCCGTTGCCGCTCGCCGTCTTCTTCCGCCTACGAGCGTAAGTGCGCCCAAAGAACTGTGTCATGTTTGGGGGCGTAACATTCCTCTCCCCATCAAGACCAACTTGACCCCAAGGTGGTAGTCTGGGTAGAGCTCCCGGAATTCCAACAGATCAACCCAAGAATTGCGTGTTTCGGACAGATGCTTCCATTTGACAAGGAGTTTGGGGCGGTACTCGGTGCCCCGTCGTTTCCACTTGAGCATCAGGATATCCTCGGGAAGTGGCCGCAGTTCGCCCGCGACCGTGGCTTCGGGAAGAAGGGTGCTCGCTGCCACATTGTTGCCGATCTTCTGCTTCAATACAGACACATGGAAGGTCAGATGAATGTGTGACCCCGTGGGAAGGGCCAAAGTATAGGCCACCGGCCCCACCCGGCGTAGAATTCGAAAAGGCCCGTAGTAGCGAGGGGCTAGTTTCTGGTTCGACCGGCTGGCCACTGACACCTGCCGGTAGGGGCGGAGCTTGAGGAAGACGACATCGCCTACAACAAACTCTCAGTCCTTGTGATGCTTATCGGTCTGGGCCTTCATGCGATCTTGTGCGGTAAGGAGATTTGCCCGGAGAAGGACGAGAGTGCGGTCCCTATCGCGGAGAGCCCGGTCCACTGCTGGTAAAGTTGTGCTGCCTGGTTCGTAGCTGCTCAAAGAAGGCGGGTGGCGACCATATACGGCCTCAAATGGGGTCATTTTGCTGGCGAAGTGATGGGATGTGTTGTAACAGTATTCTGCCCAATGGAGCCAGCTGGCCCAGGTCCACAGCTCGTCCATCACAAAATAACGAAGGTAAGTTTCCAGCCCCGGATTGAGAACCTCGGTATGGCCATCCGTTTGGGGGTGATTCGTCGTGCTGAAGCGGAGGCAAGTGCCCTGTAAGCGAAAGAGCTCCTGCCAAAAGTTGCCCACGAAGAGCGGGTCCCGGTCGGAAATGATGGCTCTCGGGATGCCGTGAAGACGGACAATCTCGCGGACAAAAAGATCGGCGATGGACTTGCCAGTGTACGGATGGCTGAGAGCCAAGAAGTGGTCATATTTGGAAAGCTTGTCAACCACCACCAGGATGACTGTCTTGCCCTGGGACTTGGGCAGCCCGTCGATGAAATCCATGGACACGGTCTCCCAAATATGTTGCGAAATCTCCAAAGGTGTGAGGAGGCCGGCGGGTGAGGTTGTCTTGTGCTTCTGACGTTGACATATCTCACACTGCTGCACAAACCGCTGGATGTCGCGTCGTAAGCCTGACCAAAAAACATTCGTTGTGCACGCTGGAGGGTCTGGAGTATGCCCGCATGGACGCCGGTCGGGGAGGAGTGAAACTCATGCATCATAACTGTCTTCCAAGCGGAGTGTGGCGGAATGACCACCCGGTTCTGATAGTAGAGTCGGTCGCTTAACAGCTGGTAGCCTGGTGTAGTAGGCTGGCCCTGACGGAGAGCCTCCACTATGGCCCATAGTGTAGGATCCCGCAGGACCTCCTGAATACCATCTAGAGAGTCGAGCAGAGGCACGGAAATGCGGGCGGTGCCTTCCGGTAAACGGGATAGAGCATCGGCCACCACATTCTCCCTCCCCTGTCTGTATAGAATCTCATAATCGTAGCCCAAAAGTTTCGTCACCCATTTTTGTTGTAGCGGGGAAGAGACCCGTTGATCCAAAAAGTGCTTCAAGCTTTGATGATGGGTGCGGATCTTGAAATGTCGTCCCAACAAGTAAGGCCGCCACATGGCGACTGCATGAATAATTGTCTGCATCTCCTTCTCATACGAAAAAAGCCCCAACGTGCGTGGTGCTAATGCCTTGCTGTAGAAGGCAAGTGGCCGGCCCTCTTGCATCAGCACCGCGCCAATCCCAATGTCGGACGTGTCGGTTTCCAATACGAACTCATTGGTGAAATCCGGGAGGGCGAGGACCCGGGCAGTCGTCATGGCCCCCTTAAGAGCTTGGAATGCCGCTTCTGCTTCAGCCGACCACTGGAAGGCGTCTCTTTGCAACAGTTGCGTCAGTGGCCGAGCGATCTTGCCATAATCCTTGACAAAGCGTCTGTAGTACCCCGTGAGGCCCAGGAACCCCCGTAATGCTCGGACCGTTTGCGGACAAGGCCAGGATAACATGATGTCGATCTTGTTGGGGTCCGCCTTGACCCGCAAACGGAGACCACATGGCCCAGGTATTCCACCTCTCCTTGCCCGAACGAACATTTGGACTGCTTAGCAAATAGCTGGTGTTGGCGGAGGAGGGAGAAAATGTGCTCAACATGGGCTAGATGCTCCTCCCAACTGGTGTTGTAGATGAGGATGTCATCAAAAAGATCAACACTGACTTGCGGAGAAGAGGCTGAAAGATCTCGTTCATGACTGCTTGGAACGTAGACGGGGCGTTGGTGAGCCCGAAGGGCATCACCAAGAACTCATAGTGGTCATCGTGCGTACGGAAGGCCGTCTTGTGAATATCCTCCTCGCGCATCCGAATCTGGTGGTAGCCCGACCTGAGGTCGAGCTTGGTGAAGAGGCAAGAGCCGTGTAGCTCGTTTAATAATTCTTCGATCAGCGGAATAGGGAACTTGTCTTTGATAGTGGATGCGTTCAGACCGCGATAATCCACGCAAAAGTGTCATGTGTCGTCCTTCTTTTTCACTAAAATGATAGGGGAGGAGCTGGTGCTGGGCGGATAATCCCTACGGTAAGCATTTCCCAAACACTGCGCTCAATCTCAGCCTTCTGGACGTATTTGTAGCGGTATGGTCGGATCTTGGTAGGCTCGGCGCCTGGCTTAAGCTCGATCTGGTGATCTCTGAATCGCGGAGGGGGAAGTGAGCGGGGTGCTTGAAAGATATCGGAGTACTGAGCCAACAATGTCTGTATCTGAGCGGGTGCAACGGGGAGTTCTGGGGGTGCTGGCACGACTCCCATAACTACTGCCATCAGGTTTCCTTGACCCTCCAGTTGTTCCAAGCTTCGAAGGGATATTTCATTCATCGGAGATGATTTAAGGACGTCCAGATAATACTGCCGTCTGTGCTGTAAGAACTCCATCGTCATCTGATCCCAATCAAAAGTAACACGTCGTAGTTGCTGCAACCACTGAACCCCAAGCACCATGTCGGACCCCCGAATGGGTAGAAGATAGACATCTGTACGCCTTGTGTACCCCTGTAATCGCAGCTCAACCTCTCGCATGACGCCTTCACACTGTAGCTTGCTTCCATCGGCCACCACGACGTGGAAGGAGGCCCCCTTATTAATCACGTGTCCCACCTTTTTTGCCACCATGGGATGCATGAAGTTGTGGGTGCTCCCACTATCCACAAGAATCATCACCTTCTCCTGGCTAATCTTTCCCGCAATCCGCATCGTGAGGGGGGTATTGCATCCCTCCATGGCGTGTATGGACACCCCGAGCTCGGTCAAGTCCAAATCCTCCTCCAACTCAGTCTCGGAGGCTATCTCGGCGGACACATCCTCATGGAGCATGAACACCTGTATCTTCTGACATTTGTGCCCGGGCGCAAACTTTTCATCACAGTTGAAACATAGGCCTTTCTCTTTTCGTGCTTGCAGTTCGGCCCACGATAGACGCGTCACGGTCGGCTTGTCGGCCGCCTGTGGCTCCCTGCGAGCGACCGTAGGTACAGTACTCGTCCTCCCTGTGGTGCGGAAACGTTGTCGGTTGAGTCGCTCTTCCTGAATACGGGCTAGACTGATGGCATGATTCAAACTGCGGGGCATGAATGCTCGGACCTCATCCCGTAGATGCTCCTTCAGCCCGGAGACAAAACAGCTGAGCAACGCTTTCTCTTCCCAATACACCCGATTGGTTAATTCCTCGAACTCGGTCCGGTACTCTGTCACTGTTCATGTCTGATGTAACATGTGCAAAAGAGCTTCAAAGGCCTCATACTCCGGTGGACCGAATCGTGCGGTGAAACCGTCCACAAAATCAGCCCAGGGTACATAGTCTCTGCCCCTCAGAAACCACTGCATCCACTGAAAGGCGTCGTCCTCCAGGTGGAAAGAAGCCAGCTGCACTCATTGGGCCTCCGGAACTTCTTGGTAACTGAAAAAAGCTCGGTCTTCTGCACCACTCCAAGGCGTCCCCGATTCTCAATCCCTCGGGACGGCCGACGCCATTGGGCGGGGGTAAAGTCCCCCTCGCACCTCCAACCGCCGCTCCAGGGGGCTGTCCCCCCCCCCCCCCCCCCTTGCTCGTCGCTGATCCGCCGCCACGGCGGTGGTGCCCGGTGCCCCGTAATGGGCGGATCCCCCCGCTATAGGAGCCCCGCACCAACCCCCCCCCCCCAGGCCGCCGCCGCCCCGCTGCCACCCGATCCGGCGAATCCAGAGCCCGCGCGACTCGCGTCAGTCCTCGCGGGGAACGGATCGGCCGACTCGCCGTTTCCGCGGCCTCTTCATGCGCCGGTGATTTCCCCTTGAGTAGGGTTTTGAGTTCTTCCATACGAACATCGATCCGCTCTTCCAACCGTTGCATGGACGCCCTCATCTCTTCTTTGATGGCGGCCACTGAATCCGTCAATCCGATGTAGTTTTCCTCTAGGGTTTCCAAACGATTGATTTCTTCGTGCGAGCGTGTGTTCACCATGATGGGAGGATGAATCCTCTGATGCCAAATGATAGGAAGAAGAGGGAGGAGAGAAAACTAAGAGAAAACTAAGGATAAATTAGGGTTAGAGAGGAGGAGAAAGAGAAATACCTTGATAATGATGTGCATAACCCCAAGAGAGGGGGCCCCGGGTATAAATATACCTGGGCCCAAGAGGGGGCCGGCCGGCCCCCTAATGGGGCTGAACCGGACCGGTTCAGCCCCCACCGCCGCCTTTTAGATGGAGGAGGCTAAACCGGATGGTTCAGCCCCGTTGCCGCTCGTCGTCTTCTTCCGCCTACGAGCGTAAGTGCGCCCAAAGAACTGTGTCATGTTTGGGGGTGTAACACTTTAAAAGTTCAAAAAAGTCAAGAATTAAGAACAAAACCAATTGGGAAAGAATATTAAAGCACTTTGATCACGTCGAGGTGAGAAATATTTGAGTCAAGGGTTTTGTCACTATCTAAAAAAATGTGGTATTGTATCATGGCGTATTCCAACTAAGACACCACAATACAGTGATTGTTCAAAAAGGAGAAATCAAACCTTTTTGGATATGGTACGATCTATGATGAGTCACGTAAATCTTTCTATTTCTTTTTGGAGGTAAGTTATAAAGACAATTGCTTTCACTAAACTTTGTTCCTATTAAAACAGTTCAAAAAACAACAAACAAGATATGAATTGGGAAGAATCCTAATATCTTTTATAAGATTTGGAGTTGCAAGACATATACAAGAAGTCAAATGTCTGATAAAATTGATCTTAAATTAGATAATGGTTATCTTGCAAGGGTTACTTAAAGAAACTAAAGATTACTATTTCAATAAGAATTTCCAGAGAAGTGTGTTTGTTGGAGGAATGAAGTTTTTCAATAAATAAAGTTCATTTCTAGAACTAAAAAATGTCTTTGGCGTGAGATATATGAATTTCTCGTGACTGAACAAGGTGATGTGTTACACATCGATTATGATTAGTATATTGCTTGCTAAGATGCTATAAATGGATCGAACCTGACAAGTGCCTTCAAGTCACGAGATTTGAAATGAATTTCATATATACAAATTACGTATGAATATTGGTTGAACTTGAATGTGTAAAACTCATTGGGTTCAAATAGGCATTCAACAAGAAAATTAACATGGATAAAAAATGTACAAACATTTAAAGGTCTGACCAGGAACATGAGCAAAGACTACAAATAGTTGTATCACAAGAATACGCTCAAGAAACGCAAATCCAGCAGCGCTGAGCCCGAGTTATATGAATTTATCATGACTCAACAAGGTGATATGTTACACAAATTAAGACGAGTCTACTGTTTATTGAGATGTTAGTTCATGTTACAAACAATTCAAACTCTGAGAAGTGGGATATGAAATTAATTTCATATATAGATATTAGGTATGGATACTGGTTGAACAACTTGAATGAGAAACTCATCTGGTACAAATAAGTTTTCAACAAGAAAATTGACATGGATAAAAATGTACAAACATTTAAAGGGGTATTGATAGCTAAAAAAGTTTAAGGGCCCATGTTGTTTCTTCTTGGATTAGTCCCACATCATGTATTAGGATTTCTCCCTTCCTTCTTCTCCTATATAAGTGTGTGTATACTTGTAACTATTACCAAGTGGACATATATACAAGGTTGTTTTCTCCATTTCCACATGGTATCAGAGCCAGGTTCCGTCATAGCTATGGACTGCCTTCCTGTCCGCTCCGGTCTCGTGCGGACTGCCTGCGGACTGCCTTCCTGCATCCGCCTCTCTGCGGACTGCCCCTCTGTATATCTGTCCGCCCGGCTACCCTGCGGACTGCATTCATGTCCTCTCCGGTCTTGTGCGGACTGCCCTTCTGATTCCGCTCCTCTTCTCTCCCTCCGTGGTTCCACCCCCCTCAGGCTTCTTATAGTCATCTTCTGCTCTGACTCGTGGGGCCCACCTCTCTCTATCCGCTCCGGACGATCATTCCTGTCCGCTGCACTCTGTTTGTGTCCGCTCGAGCCTCTTTGCTCGCGGACTGCTCCCTCTAGCTCGCTCTATTTCTGTCCGCTCGAGCCTCTGTGCTCGCGGACTCTCTCTCCGCCCTCTTGCGCACTGCTTCCCCTTGTCCGCTGCGGCCTATTCTTGTCCGGCGCGACCTCGGCGATCTCCATCTCTTGGTCTCCTTCGTCCGCCGTTAGCGCAGCGTCCTGTCCGCAGCTCTCTTTTTCCCTGTTCGCTGCGGGCTCGCCCCTCTGCATTCTTTCAGTCCGCCGCGGTCTCCTGCAGTTCGCCGCGACCCCCTCCAGCTCGCCGCGACTTGCCCCATTCCCGCGCTTGCCAAGCTCCCCCAGCTTGCCCTCTCTTCTCGGCCCGCTGTTGTGCTCTGGCTTGCCACGGCCGAAAACCAGTCCGCCGCGGTCTGATCCAGTCCGCCGCGGTCTGATCCAGTCCGCCGCGGTCTGATCCAGTCCGCCGCGGTCTGATCCAGTCCGCCTCGGCCTCCTCCAGTCCGACGCGGCCTCCCATAGCCCTCTCCTTGCTGAGCGTGCATGTACTCGTCGCGGCCTACTCCCGCTTGCCGCGACCTCATCCAGTCCGCTGTCTCTGCTCGCTGCGGCCTGTCTCTGTCCGCGCGGACTCTCTTCCCGCTGCGGCCTCTTTCTGTTTCGTGGCCTCTCTCTGCAGCTGTGGTCTGCCCTACTCCCTCGCCTCGACGGCTCCAGTCCGCCGCGGCTGTTTCTGCTCGCCGCCTGGCCTCGCCTCTGCTCGCCACCAGTTTTTTTTCTGCTCTCCGCATGGCACCTGTTGCTTCCGCTGTCACCTCTGTTGTGTCCTCTACGGAGGGTATCATCTGCCTCTCTCATCGTCCTTGTTGGATCGTTGATTGTGGTGCTACTCACCATATCTCCTCCCAGAAGCCCCGGCATATCTCCATACGCCTCATCCTGCTCGCATCACTGTGGCCAACGGTGAACCCTCCCCGTCTTTGGCTCCGCTGATCTTCGGCTTACGCCAACCCTTTCTCTTTTCGGTTCTTCACGTTCCGGGGTCTCCCTTCAATTTATTATCAGTTAGTCGTCTCACACACGACCTTGACTGTTGTATTACCTTTTCACCCCATTCTTTTCTTATGCAGGATCGCCGTACCCGGAGTACCATTGGTCAGGGGCAAGCTGTTGAATGGGTTGTACATCTTGGATATCCCACCCACTCTTCTCTCCACCATCTCTACTGTTGATTGGCATTGCCGCCTTGGACATCTCCCCTTTCGATTCTCAAGCGGGCTCTTCCTGATCTCTCTTTACAGAGTTCTCCTGTGAATCTTGTGTCTACGGCAAACAACATCGTTCCTCTTTCCCCCCTGCCTGTACCAGGAGTACTACTCCTTGTCGTTAGTTCATTCTGATATTTGGGGTCCTTATCGGCTCCCTAGTATTTTTGGCTTTCGGTACTTTGTCACGTTCATTGACGATTACTCCCTTACCACGTGGCTCTACTTCCTACGCGATCGCACTGAACTTCCCTCTGTCTTTCGCGCCTTTTTACTTGAGATGCGTACGCAGTTCGCCACTCCTCTCAAAGTCATTCGCACTGATAATGCTCGGGAATATACCGGTCGTGCCTTCTCCACTCTCTGCACTGACTTTGGTGTCATCCATCAAACTTCATGTGCGTATACCCCTCAGCAAAACGGGGTGGCCGAACGCAAAAATCGTCATCTTCTCGATGTTGCCCGCTCCCTTATGTTCCAAATGCACGTTCCCACCGAATATTGGAACTTTGCTGTTTTCACCGTCTGTCATCTCATCAACCGCCTTCCCTCCTCTGTCCTTGCTTTTGCCTCACCTCTCCAACTCCTCTATCCCTCTATCCCTCTCCCCTCTCTCACACCACGGATCTTCGGGTGTGTTTGTTACGTCCACCTTCTTGGCCCTCCTTCCGACAAACTTGTTCCTCGGGCCGTCAAGTATATGTTTGTTGGCTACTCCCGCACTCAAAAGGGGTACGTCTGCTACTCTCCTACTACCGGCAAAATGGTCGTTTCTGCAGATGTCACCTTCTGCGAAGACCAGCCCTTCCACTTACCCGGCACCACCTCGTCTTCTGCTCCCTCTCTTCCCCGGCCCGTTGTACCGGTCACGCCATCTGTGTCGTCTTCTTCTCCTCTCCCCCTGTTCCTCCTCGGGTTCCTCCACCGCTAATCCGTGTCTAACTCTCGTCACCCATCCAAGGATGCGCCCGTGACCCAGCTCCCTGCTGCCAGCGATAGCTCCGCTACGGTCGATCACGCTTCCGTCTCTACACTCATCTCTTGCCAACTACGTCTCTCTACATCGGCTAACACCACCTCTCTACGCACTTGCCACCTCCCTTTCCTCTATTTCTCTTCCTACTAGTGTGCAGGAGGCGCTTCACACACCCTGGCTGGCGGGCTGCTATGCACGATGAAATGCAGGCTCTCTGGGCTAACCAGACCTGGGATCTGGTTCCTCTTCCTGCTGGCCACACCCCTGTTAGCTGCAAATGGGTCTTTGTCATTAAACATGCGGCGGATGGCACTATCGATCGTCTGAAAGCCCGTCTTGTGGCACGGGGGTTTTACTCACAACTGGCCTTGATTATGAGGAAACCTTCTCTCCCGTGGCCAAATTGAACACGGTCTGCGTTCTTCTCTCCTTGGCTGTTCATCGTCACTGGCCCCTTTATCAGCTGGATATCAAAAATGCCTTCCTCAACGGCGATCTCCAGGAGACCGTTTATATGCAGCAGCCGCCCGGGTTTGAGACCACGGGGGAGTCTTTGGTATGCCACCTTCGGAAATCCATTTATGGTCTCAAACAGTCCCCGCGTGCATGGTTTGAAAAGTTCAGTAAAGTGGTCTGTGCTAGTGGCTTCACTCGGAGCTCGGCTGATTTTTCTCTCTCTCACCCGACATCGGTCAACCGGGACTGTGATTCTTCTGGTCTACGTTGATGATATCCTGATTACTGGCGACGACACGGCAGGAATACAACAGACCAAGGCACAGTTGAATTCTGCCTTTCAAACCAAAGATCTGGCAACCTTTGGTACTTTCTTGGGCTCGAGGTCGCCCGACGCCCTGATGGTCTTGTGTTATCTCAAAGGAAGTACTGTATGGACCTCCTTCGTGATGCAGGTTATTCTGGGTGCAAACCTGCGGAGACTCCTATGGACGCAAATCACAAGCTCTCGGCCCATAGCTCTGACTCTGACAAGCTACTTACAAATCCGGAATATTACAGACGCTTGGTTGGGAAGCTGATCTACCTTACGGTGACTCGACCAGACATCTCATTTGCTGTGGGAGTTGTGAGTCGGTTCATGCACGCTCCTCGGACATCTCATCTTCAAGCTGTCGAGCGCATCCTTCGATATCTCAAGCTCGCCCCCGGACAAGGACTTGTGTATAAGCCGTCCACATCTCTATCTATCGTCGCGTATTCTGACGCTGACTACGCAGGATCTATTGATGATAGGCGCTCCACAACTGGATTCTGTACTTACTTTGGTGGACCTCATAACTTGGCGTAGCAAGAAACAGAATGTGGTTGCGCGCTCCTCTGCCGAAGCCGAGTACCGGGCTATGGCAGTTGTTGTCTCTGAGTTAACCTGGCTTGAAGGCCTTCTGAGAGACTTAGGTGTTCGTCTCTCTATCTCCAGCTACCTTATTTTGCGACAGTCAGGCAGCAATTCATATTGCCAGGAATCCGGTTTTTCACGAACGAACAAAGCATATCGAAGTTGACTGTCACTTTATCCGGGAAAAGGTACAGTCAAAGAAGATAGATTTGGCGCATGTTCCTGCTACCGACCATTGCGGACATCCTGACGAAAGCTCTCTCTAGGCCGCTCTACTATCAGTTCTTATCCAAGCTTGGCGCCTACGACTTGTACGCTCCAGCTTGCGGGGGAGTGTTAGAAAAGCCCATTTAAGGGCCATGTTGTTTCTTCTTGGATTAGTCTCACATCATGTATTAGGATTTCTCCTTCCTTCTTCTCCTATATAAGTGTGTGTATACTTGTAACTATTACCAAGTGGACATATATACAAGGTTGGTTTTCTCCCATTTCTACAATAGCTAAAAAAGTTTATGATGTAGAGTTTAAGGTTAAGGGTGCCAATCAGGGCTTCATTTGGTGTAGTGGTAGCGGTCGAGGACAGAGTGGTCATGAATCATCATTCGTGAATGTCCGACCTCACCTAAAAAAAATTCATGCATTTTATACTCAAAATTAGTTTATTTTCTTGGTAGCGGTCATAACTTTTGTCTTGCCAAACATACATTCTATGAAAATGACATTTTTGACCAAACTCACCAGAGGAAATAAACCACGTCAAACGAAGACCACATCTCATGAACTCACTATCCTAAATCTCAAAAAAAAAGGACCACTTGAATAACATTCCACATGTTTGTCAATGAGGTCTATCATATATGCAATTTTTTGCACTCATCAAGATGTCCCATATGCACTGAACATTGCTAGCAGATGTCATTCAGATCCAGGTGAACGTCATTGAATAGCGGTGAAAAATACCTAGAAAAGAACTGATGATGCATTCTTGTTTTATGATGGTGATGCGCTGGTCATAAGGGGTCACAAATGCCGATTTATAACCCAATAAGGATGAGACTGAGTCATGACAGGATTTTGCCTAAACAGACGTGCTGCAAGCTGAAAAATAGTAGTAGATTCAACTATCGAGGCTGAAAATATCGAGGTTGCTAATTAGACAAAGTAACTTGTTTGCATTAATAAGTTTGTTACTGAGATTGTTGTTGTTGAAAACAGAAGGGTCTTCTCAAAATGGTAAAAGGCAGGTTGCAGTGTGCGATAAGTTGGACAAAAACCCTCAAAAATTTATCATGCAATTTGGCAAAACTCACAACTGGGGGGTAATAGAGTATGATCATCAATGAAGATTGTGTGAACTTGGAATGTGCACATTGATGGTCAACATGATGGCTGATCCAGAACATGTGTCAAAGAGCTATCACAAGACACAAATTTCTGTATAGATGGAGGTTATGGGTCATCAATTAATTTGTAAAAGGAGAAAATTAGTTATCTTTGAAGATCCAGCTTGAGCAGTACAATGCTGTCCATCTGAGGAAACTCCAACTGTTTTGATTATTACATAGATGATGAAAAATACACTAATTCTTGCATAAATCCTTCTAGATGAAAAACACGCAGACAACTAAGCGGGCAGCAAAACTAGCATCTTCTTACTATCTTATTTGGTTCTTATAGCAGACACTGTAAGATATATTGGAGGCTCTTAGGGGATTCTATAGCAATGGAACATGTTAGCCACACTTTTTATAATAAATATAGCAAAAACTTATAATATATTATATTTGTAGGCCTAGAAATTAACTAAAAAGGATGTTAAATTCATAAAAAAATATGCTTAGCTTCATATTAGTAAACATAAACCATTTCAATAATTATCAAATAATTATAAAATTTATCACATAATTTTCCAAATATATCTTTAGCCCTCTTCCGTTTCAAAAGTTAGACCAGCTGTAAACACCTCAAATTTTAAGCCTAAGTTAATTTCATAATTTAATTACACTATACTTTATATTAAAACTAAGTAATTATATATTTAATGTATGAAACAATGAGGTATTCTAATTGAATACTTTATAATGAAACTCTGGGGATAATGCTAGTTACACAACTTTGAGGAAAAAATTCCTTAGCGGTTTCGTTACTTTACACTGAAACTTCAGACGTCACCGAAATTAATAGCCAGTTCAGCTCAGGCTTCAACCATAACCAATCTGAACGGAACTGAAGCAAACCTCAAACAAACATCAGTTTATCTATAAGTATACTATATTAACAAGAAAAAATTAAGCAATTATATCCTAACATAGGACCATCAAATGAATTTGAGCGGTTTAATTTTAATTCCTCTAATCTAACGCATGATGTTTTTTATGCATTTTCAAGTGAAAATCAATATTATCGCCGGCAGGGCACACGGGATCCCATGAACAGCCACTAATTTAGGTTAAATAAAAATTATGGGGCATGGCTTAGTAGAGGATCAAAATAAGTAAAACCCGCCTGCTCAGAATACAGAAACAAGACATCCTTCAGGAGCAGGAGCACAATAGGGGAGAAATCGTAAATCCACTTAAGATGTATGGTTTCCACTGAACTTCCTATAGAAGAAGAGAAAGGAAAAAAATATTCAACCACCAAAAACCTAACGGCTATATTGTTCAAACAAAAATCTCAGACTCTCATCAACCTAAGTTTTAAGTAGCACAAGCTAAAACACAAATTCAGGGCTGGTACGGCGTGGCGGATTTCCCACAAGAAGGCGACCGCGCAACTGTGGTGGATCAGTCAGCAATAATTATGCTGATTTACGGTGGCCAGCACCAGCCCTACCTAAAATATGTGTATAATTGCTTAGCTAAGGGTTAGTTGGTACGGTAGTGGTGGTCGTGAGCGTGGTGGTTACGAACCGCCAGACATGAACACCTGACCACACCTAAATAACTCCATCTATTTTTATGTTTAAAAATTGGTTTTTTTCCTTGGCAGCGTTTAAAGCTATTGTCATGTCAAACACATTTTATGAGTGATGTTTTGTCCAAACTCACCGGAGCAAAAACACTGCCTATGAACCCTAGATATAAACAACAAAATCATTTAAATTTTCTGCTTAGCCAAGCATCAATTCAATGAAGTCTGCACAGAGACAAACCCTAAACCTCCTAAATTTCATATTATTTTCAAAATCTTATCAACAGTCAGAACTACGCTAAACAATATGGAAAGAACGTATAACAAGTAGAGCTGCCACTTAAAACCGTAAACCAAACCGGAACTGCAAAGAACCGGACCGAACGGTTCGCGAATTATTCGGGTTCCGGTTTGAATTTTGGAATCGTGAACATCATTGGTCCGGGCATGGATCCTTCATTTTATTATCCGGACCGGCACTAGAAACAGAATCGCAACATACAAGTCTCAGCGGTTTCATGATATTTAGACCCGATCCGAACCGGACCGAAGCAAAATCGAACCGCGACCCGTTTATTATTATTTTTTATAATATTTTATCACACGATCGTAATCTTTGAATTTTTGAATGGAGATTGGGTTCACGGTTCACTTCAGCCCTCAAGAGTCAGGAAATCAAATTTGAATATTATTTAATAAATGTCAAGGAAGGGCCGAAGAGAAAGGATAATATCAGATCGGTTTCTAACATGAATACTTGCAGCCACTGTCTAAGTGGAGTCGAAGATGGAGGAACCACTAGCCGAAGAGGAGACAACAAAGTTGTGGAAGAATGAAGGTAACTTGTACTCGTTGACGATGACTAGAATGTCAAACCCTCTCGAAGAAGACGTTACAGACGATGATTTGAATGCGAGTTCCTCTCGATGAAAGGGATAAAGACAATAATTGGAGCACGAGTCCGCCTCAGCAAAGAAAATATGTGTTTAGGAGCTTCTCGTCATCTCTGTTCTGAGTTCTCTTACGGAGAGAAGTGACATGTAGTCGGGGGGGGGGGGGGGGGGGGGGGGGGTAGCAAATGAATAGGCCAAACAAAATAAGTGAACAGAATAATAAAATAACCTAGCCAGAAGAATAAAACAAGTCGGGCTCAAATAAAATAAAACAAGACAGTCTGATAGAGTCCTGGAGTATGAAATATTGAATTTGAAGCATTTAAAATTGATATAGATGAAAGATGTGAAGTTTTTTGCTTAAATAAAATATGTAAATATTACAATAACATAAAAAATTATATTTGTAATAATAGTGGTGCGGCACGGTTTTGTAGGTTTTATACCGCCAAAAAACGCACTGCAAACTACGTGGTGTTGCGACCAATGAAACCAATGCACAACCAAACCGTTCAATGTTGTTTAAAATCGGTGCGATCTGGTGCAGTTTTGTGGTTTTGCAGTTTCGAATTTTAACTTTTAGTCCTACTAACTATATTATACAAAAAAATATTATATCTTGGTATAACGTGAAATTCATTCGTCCAGGCACCGGGCTTCTAAGTTCATGTTGCAAAAAAATTGAACGGGTTTACTTTTCTCCTCTGATGTTTTATTTTTGACCTCTCTCATTCATTCAGCCAAGATTGGTTTAGGTTCTGGCTGTAACCGATTGGAACCGCATAGAACCAGACCGAAACGTTAATGGCCGGTTTGATTTTGGTTCTTGTTGAACAGTAACCGAAACCGTTGACACAACGGTTCCAAAAATTACGCTGGAACCGGAATCAAAACCGAAACCGGTCAAACCAAATAAAGTTTTGGTTCTAATTTGAAGAATTGTTACCTTCGCGGTTTGGTTCGCGGTTTCAGTAGAACCGGAACCGTAACAGCTCTAACAACAAGGCATCGTTTCTAGGAAAGAAAAAAATAATTAAAAAAACACTTATTTGGTTACACTCTTAATGCTATTTTTTCACTTAAAAGATAGAAAAAGCATCTTAAGAAACATTAAATTCTTAACCATTGCAATAACTAAGAATGTTGTGGTCAGAATATGTAAGCAGAATCGATGTAAGCATCAAATATGTGCAATTATAAGAAAAAAATAATAGAGTAAAAAATTATTAATTTAAACATATTAGACTCACTGAATTAATTTAAAATCAACAAAAACTCTGAAACAGTCCCAAAATTTAGGCTCCGTTTGGCGCGCCGTTTTTGCACCGCTTAGTTTGGGCAAAAACACCAACATCATAGAATATATATTTGACACGACAAAGGTTATGACCGCTATCAAAAAAAAATCAAATTTGAACATAAAAGTGGATGAAGTTCCTTGGGTGAGATCAGGTGTTCACAAACGATAATTCATAACCACAATTTTCACGATCGTCACCGCCGTGCCAAACAAACCCTAAAATATTTATTTAGAGTGGTTACCAAATTTATCCCAATTAGTTGGGGCCTGCTTCATAAATTTGAATGCTACCTCACCCAATTACTTGGATTTACAGATTTCCGTTCACAATTATTTGACTTTCTATATTCAGAGAAAAATCCGAATCATTTACGTGCACACTTAACGCCCACTACCTTTCTTCAATGTTCTGATACCGTCTCACTGCATCTATCAACAATTATTCTATATCAATCATTCCTGAATATATCACACTATTTTTTACCATTCCTGAATATATCACACTATTGTTTACCATTCCTGAATATATCACACTATTTTTTACCATTCCTGAATATATCACACTATTGTTTACCATTCCTGAATATATCACACTATTTTTTACCATTCCTGAATATATCACACTATTTTTTACCATTCCTGAATATATCACACTATTTTTTACCATTCCTGAATATATCACACTATTTTTTACCATTCCTGAATATATCACACTATTTTTTACCATTCCTGAATATATCACACTATTTTTTACCATTCCTGAATATATCACACTATTTTTTACCATTCCTGAATATATCACACTATTTTTTACCATTCCTGAATATATCACACGAGCCTTAAGAGTGATTATCATCCTCATTATCATCACCAAGAGTCTTATCACCAAAATATTTGGAGTTGACCTGATGAATCCTCATTTTCCATTGTTTTAATATTTGTGATTGAAAATTCTCTAGCCGCTGCTAAGTTCCTTTAGTAACTTCACATTTTTGTCACACCACACCATAAATACTATGAATAGTTGGGTCATTATCTTAAAACCCATTCTTTTGTGTATAACTCCGTTGTCATAAATAGCCTTGAAACGATTGTTTATGGTTTACTTTATGAAACCTCATATTCCATTCATTTTCATTGTATCACAAATTTTTTCGTTAACTGTACAAAAACCTCAATTTCCACCCATTTCCATTGAATATTGTCTGAGGTGTTCAACATAAACTATGCAAATGACTTGATCAACAAAATGTCAAAACCATAGGCTCTCTTCTCAATCAAAATCCCTTCTCACCAAATTTATCTGATCTCCTAATTGCTGCATTTATCCAAGTCTATTTCTATCATTTTCTTTCCAATACGCATAGCCCCCATTATGCTACTGTTTAAAACCCTCTATTTTTCAAGTAATATCTCCAATGTTAAAAATATTCACTTATTTTTCAAGTAATGTCTCCAATGTTCAAAATGTTCACTATGTCATCAACAAAAGATATACTTTGGAACCTATATAAGTATATGCATGTAACCAAAAGCAACACAATGTCAATCCTTGATGTAAATCTACTATACTTGGAAATTCATTGATTTCTTCACAGTTATTTAAGACTAGTTAGTGCTACATCATACACATTATTAATAACATCAACATATCATTGACACACCATTTATCCTTGATGCGCACCAAATTGATTCTCATGATACTCAAATTATATGCATTTTCAAGATCAAGATCTATTCTTTGTCATCTACATTTATTTCAATGTTTTTTAATACAAAAAATATCCTCCATAATAAATCTTCCAAGCATGAACCATAATTGATTCTCTAGAATCTCTCCATGGTACTCGTATTTTAGTCAATACAATAACATAACCAAGTGCAATCGATTAGAAGTGGGAGATTAAGGGTCCGTCTCGCACAGGGCAGTCATGAACGCCCGAAGTCATGAACGCCCGACCTCACAGAAGGAATTCCATCACTTTTATGTTCAAAACTAGTTCTTTATTCTTGGCGGCGGTCATAACCATTGTCATGCCAAACATATATGACGGTGGCGTTTTTGTCCAAACTCACCAATAACATCGCATCAAACGGATCCTAAACCATTTAGATTTAGTTTATCTTTCTTCATTTTGAAGAATGTCTAATATCATGTCTAACATGAGGGCTATATTTATAAGAGATGAGACTGAGATAAGGCGCCTACATGTATTTTTTGATACCTATTTAAGATTATTCAAGCCCTAACACAACTATATTCAATGTAATTATCTAACCCAGTATAGTTTAATTGACTACCATTTTATATTCTAAAAAAAAGTTTTCTTCCTATTAGAATAAGGTTTTTAAAGTGAAATTATGCCATAAACCCTAATGTCCTTAAAAGTGCTTTTGACTACTCTGATATTAATAAATGTTTTCTAGGTACATGGACCCACCTCAACCTTACCTGTGGAATCACATGAACTAACAAAGAAACCCTCTTTCTTCAATTTAGAATGTCAATATAAGTAAGTTAAAATAGTCTTCCTATACGAATATTTTAGCATCCCATGCCATATTCTAAGTATAATTAAAAACTAGCAAGAGATGAGCGCGCATCACTCCATTACTATCAACTATTGTATTGTGGATTAACTTAGCTAAGAGATTCAAAGATATGCAGTTAGAAAACTTCACGTACAGATCATTACACAGTGTCAATACTAAACTACGGCTATAAAACATATACTGATTAATACCTCGAGGTGCAAATCTACCGATCTGATCCAAACCACCCACACTGTTGTAAGAGGGCCGCATAGGCTCCACGCCAAACGCCTGCGCATATGTCTCATCGAACTCCTCGAAAACGGATCTCCGGTATGCAACCAACTTCGCGGCTGTCTGAATCCACTCAATTGTGTTGCCATTATTCGCGCGAGGACCCAAAGCCAGCTGGTTCACAAATGAGAGAAGCTCGAGAGGAACAAAGTTATCTCGAGCCTCGTTGATTTGAGTGGAGGAGTAGAGACCGCCGGGCTCGTAGCCGACAACATCAACGTGGAAATAGCCGGGGACAGTACTTGGCCGGAAATTATGCCGGTTCCGGCAGCAGCAGGCCACAGCAAGAGCAACTCTACGGCTGGCCTCATCCACCGCCTCTTCCACAGCCCTAACAAAGTTCCGAGAGGACGTCTGCCTGGATTTTTCAGGAAAGTTGGGTTCAAAGGGGATGAGCTCTGCGGGATCAAACCAGCCATAGCTACTGTCGCCAAAGAAAGCAACCAAAACAAGACCATCCCCTCTCATCCTTCGCACGGAAGGTGAGGCAAAGGCTTCGTTGAATATGTGTCCCGGCCACCATGGATGAGACTTCACCTTGCCCCAAACCATGTCGCCTACTCTATAACCGTGCATCAAGCCACTTGACTCGTCGAAGGAATCCCTGCTCTCTCCAGCCGGAGACAGCACATCGTCGGCATCGGTCTCCAGCTTCGCACCTTCCCCAGAAACCCTAACTACCAGATCTGGCATCGTTTCTGCTGAATCGACAACAGAAAACACCCGTTCAGAGGAAACGCCGCCGAAGCAACCATCGCTGACCACAACTCCTTCCCGCGGCTTCTCAGCCCCCAAGAAGGAAAGATCGGCGGCGGCGGCCACGGATTCGGCAGATTTCCTGACGATCTCGAAGTCTTCCATGACGGAGATCATAATAGGTAGGAAGGACGGGGAAGAAACGAAACCCTAAAAAAACCTACGGGTGTCGAGCCGGCGTGGAGGAGAGCTTCACATGACCCAAAGAAAACATGGAAATCGAGCGGCGGGAGAAGCAGGAGAAACCCTAGAAACGGGGTAAAGAGGAAAAGAGAAGAGATGGGGGAGAAGGAGAGAGGTGAGGGCGAAAGGGCGGTGGGAGCGGGGGATGCTTTTGAGTGGGGCTGGGCGGGTCGGGGCAGGGCTGGCGGTAGAATATATTTATGGTTATACAAAGTGACTAGCCAAAGCACGCATCTTGATGACGGCGAATGAATAAATTTATAACCGTCGTGCCGTATTAAATATTTTCAAAATAAATACGCTTATATTAAGTAATCTTTGACCTTAATTATTATTACCATGGTAGAATATTTGTAGCATTTATAATTATAATTTAGAAAAAAAGATAGTTTATCTTTTCGCAATTTTCAAATGAACTAATGTAGCTTTTATAGGCTTTTGGCATTTTGCATCTCTAAACTTTAAATTTTTAAAATTGACATTTGCACTCTCAATTATTGATTTTTGGCTTTTTGAACTCCTTGACCGAAATGTTAAGGGTATTTAGGTTTATGTAGCATCAAAAATGCTCATTTTAACATTTTATATCTTTGGTGCGGTGAGCGTGGATCGTAGCTAGAAAAAGAAAGTCTAGTGAGGAGGCGAGATGGTGGATGGAGGCAAGCGAGGAGCAACGGGCAACACGTAGAGAGCGAGCGAGTATGACACCCGAGTAGACTTCAATGACTTCACATAGTGAAATTGATGATACTTTGCTAGCAGTGCTACCTCCTTGCACGGAGGTCACGACAATCTCGCCTTGATGCGAGACTTCGTTAGAGGTTGTTGTGTCGTCTAGGAGAGGGGGGAAGGAGTCGATGTTGGAGGAGCTGGAGTGACATGTGCAAGCCACGTCTGCAAGGGGGCCTTGGCCGCACCACGGGGCCTTGGCCGCACCAAGAAGGTGCGGCTGGACCGCACCAAGGGGTCCCTGCTCACACAGGTAGCTACGGCCTTGGACACACTGGGAGGTACGGCCTTGGCCGCACCAAGGAGGTGCGGCGTTGGCTGTACTAAGTCTCCCACACCCCTCCATTATAAGCATTTCATTGGTGGAGGGATGTTTGCTACTTTGAAACTCACGTAATATCTCCCAAATCCTAGACACACATTTAATAAAGTCATATCAACTTTGCGTCAATATCATATTTATCTAAAATACACAACCCAATTAAAAATGTATGATATTTCAGTATTATCTGAGGCTGAGGAATCAAAGAATGACGTCTCACGACAGACATGTTGATAAAACTAAGAAGGAAAAAGGAAAGAGAAAAGTTATAGTGAGTTTTTTATCTCTTAAATTATGCTATATTAAAGTGTTTTTAATATTACATGCATAATATTTTTAAGATAACCTTGTCTGTGTATATCCTTTTGAAATCATTGATATTGAAATATCGTTATATGAATGACAAATAAAAGCAATATCAAATTCTGAGGGGAAACTTGCATTTCAAATCACATGTTTTTATATGTAGGAGGTTGAATTAAATATTATACACGGTAATAGGAAAAGATAAACTATGCATATGAGAAATGTTAATGAGAATCTTATGATGTACGGAGGTACCTACTGATGGATTTCTCACATAGGCGATTTGCCTACGTTTGATTACCCCGGGAGGGGTGGGGCCCACATTTAATGCACCCCTTAAAAATTCCCGAGCCATGGAATTAAAGAATGAGTGAATAATTAAAAGTTTGTATGTGACTGCGATCTTAAGAAGACCTGAAGAAGAACTTTGACTGAAATTGAGAAACATTAGATAATGGAGATTTTTTGTCAATTATGGTATGTACTTTTTGATATTTTGTATGCATATTGATATTAATCATCTTATTTGTACATATATCAGTTTAAGAGATATTTTACTCACAGTCATCTTTTATGATTAACATATCGTGAATGTACAACCCTGTGTTTGTCGAATGATTTCATCTGAGAAGTCCAAGGTGTGAATGGGCCCTCGGGGCCAAGAGGGCGGCGAGTGGGGCAATTAGGCCCACTCGCCCCAAGATAGTAGGAAGGCGGATGGTCGGACGAGTGGAGCAGTCGGTTCGCACTCGCCCCAGGTAGCGAGAGCTAGGCAGGCGAGTGTCGGCTTCATCAGGCACTCGCCTTCGCCCCAGGTAGTGAGAGTTAGGCGGGCGAGTGTCAGCTTCATCAGACACTCACCTTCAGCTGGAGGCCGGCGAGAGGTCATCAACCCCATCCAAGCACTCGCCACTCTAGGGAGAGGGTGACGTCATGGTCGACCCGTCCTTGAAAGATTCTTCATGAAATATTATTTTGGTCTGCCAAATAGCCCCTCTAAACAGCGAGTTTTAGCTATCGAGTATTGACAGATCAATTTGGGGTGCGTTTAGTAAAATTAGAAGGCAGGATTCAGTTATGTGCAGACCAGGTTTGAGAAATTATAAATAAATCCAATGGGCACCTTTGGAAGGGGGGCCAGTTCTCTGGTTTTCTTCCTCCTCAGGTTGTTTTTGTAAGCTTTGAGTGCCCTCCAAGGTGCTCAGCTTTTGGCTTGGGAGGGGAAGCAATCTAAGATCTTCCGGATATGTGGGAGGACCTCTGTGCTGTGGCTCGGGACCGGTTCCTTAGTTTCCAGCGTCTGGTTAGGTGTGTAGGTTCAGGAGAAGTAGGTGCAGTCTACACCTATAACGCCCCAAAATTCCCCGAAGCCAGGAGTTGGATTCTGTGAGTTATCGCCCGATGGTAGGGTTAGCATCAATGGTAGTATGTTGGATTTATAGCAGGAGCGCTCAGGGAGATACCGCTTGGCGGTAGGTTGATACCGCACGTCGGTAGTATGGTCGATTAAATAGATAGAGTTCTCGGTGAGCGACCGTCTGGCGGCAATGTTAATGTTGGCAGTAGCGTAACCGATTTATTTGGAATTCCCCTCTGAGAGCTACCTCGCGGTGATAGTGATACCGCGTGGCGATAATGACCTTTTGTCGTAAATAACGTGTTGATGTGACGCATCGTCTACCGCGCAGCGGTAGTTTGGTTCCGTGCGTCGGTAGCAATGCAGTTATTGTGCGACCACGTGTCGGCCTGGGATTGGAGTTTTTGAACTGTGGCTTGCCGGAGAAGTTACTGAGTGGGTATACCATGCGGCGGAACCTTCTTACCGTGCGACGATAGCGCTCTGTACAAGAGGCATTTTAAATCTTGGCCATTCGCTGAGATCCAACGATAACTGTGTTTGTTGTTGGGTTAAATCTGTGGGATGAGTATTTCCTCTCATTCTAAACATATGTGCTCTCTCTAAGAGTTAGAGAGAAGGGAGAGAAAGGAATAGGAAGGAGAAGAGGAATCTCGCCATTGCCGGAGCTTTGGAGTGCTAAATCACGAACCGATCCAGATCTACGAAGAGCGGCCCGGTGCGGTTCTTTCCATCCGAGTGATTTTTATCTATGGCTCCAAAGAGGACTTCAAGGGTAACGATCTTCCTTCTTGGATATGTGAAGTCCTTTGTTTTGGCATGTGAGGATAGACGCTCCATGAGCACGTGGAAGTGGTTCTCCTGATGGGTTGATCGGTTGTATCCCCGCTATCTTTGCATTTAAACTCCGAAATCGAAGTACGAAATATGCATGTTGTGAGAAGCCCATCCGAACAGGTTGGTATGGACTAGTGATGATTGTTTTGTACGTCAGAGAAGACTTTGTGGTAATAGTGTAATTTTTGGAGTCGTGGGATGTGCATGATGCTGCAGTGAGAGTACTAGAAGTGTCTCTAGGAAAACACTCATTTTGGAGGAAGAATCGATTGTCTGTCCCCTACCGCGCGTCGGTAGCTCTACCACTTGCGGTAGCTCCCAGTGATTGTGAGGCCTGTCTCTTGGAGACCTGGGGCCATTGTAATTGTGAGGCCTGTCTCTTAGAGACCTGGGGGCCATTGTGTTGAGCTGAGAGCCCGAGGGGCCCAGCTTAGGTGGTCGTGAGAGCCAACCTTGGAACATAACATAGTTATGTATCATATGAATGAGAAAGGGGAGGCTGACCCGCGACGTGGTTTATTGCGCCTGACGATTTGAGCATCACGAAAGAGCTGAACCGTACCCAGCCTTATGTCGTTCGACTTGGAGTGAGTCATTGAGTGAATCGAGGAGATCACCTTGACTTTGACGTAGCCATATGAACGAGTATTTGGCTTCATCCCATAAAGACTAGTTAATGCTCAAATTATGTCGACCGTCGCTGAGTACGGAGGTGTGATCCTGGTTAGGTCTGGTACACCGATAATGTGCCCTGAGTGCACGAGGTGTATGACCGGTAGTGCCAACATCTGTGGTGAAAGGTACTTAAATTGCACATTCTAATGTCATTATATATCTATGTTAAATATCTGTAGGAAAGGAGCACCTCCACCCAGAGTGAGGGGTGAGATCGTTATAATTTGGTCAGCTAATGCTGACCGTTGCTTTGTTTTCCACTGTTTGGGTAGAATGATTTCGTGTAGGTGTAGCTGAGCTGAGCGGGAAATAGCGGTTTGAAGCCCATGGTGGCAAAAGCGAAATCTTGTTTACTTCTACTGTTTCATGTGTGGCCGGTCTGCGTGCCGAAGTATGTAAAACACTTCCATTAGAGGAAACTTTTGTAAGGCCATATGAACATATCGATTTGTGTCTTTGGTTTATCATTCCTACTTTGGTTTAGTGGATGTACAACCCCGTGTTCGCCGAGTGGACCCGCCAGGCCAGCCGAGCGAACTAAGGCACCCTTCCCACACCAGAACAGCATGCGGGCAGGCACCGGATGGCCAGCTCGCTCTCGCCCCATCCAGGAGGGCGAGCCGCGCGAGCTGGCCCCTCGCCCCCTCGCACTCGCCTCGAGTTCGTCGAGTAGAGTTTGGGCTCAGCATTCGTCGAGCAGAGATTGGGCCCGACATTCGTCGAGCAGAGTTTGGGCTCGACATTCGTCGAGCAGAGTTTGGGCTCGGCATTCGTCGAGCAGAGTTTGGGCTCGACATTCCTCGAGCAGAGTTTGGACTCGGCATTCATCGAGCAAAGGACGGAGCTCGGCATGCTTCGAACTAATATTCAGGGTTGAACTCATTGAGCCCAAACAACGAGCTCCTCTAGGGCATTCCATAGTGGTAATCTGAGACCGGTCAGCCCGCCTCAGAACGGGCATTCGCAGGTCGCGGTGGCTTGGCTCGCGCTCGCCCAAGAAGAGAAGGCGAGCTGCGAGAGCCAGGTCGCAGCCGCCCCATGGGAGTGGAGAGTAGTGGCGAGCTGACCTCCATATCCTTGGGACCTGCCCAGTGGGGCCCAGAGGTAAAACTACCTGGATGCCCCTCCCATGGGTGCGAATGGCTTGTTAGAACATCGAAGTTGCGCTATTGGTAGACCAAGTTGGGATGCACATTGTCGTTCAAAATAGCAGAGGTTGGATATTTGCCGGCCGTTTTCAGAAATCTATAAATAGGACCCAAGGGGCACCTCAGAAAACACGCTTTCAGACTCACTGACTCCCTAATCTTTCAGCGCTTTCTGAGGTAGCCTTAGTTCGGCCTTTGGCTTAGGAGGGGAAGTGCTCAAAGCTCTTCCGGGTGTGCGGTGGTCCTCCACGCCGAGCCCTTGGGTCAGTTCTTCTTTATTCCCTTTGTCATTTTGCTTGCAGGAGAGAAGTAAGTGCACGATCACCCCTTCCCCAAGGGTGAACTCCACAAGAGACCGAGTTTTTAGTTCCAACATTTTGGTACGGTGAGCGTGGAGAGTGGTCAGCACAAAAAATTTCCAGCAGGCTCGATGACGGGATAACAAGCTCAGATAGGTCCGACTCGCCGCCCCTGCCACCCCAAGCCACAGTGGGAATGTTTGATGACTTCAAAAATGAGGTACTCAGCCTCGTCAAGTGCGCACTCGGCGCGCAGGCCGAGTGCTCGACTCCAGCTATTCCAATTACTGTCGCCCCGCCTTTGGGTGAGGACGCTCCCGGCAGGCGAGCGGGGAAGGAGGTCGCTGAAGTAGGAAGGGGATGCGAGCTCCCCGGGAGCGTACTTTTCCCCGACTCAGTAGGCGAAGGCCGGTTCGGCGACATAGGTGCGCAGGATCCTCCGGCTCGCCCGGCAAGGGGAGGCAGCCCCTTTAGCGAGCTTGTCTCTTCCGCCCCAGTTCCAGAGGGGTTCAAGGAACCCGAAATGTCTTACTACACCGGGAAGGGAGACCCGGTCCAGCACGTCCAGTGGTTTGAGGACATGGTCTCGATCCGTCAGATGTCGGATGGGTTCAAGTGTCGGCTCTTTGCCATCACACTCAAGGAGAAGGCTAGGGAGTAGTTCCACTAGCTATCAGCCAGCTCTATTTATTGCTTTGAGGACCTGCGTCGGGGGTTCATGATGAGGTTCACCACCTCGAAGAGGAGGAAGAAGGAGTCGTAGTCCCTGTTCCACATCAAGCAGGGAATGAATGAGACGTTGGTGAGCTACGTCGACCGGTTCCAGGAGAAGGTCACCCAGGTCCAGGAGATGTCGGGCCATAGTCTGATGATGGCTTTCACCCTGGGGCTGCAGTAGAGTTTCTTCAGGATGGAGCCGAAAAGAGTGTCGCCCATCTCCTACGAGGAGCTGATGGAGAGGGCGACGAGAGAGGTCGACAGGGAGGCGTCGAATCCGGAGTTTGCCCGGAAGCTGGCCAGGTGGGCCACAGAGGAAGAGAAGGAGCCGAGAGGCGGAAGGGGGCAGGAGGAGAGGGGAGTCGAGCCCTGGCAGAGGGAGCAGAGGCAACTCTAGGGACATTAGCAGCCTAGGTGGGGGCAACAGGTCCAGACCGTCGGTTGGGCTGGAGGCCCGAGTGGCAAGACCAAGGGCCACAAAGAGGACACCGGGGGGCCAGGATCAGTTCCCCCCGGGTTGGAGGCAGGCATAGAGACCTCCACTCCCCAATCAAGACCAGGCTATGTCCATAGCCATGGGGGAGAGGAGAAGAGTAGCGCGGAGGAGGAGGAGGAGAGAAGTAAGGGTGGAGTTGCCCTACTGCGATTTCCAGTAAGAGGAAGGTCACGCTACGACCACGTGCCCGGAGTTCCTCGAGATGAGAGGAAACATGGAGCAGCAACAACAATAGGGGCGCTAGGAGGTGAGGATTGAGGATGTCCTACCTCGGGCGGAGTAGGATCAGTGTGAAGACCGGGCAGATGTCAGGACACGGGGAAGGATCAGAGTGATCCATGGGGGGGGGGGGGTAGGGGCCTCTCGGAGGGCGCGCCTTCACACCATGTACCGTCGGAGAGTTGGCTCCACATCCCAGAGCCCACCCCCGGAAGAGAAGATTACTTACTCAAGGAGCGATATGCCGGATCATGAGGATCCCTTCTGCGATGCGCTGGTCATCCAGACAGCCATCGAGAATTTCACCATCTCCCGGATCCTCATTGACAATGGAAGCTCTGTCAACGTCATCTTCAAGAAGGCATTCGACGCAATGAATGTGGAGGCGAAGAGGGTGCTGGATTCAGATGACCCCTTTTTTGGGTTCTCGGGGGAGAGGAAGGAGGTAGAAGGAGGAGTGGGGCTCCATGTCTCTCTGGGGGACAGTCCCAGAATTGCCGGTTTGTCATCGTGGACGCCCCTAGCAACTACAACGCCATCTTTGGGAAGCCCCTCATCAGTGCCTTCCGTTGCGTCCCCTCGTCGTTCCATTAATGCCTGAAGTTTAATGCCAATGGGATCCAGGTCCGGGTGTGGGGTGACCCCAAAGTATCAAGGGAGTGTTACGTCACCGCCGTAAACTCTATCTCCTAGCAATATGGGACCGAGGAGATGGAGCGGAGGATGGAGGCAGAGCAGGAGGTTGGCAGGGAGGAGATGGAGGTGGAGAGCTACACCGAGGTAGAGGTTGCAGGAGGAGACCAGGAGGGGTTGGACGAAGCGATGGTCATGGAGGGAGAATAAGAGGAGGTTCTTGCCCCGGAGGATAGGGACGTCAGAGAGTGGGGGAGCAGTCCAGGCTGGAGGATGCAGAGGAGGTGGTGGAGATGGAGGTTGGAGTTACCATGGTGATCTAGAAGTGGTCAAACATATAATCTCACTGCCAACGCGATATGAGCCTGCAAGGTCGCACATAAGAGATGTGGAGAAGTTGGATGATTGACTGTGTTGGTAAAGGTTACCAATCACCGACCCGAATGGGGTTTTTGGGCAAAGTGTTGCCTTGAAGTCTTGGTAAGGATCGTCGACCGAGAATCGACGAGTGTCGTCGACCCCGGCTCGACGATCGACGAGAATCGACGAGTGTCGTCGACCGTGGCTCGACGATCGACGAGAATCGACGAGTGTCGTCGACCCCGGCTCGACGATCGACGAGAATCGACGAGTGTCGTCGACCGCGGCTCGACGATCGACGACAATCGACGAGTGTCGTCGACCCCGGCTCGACGATCGACGAGAATCGACGAGTGTCGTCGACCGCGGCTCGACGATCGACGAGTGTCGTCGACCGCGGCTCGACGATCGACGAGAATCGTCGAGAGTCGTCGATAGCGGCTCGACGATCGACGAGAATCGTCGAGTATTGTACTCCGATTCTCGCCGATTCTCGCCGACTGATACTCGCCGAAACTGGGACCCTATTTTACTGGGTGGTCTGCGGATAGCGATATTCCTAAGTCTATTTATGCCTTCAGTATAAAAGGGACACTTAGGGTTTTCGGGAATTATGCTTCTGGCAGCTGATCGAACCAAATCCCGCGACGGAAGCGTTCCGCCTTTCCGTTCATTCCGCCGATCCCGAATCCCGCCACCGACGGAAGTGTTCCGCCACCGCCGTGCTCGCTCCGTTGACCTCCTCCTCTCCGACGATCGTCGCTGGTGTTGCTCTTCCTGGCGCGGACCTAGCAGTCCGTGGAATAGCAAGGTGCGGTCATCATCCTTCCCGATTATCCGTGCGACGGAAAACTCGACGTTCTCCCGCTCGTGTGGATTTATGCAGAGACGTGGATATTATTCCACGTAGAACTCGCCACTAGCAAGAAGACGAAGTTTGGAGCATCTCTGTTGAGTTGTGACTCAACGCCACCGAGGTAATTTTTGCCTAGTTGTATGTTAACTTCTTGATTCAACTACCATGGCCCGATTCCATCTCTTTTGGGTTTTCTTGATGTTTTTATTCTTCCGCTGCGTGCACAAGCGTTGTGCCATCCTCATAGAGAAACCCAACAGTGGTATCAGAGCCAGGTTCCGGCCATGATTGTTGTATTGGAAGTTTTGTTATTCCAGTGCGTGTAAACCTAGGGATTTAGAAGTGTTCTAAATGTTTAGATTTAGTCTTGGTACCCCGCCAAGAACGTCTGGAATTTCGTGGAAATTTCTAATTGTTAGAAATTGTAGTCTTCTTAGCAGTAACCATCCCTCGAGTTTGTTTTGGATTTTGAATCCAACATAGAGAGATGAGCTTGTCTACTACTTTAAGTTGAGTTGTCTTTGCCTTTGTCCAATGCATGTAAATCTGAGGATTTGGAAGTTTCCGGATGTTCAGATTTAGCCCTTCCTTCTATCAAATGTTGATGGTGTCAGGTTGTGCACATAAGGGATGCATGTGGTTTTAGAAATTTTGTTTTTCTTTGGATGTGCACATTGATCAAATGTTGATCATGGTTAACTGTTAACCCATAATCAAAATCCCTTCATCAAATATTAAGTGTTCGGATGCCTTCCGATGGATGACACTCTTCCTGCCTCGATCGATGAAGTGTGGGCTTGCCAAAGCAAGGTGCATTAATCTATCTTGGTAAGGGTGCGAGCGGATAATTGTGATATCCCACTGTCGACATCGGGTCCAGCTTAACTAGGTGACCTCAAAGGTTGAGTGCCTAGAGGCATAGGGTTGGCATGCACCATATGATGGATGCGAGTAAGGAGTTATTCACCAACCATACAAGAATTGCATGAGGATGCAATTGTCAAGCGTTGCCTACCTAAATAACTACATCATGAGAGGAAAGCCAAAGCTGACTCATTGTGTTGGTGAAATACGGATCTTGTCCACTAAGAGAGTAGCTCGCATGAACTCTCCGAATTGTTAGTGAGGGCTATCATTTCGAATAAAATAGTGGGAGTGTTTTAATTGAAGTCCAAATTAAAATAAATTGTATTTGAAATTTTGGTACTGATTTTATTCTGCATAAATTCTTGTAAAATTCCATGGCAAGTGTTTCACACTCCACGTTGTCTCTGAGAGCCATCCTTGAGAAGGATAAGCTCAGTGGGACAAATTACATGGACTGGTATAGGAACCTGAGAATTGTTCTCAGGCAAGAGCGAAAGCTCTATGTCTTGGAAGAAGAAGCCCCCGAGGTGCCGACCGGGAACTCTTCCCGTGCTGAGAAGGATACTTATAAGAAGTATACTGATGATGCTTTAGATGTCGAATGTCTTATGCTTGCCACTATGAACTCTGAGCTTCAGAAGCAACATGAGAGCATGGGGTGCAAGGAGATTGACGAGCATCTCAAGAAAATGTTTCAAGGGAAGGCTCGTCAAGAGAGGTTCGACATCACAAAAGCGTTGTTTCAGTGCAAGATGGGAGTTCGAGACTCAGTATGGACTCACGTACTCAAGATGATTGGGTATATAGAGAACCTTGAAAGGCTGAGTTTTCCTCTTGGTCAAGAGTTGGCCACAGATCTGATCCTGCAATCGTTGCCGGACAGTTATGAGCAGTTCTTCTTGAACTACAACATGAATGAAATAGACAAGACACTGCCCGAACTCCTAGGCATGTTGAAAACTGCCGAAATCAATATGAAGAAGGCCAAGCCTGCCAGCCCCATACTGATGGTGCATAAGGGCAAGGGCAAGGCCAAGGGCTCTAAGAAGACGAAGGTGGGACCTAAGTCATACCTTGAGCCCAAGTCTTCAGCACTGATGAAAAAGAAAAGCACGGTGAAGGAAGGGAAATGCCACCACTGTGGCAAGACTGGTCATTGGAGGAGGAACTGTCCTTCGTACATTGAAGGTCTGCAGAAATTGAAGTGAGGTATGACTTCCGCTTCAAATGTCTACGTTATAGAGATAAACCTTTCTGCTCCTTCATCTTGGGTATTGGATACCGGATGTGGTTCACACATTTGTACAAATGTGCAGGAACTGGGAAGGAGAAGATTGCTGAGTAAAGGGGAGGTGGACCTCCGCGTCGGCAATAGAGCAAGAGTTGCTGCTGTAGCCGTAGGGGTTTACCGTCTTTCTTTGCCCAGTGGGCTTGTAATAGAACTAGATAATTGTTATTTTGTTCCGGCCATAACTAGAAACATTATATCTATTTCATGTTTGGACATGATTGGATTTTCTTTTATAATTAAGAACAACTGTTGTTCTATATTTAAGAATGATGTTTGTTATGTTGTAGCTCAATTGTTTAATGGTCTTTATGTTTTGAACTTGGACCATCTGATCTGTAATGTAGAAAATAATAAAAGACTAAAAACAAATGACTCGAACCCTACGTTTCTCTGGCATTGTCATTTGGGTCATATCAACGAGAAGCGCATATCCAAGCTCCATAGAGATGGACTTTTGGACTCATTTGATTATGAATCATTTAAGCGATGTGAATCTTGTTTGTTAGGCAAGATGACTAAAGCTCCTTTCACTGGTTATACTGAGAGGGCTGAGGATCTCTTGGGTGTTGTACATAGTGATGTATGCGGACCAATGAGTTCCATGGCTAGAGGTGGGTATTTCTACTTTGTTACATTTACTGATGATTTCAGTAGATACGGATATGTGTATCTTATGAAGTGCAAATCCGAGACCTTTGAAAAGTTCAAAGAGTTCAAGAATGAAGTAGAAAACCAGTTGGGTAAAAGGGTTAAAGCACTCTGATCTGATCGAGGTGGCGAATACCTGGGTCATGAGTTCCGTGATCATCTGAAAGAGTGTGGTATTGTATCACAGCTCACTCCACCTAGAACACCACAACATAATGGTGTATCTGAGAGGAGAAATCGTACTTTGTTAGACATGGTACGTTCGATGATGAGTCATGCAGACTTGCCTGTTTTCTTTTGGGGTTTTGCCTTAGAGACTGCTGCAATGACATTGAATCGCGCTCCAACGAAAACGGTTCTGAAGACACCATATGAGATATGGACTGGGAAGCGTCCTAGTATGTCGTTCATTAAAATTTGGGGTTGTGAGGCATACGTGAGACGTCAAATGCCTGACAAGCTGGAACCCAAATCGGATAAATATTATCTGGTGGGATATCCTAAGAAAATGAAAGGGTATTACTTTTACCTACCGTCTGAGGGCAAAGTGTTTATCGCAAGGACTGGTGTCTTCTTGGAGAAAGAGTTCTTATCAAGAAAGACTGAAAAGGTAGAGCTTGAAGAAGTTCAAGAACCACATGTAGTGAATGAACCGGAATTGGATTCTGAGACAGGACTACAAGATGTTGTAGCTAGAGAACCTGCTCAAGGAACACAAGTCCTACGTAGATCTGGTAGACCGAGGTTTGAGCCTGAGAGATATGGATTTCTCGTGTCTCAAATAGGTAATGTGTTGCTTATGGATCATGATGATGAACCAACAACCTACCAAGAGGCTATGAATGGACCGGACTCCGACAAATGGCTTGAGACTATGAAATCCGAAATGGACTCCATGTATGCAAACCAAGTTTGGAACTTGGTGGAACCACCTGAAGGGGTACGACCCATAGGGTGCAAGTGGGTCTTCAAGAAGAAGACCGACGTGGATGGGAATGTACAGACATTCAAAGGGCGACTGGTGGCTAAGGGTTTCAAGCAAATTCATGGTATTGACTATGATGAGACCTTTTCCCCTGTTATCATGGTAAAGTCCATTAGGATATTGCTTGTTATTGCTGAGTATTATAACTACGAGATCTGGCAGATGGATGTCAAAACGGCTTTCCTTAATGGAAACCTCCTTGAGAAAGTGTATATGACACAACCCGAGGGTTTTGTATCCCCAGATGAAGCCACTAAAATATGCAAGCTGAATAAGTCCATCTATGGACTGAAACAGGCCTCTCGAAGTTGGAATCTTCGTTTTGATGAGAAAATCAAAGAGTTTGGTTTCATCAAGAATGAAGATGAGCCTTGTGTTTACAAGCGAATCAGTGGGAGCATTGTTGTCTTCCTGATATTGTATGTAGATGACATACTGTTGATTGGGAATGACATTCCTACCCTGAAAGTTGTTAAGAACAACCTAGGGAACTGCTTTTCAATGAAGGATTTGGGTGAAGCGACTTACATACTCGGTATTAAGATCTATAGAGATAGATCGAAGAAGTTGCTGGGTTTGACCCAGAGTACGTACATCGAAAAGGTGTTGAAGCGGTTCAACATGCTTGAGTCCAAGAAAGGATTTTTGTTCATGTCTCATGGTGTGAATCTCTCTAAGGACTAGTGTCCAAAGTCTTGTGAAGATAAGGACCGCATGAAGTTGATTCCGTATGCTTCGGCAATTAGATCAATCATGTACGCGATGTTATGTACTCGACCCGACGTCTCCTTTGCTTTGAGCATGACTAGCAGGTATCAGTCTGACCCCGGTGAATGTCACTGGATTGCAGTCAAGAATGTCCCGAAGTACTTGAGAAGGACTAAGGATGTGTTCTTGATATATGGTGGAGAGGAAGAGCTCGTTGTAAGTGCTTACACGGATGCTAGCTTCCAAACTGATAGAGACGACTCCAAGTCTCAGTCAGGTTTTGTGTTTTGCCTGAATGGAGGAGCTGTGAGCTGGAAGAGTTCCAAGCAAGAGACAGTTGCTGATTCTACAACAGAGGCCGAGTATATCGCCGCAGCTAATGCGGCGAAGGAGGCTGTATGGATTAGGAAATTCATCGGCGAGTTTGATGTAGTTCCTATCATTGTTGGTCCCGTAGTTCTCTACTGTGATAACAATGGTGCAATTGCACAATCTAAGGAACCTAGATCCCATCAGCGCTCCAAGCATATACTTCGGTGGTTTCATCTTATTCGTGAGATTGTCGAACGAGGAGATGTGAACATTTGCAGAGTGCCGACTGAGGAGAATATTGCGGATCCACTGACAAAGCCTCTCGCGCAGAGAAAGCATGATGGTCATACTAGATCGATGGGTATACGATACCTAAATGATCAACTCTAGCGAGAATCTTGTGGATTACATGTAAACATGTATTTTGTTGGCTATTCGTTCATATGATGAACATTGTACCTAGTTTTTCTCTTACAATTAATGACAAGTTCTTTTATTATGAGTTTTTCTATATGATAGTTAAATGTTAACATAATAGATACCCTTAGAATGTTCGCTTCCATGGGACATCAAGTACGTGACTTGAATGTGAGAGCCTATGATTTATTTGAAGCTTCATTCTTAAAAGGTCTCTGGTCGAGTATCATCATAGAAGCTAAGGGTGATGATGGTACATGAAGGCTAGCACGTGCGTTGACTGATGACCGGTTCTCACAGGTCATGATATTGTGATATCGAGTCATCACGTGGGTACTTGTTAGTGAACAAGTTGTACTGGACAGACCCAACCTGAGGATGCTCTGTGGATTGTCATACAATCGTGTCACGAGTAGGTCTCAATTGACAATGGTGTTGTTGTCCTTTAACCTGAAGTCACAGCATTCATCAAGTGAGGAAGAGCGTGCTTTGATGCCATCTAAAGTCTTCCTTGAGAAAGGTTGATGATAAGGGTGGTTGTTGGGCATGTTACGAATCATTTGGGTGTTTGTGTGTGAGCAGATATGAGATTTGTCCTCCTGTATGATAGGAGTTGCATCCATGGTCCCCTTGATGGAACTGGACTGAGAAATGCATGGCCATGCTTGGTTGAGTCAATATGTGATATTGGACTCACCATTCTCTGAAAGTAAGGGACAAAGGGACAAAGACAACGCCGTCCTGGTTATAAACTCTTATCAAGAAACATTGTTTGTGAGGTTTTGATTTGGATTGAGCTATTACGAGGGTCAAACATATAATCTCACTGACACGGTCCATAAGAGATGTGGAGAAGTTGGATGATTGATGCCTCTAGTTCTTTCCGGATGTAAGGGACAAAGGGACAAAGACAACGCTGATACATTGGTCATAAAGGCTTATGAGTTATAAACTCTTATTGCTTGGGGAGCAATGATGCATTGCTAGATGACCCTATTTTACCGCTCATTGTTTGTGAGGACACTTAGGGTTTTGATTTGATAGCGTTCCGCCTTTCCGTTCTTTCAGTGTTCCGCCGCCGCCGTGCTCGCTCCGTTGAGATCGTCGCTGGTGTTGCTCTTCCTCAAGTGGGAGTCTGTTGGAGTTACCATGTTGATCTAGAAGTGGTCAAACATATAATCTCACTGCCAACGCGATATGAGCCTGCAGGGTCGCACATAAGAGATGTGGAGAAGTTGGATGATTGACTGTGTTGGTAAAGGTTACCAATCACCGACCTCGGCTGGGTCTCCCATGGTTAAAAAAGGAATGGGGTTTTTGGGCAAAGTGTTGCCTTGAAGTCTTGGTAAGGATCGTCGACCGAGAATCGACGAGTGTCGTCAAAAGATGATGGACCCCTGGAGGTGTATGTAGGCTCGACGATCGACGAGAAACCTTCGCCACCCTACACAAGTATAAGATGCGGCTGAACCCCCTGAAGTGCGTCTTCGAGGCCAGCAGGGGAAAGTTCTTGGGGCATCTCGTCACCCCCGCAGGGGTCGAGCCAAATCCGGACAAGGTCAAGGCTATCATGAAGTTGGGGTCACCGTGGAATGCCAAGGAGGTGCAGAGATTGACAGGGACGCTGGCAGGATTAAGCCGATTCCTCTCCCGGGCAGGGGAGAAGTGCTTCCCCTTCTTCAAAACACTAAGGGGAGGTCAAAAATTTGAGTGGACCAAGGAGTGCGAGGAAGCATTCCAAGCTCTTAAGATGCAGTTGACGCTGGCTCTGTTGCTCCAAGGGCTGAAAGAGGGGGAGGATCTATTTTTGTATCTCGGGGTTGGAGCAGAGGCCTTGAGCTCTGTCCTGGTGCGTGAAGAGGGGAAGAGGCAGCTCCCCATATACTATGTGAGTCGGGTCCTGAGGAAGGCCGAGCTTCAGTATCCGATTTTGGAGAAGCTGACCTTCGCCCTGATCATCTCAGCCTGAAGGCTCCGACCTTACTTCCAGGCACACTCCATTCGAGTGGTGACTGATCATCCCCTCCGCACTCGATGGTGTCTACCCGGACCCCGAGCAGATCCCGCTGTCAGGCTCTCACCTAGCTGGCAGGGCTGGATGTCACTCGTGTGCGTCTACCCGAACCCCGAGCAGATCCCGCTGTCAGGCTCTCACCTAGCTGGCAGGGCTGGATGTCACTCGTGTGCGTCTACCCGGACCCCGAGCAGATCCTGCTGCCAGGCTCTCACCTAGCTGGCAGGGCTGGATATCACTCATGTGCGTCTACCCAGACCCCGAGCAAATCCCACTACCAATCTCTCACCTAGCTAGCAAGGCTGGAAGTCACTCGTAGGAGTCCAATCTGGTTCCCCAACTGGCCAACAATACAGGTCGAGACGAACGAAGCGATGTTGGAAGTTTGAGTGCCCCTGTTGTCCGATTGACTGGAAAGAAGTCACATGGCCGATGAGATAGGTCCCACATGATCAATCGATGCCCAATATAAGGGTTAAGGCGGCGAGACCCAGGCCGCGTCGCATAAGGGCCAGCTCGCGGGGAATCCGGCGGCCAGGGTGCGAGCCGAGACGGCTCGCCCCTCCTAGAAAGCGGGCAGGCGGCACGAAGGACCTGGGCTAGGGAGGCGGCTCGCCGCCCGCGGGTCGGCTAACTAGGCCTCCTATGCTCCCTACACTAAGTCCTTAGAGGACACGCGATCTCACCATCAGGACACGGAAAAAGGAATTGCGAGCGGGAAGATTAAGACAAGCAGCAAGAACAAAAAGAAAGAAAATCCGCACTGCACGGAAGACATTACAAACGACAACAATATACATACACACGAAGAGGCAGATACAAAACAGTTCACTAATGGGCAGAAATAAAAAATCGGGATGTGGCCCGCGCTTACATCATAACGAAGAGAAAGTATATACATAAGGAGAACGCGAGCTCCTAAGGGACAAATCCTAGAGGCGCTGGTAAGACTTGTCTCCCGGATCCGGCACCGGGAGGAACAATGTCGGTACCACGTCGCTCGCAGAGAGACCCGCGCCCTCACTCTTAATGAGATCGGCCCGTCGTAGCACCTGAATTGTATACTTGGCCGTGCTGACGTCGTTCTTCTGCATCATTTCTTCTAATTCATGCTCGGTGTAATACGCGAGCTGGCAGGCGCTGCTTGATGATGGCGGGACAGCCACCGCGGCCTCCAGCTCTTGCACCCGCGCCCATAGAATTTCCCTCTCTTTCTCCAGAGCGGCGTCGGCTACATTCGCCCTCTCCCTCTACCACTCCGCCTCCGCCTGGGCGAGGCGGCGGGCCTCTTCCTTCTCGTCTGCCAGCCTCTTCAGCGAGGGGGCGTTCCTCTCCACCTGTGTGCAGCGCCGGTCGACCATGTGGGCCAGCTCCAGGCTGCGAAGCTGGGCTCGCGCGCTTTCATGCACCAATACCCATGTCGCCTCCTCATCGTAGATTGTGGGGTCCTCCCGCGAGTAGAGGCCGAACGAGAAGTTGTAAGCCTCCCCACTGATGGCCTCCTGCTCCAGCTAACTCGGCAGTAGGGTGGAGATCACCGCCCGGTTCGACTCCTTGTCCCATGACAGGAGCGGGACGTCGAGCTTGTTTAGGTACTTCTCGTCGTAACCGAAGTTGATGTGCCCTCTCGGCACCGGCTTCGCGACGACCCGCGCCTCTTCCCGCGGCCCGGAGGTGCCAGCCGCCTCGCTAGAGACGCCGCTGGCCTAAGCGGTAGCGGGGGTCGGATCCTTGGCCGGTTGGGTCGTTGGGGCTTTGCCCTTTCTCTGGCCCGCAGTGGGCGTCTCGCCCGTAGCCTTTGCCTTTTTGGGCGGTGGCGGTGCAGGTTGTTCGTGGCTCGGCCGCTTCTGGACAACAGACGTCGGGATCTCGCGTTGTGTGGTGTCTGTAGCTTGAGGGCGGGCGAGCCCACTGGGAGCGACTCGCGTACTCTCATAAGGAGGGTGCAATGGGATGTCTCGCTCACCTGCGAGAAGAGAGGATTAGAGCAGGTGAAACAGTGAAGTGAAACGGAGAAGTGCGAGTAGCTTACCTCCCCTAGGCGGGACGGGGACGAGGTTGTCCAAATTCTGACGCATGTACGCGACCTCGAAGTTCTTCCCGACGAAGAACCCGCATAGGTCCGCTTCTTGACCCCCCAGGCTAGGGGGCGATAGCTCGCCTTGCTGAGCTGAACTGGCGAGAAGGGGACATTGTCAGAGTCCCCCTTGACGCACACCAACTTCTTGAGCCAGTTGTGGCTCTTGTTAACGGTCTCCCGCACCTTGAGATGGGCGCTGGAGAAGTAGGTGGTCCCGTCCTTATTCACGCGTAAAGAGAACATCTTGCGGAAGACCGCGAGGCTGAACTCAACCCGCTCTTCCCGAAGGAAACAGGCGAATCCGACCATGACTGCTACAGAGTTCGGGGTCATTTGGCCGAGGACGACCCCGAAATATTTCAATATCTGGCGCACCTCTGGCCATAGAGGGAGCCGGAGGCCGGCCTCAAAGTGCGCCACCGGGATGGCGAGCTCTCCCTCCGTGAGGTTGTTTATTCTTTCTCCCTCCCCAGGCCGCCTCGCCACGAAACACAGCGGTATGTAGTCGCTTATCGCCTCGAATAACTCGCCTTCGGAAATGGCGGCAGAGGGGAAATCATGATCGGCAAAGGTCCAAGTGCACTTGCCCCGCCCGTCCGCATCGCCGTCGTCGCCGCTCATTTCGCAGAAAGCTCGCTAAGCGGGTGAGGAAGTCCTCGCAGGAAGCAGGCGAGTCGGGGTTCGCAAGGAGCAGGAAAGGAGAAAAGCTTAAATGCGATGGATGAGTAAGGGCCGGTAGGGCCTATTTATAGAAAGAAAAGGGGCGGGAAAATCTTCCGCCGGCTAGAAAAGTGCGGATAGCAAAAAGAGGCCTGACGGTTCAACTTCCCGGCTCGCATCCGCACCATAAGGACCGTCCGACAGCAAATTATGCCCACCCGCATCCGCACAAGAGGAGAGCGAGCTGCGACTCGCACCCGCCCAAAACCATTGGCGAGCCGGGGAGACTCGCAACCAGCGAGTTCCCGGCCCGCACCCGCCAAGATTAAATAGGCGGGCTGGGCAAGCTGATTCAACGATCTCACGCCCGCTTAAAGAAGCGGTGGGCGAACAAGAAGGCTTCATCCATACCCACCCAAAGAAAACTAGATAGCAACACAATATAAGTAACATGCGACAGAAATTAAGCCCGTCGATGGGCAAGAGAAGTCTCAGATTAATACAGACATTAAAATATTTCAAGATGGGAAACCCTCCTAACCGAGTTGATTTAGAGTGCGGATGCGGCCTGACCTGGCGACTGACCGCGGGGAGGGGTAGGAGGGTCAGTACTGGATCCATTTCCACCTGCCCCGCCTCTACGTCCCGGTCCGGGGCGGCACGCGAGGATAGTGGTAATCGCGAACCGCCACCAGCTCCTGCTGGGCCAGGACGACTTGCTCCATGGCGTGCCTAAGCCGCTCCTCGGCCCACGTAATATGCACTCCAGGGAAAGTAACTTCCTCCTCTCCGGCTGGGCACTGCGCTCCCTCCAGAGCCGCGAGCCGCGCCTCCATCGCAGTTTTGTCCCGTTCAACCCTGTTGAAGATCTCTTGTAGCAGCATAGTATGCTTCCAAAACAGCCGTGTCACTTGTCTTTTCATACCCGCCGCATCCGCCGGGTCACCCAGGTACTTTGAAATCCCCTCTGTGTCAGGGGGAGGCAAATACCCCTCGCTCATCTCGGCTTCAGAGGAGGAAATCACGTTATAACCTACGAAGATAAAAGTCAGAGGGGACAGGCGAGAACAAAACGAACACCAAGCACGAGCTTACCAGGGGTCGGCACGTCGCCCGCACTGGTGGATGGTCGAGAAGAACCTGACCGTCCATCGAAGAGTTCCCCTTCGAGAGTTGCAATGGATTTCCCTAGCCCAGGGGGGATCGGCGACCGAGAAGTCTCCGGAGGGGGACGTCCCAGACCTGAGGGGCTGGCGACCCGCTCGGTTAACAGCGGGAGGGAATGATCCCCCTCCGCTCCCCATCTCCACCCTCGCGAGGCGGCACCTGCGGTGAGGAAAGTCAGAAATGAAGCGACAAGTCAGGCGGGGATGCGCGCATACCTCAGGAATAACCTCGGTGCATACCGCCGAGCTAGAACCCGAGGGGTCATTCGCCGGGGATCGCCTGATGATTTTTCCTTTTACCGGCCTGAAGAGGGGGCCGGGAGACCCATGCGCCAACCACGGGGCGGCCTCAAGGGCCTCTTCCCTGGTCTTTTGGCTCGCAGCTGCCAGTCGGGCTCGCACTTCCTCACTGACAGGCATGGTGCAACTACAGTTCACTGAGAAAGGCAAAAGAAGGTAGGGATTTCCCTGGGGGCTCGGTGGTGTATTTATAGCTAGGGAGTGGGACTCACCAGAAGATTCCTCGACAGCTCAGCACAATACTCACCGAACACGCAGGTTGGATGATTCTTTCCGAGGTTGGTCAAGCTCAAAAAGAGCGGGGATTATGTACAACCCCGTGTTCGTCGAGTTGAGCAGTCGAGCGGACCAAGGCACCCTGCCCGCACCAGAATAGCATGCGGGTAGGCACCAGATGGCCAGCTCACTCTCTCCCCATCCAGGAGGGCGAGCCGCACGAGCTGCCCCCCCCCCCCCCCCCGCGCACTCGCATCGAGTTCGTCGAGCAGAGTTTGGGCTCAGCATTCGTCGAGCAGAGATTGGGCCCGACATTCGTCGAGCAGAGTTTGGGCTCGACATTCGTCGAGCAGAGTTTGGGCTCGACATTCATCGAGCAGAGTTTGGGCTCGGCATTCGTCGAGCAGAGTTTGGACTCGGCATTTGTCGAGCAGAGGACAGATCTCGACATGCTTCGAACTAATATTCAGGGTTGAACTCGTCGAGCCCAAACAGCGAGCTCCTCTGGAGCATTCCATAGTGGTAATCTGAGACCGGCCAGCCCACCTCGGAACGGGCATTGGTGGGTCGCGGTGGCCTGGCTCGTGCTCGCCCAAGAAGAGAAGGCGAGCTACGAGAGCCAGGTCGCACCCGCCCCATGGGAGTGGAGAGTAGTGGCGAGCAGACCTCCACATCCTTGGGACCTGTCCAGTGGGGCCCAGACGTAAAATTACTTGGATGCCCCTCCTATGGGTGTGAATAGCTTGTTAGAACAGCGGAGTTGCGCAATTGACAGACCAAGTTGGGCTGCACATAGTCGTTCAAAATAATGGAGACTGGCTATTTGCAGGTTGTTTTCAGAAATCTATAAATAGGACCCAAGGGGAACCTCAGAAGGCACGCTTTTAGACTCACTGGCTCCCTAATCTTTCAGTGCTTTCTGAGGTAGCCTTAGTTCGGCCTTTGGCTAAGGAGGGGAAGCGCTCTAAGCTCTTCCGGGTGTGCGGTGGGTCCTTCACGCCGAGCCCTTGGGTCAGTTCTTCTTTATTACCTTTGTCATTTTGCTTGCAGGAGAGAAGTATGTGCGCGATCACCCATTCCCCAAGGGTGAACTCCACAAGAGACCGAGTTTTCGGTTTCAACAGTGGACATTCATATGGTTGGGTTCTTAATACAATTTAATACTTCTGCTAGTATGTACTCTGAGTTAGGATGTGAAATGGATTATGGTCACAATACGTAACTCCGCTAACTGTCTGTAGAATATGGCGTGGGGCCCCGACCAGACCTTCTATTATATCCTACGTGATGGATGAGGGTGTTACAATTTGACATCAGACTCTAGCGTTGGTCGTTTTTATTCGAATTCGTGATCGAATTCTTTTAACGGGAGGTGAGCATGTATATGTGCGCTACCGTTATAATATGAAATAACTCATGAATGTGCACTTAGGAATGAAAATACACATGTTTGAGGAACCTGAATGTTCTTATAATTGCTTTTTGGCAATATGCTTGGTTGCCTAATTGAGTGTTTTACGATTATAGGTGACTAGGAGTGGTGTAGAGCAATTCCAATGTTAGCACTCTGCAGAGAGTAGTGTGCTGAATGACATGCCTACAACCCCTCCTTCTGGTGAAACTATAAGGATAGTGGTTGAAGCTGTATTCACTATGATAAATGCCTAGCTAGGGAGGCATGTGCAACTTCCTGCCCTTGAAGTGGGCCAGGTACAGCATGACGTGGTCTAACCTATAGTGGTAGATCAAGTAGCTGCAGAGCCTATAGTGCAAAGAAGAGTGACTAAGAAGCAGCTCAAGCATGTGATGAGATTCAATCCTCCAGTATTTTTGGGGACTAGAACCCCAACACAAGTCGAAGACTGGCTCTCTTAAATTCAGAGAGTCATGATGACAACGAAAATGAAGGAGTGGCAGAAAGTCACTGTAGCCACTTTTTTACTAGACGAAGAGACAAGGTTATGGTGGGACGAATTGAAGTTGCATCACTTTGCTGGAAGACAGCTCACAAATATCTCGATGGATGAGTTGTTGAGATTGTTTCTGGCTTGGTATTTTCCTTCAGTGCAGAAAATTGCAATGGCAAATCAATTCCAGAGGTTAACTCAGGGCGAGAGTATTGTGGACGACTACTTGCATGAGTTCACTAGGTTGGGGCGCTATGCAAGTTCTACCTTTACTGATGAGGAGCGCAAGACCAACCAGTTTTATGAGGGACTGCGCGACGATCTGAGGTTGCCGCTCTCAGGTACAATGATATAGAGTTTTCTGACCTTGGTCAATACATCTCGATCCTTGGAGCAGGACATGAAGTGCATACAACGTAAAAATGACTCGACGTTAAAGAGGCCAGAATTTAAAGTACAAAGCTCATTAAATATTGGGTATCGAATGTAGAACAAGAAGCCCAAATCTGCTGGACCGATCTCTTCATCTGTTGTTTCTGGGGCAATGTCTAGGCGAGGAGGCCCGATTCATTCTTATAATTGTGGAAAGCCTGGACACATAGCCTGTGATTGTTGGAGTGGCAAGATGGAGAAAAAGGTAGGAGCATTTTATGCTGAGAAAGAGAAGATGGTGCAGTCAACCAGACCCATCATGCTCCAGCCCAACCTAGAGTTTACAACCTTGGCCAGCATGAGGCCATTAAGCAGGGTGATGTGGTTACAAGTATGAGTTGGATTTTAGCTTTATTTCTTTCTATGCCATACACCATATGAATTGGTTGTATGATTGTCTTGTATTAGGCTTTGTCGTGATCTTGGACTATCCGATGAGAGCACTGTTTGATACAGGAGCTCTGTACTCCTTTCTATCTGAGGACTTCGTGTTGCGTATCGAAGTGCCTTCTTCGGTGGCGAAGGATAGGTTGTATGTGTTGCTCGTTAACGGGTGTTCGATGCACGCATATAAGTTTGTTGCATAAAGGTGCAGATAGGGAGTCAAAAGCTTGACTTGAAAGCATCACTACTGCCGATAATAGAGTTTGATGTGATCTTTGACATGGATTGGCTCTCAGAGTAACATGCATACATCGATTGCAGTCTCAAGATGGTCAAACTGGGACTGAATATGAGTTGTAAAACTACCTTCTCTGGTATGAAGGGATCGAGCAAGACGTTGATGTCTGTTCTCCTTGTAGTCAAATCAATTCGTGAGGGTGCAGAGTTATTATTCACCCTATTAGAGGCTAAGAATCCTAATACCGGTTTGATTAGTATTATCGTGGTATCAGAGTTAATTTGCTAACGTGTTCCATGAAGATCTCCTTGGAGATCCACCTCAGAGAGAGATCAATTTCACCGTCGAGCTAGTTCCAAGTGTCAAGCCTGTGTTACGCTCTCCGTACTGTCTAGCACCACAGGAGATGACAGAATTGAAGGTACAACTTCAAGAGCTACTAGATCATGGTTATGTGCGTCCAAGTTCGTCACCTTGGAGCACACCGGTCCTTTTCGTAAAGAGGAATGATGGAAGTCTGCAATTGTATATAGATTATCGGGAATTGAATAAGCTGAAAGAGAAGAATAAGTATCCGATTCTGAGAATCGATGATCTATTCGATTAGCTAATTGATTCGACTGTGTACTCAAAGCTAGATCTGAACTTTGGGTATTATCAGTTGAGAATCAGGGAAAGTGACATCCCCAAGATGACATTCAGTACACGTTATGGGCATTATGAGTTCACTGTCATGCCGTTTGGACTGACGAATGCGCCATCCGTGTTTATGGACTTGATGAACCAAACGTTCTGAGAGTACTTAGACCAGTTCGTCATAGTTTTTATTGACGATATCCTGGTGTATTCTCAGTCTGAGAAAGAACATGCAAATCATTTACATACTGTTTTGTAGACCATGAGGAGGAGTCAGTTGTATGTCAAGTTCTGTAAGTGTGAGTTTTGACTATCTTCAGTAGCATTCCTCAGTCATGTAGTTAGTGGAGAGGGAATTGTGGCGGATTCAGCGAAAATAGTTGCGATATGAGAATGGAATGTGTTGTCTACTGTGGCGGAAGTTTGGAGTTTTCCAGGACTTGTCGGCTACTACAGGCACTTCGTAGAGAACTTCTCGTGGATAACATTGCCCCTCACTACCTTGACGAGGAAGGATAAAAAGTTTACTCGGTCGTCGGCATGCGCACAAGATTTTGAAGATATGAAAAGTCGTCTGACCACGACACCTATTTTGTGTTTGCTATGCGGTTCAGAGGGTTATGAAATCTACAATGACGCCTTAGGAAACGGCTTAGGTTGCATTTTACTTTAATATGGGAAGGTGATAGTGTATGGCTCTTGCCAATTGAAAGTGCACGAGAGAAATTATTTGGTCCATGATTTGGAGTTAGCGGTCGTGATATTCATTCTGAAGTTTTGGAGGCACTACCTTTATGGCGTAAAGGTAGATATCTTTACAGACCATAAGAGCCTGAAATATCTATTAGATCATAAGGCCTTGAATATGCGACAACGGAGGTGGATGGAGTTCTTTGGGCATTACACCTTCAAGATACATTACATTCCTGACAAGAAAAATGTTATTGCGGACGCGCTGAGTCGTAGGGCTCGTATACAGGCCAACTGGATACAGATGCATGATGAGTGTCTTATTCGAGATTTGGAGGCCTTGGAGATCTCTTGTGTTAATATGAGATCTAATGTTAAAGTGTGTTTGAACTAGACGGAGGTGCAGTATGACCTCACAGATCCAATTCAACAAGCGCTGAAGCTGGATGATAGCATGAGATGCTAGTTGACAGAGTCTTTGGATGGGTCAAATGCCCAATTTTCTGTGATTGATGGCCTTTTGTGGAGGAACAATCGATTGTGCATCCTCAAAGTGGGCAAATTATGAGAGAAGTTGATGTACGAGGCACATTTCACAAAGTACTCAATCCATCCGGGGATCACAAAGATTTTCAAGGACATGAAAAAGTTGTTCTGATACCCAGGATTGAAAAAGAACATAGCTCTATATGTGGCAAAATGTCAGACTTATGTCCTAGTAAAGGCTGAATGTCAGAATCCCAATGAATTTCTGAAGTTGTTACCTATACCGGAGTCGAATTTCGACGACATATCTATGAATTCCATGCACGGCGTCGAGATCGTAGAAAGGGAATGATGTCATTTGAGTGATCGTTTATTGTTTAACGAAGGTGTCACATTTCATTCCGAATAGGAAGGACGATTCTGTGGAAAAGCTAGCAAAGCTTTATGTTGATAATATCATACGATTGTACTGTGTGCCTCGTAGCATCGTTAGTGACCTAGATGGGTGCTTCATGTCTAATGACTGAAGGCTTATTCATCAACTGTTGGGTACCAAACTGAAGTTCAGTACGACCAGGGTAAACAGGACGATGAAAGATATGCTCTGCATGTGTGCCCTAGATTTCGGGAAGAGATGAGAGGACCACCTCTATATGATCGAGTTTGCCTACAACAATAGCTACCGACAAGTATTCAAATGATGCCCTTCGAGGCTCTTTATGGTAGAAAGTGTCGTTCTCCCCTAACATGGCTGGAGATGGGCGAAACAAAACTCTTCAAGCGAAAGGAAGTCGAAGATGCTACTTCGACTATTCATACAATCCGAGAGCAATTGTTGATCGCTTAGGATAGTCAGGCTAAGTATTATAATGCCAAGCATAGAAATGTCGAGTTTTCTGTGAGCGATTGAGTTTATCTGGAGATCAAACCGTTCAAGGGCGTATCAAAGATTCGACGCTTGAAAAAGCTGAGTCCAAGGTACCTTGGGTCGTTTGAGATATTAGAGCGTATTTGTGAAGGTGCCAATTGATTGAAGCTTTCGGCTAAACTAATGTAACACCCCCTTCCATCATATATCATATAACAGAAGGTCCGGCTGGGGCGCGACGTCATATACTACGGACAGTTAGTGGAGTTACTTATTGAGAGCACAATCCGTAAACTTTTATCCTAACTCAGAGTAAATTTTAGCGGAAGTTAATTAAATGTTTATAAGAACCCAACCATTTGAATGTCCACGCAACCAAATAGGAATGAAAGTACAATACACAAATGTTGCAGCCTTAAGGCCTTACAAGGTTTTTCTCAAATAATAATGTCTTACATACATCACCATGCAGACCGACGATACATGAACGATAAAAAAAACGGGTAATTCTCTTTGGCCTTCAAGGGACAGCTTAGCAACCATGGGCTCCAGCCCGCTATTTCCCCTGGCTTCGCTGCACCTACTTGAGACATTCTACCGCAATAGTGGCAAACATAGCAACGGTCAGCATTAGCTAAACAAATTATAACGACCACACCCCTCACTCGGGGTGGCGGTGCTCCTTCCCTGCAGGTATTAGTATACACATATAATGGCAATCAGGACGTGCAAATTAAACACCATTCGCCTCAAACATTGGCATGGTCGTCCAACGCCCCGTGCTCTCAGGGCACATTCTCGGTGCACAGGACCCCAAGGGTCACATCTCCATTCTTTGCGATAGCCAGCAACGTTTGAGCTTTTCAGTCTTTTAGGGCCAAAGCCAAAGACAACGCCCTTATTACTACAACAAAGTCATGGTGATCCCAGATACACACTTTGACTTCAAGTCGATCGCCATATGGTTGGGTACAGTTAAGTTATTTCCTGTGCTCAAATCATCGGGCGCGACAGCTACGATGCGGGTTAGCATCCCGTTTCCCATCTGTACGATACATAACCCCGTCATGATTCTAGGCTAGCACTCACGACCATCTAAGTTGGGTCATACAGGCTCTCAGCTCCACACATTGGCCCCAGGTCTTCAAGAGACGGGCCTCACCAAATGATGGCCCCCATGTGTCTCCACAAGACATGCCTCACAAAACAATGACCCTCAGGTCTCCACGAGACAGGACTTACAAACAATATAGTGCTCACTGGGAGCTACCGCCAGTGGTAGAGCAACCATCGGCGGTAGCGCTACCGCCGGTGGTAGAGCTACCGTTGGCGGTAGCGCTACCGCCGCGCGGTAGGGGACAAACTATCGATTCTTCCCCTTTAACAAGTGTTTTCCTGGAGATCATCCCCCAATACTCTCTCTGCAGCCAACTGCACACCTCGTGACTCTAAAATCTACGTGATTACCACAGAGTCTTCTCTGGCATACATAACATACAAACATCACCAATCCGGACCAACCTATCCGGATGAGCTTCACACAACATGCACATTTCATACTTCGATTTCGGATCTAAATGCAACACTAACAGGGATACAAGGATCTACCCGTCTGGAGAACCACTTCCACCTGTACGTGAAGCGTCTACCCTCACATGCTAAAACAAAGGACTCCACATGTCCAAGTAAGGGGATCGTTACCCTAGAAGTCCGTTTCGACACAATGGGAGAAATTCTAGCTGGATGGAAATGACCGCTACGGCTTTGCCTCCATAGATCTGAACTTATCTCACAGATTGGGGCTCTGAAACTCCAACGACTGCGAGATCTCCTTCGACCGACGTTCCTCCTCCTTTCTCCAGCCGCTCATAATTAGGTCTTAGAAGATAAATGAAGTGAAAACGCCACTTCCTATGCTTTAAACTGAGCTACCGCCGCACGGTAACTTGCAACAGTTGCGCGGTACCCCAATCGATGGCTCTATTCTTGTGCCCACCGCCCAAGACCTCCAATAATAGGTCGACACGTGGCCACACAGTTACAATCGACTATCTCCGCGCGATAGGTTACTACTGCCACGCGGTATCTAACGTCAGTTACGACACGGCCACTTCCACTATCGCCACATGATAACTGCTACCACCCCGCAATCAGTGGCGGATCCAGAAAATTAATAATGAGGATGCACAAATTAATAATGGGGGTGTACAATATTTCTTTTGAATTCATCATTGGGTTCTAAAAATTTTAATATGGGTGGTCAGTCAACAACTTCCTTCAAATTTTTTTTAAAATGTTTCCATCTTATCAGATCTATTTCTCCCTTATCTGGCCCCCGTTTTTGACGTATAAGTAGTCAATATTCATTGCCTTGATGAGAGGAATACAAATACACTAAACATTTTGAAAAATAATGGGGGGGGGGGGGGCAGTGTCCCTCAGTCCCCCCTCTTGATCCGCTCCTGCCCGCGGTAACAACCCGAGAGCTTCGCCAACTAAATTGATCGCACTAACGCCAGCGGTATCTCTACTGCTGGGCGGTAGCTTCCCGAAAGCTCTGCCACCCTTCTCACGGTACTACCGCCGACGATAACAACCTACCGCCGCGAGGTAAATTCCGTGTCGTATCCATACGGAGCTCTCGACGCCCTGACGCTACTGCTGTGCAGTATCGCTACCGCCAAACGGTACCTCACAGAGAGGTATTCCGGCTAACACAGCTTCTGCTAATGCCAGCATTAACCCTACCGTCGGGCGGTATCTCATAGGAAACATTTTTCCTGCTTCAAGAACTTGGGGCGCTACAAATCTCCCCCACTTAAAGAATTTTGTCCTGAAATTAAGCCATGCAGGAAACTAGAGAAGTAACAATATCAAACTGTGTTCCTCAAACAAATAACTCGGGGAAATCCATCTTCATGGTTTGTTCCCGCTCCTATGAGAGTTTCTCTCGGCCATAATTGTCCCAACGGACCTTGACCATCCTAATCAACTTATTGCGAAGTTGCTTGTCTTCCATGTCCTCAATGCAAATGGGCTTGATCTTCGATGTCAACCCAACATCAATCGGTACCTGATCCACCTCAACCACTTATGTAGGCTCTTGCAACGCCTTCCGCAACACTGATATGTGGAATATGTCATGCAGACCACTAAGTTCCATTGAAAGCTTCAATTGATAGGCGGCTTCACCAATACGCTCCAAAATCTCAAATGGCCCAAGGTATCTCAGACTCAGCTTTTTCAAACATTGAATCCCTGACACGCCCTTGAAAGGTTTGATCTTCAGGTAAACCCAATCGCCCACGACGAACTAGACTTTTATGTGTTTGGCGTTATAGTACTTAGCCTGCCTATCCTGAGCGATCAACAATCACTCACTGATTGTTAGAATAATCGAAGTCGCATCCACGACTTCCTTCCGCTTAAACAGTTTTGATTTGCTCGTCTCCAGCCAAGACAACGGTGCACGACACTTTCTACCATAAAGGGCCTCGAAGGTCATCATTTGGATGCTTGCCAGGTTGCTATTATTATAAGCAAACTCGATCATAAACAGGTGATCCTCTCACCTCTTCTCGAAATCTAGGGTGCACATGCGTAGCATGTCCTCCATCATCCTGTTTACCCTCTCAGTCAGACATCTGTCTGTGGATGAAAGGTCGTACTGAACTTCAGCTTGGTACCCAACAGTTGATGTATTAGCCTCCAGTCGTTAGATGCGAAGCGCCCATCTCGGTCACTCACGATGCTACGGAGCACAGCGTGCAGTCGTACAATATTATCCACGTAAAGCTTTGCCAACTTTTCCACTGAATCGTCCTTCCTGTTCAGGATGAAGTGCGATACTTTTGTCAAACGATCAACGATCACCTAGATGACGTCGTTTCCCTTCTGCGATCTGGGCAAACCATGCATGAAATCCATGGATATATCGTTGAACTTCCATTCCGGTATATGCAAAGACTTCAAAAATCCATCGGGCTTCTGACATTTGGCCTTCACCAAGGCACAAGTCTGACACTTTGCCACATATTGCACTATGTTCTTTTTCAATCATGGCCACCAGAACAGTTTTTTTATATCTTTATACATTTTTGTTCTCCCCGGGTGAATCGAGCACGTGGTATAATGAGCCTCATACATTAATTATTCTCGTAGTTTACCTACCCTTGGGACGCACAATTGAATGTTTTTCCACAACAGCCCATCATCAATAGTAAACTGGGTATTTGACTCATCCAAAGACTCGGTCATATAGCATTTCATACCGTCGTCCAACTCCAAAGCCTGCCAAATCCGGTCGACGAGGTCATACTGTACCTCTGTCCAATTCAAACGTGCTTCAACACTAGACCTCCTATCAACGCAAGAGATATCTAAGGCCTCCAAATCTCGAATAAGACGCTCGTCATGCATTAGTATCCAATTGCCCTGTGCGGGAGCCCTGCGACTTAACGCATCCCCAACCGCATTACCTTTGTCAGAGACTTAATGTATCTTGAAGGTGTAGTCCCTAAAGAACTTCATCCACCTCCGCTGGCGCATATTTAAGTCCTTCTAATCCAATAGATACTTCAGACTCTTATGTTTTATATAGATATCGACCTTCATGCCATACAAGTAGTGCCTACATAACTTCAGAGTGAAAATCATGACCGCTAACTCCAAATCGTGGACCAGATAGTTCCTCTCGTGTACTTTCAACTAGAGCGAGCCATATTTTATCACCTTCTCATGTTGTAGCAAAACACAACCTAAGTCGCTCCCTAAGGCATCGTTGTAGACTTCATAGTGCTCTGTACCATATGATGAGCATAGGACAGGCGTCGTGGTCAGACGACTTTTCAACTCTGCAAAAGCTTGCGCCCACGCTGGCGACCAAACGAACTTTTGATCCTTCCTTACCAGGGTAGTGAGGGGTAAGATTATCTGCGAGAAGTTCTCCATAAAGCGCATGTAGTAGCCGGCAGGCCCTAGAAAACTCCGGACTTCCGCCACAAAAGACAACACATGCCACTCCTGTATCACAACAATCTTTGTCGGATCCACCACGATTCCCTCTCCACAAACAATGTGACCAAGGAACGCTACCGAAGATAGCCAAAACTCACACTTAAAGAACTTGACATACAACTGATTACTCCTTAGGATCTCCATAATAATATGTAAATGCTCTGCATGATCATCCTCAGACATGGAGTACACTAGGATATCATCAATAAAAACTATCACGAACCGATCCAAATACTCCCCGAACATCCAGTTCATTAAGTCCATAAACACGGATGACACATTTGTCAGCCCAAAAGGCATGATAGTGAACTCGTAATGCCCATATTGTGTACCGAATACTGTCTTGGGAATATCACTTTCCCAGATTCTCAACTGATAATATTCAGACTTCAGATCTAGCTTCTAGTTTACAGTCAATCCAACTAGCTGGTCGAACAGACCATCATTCCTCGAAATCGGATACTTGTTCTTCTCTGTCAGCTTATTCAATTCCCGATAATTGATACACAGACGCAGACTTTCGTCCTTTTTCTTAATGAAGAGGACCGGGGCGCTCCAAGGCAACGAACTTGGACACACATACCCATGATCTATCAATTCTTGAAGCTGCGCCTTCAATTCTGCCATCTCTCTCGGTGATAAGCGGTAAGGAGATCGCGACACAGGTTTGGCACCTGACACCAACTCGATGGTGAAATCGATCTCTCTTTGAGGTGGAGCTCCAGTTAGATTTTTAGGGAAAACGTCGACAAACTTTGCCACCACCGGAATACTGATCAAATCAGGCTTGGGCTTCTTAGCCTTTAAGTGGGTGAAGAACAACTCTGCCCCCTCATGAACTGCTTTAACTACTTGGAGAGCAGACATCAGCGTCTTGCTCAATCCATTCGTACCAGAGAAAGTAGTTTCATGACTTGTGTTCAGCCCCAGTTTGACCATCTTCAGTCTACAATCAATGAAAGCATGTTGCTTCGAGAGCCAATCCATGCCAAAGATCACGTCAAACTCCATTATCGGCAGTAGTGATGCTTCCAAGTCAGGCTTGACTTCCTATCAGCAACTTAATGCAATAGACCCTATCTGCGTGCATCGAACCCCCGTTAGGCAGTAACACATCCAATCTATCATTCACCATAGAAGAAGGCACTCTGATACATGACACGAAGTCCTCGGATAGGAAAGAGTGTGAAGCTCCTGTATCAAACAGTGCTCGAGCTGGACAGTCCATAATTACGACAAAGCCTAAAACACAACAATTGTACAACCAATGTATAAGGCGTAAGGTATAGAAAGTATTACGACTAAAATCTAACACATACTTGTAACCACATCGCCTTGTTTGATGGCCTCCTATTGGCCAAGGTTGTAGACTGTTGGTTGGGCCGGAGCATGATGGGATGCGGTCGACTCCACCGTCTTCCCTTTCTCAGCATATGATGTTCCTGCCTTTTTCTCTGATTTGCCACTCCAACACTCATGGGCCATGTGTCCCAGCTTACCATAGTTATAACAATGAATTGGGCCTCCTCGCCCAGACGATGCTCTAGTAGTAACAGACGAAGTAGTCGGTCCAGAAGTTTTGGGCTTCTTGGTCCACTTTCAATGCCCAATCTTCAATGAACTTGGAAATTTAAATTCTGACCTCTTCACAGCCAAATCCTTCTTACCTTGAACCCTCTTCAGATCCTTCTCCAGAGATCGGGTTGTATTGACTAGGGTCAGAAAACCCTGCGTCATCGGTCCTGCGAGCAGCAACCTCAGATCGTCATATAGTCCTTCATAGATCCGGTTGGTCTTGCGATCCTCATCAGTAAAAGTAGAGCCTACATATTGCCCCAATCTCGTGAACTCATGCAGGTAGTTGTCACAACCCGTATTTTCTCTGCATTTAATAATATATCAGAGTAAGGGAAAATGCGTGTCATGATGCCACATCAGCAGGGGATAACTGCATATGTTCAGGCAAAACTCTAACTAAACACCTTTATGAAAGATTTGTGAGTTATTTAGTGAAGATCCAGTTTAAGTTAAGCAGTTAGGTGTATCCCTTGGCTCAGTGGATCAACTATTCCACTAGAAAAATATAGTTATACGCTGCGGAAATACTTTAATTAGATTGATTTAACATCCTACATGAGTATAAACATCCTCAAAGGACAACTCATGGTATGCAAGACTCTAGGTTTAGTATAAGTATGAAAATAATCATTACGTTAGCTAAAAGATAGTGACTTTGGTTTTAGAAAGATGACATGTATGAAATACTAGTAGTAATGTTTTTATAAGTTAAAATATCTAACATACAACCTAGCATAAAACATTCCCTAGAGAGCAAATAAAAACAATCACAAAGAGGTAAACTAGCAGCTTAACAAAGTAATTAGCATTTTAAAAGAAATCTACCAGCGAGCGTCAACAATCTGACACGAACCCACTAGAGAGCATGCATGTCTGTACTAACAAGAAACAATCAAAACTACCTCACAAGGGTGAGGAAAACCTCTACAATACAGCAGTGCACTAGCAAACTCCCAATCCTAGCCGCTCAACCAGTTACAGCCCTGAACTTGAGGCATTCAAAAGAAGAACACCTCAACAAGAAAATACAAGTGGCAAAAGAAGCAATTAAATATAAACAAATGAAAATAGAAGGGATTACCAAACCCTACTAGGAGAAATGCTGACAACCTCAGCTAAAATAATCAACAAAGGAGACAATTAAGAAAGTTCTCAACAGTAATATAAGCAAAGTGCACCAAGTGCGAGAAGTTACCATGCTTCAACAAAATCTGCAAGGATTATCAAAAATAGTATAGACTGATCTAAGAAGCAAACTGAGCACAAAACAGCTCGAAAATGTGAATCATTAACACTTGGTAATATCAACCGGGCCAGAGTCGGTGACCAATTGTCCCATAGCAGGCTCCCAGACCCAAATGTCTCAAAAAAGAAGGTCATGTGGTGGTGACCATTTGTCCCAACCCAAACCAACAGTCCTCAAAATAGAGACCAAACAACCACCGAGCGTATTGATCCACAAACCAACGTCCAGTTGGCGGTCCTTTATCCACTGCCAACCTTCACAGCCGAAGAAACATCAAACCCTAACCAAATTCTAAGTCCAAACCCAAAGAAAAACTAAAAAAGTCCTAAAACCACCCTGAGGACCATACATGACAAATTGGGCCAAAAACAGTGAAAAATTTTCTAAGTCCTGGCCAAATTCAGCGAAAATCACCAAGTCCAGTGATAATTCGGCGAATATACTCGACACACACGATGATACTCGTCGAATCGGTGAAAAAGACTTGGAGACAAAACTTTACCCGATGATACTCGACGAATCGACACAATTTGTCGTGTATACTCGACGAACTACCCATCGATACACGTCGAAATACACTTAGACTAACCAATGATATCCGACGACTTTTCTACAATATTCGGCGAATGTCGATACCCGACGAATTCTTCAGCGATACCCGCCAAAAAACACTAAAGCTAAAAAGATAATCTATACTCGACGACTCTATACTCGACGAATTACTACCATACTCAGTGAAAATGGTCCCTATGATACTCGACGAATTCCTTCACGATATACGCCAAATTCCTATTCTTCAGGTCTTGTCTGAATATTTTCCCTAACCTAGGGGTTCTTTTCATGATTCACCTATACTACTCCTATTCTCTAAGGAAGGAGGAAAAAGGGAAGAAAATTAACAACAAAATGGACTTGCAAGAGGGGGAAATTCCACTTGCCTCAAAACTCCGGAGAAACGCCGCCCGCTCGTGCCGCTTTAAGGATCGGCCGTAGAAAGATCCTAGCAACATTTCCTGAAACTTTTGGAGGGAAAAGGAGTCAAAAACGCTAACCCTAACGTATAAAATTTGAGGAATCGAGAAAAACTTACCACGAACGCGTAGCTCTCGTCGAGAGCTTTCCAAATCTCCTATCAATCGTCGAAACCGACAACCCGAGCTCCCGGAATCGCCGACCGAAAGCTCGAATCGCACGTCGTCCGCCTTACGCGAAACACATCGTCGGGTTTGAGAAGGAGATGAATAGTAGAGTTGACGCGATCTTGTTCGTATATATACTCATAAATATAATAATATAATATATATTATTAATTAAATAACGTCAAACGATGTGAAAACCAAACAACTCAGAATTTTACGAAATTCACATAGTAGCTAAACACCGACGCTACGAATCCAACAGTGAAGTCGAAATTCAAATCCGACAAACCAAACTCGGGCAAACACCTCCCGAAGCCAAAACACAAGCATTCCCAAAAAAAGGCTCCACCGAGTCACCAAAACAGACCCGACTCACAAGAGAATCTTGCAAACAAGTTAAACTCAGCCATACTAAAAACCTAAAGAGCAAAAACCATGTTCTAACCACGACACATGCCAAACATGCGTCCACGTAACGCCCCGACGTCAAAATTACGCCACTGCGGGAATAAAAATAAATACCGAAAAATCAGGGGCGTTACAGCCACCCCTCCTAAAAAGAAGTTTCGTCCTGAAACTTAACATAAATAGGATCAAATCCCAAATAGAATAAAAGCAATCATAGGCTAACAAAAAAATACTTACCAAAAACATCATGAGAACAGATGAGGATGAGCCTCCCTCATAGCTGACTCCAACTCCCAAGTCGCGTTCTTCACGTCTTGGTTCTTCCACAAGACTTTAACAATCGATATTGTCTTCCTTCGCAATACCTGATCTTGAGTTTCCAAAACATGAACAAGCACTTCCACATATGAAAGGTTGGGCTCCAACTGGGGCACATAATCAAGAACTTGCCTGTCGCTTAGCACACACTTCCGCAATTGGCTCACATGAAAAACATCGTGCACACCGGGAAAATTTGCGGGCAAATTCAGCCTATATGCTAACACACAATCCGCTCAACAACTTTAAAAGGTCTCACATACCTCAAATCCAACTTGTGGTTCTTACCAAACCTCTTAACTCCAAACATCAGGAAAACTTTTAAAAATACCATGTCCCCAACAAAAAATTCCAAATTAGACCTACGCCGATTGACGTTCTTCTCATACTGCTCTTGAGCTATCTGAAGCTTCTCTTGAATAAGCTTCACAGAAACTTCCATTTCTTCTAAAGAATCAGGACCCAACAATAGTTTTTCACCAACCTCGGCCCAAAACAAGGGAGTTCTGCAGTGTCTCCCATACAAAGCCTCAAACGGGGTCATCTGCAAACTTTCTTGGAAGCTGTTATTGTATGCAAATTCCATCAGTCTCAAACGCTCATCCCACCCTCATCCGTGGTCTAAAATATAACATTTGATCATATCTTATATGATCTGATTTACTCTCTCTGTTTGACCATTAGTCTGCGGATGATAAGCGGTGGAATACAGCAGATCGGTACTCAATCCTTCCTGTAGGCTTTTCCAAAAGTGAGACGTAAACCTGGAGTCTCGATCTGATACAATATTGACAGACACTCCATGTAACCTGATGACCTCATCCAAATATAATTCAACTATTTTCTTCATGGAGTAGTCGATCCTGAATGGCACGAAGTGAGCACACTACGTCAGTCTATCCACTATAACCCAAACAAAATCGTGTCCTCGGGGAGATCTCGGTAATCCAGTAATAAAATCCATCAAAATACTCTCTCACTTCCAACTTGGAATTTTTAAGGGCGTCAACTGGCGTTCAGGCCTACCATGATCGACCTTAACTCGCTTGCAAGTAAAACATTATGATATGAACTTAGCTATATCGCCCTTCATACCATACCACCAAACAATCTGCTTCAGGTCCTTGTACATTTTAGTAGAACCGGGGTGGTAGGAAACACTAGAACCATGCGCCTTTTTGCACAACTTAACTCGGATATCCTCAACTGCAGGAATGCAAAATCTGTCGCGGTACGTCAAAGTACCCGCGTCATTAATCGAAAAGTCCGGTAATTCCCCTTTCGCAGTTCTATTATAAAGGTGCAGCAAATCAGAGTCATCCCTTTGATGTAGCCTTGTCAACGAAATCCATGAAGGCTCTAATACTTCCAAACTGCTGAGCGAATAGCTACACCCCACCGATATATCCATCAGAAGAAATTCTTTCACCAGTGAATCCACAAAAAGATTAAAGATTTTAGCTGTCTTTCTACTCAAGGCATCAGCTACCACATTAGCTTTGCCCGGTGGTATTAGATCTCTACATCATAATCTGCCACATACTCTAACCACCTCCGCTGGCGCAAATTCAATTCATTTTGAGTGAAGACGTACTTCAAACTCTTATGAAAAGTATAAATCTTGCACAGAGCGCCATATAAAAGATGCCTCCATAACTTCAAGGCGTAGATCACAGCTGCGGATTCTAGATCATGCGTAGGGTAATTCCTTTCACGAGTCTTTAACTGCCTCGACCCATACGCTATCACTTTGCCTTCTTGCAATAACATGCAACCAAGTCCAATGTGCGATGCGTCCACATACACAACATACTCTATTCCTTCGGTAGGCAAGGCCAAAATCGGAGCAGCGCACATTCTCTTCTTTAATTACTGAAAAGCCTCTTCGCACTTATCGCTCCAAACAAAAGCTGCGTTCTTCTGCGTAAGCTTTGTCAGCGGTGCAGACAACAAAGAAAAACCTTCCACAAACCTCCTATAATAGCCAGCCAGCCCTAGGAAGCTCCTTATCTCTTTGGGAGTGGCAGGCCTATTCCAATCCATAACAACAACTATCTTCTCTGGGTCAATAGAAATTTCATCCTTATTAACCACATGACCTAGAAAAGAAACCTGAGGAAGCCAAAACTCGCACTTACTTAGCTTGACATACAACTTATGCTCCCTCAAGATAGACAAAACTAAATGCAAGTACTGGGCATGCTCATCAGTACTGCGGGAATATACCAGGACGTCATCTATAAAAATAACCACGAAACGGTCCAAGAAATCCTTAAATACTCTGTTCATCATATCCATAAAAGCAGAGGGTGTATTAGTCAATCCAAAAGACATAACTAAGAACTCGAAATGTCCATGCCGTGAACGAAAAGCAGTCCGTGGAATATCTATCTCGCGGATCCTCGACTGATGGTAGCCTGAACGAAGATCAATCTTTGAAAACACAGAGCTACCACGCAACTGATCAAACAAGTCATCAATCCTCGGCAGGGGATATCTATTTTTGATTGTCACCTTATTCTGCTATCTATAATCGATGCAAAGCCTCATCGATCCATCCTTTTTCTTTATAAACAGCACAAGAGCACCCCACGAAGAAGAACTCGGCCTAATAAAACCATTCTGAAGCAACTCATCCAATTGGGTACGCAGCTCTTCCAACTCACGCGGGGCCATACGGTACGACGCCTTAGCAATAGGATCGGTACCCGACTCCAAATCTATGATGAATTCCATGTCTCTCTCGGGTGGAAGACCATGAAGGTTATCAGAAAATACATCAGGGAACTTGCGCACAACATCAATCTCCTCAACTCGTGGCAAACTACTATCGGTCGCCAACACTAAAATCAAACAGGCAAAACATCAGGAATTCACAAGCTTCCGAGTACGTACCACAGAAATAATTTGAGAAACTTGATGTGGAAAGCCATAAATGCTCCTAGGTTGACCGTTTTCCATCTTGAAGTCCAAGCGCTTGACCTTGCACTGAATGACCGCATCATACTTGGACAACCAGTCCATGACCAAAATCACATCAAAATCTTTCAAGTCTATCACCTTCAGATCAACAACGGCTAAAAAATCTCCTAACAGAATCAGACAACTTTGAATGCCTTGGTCCGATACCACTGATTCGCCTGAGGGAAACTTGATAAAAAACGCTTCTCCAACAAGATCGAGGGTCAAACCGCGACGCTCTACGAAGGTCCTAGCCACGAACGAGTGGGTAGCACCAGAATCAAAAAGAACATGCACCCAGCGGTTCTTGACCTTAAACTTTCCTATAAAATCGTATACGCAACTAAGGAAATGAACGCCGAACTACAACTACAAATTAAAAGCTGGAACTAGGTTAGGATCTAACCTGAGATAACTTGAGTAGACGTCTGATCTTCCCCTTGTCCAATAGTTGCGGCGGCGACAAAGCCTGAAGTGGAACTGGTTGCAGCGGGGGATGAGCCTGCGGGCACTTCGGCTTAACATGTTCCTTCTGCCCACACTGGAAGCAGGTCTTGTCCTTATGCCAACAATGGGTAGCGTCATGCCCCCTCCGCTTACATGCAGAACAAACAAAATCTCCTTTAGGAGCACCCTGAATCGCATGAACCTGCTCCTTTTTCTGAGCTCCTAATCCCTGGTAAAAATTTTCAAATGGATGGCATAGCCGACCATCTAAACTGCATATTTCTTTGCTTCTTTTCCCTGAAGCAGTGCCGGATTCTTGGGAACTCTTACCCTCACCGGTCTTCCTCTTATCCTTTCTCATTTATTGACCTCAGTTCTTGGTATTATCAATCGCCTCAACCTTCAGAGCAGCCTCCACAACTTCAGCATAGCTTTTAGATCTATAAGGACTAGCTAGCTATTGGAGGTTACTCCTCATACCACCCAGAAAACGTTTAACTCTGCAAGACTCTGAAGACACCATGTCCGGGGCAAATCGACTCAGTTTGCTGAACTCCACCTTGTACTCGATAATAGTAAGCTGCCTTTGCTTAAGGTGTAAGAAATCATTCATCAAACGGTCTCTATCGACTGATGACAGAAACTTCTTTAGCAGCAACTCCTTAAAGGATTCTCAGAAACACCCATCCTTAAGGTTCTCCTTCTCTCTCAGCAACCAACTCTTAGCAAGCCCCTTGAGTTGATACGCAGCGACCATCACCCTCTGGTCCGCTGAGACTCCTGAATAAGCAAACATATCCTCGATGGCTATTATCCAATCATATAAAGCCATGAAGTCTGCTTTACCATCATAGGTAGGGGGTCCTAGTCTCTGGAAATGCGAAATAAATGTCATATCTAGTGGCAACAACACTGGGAGCACCAGAGTGGTAGGGGGAACAGGAATAGCTAGACCCACAGCAGGGTCCTGCACTCACGGCAACTATCCTGACACAACTGATAACAACGATTGGATCTGCGACTGTATCTCCACCATCTGTCTGGACAAAGTCTCATTACTCTATCGCAGACTTTCAATCACCGCTTCGCTCTGCGCACCTGAAGACTCATCCTCCGACTGGGGAGTCGACCTAGTCGCCACACGCTTAGGCGTCATCTAAACAAATAACGAACATCTAATCAAAACCTAGGTCAGCCGCTAGCACCCAAACAACATAGTCTAGACAAAACATACTTAAGTACTTGCTTATGCTGCTAACTTGCTCTGAGATTTTCAATAATGATGTCAGACTTAATTTAGGATGATATACCTTCAACCTATTGACTCATGTGCATAGACCATGAATGCATGAATTTTCATTCCTTTTACTTTAAAAACCATGTGTATACATATGTCATCATGTAAACCTTTAGCTTAGCACGTGTGCTAATGCTATGTTATGCTATGCATGTTGTGCTATGCATTCTACAAAAATGTCATAGTGCATGTTATGAGCGGCATACATATGAAATATTATGTATCTCACACTACATAATATCGCATGCAACAAAAATTAAAATCTAATGTGCATTAATGTGATGATTGTTATGCATCCTATATGACATAACAGTCACATGTTGCTTCATATGAGGATCCATATATAAACACATATTATGCATCCCATACTACATAATATGCCCCGTATACTTCTTGTCATGCTTATGAGTGTAGTGTTCATGCTTCAGCCAAGACGTACTGATGACACATCGGTATGTGTATGAAATGACGCTACACTACTAACACCAACTAGAGCTCGTTGTTCGGCTAATTGTCAAACAACATGTCCCTCTGATACCAACTGTCACAACTCGCATTTTCTCCGCATTTAATAATATATTAGAGTAAGGGAAAATGTGTGTCATGATGCCACGTCAGTAGGGGATAACTGCAGACGTTCAGACAAAATCCAACTAAACACCTTTATGAAAGATTTGTGAGTTATTTAGAGAAGATCCAGTTTAAGTTAAGAAGTTAGCCGTATTCCTCACCTCACTGGATCAACTAGTCCACTAGAAAAATATAGTTATACGCTGCAGAAATACTTTGATTAGATTGATTTAACATCCTACATGAGTATAAACATCCCCAAAGGACAACTCATGGAATGCAAGACTCTAGGTTTAGTATAAGTACGAAAATAGTCATTACATTAGCCAGAAGATAGTGACTTTGGTTTTAGAAAGATGACATGTATGAAATACTAGTAGTAATGCTTTATAAGTTAAAATATCTAACATGCAACCTAGCATAAAATATTCCCCAGAGAGCAAGTAAAAAAAACCACAAAGAGGTAAAACTAACAACTTAGCAAAGTAATTAGCATTTTAAAAGAAATCCACTAGTGGGCGTCAACAACCTGACACGAACCCACTGGAGAGCATGTATGTCTGTACTAACAAGAAGCAACCAAAACTACCTCACAAGGGTGAGGAAAACCTTTGCAACACAGCAGTCCACTAGCAAACTCCCAAATCTAGCCACTCAACCGACTACAGTCCTGAACCTGAGGCATTCAAAAGAATAACACTTCAGCAAGAAAATATAAGTGGAAAAAGAAGCAATTAGATATAAACAAATGAAAACAGAAGGGGTTACCAAACCCTAGTAGGAGAAATGCTGACAACCTCAGCTAAAAAAATCAACAAAGGAGACAAGTGAGAAAGTTCTCCACAGTAACATAAGCAAAGTGCACCAAGTGCGAGGAGTTACCATGCTTCGATAAAATCTGCAAGGATTATCATAAATAGCATAGACTGATCTAAGAAGCAAACTGAGCACAAAACAGTTTGAAAACGTGAATCATTAACACTTGGTAATATCAACCGGGCCGGAGTCGGTGACCAATTGTCCCATACCAGGCTCCTAGACCCAAATGTCTCAAAAAAAGAAGGCCCTGCGGTGGTGACTATTTATCCCAACCCAAACCAACAGTCCTCAAAATAGAGACCAAACAACCACCAAGCATATTGATCCACAAACCGATGTCCAGTTAGCGGTCCTTTATCCACTGCCAACCTTCACAGCCGAAGAAACATCAAACCATAACCAAATCCCAAGTCCAAACCCGAAGAAAAACTTAAACAAGTCCTAAAACCACCCTGAGGACCATACACGACGAATTGGGCCAAAAACAACGAAAAAATTTCTAAGTCTTGGCCAAATTCGATGAAAATCACCAAGTCCAGCAATAATTCGGCGAGTATACTCGACACACACGATGATACTCGTCGAATCGGCGAAAAAGACTTGGCGACGAAACTTTACTAGACGATACTCGATGAATCGACAAGATTCGTCGTGTATACTCGACAAACTACCTAGCGATTCACGTTGAAAAACACTTATACTAACCAATGATATCCGACGACTTTTCTACAATACCCTGCGAATGTCGATACCCGATGAATTCTTCAGCGATACTCGCCGAAAAACACTAAGGCTAAAAAGACAACCGATACTCGACGACTCTATACTCGACGAATTACTACCATACTCGGCAAAAACGGTCCCTATGATACTCAACGAATTCCTTCACGATATACTCTAAATTCTACTTTTAACCCAAATTCCTATTCTTCAGGTATTGTCCGAATATTTGCCTTAACCTAGGGATTCTTTTCATGATTCACCTATACTACTCCTATTCTCTAAGGAAGGAGGAAAAAGGGAAGAAAATGAACAACAAAATGGACTTGCAAGAGGGGGATGTTCCACTTGCCTCGAAACTCCGGAGAAACGCCGCCCGCTCGCGCCGCTTCAAGGATCGGCCGTAGAAAGGCCCTAGTAACGTTTCCTGAAATTTTTGGAGGGGAAAATGAGTCAAAAACGCTTACCCTAATGCATAAAATTCGAGGAATCGGGGAAAGCTTACCACGAATGTGTAGCCCTCGCCGAGAGCTTTCCAAATTTCCTATCAATCATCGAAATCGACCACCCAAACTCCCGGAATCGCCGGCCGAAAGCTCGAGTCACCCGCTGTCCGCCTTACGCGAAACGTGTCGTCGGGTTTGGGAAGGAGATAAATAGTAGGGTTGACGCGACCTTATTCGTATATATACTCATAAATATAATAATATAATATATATACTATTAATTAAATAACGTCAAACGACGCGAAAACCAAACAACTCAAAATTTTACGAAATTCACACCGTAGCTAAATACCGACGCTACGAATCCAACGATGAAGTCGAAATTCAAATCCGACAAACCAAACTCGGGCAAACACCTCCCAAAGATAAAACACAAGCATTCCCCAAAAAAGGCTCCACCGAGTCAGCAAAACAGACCCTGCTCGTAAGGGAATCTTGCAAACAGGCTAAACCCAGCCACAATGAAAACCTACAGAGCAAAAACCACGCTCTAACCATGACACATGTCAAACACGCATCCATGTAATGCCATGACATCAAAATTACGTCACTACGTGAATAAAAATAAATACCGTAAAATCCGGGGCGTGATAGTAGTCGTCCACGCTACTCTCACCCTGAGTCAGTCTTTGAAACTGGATTCCATAGCGATTTTCTACGCTGACAGGTTATACCATGCCATAAACAATCTCGAGAACTCCTCCATCGAGATATCAGTGAGTTGTCTCCCAGCAAAGTGATGGAGCTCTAACTCATCCCACCACAATCTTGCTTTGCTGTCCAGAAGGAAAGTGGCTATTGTAACCTTCTGTCACTCCTCAGTATCTATTGCGGACATGACTTTCTTAACCCTAGAAAGCCAGTACTCAACTTGCATTGGGGTTTCAGTCCCCGCAAACACTAGTGGGTTAAAGCTCATCACGTGTTCTAGTTGCTTTTCAGACGCTCTTCTTTGCACCACGGGTTTTGTCGTTACTTAATCCACCACGATGTGTTTTGCTGCGCCAAGCGGTACTTGACCCAATTCAGGAGCAAGAGGTTGTACTTGCCTCCCTGGTTGGGCATTGATCATGACAAACACCGCTTTAGCTACCATTCATATGGTTTTAGCAGAAGGAAAGGTCGCAAGCGCATCATTAGGCGCACTACTCTTTACAGAGTCTGGACATTGTGTCTGCTCTGCACCACACCTAGTCACCTATAATTGTGAAATACTCAATTAGGTGAAAAATAAATTGCCAAAAAGAAATTATAGGAACATGCATGTTCCTCAAACATGTGTATTTTCATTCCTAAGTGGACATTCATGTGTTCTTTCATGTTATAACGGTAATGCACATACATGTGCTCACCACCCTTTAAAATAATTCACCCACGAATTCGAATAAGAAAGACCGACACCAGAGTCTTATACCAAATTATAACACCCCTTCCGTCACATAGCATATAACAGAAGATCCGATCGGGACCCGACGTCATATACTACAGACAGTTAGTGGAGTTACTTATTGAAACCACAATCCGTAAACGTTTATCCTAACTAAGAGTGCATTCTAGCGGAAGTTAATTAAATGTTTATAAGAACCCAACTATTTGAATGTCCACACAACTAAATATGAATGAAAGTACAATACACAAATGTTGCGGCCTTAAGGCCTTATAAGGTTTTCTCAAATAATAATGTCTTACATGCATCGACACATAGGCCGACCACACAGGAATGATAAATAAAGACGGGTAATTTGCTTTGGCCTTCAGGAGCCAGCTTAGCAACCATGGGCTGCAGCCCGCTATATCCCGTCTGGCTTCGCTGCACCTGCATGAGACATTCCCACCGCAATAGTGGCAAACATAGCAACGGTCATCATTAGCTAACCAAATTATAACGACTCCACCCCTCACTCGGGGTGGCAGTGCTCCTTCCCTGCAGGCATTAGTATACACAAATAATGACAATCAGAACATGCAAATTAAGCACCATTTGCCACAAATGTTGGCACGACCGTCCAATGCCCCTTGATCTCAGGGCACATTCTCGGTGCCAGGACCCCAAGGGTCACACCTCCGTTCTTTGTGACGGTTAGCAACGCTTGAGCTTTTCAGTCTTTCAGGGCCAAAGCCAAAGACAACGCCCTATGGCTACGACAAAGTCATGGTGATCCCAGATACACACTTTGACTTACTCCAAGTTGATCGGCATAGGGTTGGGTACAGTTCAGCTATTTCTCGTGCTCAAATCGTCCGACGCGGCAACTACGACGCGGGACAACATCAAATTTCCCATCCATACGATAAATAACCACGTTATAATCCTAGGATAACACTCATGGCCGCCTAAGCTGGGCCACACAAGCTCTCAGCTCCACACATTGGCCCCCATGTCTTCAAGAGACAGGCCTCACCAAATTATGGCCCCAAGGTCTCTACAAGACAGACCTCACAAAATAATGACCGTCAGGTCTCCACGAGACAGGCCTTATAAACAATACAATGCTCACTAGGAGATACCGCCGACGTTAGCACTACCGCCGCGCGGTAGGGGGCAGACTATCGATTCTTCCCCATTAACGGGTGTTTTCCTGGAGATCAACCCTCAATACTCTCTCTGCAGCCAACTACACACCCCGTGACTCTGAAATCTATGTGATTACCATTGAGTCTTCTCCGACATACATAACATACAAACATCACCAATCCAGACCAACCTGTTCGGATGGGCTTCACATAGCATCTCTATCCGTACTTCGATTCTGGATCTAAATGCAACACTAATGGGGACACACAGATCTACCCATCGGGAGAACCACTTCCACGTGTTCGTGGAGAGTCTACCCTCACATGCTAAAAATAAGGACTTCACATGTCTAAGGAAGATGATCGTTACCCTAGAAGTCTGTTTCAACGTCATGGGAGAGATTCTAGCTGGATGTAAATGATCGCTACGACTTTGCCTCAGTAGATCTGAACTTATCTCGCGGATTGGGGCTCCGAAACTCCAACGATGGCGAGATCTCCTTCGACCGACGTTCCTCCTCCTTTCTCTAGCTGCTCAGAATTAGGGCTCAGAAGAAAAATGAAGTGAAAACGCCACTTCCCAGGCTTTAAACCGATCTACCACCGCGCGGTACCCCAATCGATGGCTCGATTCGCGTGCCCACTGCCCAAGACCTCCAATCATAGGTCGACATGTGGCCATGCCATTACAACCGACTATCGTTGTGCGATAGGTTACAACTGACACACGTATCTGACGTCGGTTACGACACGACTTCTTCCACTACCGCCACACGATAACTGCTAACACCGCGCGGTAATAACCCGAGAGCTTCGCCAACTAAATGGACCGCGCTAATGCCATCGGTATCTCTACCGTTGGGCGGTAGCTTCCCGAAAGCTCTGTCACCCTTATCACGGTACTACCGCCGTCGATAACAACCTACCGCTGCGTCGTAGACTCCGCGTCTTATCCATACGGCCCTCTCGACACCTTGATGATACCGATGCGTGGCATCGCTACCGCCAAGTGGTACCTCACAGAGAGGTATACCGGCTAACACAGCTTCCGCTAATGCCTGTGTTAACCCTACCGCCGGGCGGTATCCCACAAGAACCATTTTTCCTGCTTCAGGAACTTGAGGCGTTACAATTAAGTGGTCTGCACGATGCATTCCACATATCGGTATTGCGAGCTCAGCTCACCATTCATCGAGATGAGCTCACCATTCGTCAAGGTAAACTCAGAATTTGGGACTCAGAATTCGTAGAGCTCAGCTCACCATTCATCGAGATGAGCTCACCATTCGTCAAGGTAAACTCAGAATTTGGGATTCAGAATTCGTCGAGCTCAGCCCACAGATCGTCTATCTCTGCCCAACATTAGTCGAACTAAAGCCAGAAAAATTGACTAAGGCAAAATAGCTGAGACAGCTGAGATGAATGTCTCAGCTTAACCGCTGAGACAAAACTAGATGGATTTCTCTAAGTCCAGAAGTGTTGAGTGAAGCAGGTTCACTCAATGCTTCTAATAAAGAAGGAAGCGCTGAGATAGTGGAAAGGAAAACCGCTGAGACAGAAATAGTCTCAACAGTGAAGCAGAAATCGCTGAGAACGCTGAGAAGAAATCACTAAGACAGGAGATAGTCTCAGCTATAAAGCAAAAAACCGCTGACACTGTTGAGAAGGAACCACTGAGACAAAGTCAGCGGAATGTCTCTAAGTCCAGAAGCACTGAGAGGGGCAGATTCACTCAATGCTCCTAATGAAGAGCCAAGACACTATTTGCACCCCCTATGTTGGATGATTTTACTATTTGCACTACATGATGGAGGATTTTACTATTTGCACCCTCATGTTGGTGGATTTTACTATTTGACGTCCATTTATAAGACCAAACAAACTCAGAATCGCACAAGACTAAACCTGTTAGAATTGTGTCAGCGAGCCAGTCGAGGTCGCACCAATTCAATTCGACCGGACCTATTTTGAGGAACTCCATCAATATATTATATTAAAAGAGAAAAGTCATTTTTTGGTAAAAATTCATAATGCAGATACTATGATACTATCTCTGTTTTCTTAATTTAATGTCATCAAATTTATTTATTTCTAAATTATTTTAATTATAATGTACATATATGTAGTCCTGTACAAAAGGCCCGGGCCCAGTGGGCCGGCCCGGCGAAAGCCTTTTTCGGCCCGGCCCGGAAAAAGCCCGGCCCGGGCCGAGACCGGGCTCAGGGCCCTTACAGGGCCCTGGTTTTGGGGGCTAGCCCGGCCCGATGCCCGGCCCGGGCCGGGCCGGGCAAAGCCCGAAAATCGGGTCGGCCTGGGCCCGGACCCGGGCCCAGACGAAGCCCGGACCGGGCCCGCACGCCGGCCCGGACCTGCTGCCAACGGCTCTAAGAGCCGTTGGAAATCCAACGGCTCTTAGAGCCGTTGGAACTGCAGCCAGCAGGGCTGCAGCAGCCCTGCTGGCTGCAGTGTTTTGGCCTAGGGCCTAGGCAAAAGCCTAGGCCCTAGGCCATATTTTATTTAAAAAAAAATATTTTTTATTTTATAAAATCCCCCCCCCCCTACCCGATCCCCTCTCTCTCTCTCTTCCACTCTCTCTCTCTCTCTCACTCACTCACTCTCTCTCTCTTCCACTCTCTCTCTCACTTATTCTCTCCCTCTCTTACTCTCTTACTCTCTCTCGTTGCATGACATCGTCGTCCTCAACGTCGGCGTCGTCGACTCAAAGCACGGCCGAAGTGGTGGAGCATAATCGGAGGGCGCCCGTCTGGGAGCATTTCGACAAGGTTAAAGTCGGCGACGAATTCAAGGCGCGGTGCAAGTTGTGCTCAAAGTTGCTAACTCTTACCGGCAACTCAACACTAGCGAGACACGCTAAGTCCTGTTTTGCAAAGCAAGCTCCCGAGTCCAGTCAGGGATAAATATCAGCATCAGGACAAATTTGGACGTACGATCAAGCAAGACAGCGAGACCTACAGGTGAAAAACGTCATCAGACGTGGGTTGCCATTCAGTCACTACGACAACGATGAGACGACGGAGTATATACACGAAGGGCTTCAGCCCAAATATCAACAGGTAAGTAGATCCACTATTAGACGCGACGCACTTAAATTATATTTTGACGCAAAACAAGATTTAATAAAATTTTTTGAAACTTTCGAGGGACGTGTGAGTTTAACGAGCGACGTTTGGAGTAGTAGCGTTAGGGTAGGGTTATCTTATATTTGTATAACGGCTCATTGGATCGATCCCGTTTCATGTGATTTAAATAAGCGCGCAATATGTTTTGAAGGTTTTGAATTTCCGCACACGGGTAAGGCTATATATTCGGTAATTATTAAATGTTTGCGTGAATTTAAAATAAAGGATAAAATAATGAGTATTTCTTTTGATAACGGTAGTAATAACAACACCGCAGTAGAGTGGTTAAAACGTGAATTAAAACCAATGCTCAACGGTGCGTTTTTTCACACTCGATGTGTGTGTCACGTTTTAAACTTAGTGGTACAGGATAGTTTAGAAGCTATGGAACCATATGTTGAGAAAATTCGTACTATGCTTAGATTTATTTATTGTACCAAACAGCGAAGTCAAGATTTTCGAAAATTTGTGATCGCACAAGGTCAAAAATATTTGAAACCTCAATTTGATATGCCTGTAAGATGGAACTCCACATATAAAATGTTAAAAAGAGCGTTTCAACAAAAAACACTTCTTATGGAATATTACACTATGACAAATAATCATAATTTAACTAATAACGATTGGGACGTACTATTTCATTACATGGATTTATTAAAATGTTTTTATAGGGCGACTGTTTTTTTATCTGGTGTTTATTATCCCACTAGCTCGTTAGTAATTGAAAATTTTGTAAATATCGCACAAAAACTTAACTATTTTAAGCAACACTCCGGATGGCTTCCTTTAATTGAAGTAATAGAAGAAAAATTTTTAAAATATTATAGAGAAATGCCTCCTGCATTTTCATGCGCCGCCGCTTTAAACCCGTTATTCGCTGTAGACGGCGTAGAAAATTTAATAGATGAAATTAACGTTAACTTAGACATAAATATAAGTTTCGATGACGTTGACGACGTTAGTACTACTAAATTTAATTCTATTTTTACCGAATGTTTTAATTATTACGACAACTTATATGGCTCACGACCACGAGAAGAAATAACACAACCTAGGACAAAAGATTCTTTTACAAATAAAATTTTAGAATTAGCTTCCAGAAAAAAGCACGCACATCGAGTAGTTTAAACGAATTAGGACTGTATACGAAAACACAATTTCGTGATTTTATGACTACGGAAGAGATCGAAAACTTCGATATCTTAAAGTGGTGGAAAAGTAAAGCTAATACCTATCCTATTTTGGCCTATATGGCCCGTGATTTACTAACAATTCAAGCTAGTACAGTAGCTTCGGAGTCCGCTTTTTCTCTTAGTGGCAGGATTTTGAACACGCGGAGGAGCCGACTAAATGAAGAATCACTCGAACTATGCATCTGCTACAAGGATTATTTGGATGCTACGAATAGGAAGCAACACATTTCAGCGTTGGAGGAGATCTCCGAGGAAATTGAAGAGGAGATGGACAATCTGAATTTATAAAAATGTAATTTTTTTTATTATCATTTAAAATAATAAATTTCTTTTTTTTTCTATTTTTTTTAAAAGTGTAATTTTGTTTTTTAAAATTTAAATATTAATAAAATTTTTTATTCTAATTTTTATTTCATTTTTTTAATTTTTTTAAGTAATTTTTTTTCTTAAGAGGGCCCGGCCTGGGCCCGGCCCGGCCCGGCCCGGCCTGGCCCGGGGGGCCGGCTCGGGCCCCTTCCCGGGGTCAAAGCCCGGGCCCAGCCCGAGCCCGATAAAGAAAGGGCCCGGGCTCGGCCCGGTTTGCAAAAGCCCGGGCCCGATCAGGCCCGGTCCGGGCCGGCCCGATCGGGCCTTTTGGGCAGGCCTACCGGCAACTCAACACTAGCGAGACACGCTAAGTCCTGTTTTGCAAAGCAAGCTCCCGAGTCCAGTCAGGGACAAATATCAGCATCAGGACAAATTTGGACGTACGATCAAGCAAGACAGCGAGACCTACAGGTGAAAAACGTCATCAGACGTGGGTTGCCATTCAGTCACTACGACAACGATGAGACGACGGAGTATATACACGAAGGGGTTCAACCCAAATATCAACAGGTAAGTAGATCCACTATTAGACGCGACGCACTTAAATTATATTTTGACGCAAAACAAGATTTAATAAAATTTTTTGAAACTTTCGAGGGACGTGTGAGTTTAACGAGCGACGTTTGGAGTAGTAGCGTTAGGGTATGGTTATCTTATATTTGTATAACGGCTCATTGGATCGATCCCGTTTCATGGGATTTAAATAAGCGCGTAATATGTTTTGAAGGTTTTGAATTTCCGCACACGGGTAAGGCTATATATTCGGTAATTATTAAATGTTTGCGTGAATTTAAAATAAAGGATAAAATAATGAGTATTTCTTTTGATAACGCTAGTAATAACAACACCGCAGTAGAGTGGTTAAAACGTGAATTAAAACCAATGCTCAACGGTGCGTTTTTTCACACTCGATGTGTGTGTCACGTTTTAAACTTAGTGGTACAGGATAGTTTAGAAGCTATGGAACCATATGTTGAGAAAATTCGTACTATGCTTAGATTTATTTATTGTACCAAACAGCGAAGTCAAGATTTTCGAAAATTTGTGATCGCACAAGGTCAAAAATATTTGAAACCTCAATTTGATATGCCTGTAAGATGGAACTCCACATATAAAATGTTAAAAAGAGCGTTTCAACAAAAAACACTTCTTATGGAATATTACACTATGACAAATAATCATAATTTAACTGATAACGATTGGGACGTACTATTTCATTACATGGATTTATTAAAATGTTTTTATAGGGCGACTGTTTTTTTATCTGGTGTTTATTATCCCACTAGCTCGTTAGTAATTGAAAATTTTGTAAATATCGCACAAAAACTTAACTATTTTAAGCAATACTCCGGATGGCTTCCTTTAATTGAAGTAATAGAAGAAAAATTTTTAAAATATTATAGAGAATTGCCTCCTGCATTTTCATGCGCCGCCGCTTTAAACCCGTTATTCGCTGTAGACGGCGTAGAAAATTTAATAGATGAAATTAACGTTAACTTAGACATAAATATAAGTTTCGATGACGTTGACGACGTTAGTACTACTAAATTTAATTCTATTTTTACCGAATGTTTTAATTATTACGACAACTTATATGGCTCACGACCACGAGAAGAAATAACACAACCTAGGACAAAAGATTCTTTTACAAATAAAATTTTAGAATTAGCTTCCAGAAAAAAAAGCACGCACATCGAGTAGTTTAAACGAATTAGGACTGTATACGAAAACACAATTTCGTGATTTTATGACTACGGAAGAGATCGAAAACTTCGATATCTTAAAGTGGTGGAAAAGTAAAGCTAATACCTATCCTATTTTGGCCTATATGGCCCGTGATTTACTAACAAGTCAAGCTAGTACAGTAGATTCGGAGTCCGCTTTTTCTCTTAGTGGCAGGATTTTGAACACGCGGAGGAGCCGACTAAATGAAGAATCACTCGAACTATGCATCTGCTACAAGGATTATTTGGATGCTACGAATAGGAAGCAACACATTTCAGCGTTGGAGGAGAGCTCCGAGGAAATTGAAGAGGAGATGGACAATCTGAATTTATAAAAATGTAATTTTTTTTATTATCATTTAAAATAATAAATTTCTTTTTTTTTCTATTTTTTTTTTAAAGTGTAATTTTGTTTTTTAAAATTTCAATATTAATAAAATTTTTTATTCTAATTTTTATTTCATTATTTTATTCTTTTTAAGTATTTTTTTTCTTAAGAGGGCCCGGCCTGGGCCCGGCCCGGCCCGGCCCGGCCTGGCCCGGGGGGCCGGCTCGGGCCCCTTCCCGGGGTCAAAGCCCGGGCCCAGCCCGAGCCCGATAAAGAAAGGGCCCCGGCTCGGCCCGGTTTGCAAAAGCCCGGGCCCGATCAGGCCCGGTCCGGGCCGGCCCGATCGGGCCTTTTGGGCAGGCCTACATATATGTACATATCTAAGTATTTATATTTTCAAAAAAAATTTAAACTGTCACAATAATGTCCAGGCGCGGTGGCACTTATGCTGCTCACAGCTCATGTGCTCACAACCCATGAGCGTACGAATAGTCCTATGACACAACCGCCTTGTGTGTGTGTGTGGGGGGGGGGGGGGTGTGCAGAGGTGGTCCGAAAGGGCCACCGACGGTGGTGGCCCTGCCCGTGACCGCCAGTTTCGCCATTAAAAAAACACTCCTTCGTCGGCGGCGGAGCCAGCGGCAGCCTGATGGGACCCCGCCGCCGGGTTCGGCAGACGGCGATGGACCTGTCGGACCGCCTCCGACCTACCCCCGCCAGGGTCGTCGACGTTCGGCGACCCAGTTAAGGGGGACCGATCAAGCCGGGGGCGGCAGTAGCCTCCCCCGTCGAGCAGCCGGTTAGGTTTTTTTTCATATATATAAATATATATAATAAATTAAAATTAAAATAATAAATAAAAATAAATATAAGTAAGTAATATAAATGTATTAAAATAAAAAAAAGTAAATAATAAATATAATAAGCAAATTACAAAATATTAAATATAAAAGTCAAATAAATAAGTTAAAAAAATAAAGAAATAAATAAAATTCAAATGTATAAAATAATTTATATTAATATAAAATAAAGTATATAATTAGTACAATATTCTCCAAGATATGGACATTTTTGCACGGGCTACGTCCGAGCTTGATGTTCTCAGTTGGCTTTCGGCCCCATTCAGGCATGTTTCGCCCGCCCCCGCATGGGCTTCATCCTTGCTTGATGCTTCGGGCGGCCTTCGACCGCATATTCGTCTGCTTCCACGCAATCCACCAGTTCGGCGTCGCACCCGCCACTCGCGGCCCCTCCGGAGCGTGTATGTAAAATCAAACAACAATCATAGAACTTCGGGGGACCGCAAATGACAGGTGCAACACTGAGCTGGTGAATTACGTGAAAGCAAACGAAGACTGCTTCTGTGTGGGCGAAGCCCACCTGAAACATATAGGACAGACAAAGCCCATACAGAAGTGGACAAAATCAGTTGGATGTCACCTGCGGGCTAAAGCATTAACACAAATTAAAATGCGATTAAGCAAACTTTCAGCCAGACAATAAACTATATATTGCCAATACAGTTTTTCATGAATGGGGCCATGCCTGGGCCTTCCTCTTATTCCGGCGGCGCTCTCGGCGCCGGAGACAGAAGGCCCTATTACCTCCGGCTGATCGCCGCCGCCTCCTCCCTCTCCCAACTCCAACAAATTCTCGCCCAGACCATTGTTTCCGGCCACCATCCCGACCTTCACACCACCACTAAACTCATACACCGCCATTCCGAGCTCTCCCCGCCCCCTTCATCTTCTTCCTCCAATCTCCCGCTATCACTCTTCCTATCTCATCCCCAACCGGATCTCTTCCTCCTCAACGTCATCCTCCGCTCAGTACCCCCCGCCTCCGCCCTTTCCCTCCTCTCCTCCCTCCCTCGAAGCCACCGCCACCTCCGCCCCGACAGCTTCACCTTCTCCTTCGCCCTCTCCGCCTTCGCATCACTTCCTTCCACCTCCGCCGGCTACGCTCTTCACGCACGCATAATCGTCGGCGGCCTCTCCGACGACCTTTTCGTCGGCTCCTCGCTGACTGATTTCTACTTCAAGTTTTCACAGATCTCCAATGCCGAGAAGGTATTCGACCGTATTCCCCATCCAGATACCGTCGCATGGAACTCCCGCATTTCAGGTCTCGTCCGGAACTGCTCCTTCCTCCGAGCGGCGACGGCTTTTACGCGGATGCTAACCCTAGAAACATTCATCGATTCCACAACTCTGGCCGTCGTTCTCCCGGCCACGGCGGAGCTCCATTGTCTGTTTTTAGGGAAATCCATCCACTGCTTAGGGTTCAAATCAGGCATGGAATCCCAGCCCCATGTCGTCACCGGACTCATTTCGCTTTACTCCAAGTGTGGTGAGATCCCCGATGCGGAAACCCTATTTCAAGAGATGGATCGGCCTGATATTATCCATTGCAATGCGATGATCTCCGGCTATTCTTCCACTAATTCCGTCGGATCTTCAGTTGATTTGTTCAGGCATTTGCAGCTTTCCGGCAAGCGGCCGAATTCCAGCACCGTCGTAGCGCTGATCCCCGTAACCTCTCCATTCGGCCATGAATCACTCTGCAGAGGAATCCATGGTTTTGTGGCGAAGACTAGATTCGATCTCGATTTGTTGGTGTCTACAGCTATCGCCACCGTTTACAGTCGACTGAATGACATGGAATCTGCAAGAAAGGTTTTCGACACGATGCCGGAGAAATCCATGGCCTCATGGAATGCCCTAATTTCAGGTTATGCTCAGAATGGCTTGACAGAGTCTGCATTATCCCTCTTCAAAGAAATGCAGGCTCTCAACTTTAAACCTAATCCTGTAACCGCTTCCAGCATCCTCTCAGCCTGCGCGCAACTCGGAGCTCTCACAATGGGGAAGAAGATTCACATGCTGATATCTGATGAAGATCTCGAGCTGAATGTCTATGTGTGCACCGCGCTGATCGACATGTATGCCAAATGCGGGGACATCGCCGAAGCCCATAGGATCTTCTCCGGCATGCCGGAGAAAAACGTCGTCTCCTGGAACGCGATGATCTCCGGCTACGGCCTGCACGGCCGCGGTCACGAAGCTTTAAACATCTTCCGAGAGATGCTGTCTGCTCGAGCTTTGCCGACGGGAACCACGTTTCTCTCCGTCCTGCACGCTTGTAGCCATGGTGGATTGGTTGAAGAAGGAAGAGAAATCTTCGAATCCATGGCGCGCGATTACGGAGAATGTCTCCGAGCTGAGCACTATGCCTGCATGGTCGACCTCCTGGGCCGCGCCGGGAAGCTCGCGGAGGCCGTGGATTTCATCAAAGCTGCGCCGGCGGATGCCGGCCAGTGTATCTGGGGTGCTTTCCTCGGCGCTTGCAAGATCCACAAGGAAGTCGCCCTCGCGAAATTGGCCTCGGAGAAGCTGTTCGAGCTCGAACCGGGCAACCATGGCTACTACGTTCTCATGTCCAACATCTACTCCGCCGGCCGCAGATTCCCGGAGGCGGCGGCGGTGCGAGAGGTGGCCAAGCGGCGAAACCTGAGCAAACTGCCTGGGTGCACTATAATTGAGGTGAAGGAGGATGTCCATATCTTCACCGCCGGCGACAGATCTCACACTCAAACTCCATTGATCTACTCCATGTTAGAGAGGCTGCTTAAGAAGATGGCGGAGGCGGGATACCGGGCTGAGACGGAGGCGGTTCTTTATGATGTGGAGGAGGAGGAGAAGGAGAACATGGTGAAGATTCACAGTGAAAAGCTGGCAATTGCCTTTGGGCTTATGAATCTGGAGGAGGGAGATGAGATTAGGATCATCAAGAATCTGAGAGTGTGCTTGGATTGTCATAACTGGACCAAGTTTGTATCAAAAATTACGAAGAGGGTGATTGTGGTGAGGGATTCTAGCAGATTTCACCATTTCAGGGATGGTGTGTGCTCATGCCAGGACTATTGGTGATGACTGTGTTCTTGTAAGGGTCTGTTTGTGATTGCGGCGGCTGCTGGGAAGGGAGACGAAGGCGAACGGAGAAGTAGATTGGTAGTAGGGGTGGCGGTAGGGAGGCGGTAGGGAACAGGTCTATTTCGCCGTTCTTTGGAGGCGCCGACGGGGAATGGCGGCAAGAAGGACGATAAACAAACTGTTTAACAAACGGCGGTTGCGTTTGCTGCAACCCTAAGGGAGACCAAAGGGAGGGTAAGGTTATGTTTGGGGCAGCTCTTTGTTTTCAGAAAGTTATATTTGAACCACCAAAGCTGTTTTTATGTTGTTTGAGTTATGCTTTTTTTTAAGAGCTTTTTCAAAAAAAGTATGTTGGAGGCTTTTTGAGTAGTTCCAACATAGTTTTGTTTGCTTTTAATTTTTTCCCTTTTATTAACTCCACTTAGATACATACAAATTCACAATATTGGATTAATACTTTTATCCGTTTTTTTACAATACATTTTTGAATCAAACATTTTTCACTTGAGCGCGGATTTTCGAGTGCGTGCGTTCAGCCGAGTGCGCAGTTTAGCCCGAGAATGTGTTTTCACCGGGTGGCGTGTTTTAAAACATATGTGGGTTTTCAGCCAGACTTGCATATTCGGTCTGGTGCAAGTTTTTCCCCATCGACGTGCATTTTTGTCGGGCGTGCGTTCTCAGTCTGGAGCGCATTTTTCCTCTGCGAAATTTTTTGTCTGGGTGCGTGTTTTTCTACGAGGTGCGTGTTTTTCAGCATGGTGCGAGTTTTTGGTTGGGCGCGCGTTATTGGCCTGGCGCGCGATTTCTTCTTGGTGCGTGATTTTGGTCGGGTGTGTGATTTCAGCAAGGCGCGCATTTTTGGTCCGACTAGCATTTTCGGTCTGGCACGCATTTTCGCCTGAGGCGCGGGTTTTTGCCCAGGCCCGCCTTTTTCACTCGGGCACGTGTTTTTTGCCCGGACGCGCATTTTTGTTTGTGCACGCATTTTTGCCTGGGCGCGTGTTTTCGCCCAGGGGCACATTTTCACTCGAGGCAATGGAGGTCCGGGAAAAAATGAGAAGTCTAACACCAATCACCAAACTAGGCTTCACTAAAACATTACAAATTAAAAGTTTTAAAAACAGAATTTCTAATAACATCCTAGTGTCTTCTACCCTGTGGTGTGCCCCACCCCCGGGCTGTCTCAAGATCAACATCGACGGCGCTCTCCTACTTTCTCACCAAGCCGGGGTGGGGATTGTGGCTTGTGACTCCTCTGGTACGGTCCTCTTTGCGGCCGGCCGGTCGCTTATGCAATGGGATCCGGGCCGAACGGAGATGACGGCCCTGGCGGCTATTCGGGACTACCTCACGGCTGACTGCTTTGATGCTTCAGGGGTGATCATTGAGGGGAACTACCTCAACTTGATCAAGTATTGTCAACGCTGTTTTGACTCGCGTCTTTGTGATGCCCACTTCCCGAACGCCGATGTGTTGGGATTCCTTTTCGAGCTTACTCGTGTCCTGCTCCGATATGCTCTGCGGGAGGCCAATCGGGCTGTGGATTTTTGTTCTCGCTATGTTATTTCCTGTACTTTTCTTTGGACCTGTTTTGAGGATTTCCCGCCGGTTCTCTCTGAGGTTGTTCAGAGTGACCGGGAAAACATCCTTGTTTTTTTACCTGCTTTTGCGGTCTGCTTTTCTTTTTTTCTTTCTATTGCGAATACAAGCTTCGAAAAAAACAACATCCTAGTGCAATGGACGTTTGGGAAAGAGTCCTACCACAAGGGCAATATGTAGTTAAACCTAACCATGCATTCAGCCTAAGATTAATATAATTATAAAAAATATAAACAAAAAAAAGTATAAATATCATAAGTATATATACAATAAATATAACTATAATTATATAATCTTAAATATATAACCTAAACATAAATAGGAATAAATATATATGAGATCAGGTGCAAGAGGACCCTCTTTCATTCAGGACAGTATCCAAACAGCTTCAATGTTGCGGCATGATGGTGCTCCCGTGATCGCGCCCCCACGCGACCGCATTCCCCGCCGCCGACCTCCTCCTTCGCTGCCCCGGCCGCCTCCTTTGCCTTTGGCCGTCTCTGGCTGCTGTCACATCTGGGCACCTTGCTCGGGCCGCCCGAACTGTCAGGGAGGCACTCTCGTCATTTTGACAAAAATGATGATCCAGGTGATCGAAACAGAGCAGCGTCATACGTCAGCACAAAGCACTCTCAAACGCAATTACCACAATGACCCTCCGGAAAACTATAAATAGACTCTCAGACCTTTATTTGAAGACAAGCAACTCCAGAGACAAGAGAGAGCTCTGAGGTTTTCTGGCAGGAACGTGAACTTATGTTGATTCTCCGCTCAGGAATTCTCTTTGTTCATCCTTGCATTAAGCCTTTTAACACGCTCCAAGTCACGTCAACTGCTCCGCGAGAGCGCTCCCATCAAGGCTCTGCATCAACGAGTGCGCTCCCTCCAGAAGCTCGGTGGACTTAAAAAAATTTCCAGCTGGAACGCTCCCATCCAGGTTCCACGAGCTCAGCAACTTTCCAAGGTCGAAATGCTTCCATCGAGGATCTGAGGACTTAGCCGTTTTCCTCATTTTTCTGCACTTGTAACGGAGTAGCAGCTTGTTTCCCTTTGAGAACAAATCAAACTCTGCAAAGCTCCGAGAAGCTAGTGGATTTTGGCTCGGCACAGTTATAGGCACGTTATTTTTCATCCTTTTTGGGTTTTCCACGTAAAAATGTCTTTTGTCAACTGATGCGGTTTTTTGACTGTTTGTGCGCCCGGTTCGATTTCGAGCTAAGGCGGTCCAATTTCTCCGGACTGGGGAAAGACTAGGTGACCCGCAACAGTTTGACGTTGTCTGTGGGAAGGTGTTCTTAAAATCTCTGACAAGTCTTAACATTCCTCCAGCTCACAACAATGACAAAGGGAAGCGCGCACACTACCAGCCAGCCGGCTCTCAAAGAGCCTAGCGATCAAGCATCCAACGACTTACTCGCCTGCTCGGCGCCATACCTCGAGGAAGTAATCACCGCAATAGTGTCATCAGTGGAAGAGCGCATGCGTAGATGGAGGAGCGTTAGACACAAACACTCACCTTGCTGAGGGAGATGGGAACTTCCCAAACCTCGGGGGCACATCCCATGGAAAGAAACCACCACATTCCCTCAGGACACTGATCGCTCCGTGGGGTAGCCCGCGTCACGCGCCCCGCGAAGACTCGGGAGTCACTGCCCGCCAGAAGACCGACTCCCGGAAAGCACAAAAAACCCCTCGGCGAAACCTCGCAAGGCAGGACACAACAACATTTCGTTGAGCTCGGCGCCTCTCTCACGGAAGTTCTAGACGCCCTCAAAAAGCACCCCCAACTCTAGAGGCCTAAGGCACTCCCTCGGGGGAGGGGCAATCATTCTCAGTATTGCCACTTTCATAAGGGAACAGGCACGACATTGAAACTGTGTGCGCCTAAAGGAGGAGATCGAACGACTCACACACCATGGACTCCTCGAGAAGTTTCACGGAAAAGTTCGTGTCGCACCATCACCCCCGAGAAATCCCATGGAGGGGCAGCACCACGAGGGGAATCCACTCAGGAATCCGCCAAAGTCGGCCCAGCCAACCGTCCTCGGCCACCCGAAATCTGCTCCTTAGCACATCCGGGCAACCCTTGGAAGCCCACCAATCGAAGTGCCCCGGATAATGATTGACAATGACGTATCCGCCAACGTGTTATTCCTATCAACTCTTCTCTAGCTCGGAATCTCCGGGAGAGACGTCCATCCCAGTTCAGGGAGCACATATGTCACAAGGCACCCAACGATCCCGATCGTAGGGTGTATCATCCTTCCAGTGATTCTGGGGGTCCCCCCGGTGCTAGCTACGTATGACGTGCACTTCATCATCGTCCAGGCCGCCTCGACATGCGATGTCATCCTAAGGGGACCAATGTTAAAGGCACTCATTGTCGACGCATTGGCTCAAGGCATCACGTTAGATATTCACCAGCAGGACACCTTCCTAAGGGCCTTGTTGTCGTAGAAGCTCGAGCTGACTCCAGACCAGTACCCCTGATTATCTACTACTTTCTCTATTTTTTGTCTTGAAGAATAAGCTGTGAAGGTGGACTCACAAGCACCTGTATCTTTCTCTTCAGCAATGCAGCGTTTGTTTTCTCATCCACCGCAAACGAGTCATCGCAATGCGAGATTGGCAAAAGTCTTTCTGCATCTCTCATGCAAGATTGTCGAAAGTCTTTCTGCACCTCCCAGGCAAGACTGGCGAAAGCCTTTTTGCACCTCAGGCGAGATTAGGGGAAGCCTTTCTACACCTCATGCAAGATTGGCGAAAGCCTTTATCCACCCCATGCGAGATCTGCGAAAGCCTTTCTGCATCTCAGGCAAGATTGACAAAAGCCTTTCTGCACCTCAGACGAGATCAGCGAAAGTCTTTATACACCTCAGGCAAGATCGGCTAATGCCCTTCTGCACCTTAGGCGAGACGGTCATAGGTCCGTCTGCACCTCCCAAGCGAGATGGACAGAGGTTCATATGCATATTCACTTGTACGAACCCCGGTTCTTCTGAGACGCGAATGAACAAAGGTTCTTCGCCACTTCCACCCGAATGGATTCTGGTCCTCCTGAGATGCGAACGAACAAAGGTTCTTCGTCACCTTCACCCAGACGGACCCCGATCCTGCTAAGGTGCGAACGGACAAAGGTGCTTCGACGCCTCCGCAGGACGAATCACGATTCTCCTAATGCACGAATGAATAAAGATTCTTCGTCACCTCCACCCGGACAGATCCCGATCCTCCTAAGTCACGAACGAACAAAGGTTCTTCTCCACCTCCGCATGGACAAACCAGGGATCTCTTAAGGCATGAACAAATAAAGGTTCTTTGTCACCTCCGCATGGACGAACAAATGTTCTCCGTCATCCCCGCTCAAGGTACGGACAAGCTGGGGCACATCGCCTCCAAACCCTTAGCGGTCAACGACTCTCCCGAAAATGCGAGTAAACAAGCAACACCCAAACAAAATGCTACTCTGTAAAGAGAATAGACACGTCACAACACAACCAAAGCAAACAGATTCAAAAGCAAAAAGGGTCTCTACTCAAATGTAAGGTGTCACATGGGCTAAATCATAAAAAGTAAAAAAGCATGAAACGACGCAAAAAAACGCCTACAACAAAAAAATAAGCAAATCAAAACAAACTTGAGAAGAAGAAGTCTCAAGGATTATCCCTCCACAACGTCGTCTGAGGCATCCTCCACACCCAGGGTATCGCGCTCCGAAAACCTCCGCGCTGCTCGAAATCCCTCGACGAAGTCCAAGAAGTAAGCAGCTTCGCGCTCATCCTCTATGAGTGGATCAACCTCTGTCGTCATCATCACCGAGAGCGCCTCCTCCATGATGTGAGACTGCTCCACCTCAAAGTCGTGGGAAGCTCTATACTCGGCCACCGCAGCCGTCCGCACGATCTCGACCTCCTCCCGCTCAGAAATCAGTCGATCATTCACTTCTTTTAGCTGATCAACTTCCCCCTCATGCTGACAAATAGCTGCATCAACCGCCTGTGTACGACGGACCACCTCCGCAATAGTCACCTCAGCATACGCCGACCTCCCGCAAAGAGCCCCAATCTCGGAATCGGCGGTGCTCAGCTTGGCTTGAAGAGACTCCACCTCGGTCTGTGAAGAGAACAACTGGGATTCTGCATTAACCAGCCAAGAAGTGACCTCCTTCTTCTTCCCTCGGGCCTCCACTAGTGAGTCCTCAGAAGCAGTGAACTTCGCCCGCATGGAGAGAAAATCATAGTTCGATGTTACGTAGGTACCTTTCCACAAGAGCGCATTATCACGAGCCTTATCATGTTGTAAGCGTGAAAAAACAAACTATTCACATGCATAATGCAAGGCGAAAGAGGGGAAATATCGGGGCAACCAACGTATCTTTCGGAGAAGCGCCTGGAAAGTAGAGCATTCCTGCTCCTCCTCCCCCCCCCCCCCCCGTCTCCAAAGACGGCTCTGGGACCGCTCGAGAAGCCAGCACGATCACGGAAATCTTTGGTACATCCACAATTTTCGCGGGCGGATCAACAACCAGATCATCTGGGCAGTCGTCGACAACGTCAATACTGACCTCAGGGACAACAGAGGACGACGCGCCTCCTCTTTGCCGCTGCGAAAAGTCCAGCTTCCTCTTTTTTCCTCGCTCTAGTGGCACAGAGCAGCTCCGCTCCACATCCGTCGAAAGACCCACAAGAACTAGCCGCTTCTCGACAACGAATATGTTGACTTTATAAAGAACAGCCCCAAGTTCGTGTGGATCCTCAAAGCCCAACAACAGAGTAAAGTCATGCTCCATCCCCGTAAGACAACGACAATAGTCATGTTGGATCCCGCCAAGTCTCGGGCAGCTGCCAAAGGTTCTTGACGAACACATACAACGTTCCCCTATGACGATAATCAGTCTTGCCCTCGAACGACAGCCACCTCATGTTGCTTCACACTTCGACCCGGACGCCTGAGCGCAGACAGACCTTGCACCATTCGCGAAAGAGGCGAACCGACATCCGAGAGCCGTGCTTCTGAAAGAAGCAATGCAGTCTCATGATCCTCGTCAGCCCCACTAGAGAAAACTGCGTCACTAGAACATCGTAGAACCGAAGCACGACGATTGTCTCCTCAGTTGGAGGGATCTGAATGCTTGCCTTCAAGCACCCCTCCGTAATCGCAAAATGGCCCGCCATAGGGTGCTGAACGCGCTCCAACGGGGATGGAATTACAATTTCGACGACGCTTCCTCCAACTGCCGCGCGGGCAGAGGTCAAAGACGACGACAAGCACATTGATCGTTGCAGAACACCCTTATGACACCTGCAAAAGAAACGTGCATCAACATCAAAGCAAACCAGAGAAAGGGGGTCAACGCGCATGGAGAGCGGCGCGACAACGAAAACGGCCCCAAGGCATGAGCATTGGCAAACCCGCGCGTATGCGCACAAGCATGCAAGTAGCGCCCAGCAAGAGCCTGCGCGTATAGCCCCCCGCGCACGCAAGCTCAGTGCGCCACCTCATCTACCATCTTCGTGCTTGCCGCCTCCTCTATCACCTTCTGCACCGGCGCCCTTCGGCACAGAACGACCTCTCCCACTCGTCCCGCTTCTCGCTCCCAAGTCAAGAAAAATACTAACCTTCTTCGAGAGAGTCATGACAGTCACAACAGCTTTGTGAACTCCAAAATCTCTACAACAGCGTGAGAAAAGAACGAAATGCCCCCCCCCCTCCCCCCCTCTAATATATAAGCGTTAGAGGGGATGCTCATAATGAAAGGCCAATAAATTTGCAAGATATTTCTTGACAGATTTTCCTGTCTCAAAACAGACAACAAATAAGCATCAATCTTTGACCGACATCTCACAAAGCGTGAGAGATAATTTCTTAACAATTGAAGCGCTCCAGAAGTAGTAAATTTTCACGCTCCTCGTTTCGCGAATCCTGATTCGCGAAAATTTGGGGAAATTTGATGGGGTTCCACCTGAAATTTCTAAGTCAAACCAGCATGACTCAGACCGAGTACCCATGTGCCCGACCGAACTAATTACGCGCATCGAAGCCGTAAGCCCTAGGAACCCTAAAGAAGAAGCCGAGCCCGCACACGCACACGACAGGGTCGTGCAAGCGCCCCGGCTTACGCGCAGGCGCCCACAGCGCGCACGCAGGCGCGACCGCGCCTTGCACGGCCTGAGTGCGGCTAGCCCGCGAGGCCACACTCCTCGCGGCCGCACGCGACCAGCCCGCCCCAGGGTCGCACCCCTGCGTAGCCGCACCCCTTGTGGCCGCCCGTGGCCAGCCCGCTGCAGTCCTGCGCGGCAGCGCCCCGGGCGGCCGCTCCCTACGCACGCCGGCGGCGGTCGCCGCCGCCAACTCTCGCCATCCCCGACCGCCTCCTTTGCCGCCGGTCGCCTCCTTCGTCGCTGGCCGCCTCCTTCGTCGTCGACCGCCTCTGGCTGCCGCCACTTTCGGACACCTTGCTCGTGCCGCCCAAACTGCCTGGGGGCACTCTCATCATTTTGGCAAAAATGGTGATTCAGCTGATCGAAATAGAGCAACGTCATTCGCCAGCACAAATCACTCACCGACGCAATTACCGCAATGACACTCGAAAAACTATAAATAGGTCCCCAGACCTTCATTTGAAGACAAGCAACTGCAGAGGCAATAGAGAGCTCTGAGGTTTTCCGGCGGGATCGCGGACTTATGCTGATTCTCCGCTCAGGAATTCTCCATATTCTCCTCGTTGCGCTAAGACTTCAACACCCTCCAAGTCACGTCAACCACCTCCGCGAAAGCGCTCCCATCAAGACTCCGCATCAACGAGAGCTCTCCCTCTAAAAGCTCCGTGAGCTTAAAGAATTTTTCAGTCAGAACGCCCTCACCCAGGGTCCGCGAGCTCAACAACTTTCCAAGCCCGGAGTACTTCCATTGAGGCTTCGAGGACTTGGCCATTTTTCTTCATTTTCTGCACCTGTAACGGAGTAGCGGCCTGTTGCCCTTCGAGAACAAATCAAACTCTGCAAAACTCCGAGTAGTTAGTGGATTTTGGCTCGACATAGTTCCAATCACGTGGTTTTTCACCATTTCTTGATTTTCCACGTAAAAAATGTCTCTTATCATTTGTTGCAGTTCATTTTGACTGTTTGCATGCCCGATCCTATTCCTAGCTAAGGCGACTCGATTTTTCCGGACTGGGAAAAGACCGAGCGACCCCTAATAAGGTTCAAATTTGAATTTAAAGTAAATTGAAAATAAAAAAAATTAAATTATATTAAAATCCAATTTATAAAATGAAATGATATTAAATAACCACCTAAAAAACTTACAAATTTCAAATCAAAACTTACAACCATAAACTAAGGCTCCGTTTGGCACTGTGGTGATGGTCGTAAACATATGGATTAAACCGTCATTCGTTAAAATCACTTAACAAACATGATCCGTTTAAGTATAAAAATGGATGAAGTTGATTAGATGAACGTTAACAAATGACAATTTAACCCCTATGTTCATGACCGCCACCACCGTGCCAAACGGAACCAAAATTGGGGATTCGCGGTCATGGACAGCAAAGCTTCAGGTTCTATACACAACCATTCCCCATCCATGATCCATGATCTCTCCTCATGGTTCCCATTTGACAATGGATGATCGCTCGGCTTACCGTAAGTTATTTTAAGCCGCTCGTATCTTTGCTCAAGGTTCACATTTGACAATGGAATGAGGCTAGTAAAGTTGGGTTTATGCGCACCTGACCGCTTCAATGCTATGGCTTGCAGCACTTTGCATTCTTGAAATAGAGAAGTTTGATACTTTGCATCTTAAATTTTTAAAATTTGTACTTTTCACCCTCAGTATTTAGGTCCGGATAGTACCAAATAGGGTTGTAAGTACGGACCAACCGAACCGCATAATCAAACTGAACCGAACCAAACCAAACCAATCACACGGTTCAATTTGGTTTTAGTACATTGTGGTTCGGTCATAGTTCCATTTTTTGAAAAACCGTGAGGTTCGGTTCGGTTCGATTCACGGTTTGAAATGTCAAACCAAACTAAGTCGAACCGAACTGTATTAGCTTTAATAAAATTTTAATATATTATTAATATAGTTAGGTCACTGTTACAACTTACAGAAGTAAAAGTCACTGTTACTGGTTTCATAATTACTTATATTAGAACATGATTTATTATAATTAGGAACATAATTAAAGGAAGCATTCATAAGAATAAATTTACTTAAATTTGTTTCTCTGTTTTAAAGTTAATGCTTTATTTTTCTTCATGTCCCAATTGTTTTTTTTATTTTTAGACCACTCAAATTGAACCGAACCGAACCAAATCATACAGTTCGGTTCCAATGATGTGCGTGGTTCGCTTCGGTTCGGTTCAAGATTTTTGAAATCATATGTGGGTGGTTCGGTTAGCAGTTTTGATCAAAAACCGAACTAAAGCAAACCGTTACAGCCCTAGTACCAAAAGTGCTCATTCAAGAGTATTTAGGTCCCCGCAACACCAATAATCCATGATACAAAGTGACAAAATAAACATTTTTAGGAGCTGCCTTGACTTAAATACCCTTAAAATGTTGGTTTTAAGGGTGCAAAGTGACACAAATTGTCGATGCAACTCATGCAAAGTGCCAAAATTTCATATTTCTGGAATAAAAATGCGAAAAGCCTCAACGCTTGATCCGAGGATTAATAATTAGGTACGTGTAGCATTCAATAAAATAGGAGTGGGTGAAATTCAAAATATTATGGGTGAAATTCAAGATGTTTATTATTTTATCCAACAGTTACAAAAAAAACAAATAAAAAAAGAAAAAGAAAAATCAATGCAATCCATAATTTGCGAAGCTTGATGGCTCCTGCGCTACCGCGCTCTTTCGTGGGACCCAGGGGTAACGCAGGAAAACAAATTTAGAGGTAGGGTACACCGTACACTCACTGCACTTCACTCTCCGAATCCGCTGCGACGCTTCTTCTCTCAGCTCCACCGCCGGTATCCTCTTGTGATCGAGTAATGACCACCGCCGTGTTCTCAATCCGTCCCAGTCCACCGTCGCCGCCGAATCCCCGTCAACGGAGTCTTCATTCTCTCTCTTCAGCCATCCAGGCTTTGAAGAATGGGAAGAGAGGCGACGATGACTACCATGCAACCCTAAAAGCCCTCAATTCAAGAGACCGTATCGTCCCCAGAAAATCTCTCGGCCAGGCACGCAACCCTCCTCCTCCTCCTCCACGATTGTTGTTATTCCAATATATTCCAAACTAGGGCGCGTTTCTAACACCCGGCAGCTTTTTTCTCTCCGATCTCTCAGCATTACATGTTAAACTCCGCCATTAACGATCAGCTCTCGAGCATAGCAGGAATCATCGAAGGAGACGTGGTTTTGGAGATTGGCCCTGGAACTGGCTCTTTGACGAACGTCCTGATAAACGCCGGCGCTACTGTCTTTGCCGTCGAGAAGGTTTCTGTTTTCCCTTTCTTCGTCGTCACTTTACCCTTTATCTCGACGGGCTTCTTTGTTTTAACTGCTCGAAGAACCATGGGCGCCATGAACCTTTTACTGAAATAGATAATGATTTGTTTGATTCAGTTAGTCCTTAGGTTGAATGCTAGTTTTGTTGGTAATTGCTATTTTCTACCTAATAAATCAATTTCACTCTTCCTTCTTCTCCAGGATCCACATATGGCTATGATTGTGAAGGAAAGGTTGGGGCACTTAGACCAGCTTACGGTAACCTTTACTTTATTTTGGAGTGTGAAGAAGGATTAGGAAAAATAAAAATGGTGGACCTAAGGTAACACATTCGGTAAAATTCTGATCAATATAAAGGTTCAATCAATTTTACACACAAGGCCTCAAAGATGTAGGATTTCACTCTATGTAATACTCTCGTCATCTTTTGGATCTCTCCTTCTATGTTTTCCAAGATTTATCGTAGTTATATGTTGATGAATTTTGCTTCTGAGATATGGACTCGGGCAAGAGAGATGTACTCACAGATCGGTAGTTCTACTCAAATCTACGAGCTTACTCGTCGCATTTTGGAGTTGCAACAGAGATCTGTGATGATTGCTTCCTATTTCTCTTAGTTTGAGCGGCTCTATCAGGAATTGGATTATTTCAAGCAGTTTATTCCTGTTTGCATTATTTTTGCGGTTAAGTTACAACAAAAGGAAAAATCTTTTCGCCAACATATTTTTTTTGATGGGTCTGAATATGGCGTCGGATACTGCTCGAACTCATATCCTTCACCGATCCCGTCTCCCTTCTCTTAGGGAGGCTTTTAACACGGTTCTGGGAGATGATGACTGTCGGAAGCCTCAGCTCGATTGCCCCTCCGAATCGCTGATCTTTAGCTAGCGTAGTTCGTTGTCCCTCCAACACTACTGTACCTACATGTGATTATTGTGGGCGAAGAGGACACACTCGCGAGGTGTGCTTCTAATGTAGGTTAGGGCTAGGGTTTTGAAAATTAAATATTTTAAATCAAAATATCTTATTCTGTTATAAATAAAAAAATGGATCTTAATTGTGAACGGGATCGAGTGACCAAAATCGAAGCTTTTGCACTTAAATTACTCTCAACGATGGCTTCCACAAAGATCGTTAATTTGATTCAAGTACAACCCCTCAAACGATTTAGGAGTTGAATCCCCGCGAAATCCTACTTCCACAAGCAAGCACAAATAATAACTTATGAAAATAAAGACGATCATAAAAGGAGTTTGAACGTTCGGGGCAAGTTCTTAATTATTTAGGTGTTGCATGAATTTTAAACTAATTAATCGCGAGCAAAGTTCCGCGGTTGTTACTACTAGTGGTCAGTTTGATTCCAATCTTCAGGCGCAGAGGAGGACAGTTGCATTCGACTGCTTGCTGGAAATATGCACCGGAGTCGACATCAATCGACGAGGGGTGGGACTGTCGGGCCACTGGAGGATGGAGCTGGACAGGCGGCCGACCGTTTACTGGAAATATGAGGCAGAGTTGACAGCAATAGGCGCGGGAACGGGACCTGGTTGGTCGTTAGCGCGAGGCAGTGAGACCTCCTACCAGCGTCAGATGCTGGAGGTTGTCGTCCGTCGATTCTAGTGAAGACCGCCGTCAGACAACAAAGGCAGTGGTTGACGTTGGCTTGCGGCGGTGGTTGGGGGGCTAGAGTGGCGACAGAGTTAATGTCACGGGGAGGCAGCGCTGACAATGCAAAGAAATTGAAAAGGAATTCAATTTCTCTGCTGTCCCGTCCCCTTTCTTCAGCGGAGCAACAAGTTTTATACATTAGATGGTCTTCATTAATCTTTAATAAAGTTCCAAAGAGAGAGCCCGTCAAATATTTTCCAATTTTAAAATTTTCTAAATAACTTGCTGGCTGATAAAATATCTGTTTTCAAAGAATTTTTTCCTTTTAATAATTTCCAAATAGTAATCTCCCATAACTCTCTTTCCAAAAATTATAAATGTGATATTTCTCTATTCTTAGTGAACTAATATTCAGTACTTTGATTTTGAAATTTAAATTTATGCATTTTTAATAATCTTAAGCTTGTCTGTGTCCTACGACTAAAATTACCTGACTTATTTATTCAGGGTTTCATCGGACGGTCAACCCGAGAAGCCAAACTATTTTCAAATAAAAAAACATGTGTGCGAAAGAAATACTCGAAAATAAATGCAATAATAAAAATCCACGACGCACAGTGACATCATGTAATTTTGGATGCGACGGATGATGCATCAATTCTCCTGGGGTTGAAAGAGCTTGACCCCGACGAGAACTCGCAAAGACTGGTCCTGGAGAAGTCTGCTATCGTCGCTGGTGCTGAATCAGATGATATGTCTGGCGCTTTGACAAGTGGCTTGATATGTGTCTGAATTTGAAATGGATAAAACCTCATGCAGTAATCAGTCACCCAATCTTCCTTTAAAAGGTACAATTCATGACGATAACAACCGATCATGAATTTGTAAATTTCAAAGGTTGCTCGCAATTTGTTAGCACTAATTTCATGCAACTCATTTAAATAATTAATATGAGCTTGCACGTCGAATAAAATACGTTCACGGAATGAGAGATGATGACGGTCAGGTAGGTGGAGTAACACAGCGATAATCTCGTATGGAGATATACTAAAAAAACTAGTTTTAGAATTATTAATTGTGGACTTTGCTTGTGGAGGTATAAGATTCATATGCGTCAGATTCGCCTCACATAAGTGTCTGAGGATGTTCCCCAAATTCCGATTAATGATATTGGTTCGTCTATCAATCAGAGATTAATAGGAGCTATTAAATTCGAATTTGATTCCTTTTTGACCCCATAAGTTATTCCAAAAATATGATAGAAAATTAATAATAGATCGTTGCAATTTGTCTATCTTGAAATGATAGTGAGGTGACTTTAAAACAAAGTCTCTAAATATGAAATTGACAGAGTGAGGTGTGCAGAGAAGATGTTCAACAGATATAGTGTGCAAAAACTGAGTGATATCACGTGGCACTTCGGGAATCAATAAATGTGGGGTAAGCGATATATCTAACTCGTGACTTTCCTCCTGGGGTGGGGGCTTAGGAGGGAGTTCAGTGAGCAATAATGTGGTGGAGTCAGTGAGAAGTGAACTAAAAGTCGTAGAGGTTCTCTCGCGTGCCCTTGGGATAAGACAGTTTTTATGGGGTAAAAGAACAATCTTGTGCTCGTTGTGCTCAAAGGAGTGAGAGTTCCTTGTGCCGTCATGTATTACACGTTAATCGTATTGCCAAGATCTCCCTAGTAGGATGTGACAGACATCCATAGTAGCGACATGACATAATACTCTATCCAAGTACGCGCTTTATATAGAAAACTTTACTAAACAATAATGAGTGACATGCATAGTCAAATCACTATTGACTCCAGATAAGTTGTAGGGTTGTTCTAACGAATTCGTCTTAAGACCCAATATGTCGACCATGCGCTGAGAAATGAAGTTCTGCATACTACCACTATCTATGATAATGGAACAGAATTGTCCCTGAATGCGTGCAGTGGTGTGAAAAGTTTCGCGTCTCCTATGGTCATCCTCAGTAGGCTCTCTAGGGGTAATCAGACTATAACGCAGGACACAGACTAAATGTTCGGCGTGCTCACCTTCCACTTCTATGACATCCTCTGACTCGTGCTCAGGCTCAGGCTCAGGATGAGACTCATTAATGTAGACTCCGTACTCAGGCTCATGTCCATCAGTAGAATCAATAATAGCGACGAAGTGGCGTCACGAGCACTCAGATGACTTGTGTCTCGACTCCATATACTTGAAGCATCGGAATACTCCAGTGTTGGACTTAGCCCCAATAACCTCTTTACTCTTGGAGGGGACAGTGGGCGGGGTCGGGATCCCGACAGTGATGGGAGGGTGAGGAGAATCTGAGATCCGAGCCGTGGTGGTAGTGGTGATACTCAATGTAGATTTATCCGTATATCTGACTCCGAATGTGAGCTTTTGTAGGGACCCCACTCTACGAGTTCGATTAGAGACTTCCCCTAAATCGTGATAGTCGTGCAACTCTAGCTGATCTCGTATGGAATAATGTAACCCATTTAGCTAACAGGACACAGTAATGTCATCATCCTCACGAAGATCTAGTCTCGATTGTAGGACAAAGAACTCATCTGTGTACTCGTCTACCGATGATTTCTCCTGTCGTAAATTATGGAATCTACGATATAGGGTTTGGAGGTAATCATGGGGAATGTATCGCTTCCTAAGTTGAGCCTTGAATTCATTCCAGGTTGTGATGGAAGACAACCCTAAATTGAATCTAGAGCGCTCTAATTGCCCCCACCAGACCAAGACGGATCCTTTTTGCTGAAGGACGACGTGCTCTACTTGCCTAGCTGAAGACAATTGCTTCCAAACTAGATAGCGATCCATCCTATCAAACAAGTCTAAGCAACCCTCAGGCTCTATCCGTCCCTCAAAATCGCCGACATCTAATTTTATTCCTACGTCCCAACGAGGGTGATTATATGGCTCAAGTTGTGCAGATTGTAGTGGCCTAGGGTTAGGGTCTACTTCAACCACTGGGATATGTGCTCGATTTAAGTGTATGGTGCTTCTATAGTGTTGACCGATGTGCGTAATCCGTTCACTATATGCCATTGCACGATACTCAGCTTCAGCAGGAGAACACGCAACAACTGATTGCTTTTTGCTACGCCAGGTGATGAGATTCCTCCATAGTAGGTACAGAAGCCAGTAATGGATCGTCGATCATCAAGTGAGCCCGCATAATCAACATCAGTGTACGCAACAAGAGATAAATAGGAGGATGACTTGTATACCAACCCTCGTCCCGGGGCAACTTTTAAATACCTGATGATGCGTTCGACAGCCTGAAGATGAGATATCCTTGGTGAATGTATAAAACGACTGACCACTCCAACAACAAAAGAGATATCAGGCCTTGTAACTGTTAGGTATATCAGTTTTCCCACAAGGCGTCGATAATATTCTGGATTAGTAAGAAGAGTCTGATTCTGCTCCATGAGCACTGAGCTTGTGATTGACATCCATAGGTGTTTCAGCGGGTTTACATCCGGAATAACCAGCATCCTGAAGAAGATCCAGACAATATTTCCGTTGAGATATGACTAGGCCATTAGGTCTTTGAGCAACCTCAAGACCAAGGAAGTACCGAAGGTTTCCCAGATCTTTTGTTTGGAAGACAGAGTTTAAGTGTTGCTTGATTTGCTGTATCCCGTTAGAGTCATCACCAGTTATCAAAATATCATCCACATAAACTAAGAGAATTACAGTCCCTGTTGATCGATGACGGATAAAAAGAGAGAAGTCAGCCGAGCTGCGCTGAAAATCAATATCACGAACGACCTTGCTAAAATTTTCAAACCAAGCTCGAGGAGACTGTTTGAGACCATGAATAGCTTTATGCAGTCGACACACCATAGACTCCACCGTGGTCTCAAACCCGGGAGGTTGGTTCATGAAAACCGTCTCCTGAATATCACAATTAAGAAAAATATTTTTAATGTCCAGCTGATGTAGAGGCCATCGACGGTGAACAACCAGTGAGATGAGGACCCGAACAAAATTCAGCTTGACGATAAGGGAGAACGTCTCCTCATAGTCCAAGCCCTGTTGCTGAGTGAACCCACAAGTCATAAGACGGGCTTTGAGGCGATCAATAGTCCCATCCGGAGTATGTTTAACGACAAAGATCCATTTGCAGCTAACGCAGGACTGGACAGAGGGAAGAGGTACCAAATCCCAAGTATAATTAGCTCAAAGGGCTGACATCTCAGCTTCCATGACCGCACGCCACCCAGGGTGTTGAAGAGCCTCTTGCACAGTGTTCTGCAGTGAAATAGAGGAAAGAGCAAGAGCAAATTTTTGAAGTGGAGGAGAGAGCCAATGTATGGAAATATAGTTGGTCATAGGACGAGCCGTTGAGGCAGGGGCAGGGCCAGCTAGCCGCAAAATCGTACTGGTAAACAGTAGCAGTGGCTGGTCTCCGGAGTTCAGATTACGGCGAGTGTAGACACGGATGAGAGGAGGTTTGGTTGCTGGCTGATTGGGTGCTTGTGGTGTGGGAGCAGGTGGTTCCACGTGGGGCGTTGGAAGAAGAGAAGGTAGAGAAGTTGTGACCAGGATAGCAAGACAAGACACAGGTTGCCCATCAGAAGGTATCAAAGTGGATGACAGAAAGGGTCGGTCTTCCAGAAAAAAACATCAGCAGACACAACTACTTTCCGGTCGATAGTAGAGTAACACACATACCCTTTTTGAGTTAGAGAGTACTCTACGAACATACACTTGGTTGCACGGGGGGAAAATTTGTCCGTAGGTGGACCAAGGTTATGGACATAGCAAGCACACCCAAATACCCGAAGTGCAAGAGGAAACAAAGATTGAGAAGGAAAGAGTAGAGTAAATGGAGTGACGAAGTTGAGAACAGAGGATTGACAAGCAGTTGAAGCTGCAAAGTTCCGATATTCGATGAGTACCTGCATTTGAAGCATTAACGAGCGGGCAACATCAAGAATGTGCCGATTTTTGCGTTCAGCAACCCCATTTTGCTGAGTAGTGTAAGCACAAGAGTTTTGATGGATTGTTAGAAAGTAGAGAACAAGAAGCGAAAAGTAGAGAGCAAGAGAACAAACTTTTGAATAATTGAAATTTTATTATCCAAAAAAGATATCATTTACAAAGGTATGGCCTCCCTTATATAGAATGGAGGAGATAAGAAAGAGAGTATACAAACAATGTGGGACTAAACATTTACAGTACTGAGCGGCTAGAATAATGGAGACCGCATAGGCCGCGCGGTTAGACAGGTGGGCTAACCGCTCGGCAACTCCAGCAGGATAGAACAAACCGCAGAGGTAGACCGACAGACCGCCCGGTCTACAAACCGCTGGATCAGACCGCTAAGCCGCTCGGTCAACAAACCGCTGGATCAGACCGCCAAGCCGCCCGGTCTAATACTTCAACACTCCCCCTCAAGCTGGAGCATAGATATCAATCATGCCCAGCTTGTCACAAATGCGGAAGAAGGAAGTAGAAACCGGCTTGGTGAAGATATCTGCCAACTCCTTGTCAGAGGTGACAAAAGGAGTACAAATCTGATTCTTCAAAATCTCCTCCCGAATGAAGTGACAGTCAACCTCTATATGCTTCGTTCTCTCATGGAAGACCGGATTTCTGGATATGTGTATAGCGGCCTTGTTGTCACAGAACATAGGGAGAGGACAATCATATACCTCGCCCAGGTCAAGCATGAGAGCCCGCAACCACTTTAACTCACACGTAGTTGACGCCATACTCCGGTATTCTGCTTCGGCACTGGATCTGGAAACAACAGACTGTTTCTTGCTCTTCCAACTCACGAGATTACCTCCAACAAAGGTACAAAAACCTGACGTGGATTTACGATCGCCTTTGTCATCCGCGTAACTTGAGTCTGAGTAGGCCTCAACCCGCAGATGGCCATTTTTCTGGAAGAGTAACCCTCTGCCCGGTGCTGCTTTGATATACTCTAAAATCTTCAGGGCGGACTGAAGATGACACTCCCTGGGAGCTTGCATAAACTGACTGACCTTTCCTACAGCATAGGCGATGTCGGGTCTAGTCACCGTGAGATAGATGAGTTTCCCTACCAAACGTCTGTACCGTGTGACATCAGATAGAGGAGGCGATTCATCCGTCCACGTTTTGTCTTCTCCAACAGCCATGGGAAGATGAGCTGGTTTGGCACCTGTCAAGCCTGCTTCTTGAAGAAGATCAAGGGCATACTTCCGTTGAGAGAGAACCAAGGAGTCAGGTTTCCGAGAGATTTCTATCCCCAAAAAGTATTTTGGGGAGCCCATATCCTTCGTGACCAAGTGCTGACGGAGGTGCTTCTTCGTCAAGTCCACCCCATCTCGGTCATCACCAGTAAGGAGAATATCATCCACATATACGGCCAAAACCACCAGTCCCGAGGCCGTTTTGCGAATGAATAAGGAGTGATCGGCCGAACTCCTTTGAAAGCCGATGGTGGCCACAATACCACTGAACTTTTCGAACCATGCCCGAGGGCTCTGCTTTAGGCCATAAATGGCCTTCTTCAAATGACAGACACGTGTCTCCCCCTGAGCAACATACCCAGGAGGTTGCTCCATATAGACGTCCTCCTGAAGATCGCCATAGAGAAAGGCATTCTTCACATCAAGCTGGGAAATATCCCAAGCCCGGTTAACAGCCACAGAAAAGAGAACCCGGATGGTGCTGAGGCGAGCAACCGGAGAGAAGGTATCAAAGTAATCAACGCCATAAGTCTGAGTAAAGCCCTTGGCCACCAGCCGGGCTTTGTAGCGATCCACAGTGCCGTCGGGGCGAAACTTCACAACAAAGACCCAGCGACAGCCAACCACATCAGTGCCCACGGGAGGAGGAACCAGGGTCCAGGTACCCCGTTCAGTAAGAGTAGCCATCTCCTCATCCATGGCAGACTTCCAATGAGGGAGAGCGAGAGCCTCCTGGTAGGTACGAGGAGTAGAAGTAGCAGAGATAGCCAAGGCAAAACACCTGCGAGAAGGAGAAAGCTGATCATAAGAAACAACAGCCGTGAGCGGGTGTTGAGTACACGCCCGCACCTCTTTGCGAAGGGCAATGGGAACATCCAGATCATCGAGAGCGTCGGCGACGGGAGCGTCAGCGACCGGAGCGTCCGCGGCGGAGAAGGCTGGCCCGGGACTAGAGAGAGACGGCAGCGGAGAGGAGGGTGGAGGGGTGGGTGGGGAGACGGACTGGGAAGGAGTGGGTGGAGGAGGAGACGAAGGTGGGAAAACGTCGAGAGGTGTGGAAGGAACGGAGATATCAGAAGGAAGAGAAGGAAGAGAAGAGGAAGGAGAGAAATAGGAAGCATTTTCGAAAAAAGTCACATCTGCGGAGACAAACTGCTTGCGGAGAAGGGGGTCAAAGCAGCAATAGCCTTTTTGAGCGGTAGAGTACCCCAAAAAGACACATTTGGTGGAACGGGGGGAAAGCTTGTCACGGGTAGCGGAGGGAGCGTGAACAAAGGCCGTACAGCCAAAGACACGGAGAGGAAGAGGAAAAAGTTCCTGGTGGGGGTAGAGAAGAGAGAAGGGAGTCCGGCCGTGGAGGACCGTGGAGGGAATGCGATTGATAAGATAGCAAGCGAGGAGCACAGCGTAGCCCCAGTAGGAGCGAGGGACGTGCATCTGCGCCATGAGAGTACGCGCAACATCAAGCAGGTGACGGTTTTTACGCTCCGCCACCCCATTCTGTTGGGAGGTGTAAACACAAGTCGTTTGATGAATGAGACCGTGTTGGTGAAAGAACGCGGAGAACTCATGAGACAGATATTCCTTGGCATTATCAGAACGTAAGACTTTAATAGAGATAGCAAATTGAGTCTTAATCATAAAGTAAAAAGATTGCCAAACAGAAAACAGTTCAGAGCGATCCTTTAAGAGATACACCCAGGTACATCGAGAAAAATCATCGATAAAAGTGACAAAATAGGAACTGCCCCGACCAACTGTGAGGGTAGGAGCAGGACCCCATACATCAGAATGAATAAGATCAAAAATGCGAGAGGAGCCACGGCCTTGCTTCGGCGGGAAGGAGGAGCGATGATGTTTGCCAAGCTGACACGCATCACAGTTGAGCGGAGAACTGGTGGGAGGTAAGTGGGGCAGAAGCTGACGAATAAGCCGAGGAGGAGGATGTCCAAGACGAAGATGCCACTGAAGGAGATCGGTGGAGGAGGAGTAGGCAGAAAGAGCGGAAACATCGTCGAGGAAGTAGAGGCCGCCGCTCTCAGTCCCAGTAGCAATCGTCCGCTGGGTCCTCGGGTCCTGAAAAGAACAAGTAGTGTGAGTGAATAAAACGGAGCACTGAAGTTGCCGGCATAAAGTAGTAACAGATAACAAGTTGCACGGGAACTTCGGGACATAGAGGGTATCCTCCAAGCAAAGCGATGGAGTGAGTTGAACCATGCCCGTCCCATGAACCGGAGACGGGGAACCATCCGCCACACGAACTGGGGGTAAGCGGTCATGGGTCTCAAGACGGGAGAAGCAATGAGGGTTGCCCGTCATATGATTGGTGGCACCGGAGTCAATCAGCCATTTACCTTGGGTAACGACGTGGGCACTACCTGATGTCGTGGCCACCGAGGCAGACGACCTAGAAGAGGCGGAGGCCGAAGGAGCATCACCGGAAGGGCGAAGATGAGGATGTTTCTGCCAGCAGCGGTCAACAGTATGACCAGTACGATTACAGTGAGAGCAGAAGAACCGGGAGGAACCCCGTCCGCCAGAGGAGCTTCGGCCACTCGGGCCCCCCGCTGAGCTTGGTGAGCAGAGGAGTCCTGGGAAGGGGGGGAGGCCAACAGAGGCCGCTGGAGGAGCGAAGTAACGGCGGCAATGCGAGCCGCAGTGGCATCCAAAGTAGGAGATTCCGCCTCACCCAAGATCTGCTGGCGGATCATATCATAAGAGTCGGGAAGACGAAGAAGATAACAAACAACCAGGAGTTCCTGGAAGTGTTTGTGCTGGTCGGCCAAGTCCGCGGAGAAGGGGCGATTCTGGAGGATTTCAGCCCCAAGGGCCTGAACCTGCTGATAAGCCGCAGCTGGGGACATGGAAGGGCGGGCGAAGAGGTCCGCATAGAGAGTATAAATGCGGGACGTCTGGCCCCCCTTAGAATAGAGAGCAGCGAGGTGAAGCCATGCGGCCTTGACCGTCTCATCATGGCGAATGACGGGAAGACACTCATCAGAAAGGCTGTTGGCCAGCCAGGTGCGAACAAGAGCATCACTCGCATCCCAGTCATCAAACTCAGGAGAGGTGCGAGGAGGAGGGTCATCGGTGAGGTGATGACGCTTGCGTTGAGAACGAAGGAGAAAGGTGAAAGAGACGCTCCAATCGGGATAGTTGGAGCCCACAAGCTTGGAAAGGGTGCCAAGGTTGCCCGAAGGAGGAGGAGGAGAAGGAGCTGCAGGAGTAGTGGTGAGACCGGAGGTAGTCATAGAACCCGGAAGCAGAAGAAGCCGCACGAACAGGAGCGGTTAGAAAAACAGAGGAGGCCGCGCGAATAGTAGCGGCTAGAAAGAGACACTGCGGGGAAGAGGTCGCGCGGACTGAAAAGGCCGAGCGAACAGAAGAGAGGAGAAGAGCAGGTGACCGCGACCAAGATGCGGGTAAGAAAGAGACAACCCGCACGGTCAGGCAGATCACAGCAGCGGCTAGAAGGTGGTCAAAGGCTCGGCGGGGAAGAAGTCGCACGAACTGAGAAGCTCGAGCGAACAGAAAAGAGGAGAAAAGCTGGCGACCGCGACCAAGATGCGGGTGAGAAAGGAACAACCCGCACGGTCAGGCAGATCACAGCAGCAATCCGCGAGTAGAGAGACAATACACACGCGGACAGGGACAGGCCGCAACGACTAGGAAGTCGGAGAGGCAAGAAAGAACAAGGAGCGCGGCGACAACGAAACAGGTCGCTGCGACAACAAGGAGAAGGAGAAAGCCGCGCGAACAGATTGGCGGACAGAACCAAGCCGCGCGGATAGAAACAGGCCGCGCGGATAGAAGAGAGGGCAAGCCGCGAAACAAGTCGCAGAGCGCGGAAAAGAGGTCGCGAACAACAGAGGGCGCACAGAATCAAGAGGAAATGACCGTGTCCTCTGATACCATGTTAGAAAGTAGAGAACAAGAAGCGAAAAGTAGAGAGCAAGAGAACAAACTTTTGAATAATTGAAATTTTATTATCCAAAAAAGATATCATTTACAAAGGTATGACCTCCCTTATATAGAATGGAGGAGATAAGAAAGAGAGTATACAAACAATGTGGGACTAAACATTTACAGTACTGAGCGGCTAGAATAATGGAGACCGCATAGGCCGCGCGGTTAGACAGATGGGCTAACCGCTCGGCAACTCCAGCAGGATAGAACAAACCGCAGAGGTAGACCGACAGACCGCCCGGTCTACAAACCGCTGGATCAGACCGCTAAGCCGCTCGGTCAACAAACCGCTGGATCAGACCGCCAAGCCGCCCGGTCTAATACTTCAACATGGATAATGCCAAATTCAACACAAACAGAGGTGAACGTTCGGCTAGTATATTCCCTTGCATTGTCAGTGCGGATAATTTTAAGGGGCGAAGAGAACTAAGTCCGATGTTTAGTAACGAACGTACAAAATATAGAGGTAAGTTCGGTACGATCCCGTAGTAAATATAACCATGTCACACGAGAGTAATCATCAATAAAGATAGCAAAAATAGCGGTACCCAAATACACTAGAGACTTTATAAGGGCCTCAAATATCAAAGTGAATAATGGATAAAGGAGTACTACTCCGATTACAGACATGACTAAACGAGACGCGATGCTGTTTACCAAAGATACATGACTCACAAGTAAACTCATGTAAGGAGACATTTGGAAGAACGTGCTTGAGAATCGGTAGGGGAGCATATCCAAGACGACGATGTCACTCGACGGAGGAGACGACAGCGAGGGTAGAAGGAGGGACATCAAGAAGATAGAGCCCATGAGACAGCCGCCCGCTACCAATAATATTCCGCATTTGCCGATCCTGCACAACAAAATAAGATGGTGAGAAAGTAATAAGACAATCAAGGTCATGTGTAAGTCGGCTAATAGAAAGTAAGTTGAACGGGGAGTCCAAAACATGAAGAACCGAGGTTAATGAGAGGTTATGTGTGAGATGGATATGAGCAGCTCCAGAGACAAGGGAGGAGTCACCATTGGCGACAGTGATGGACTTGGGATGAGGAGAGTCCAAGTATTTTGGCGGCTTCGGGCAGTTAATATGGTGGGTGGCACCAGAGTCCACAATCCAGTGGGAATCCCGAGATAAACAGGTTATACCTTCATTAATGATGGAGGCCACAAAACCCGATGCTGGAAGTTGTCGTCCGTTGGTTCTGGTGAAGACCGTCAACATACAACGAAGGCAGTGGTTGACGTTGGCTTGCGACAGTGGTTGGCGAGCTGGAGCGGCAACAAAGTTAATGTCACGGAGAGACAGCACCAACAATGCAAAGAAATTGAAAGGAATTCAATTTCTCTACTGTCCTGTCCCCTTTCTTTAGCGGAGCAACAAGTTTTATATAATGGATGGTTTTCATTAATCTTTAATAAAGTTCCAAAGAGAGAGCCGACCAAATATTTTCCAACTTTTGAATTTTCCAAATAACTTGCTGGTCGATAAAATATATGCTTTCAAAGGATTTTTTTCCTTTTAATAATTTCAAAATAAAACGTACTTGAAGTATCAAAAAGTCGTGCACCCTCAAATAAAAAATCTTGGTGGTGGAAAGTGAAAGTGAAAGTGCAAGACAAAGTGATGGCAAAAAGAGCCAGCTATAAATCACTCTACGCTTGTAAGATTGATGAAAACTTAACTAGGTATAAAGTTGCCAAAAAAGAAGCTAAACATGCAGTACGTAAAGTAAGAAGTTAAGCTTATGAAGGATTTTATAAGCGAGTAGATATCAAAGATGAAGAACATGACATATATAAAATTGCTCGAGGTAGAGAAAGAAAGACAAGAGATTTAAGTCTAGTAAAATGCATAAAGGATGAGACCGATACAGTTTTGACAGTTGTTGTGGAAATTAAAGAGCGATGAAAAAGATACTTTTATCAACTCTATAATGAAACAAAGGACAATGAATTGAACTTGAAAGAGTTAAGTAAATCAGAAAAGTATAAGAATATAACATTTTATCATAAAATTCAAGTATCAGAGGTACAAGATGCTTTAAATAGAAGGAAAATGAAAATACGGTTGAGTCAGACAATATACCCATCGAAGTATGGAAATGTCTAAAAAATGAAGGAGTTTTGCGACTTACATGTTTTTTCAATAAGATACCGAAGTCAAAGAGAATGTCAGATCAATGGAGAGAAAGTATCTTGGTACATTTATATAAGAATAAAGGAGATATACAAAATTGTATTAATTACAGAAAAATTAAATTGATGAGTTATGTCATGAAATTATAAAAACGAGTAATAGAAAGAATATTAAGACGAGAGACTAACATTTCGGAGAATCAATTTGGATTCATGCCAGGGAGGTCGACCATGAAAGCTATACATCTCTTGAGGAGACTCGTTGACAAGTATCGAGAAAGAAAACAAGATTTGCATATTTTGTTTATTGATCTTGAGAAGACTTATGATAGGTTCCAAGAGAGATCTTATGGAGAGTCTTAGAAAAGAAAGGTGTAAATATATCATATATTAACACAATCAAAGATATGTATACAAATTCAGTGACAAGGGTGAGGACATCTGGAGGATTAACACAGGAATTCCCTATCACTATTGGCTTACATCAAGGTTCAACTTTAAGCCCTTATCTCTTTACCCTTGTCTTAGACGAGCTCACCAAACATGTCCCACAAGCAATACCTTGGTGTTTATTGTTTGCGGATGATTTCGTTTTGGTTAATGAGGCGCGCGAGGGTGTAAGCGCAAAAATTGAATCTTGGCGAGATACTTTAGAAAAGAAGGGTTTTATGTTGAGCAGAGCAAAGACGGAGTATATGGAGCTTAAATTTAGCAGTACAAGAAGGACAAACGACTTCGTTATTAAGTTGGGTGATCAAGATATTTCCCGTAGTGAGTGTTTTAAATAACTTGGATCAATATTTCAAAAAGATGAAGGTATTGATAAAGATGTGACACATAGAATCTAAGCAGGTTGGTTGAAGTGGAGAGACGCGTCAGAGATCTTATGTGATCGTAAAGTACCACTAAAACTTAGGGGTAAGTTTTACCGTACTGCAATTAGACCCGTCCCGCGATGCTCAATGGTTCTGAGTGTTGGGCAGTGAATTGTGTACATGAGCAAAAAATGAGAGTTGCGTAGATGAGAATGCTTAGGTGGATGTGTGGACACATGAGATTGGATAAAATTAGTAATGAAAGTATCAGAGATAAGACATGAGTAGCACCATTTGCAGAAACGATGCGAGAAGCTCGTCTAAGATGGTTTGGACACGTACAAAGGAGACCATTAGAGACACCTGTTAGGCGTTGTGAGAGTCTAGTCACTAGGCATGTTAAACGAGGGAGGGGTAGACCAATAAAGACTTGGAATGAAACTGTAAGGCAAGACATGATGTACTTGACATTAGTGAGATTATGACAAAAGATAGGGCACAATGACGACAAAGGATCCATATAGCCGACCCCACTATAGTGGGATAAAAGCTTGAGTGTTGTTGTGTTAATAATTTCCAAATAGTAATCTCCCATAACCCTCTTTAAAAAGTGATATTTCTCTATTCTTAGTGAATTGATATTCTGCCCTTTGATTTTGAAATTTAAATTTATGCATTTTAAATAATCTTAAGCTTGCCCATTACGTCCTACCACTAAAATTACCAGACTTATTTATTCAGGGTTTCATCGGACGGTCAATCCGATGAGCCAAACTATTTTCAAATAAAAAAAAAGGTGCGCAAAAGAAATACTCAAAAATAAATGCAATAATAAAAATCCACGACGCACATTGACGTTATGTAATTTTGGATGCGTCGGAGGATGCATCTGCTTCAAACTCCATCCTTATCTTACTCTTGCTGGTCGCGATTGTGGTCGGGGTCTCAGCCGTGGAGGTACTCGCAGGGAGGTTCTCGAGTGACTGATGCGGCCTATGCTACCAGGGTCTATGATGATCTTATATATCCTCCTTCAGGACAGCTTGCAATTCAGGAATTGGATGTTCTTCGTCGCCTTCTTCATTGCCAGCCCGACTATGCTTAGCGCAACTAATCATATGACTGGATCCTTCTCATCTTTTGTCTCCTACACACCTTTGTCTGACAAAGATAAGGTTATCTCTGCTAGTGGCACCTTGTCCTCCATTGCGGGTAAATGACATATCTTGTGCTCGCCTTCTATTTCTCTTGCCTCTGTTCTTCACGTTTCTTCTTTTCTCTGAAATTTATTTTCTATCAGCAACATTACTAGATCTTTTAACTGATTTGTGACATTCTTTGCCGACTCCTGTATTTTTCAGAAGCTGGGTACAAAACAGACAATTGGCGGTGGTATGAATCATGATGACTTGTACTACATGGATACCCAACTACCATTTGGTGCTCTCACATCGACAACTGTGACTACTGTGGATGTTTGATGATGGCATCTTTGCCTCGAACATCCATCCTCCATTTATCTTTACAAATTGTTTCCAACTTTCTTGTCCTTTATTAAATGTTTATCTTGTGATGTATGTGCTATGTCTGAGTATTTCGACACATCTGGTCCTTCTATTGTTGTTTCTTTATCTGGTTTTCGTTGATTTGTTACATTTATTGATTGTTTTTTGAGAACCACGTGAGTCTATTTGCCAAACAAAAAAGTAATGTGTTTTCTTGTTTTCAAAGTTTTCATAATATGGTACAGATCCAATATGATGACAAAATCTGTGTTCTTCGTACTAGCTATGGGGGTGGGGGGGATACGATAATCGTGGTCTGTTTGGCTCGTACCTCACCAATCATTGTATTTTGCATTAAACTACATGCGTCATACTTCCACACAAAATGGAGTTGCTGAGCGGAAGAATCGCCGCCTCCTTGAGGTGACACCCATGTTATTAAAGGCGCGCTTAAGGCTCCAAGCTCACCAGACTCAGAGATTTGCGCATCTGAGCTCCTATTTGCGCCTTTAGAATATAAATGCGTATCTGAGTGAATTTTTTGTTGTAAATTTTTTCTTCAAAAATTAAAAAAAAATTACAAGAACTCAAGAATTTTTTTTATTTTGTATTTGTGAAAGATAATTGTGCGTTGAGCCTTAAGTATGATATAAGTGACCACATTGATTTTATTTGTTAAAAAATAATTGATAGTAATGAATGAGTAATTTGTATATTAGATGAAAAATTTGATCAAGAAAACTGAAATGATGTTTGATGCGGATTATTTAAAATGAATGTAATTGCGCCTTGCCTTCGCCAGGCGCGCGCCTGCGCTTTGAGTCTTGCGCCTAGGATCCAGGACCCCTTTGCGTATTGGTGTGCCTTGCGCCTTTAATAACCATGGGTAGCACATTGTCTTTTTCACACTATGCATCTTCCCAAATACTATTGTGGTGATGCTATCCTCTCACTGCTTCTCATCTTATCAATCATCTTCCCTCACATGTTTTAGATTATACTACTCCTATTGCTCGCTTCTGTTCTATGGATGTTGTTCATACCTCTCATTGTACAACCCCGTGTTTGTCGAGCGGGCCCGGCTGACCCAAAGGCAGGGAGCAAAAAGTCAGTTTTATCAAGCGCTCGCTGCTTATCCAGTGTAGTAATAGGCGAACAGAGCCTGCAAGTTGAGATCTCGTCTATAGGCGAGAAGCAAGGTGGCGAGTGCCCAGCTGTGTTTTGGTGCTCGCCGACCGGGCGAGTGGCGAGAGCTCAGTCCCATCGAGTTCTCGCCGCCTAGGCGAGTGGGTTGGGGTGCGCTGACTCGCCATTAGAGGATATTCATTTCCGTTTCCCTTTTTTCCAATAATTCGTTTCTGGCCTATCTTTAGCAGCTCCAGACAATGGGATATCGCTATTGGCAGACCACTTTGAGTTCATTTAACAGTTTCTAGAAGGCGGGATATCGCTATTGACAGACCATCCCTAGAAAACTATAAATACACCCCAAGGGAACCTTTGGAGAGGACTTCTTTCTGAGTTTTCCTCTCCCCTGACTAGCTTTGGTTGATAGGAGCTTCGGCTTATCATTCACCGTGGTCTCCGGGTGGGTGGTCGGAAGCTCCCTTGGCTCTACAAAGGTGCTTGGTCCAGCTTTGGTTTGGGAGGGGAAGGAATCTAAGTTCTTCCGTTGTGTGGCGGGACCTTCTCGCAGTGACTCGGGGTCTGTTTGAGGTTGTTCTGGTGGGAAGGTTTCCGAACTCTAAGTCCACAGCCGAGGCATTAGCTTGTGGGAAGTAAAAGAGAGCTACCCCCAGGTCCGAACTCGTTGAACCATAGTTTCCGTGTTCAACACTTTTGGTGCGGTGAGCGTGGACCCGTAGCTCGTCAGGAAAATCTCAAGCGAGTGTCATGGCTAGGGATGAAGGGCAAGGAACTGACCCAAGCAGCTCCCTACCCGCAGACAGCCCCGTGACTCAAAAACAGTTTGGCGAGTTCATGAAGGTTGTGCTCGAGACCATTCATCCAGTCTCGCAATGCGAGCTGGCGTGTGCTCAACCCCCGCGGTCAGCGAGTCGGGAAGGAGATAAGGGTAGAAGGAGGCAAGAGAGAGCTCTCGGGTCGCGAGCTCTCGGGTCGCGAGTTGTTTCCCATCTCGCCAACTGTCCCGCCATCCAGCGAGACAGTTAGGCGAGATCTCGCAAGACGCTAAGAAAACACATGGAGCCCCTTCTGTGAGTTGATCCTCTCGGCTCCAGTACCGTATGGTTTCAGAGACTCGGTTATGTCTTTCTACTCCGACAAAGAGGATCCAGTTCATCACATGCATTGGTTCGAGGACACAGTCTCCATCAGGCAGATGACAAACACGTTCAAATGCAAGCTGTTCGCCATCTTCCTCAAAGACAAGGCGAGGGATTGGTTTCATCAACTTCCCTCAGGAACCGTCTACGGCTTCGAGGATCTGCACCGCGGTTTCTTATTGCGCTTTTCAACATCGAAGAAGCGGGGGGAGGGCGTTCGCAAGGGTGACCACCCCCACGATATTTATAAGCTTGGGAAGGGGCCAACCATAAGATTCCCTTCGGCCCCCACTTGCTAAATAACGTTGGGGTTGAACTATCTTTCCGAGCCAGGGACATGTCTCACAAAGAGCGGAGATTGTGTACAACCTCGTATTTGTCGAGTGGGCCCGACTGACCCAAAGGCAGGGAGCAAGAAGTTGGTTTTATCAAGCGCTCACTGCTTATCTAGTGTAGTAATAGGCGAACAGAGCCTGCGAGTTGAGATCTCGCCTGCAGGCGAGAAGCAAGGTGGCGAGTGCCCTGCTGTGTTCTGGTGCTCGCCGATCGGCCGAGCGGCGATAACTCAGTCCCATCGAGTTCTCACCTCCTAGGCGAGTGGGCTGAGGTGCGCCGACTCGCCATTAAAGGATATTCGTTTCCGTTTCCCTTTTTTCCAATAATTTGTTTCTGGCCTGCCTTTAGCAGCTCTAGACAGTGGGATCTCGCTATTGGCAGACCACTTTGGACTGTATTTAACAGTTTCTAGAAGGCGAGATCTCGCTATTGGCAGACCATCCCCAGAAAACTATAAATAGAGCCCCAAGGGCACCTTTGGAGAGGACCTCTTTCTGGGTTTTCCTCTCCCTGGCTAGCTTTGGTTGGTAGGAGCTTTAGCTCATCATTCACCGTGGTCTCCGGGTGGGTGGTCGGAAGCTCCCTTGGTTCTCCAAAGGTGTTCGGTCCAGCTTTGGTTTGAGAGGGGAAGCAATCTAAAATCTTTCGGGTGTGTGGCGGGACCTCCTCGCTACAACTCGAGGTCTGTTTGAAGTTGTTCTGGTGGGAAGGTTTCCGAACTCTAAGTCCACAGCTGAGACATTAGCTTGAGGGAAGTAAATGCGAGCTACCCTCAGGTCCGAACTCGTTGAACCGTGGTTTCCGGGTTCAACACTCATTTTCCACCCTGTGTATTTGGGTGTGTATGCTTTGTCCATGTTCATTATCCTCAAAGGGACAAATTTGACCATCGGGCTCGACATTGTGTCTTTATCAGTTATTCCTCCAGTTCGAAAGGAAATCAGTGTTACCACCCTCCTTCCAAGCATTTTTTTGGTACCATGGATGTTACCTTTTGAGAGAAGGAATCTTATTATCCAGATCCGATTTGCTCTCTTCGTCAGTGGGAGATGGGCGACACTGGTTTTGATCCTCTCTTCCTCTTATTCCTTTCATCCAACTCAGTCTTCTATCCCTGTTTCTCCCATTCAGGTATCTCCGTCGCCACCTATTCAAGCTCCTCTGCTTCCTTCTTTGATTCCTACTCTTCTGCATATATACCACCGTTGTCATCCGGGGAAATAGACTACTAGTATTCCACCTCTACCAGTGCCCGCTTCAGACTCGGATTCTGGTGATGATCTTCTCGCTTTGCTGAAAGGTAAAGATTTAAGCACTTAACACCATATTTTCAATCATGTTGCTTATTATCATCTTACCCCGGCCCATCAGACCTTTGTTTCTTCATTATCTTTGTTTATCATTCCCAAGACGTTGAAGGAAGCATTGAGTATATCTGTTTGAACACGGGCTATAGAAGAAGAAATGTCATCTTTGGACTAAAGTCATAAATGAGACATCTCTCTTCCCCCGGGAAGAAAACCATTAGGTCACGATGAGTGTTCTCAGTTAAGCAAAATCAAGATGGTAAGATTGAACGGTATAAAGCTCGGCTAGTTGCTTAAGGATACAATCAGACTCAAGTAGTGGACTATCAGGAGTTCTTTGCTCCCGTAGCAAAGATGGACTCCATATGAGTTTTTCTATTATGTGTTACTTGATGCAGTGGTAAGACAGACACGAGGTGGATTTGCTAAATGCACTCCTATATGCATGCGTGTGATGCAAATGCACAAGTGGTCCGCCAAATTTGCTAACAAATAATTATTAATTATTATAGTAAATTAACAGGGCACGTGCGTTCACAAATAATTGTGTAAAAGAAAACAACTATTAATTTTATAAAGGCCGAGGCGCAAATATTTTAAGCAATCACAGAATACGCCCTGCAAATCATACGACGAACAATACTAGTAGCGATAAAATATACAACCATCACAATACAAGTGCCAAAATAACAACTAAAAAGAAATGAACTGTTTACCACAATTTGCATATGCAGATGGTGGCGACTGCGGTTGTAGGCAACGAGTGAATGGTGTTTGGCGTAAAACGGGCTGGTAGTGGCTCAGGCAGATTGTGGAGGATGACAGGAGGGGTGGAGGTCGGCTGGGAAGGGAAAGGAGGGGTGGAGGCCGACTGTAATAAGGAAACGAGGAAATGGAGTGGGGAGAAGGGGGGGGGGAAGGGTTCCACGATGGGGCTGGTGGCCGAAGATGAAATGGGATAGGCCGTGGAGGGGAATGGACTGGGGAGAGGCGGTTGGTTCTGGAGGTGGGGGTTGAAGTCGTTGGGGAGTGGAGAAATGCGAGGGGAGGGCGGAGACAGGCCGGCGGCATAATCCGACGGGCTGAACGGGAAAGTAGGGGTCAACAATGATGAGCAGTGATGCAAGGGAGGTGGACGGGAAAGGAGAAGGGGGAAGTGGACTGGCTTACTGGAGAGGGAGGCGGAGGGTGGCCGGCGTCGCACCGGAAGCGGAGGAGGAATAGGACGGCGCCGCAACACTGCTTGACCGACGGGATCCAGGAAAATCCCAAACCATCGATCTCTTGCCCTAAACCGTCGGTCCCAATATATAGTATGTGAATAAAGAAAGTTGCACCAAACTACCTGATCGGACGGCTCACACTTGTCCGGACCCAATCGGGATTAAATACATCTCAAAATAAAAAGTGCAAAATATGAAATTGACTGGAAACACGTATCCGGACGCGACCATGGGCTCCAATCACCCATCCGGGCAACGAATCACCGCCTTCTGCGGGAATACGCGCATGTCGGTCGTGGTGCGCCGTCAACTCCCCCCGGCTTAAAAGCACTCAACTCCGGTGAGTGCGAGTGGTCACCCTCGCTGTGTAGCCGCAGAGCAAGTCTCTCGAACTCCTCTGAAGATATCCATGTGGCATCGTGCAGGGGTCGACCGCTCCAACAGACAAGATAGTGTAGGGTATCTCGTCCGCCCGCGATGTAGAAGTCGTGGCCGACGATCTGAAGCACGTCGTCTGTAGAAGCAGGTGGTACCAATGTATCTCCGTCTGACACTGATGTATCTCTGTCTGACATAGATGTATCTCTGTCTGTCGATGATGTATCTCCGTCTTGCAATGATGTTGGTGTAACCGTCGGTGGTGCAACTCGGTCTGCATGTTGCGACGCCGCTTGTGATAACAAAGAGGGGCTGGTGGGGGTAACAGGAGGAGAAGGCTCAGGTAGAGGTGTGGTGAGTGGGTCCACGTACACATGCTCCTCATAGTAAAGAGTCAAATCCTCTACGTTGAATACTCGACTAATGCCCATACCATGGGGGATGCCTATTTCATATGCGTTCGTACCAATTTGATGTACGACTGTATAGGGGCCCATTCCGCGTGCGCTTAATCTCTTTGCTGGTCCTTGTGAGACCCTCTCAGTTCGAATGCGAATTAATACTTGTTCTCCTGCCTCAAAGATTTGTTCCCTCTTGTGTTCATCTGCTTGATCCTTATAATACATTACTAACTGCAATCTTTTTACGGACCAATTCGTGGAGTGCATGCAAATGATAAATAAATGATTCAACCGACTCACAGAAATGACGTGAAGTATGCAAATGGGGTACAATATACTCGACACACTTCCTAAGGAAAAGCCTGACAATGACTTGGACAACAATAACATGGGGCAACCTATCAGGAGGTTTACTAGGTGGTCGATAAAAAAATCTGATGTGACCAACGTCATCACCCGTAAGGACGTCGTAGGTGTTGACAACATAGTGCGACGTACTTGCGTAATGGGTATCTTTCAAGTGATAAAGCCCGTCAGGTGGCTCACCAGGGGGCGTGTACCAAAAGTCATCACGTGTGAGATGATCACAAGTGCGGATACACAACCTGTTACTAAAGTGCAAACACAGAAGCTCGTCAAATAAGCCTTCCAGATACTTACTCCCGAGGGGGTTGACAATGATAGGATATTCCATCAAGAGGAAGGTACCAATAACAATAGTGTCTGTGGGAGCAAGTAGGTCACCTACAACAAAGTCAATGATATCACTATGAACCTCTGGTTGAGTATCGCAGATAGAGGTAGTGTTTTCATATGTGAGTGAAGCAGTCACTCTAAAGCCATCGCTATGCTCTCGGCTCTCAATGGTGATGTGACTCGAGATAGTGACGGGGCAGAGTAGGAAGAACCTCTACCCAAGTGGGAGTCACTCAGTATAGTGTCGAAAACCGGACCTCTAACCAAAGGGTACTCTAAGTCTAAGTGAACTACAGAGGATGGATATACCATCACTGTGGCACTGGACCGCTCGTCCTCACACTCATGACTATGCTCACTAACCAGACTAGTATCACTCTCCGTCTGTATCGTACGATCAGGATCGGAGTTGACTACTAGATCAAGTGAGATCTGAGTCTCGTTCGGACACGACGAATCAACATCAGGTGTCAGGTCTCTCATATTGGTGGGGGCGCTACTAGACACATCGAGAGCTTGACTCAAATCCCAAGGCTTTCTTCCTAATGTAGATCTTATGTGGTCAAATTGAGCATCTAAGAGATCAAAGCGGTCAAGAACTAATCGCTGAAATTCATCCTCAGGTAACTCTACTTGCGGAGCACTAGGAAGGTCCTTTCATGTGTCATGATCCTGGCGATGGTGATCTCTATAGGGCTCCCGAGGGTCATCTAAATGGTAGTTCCTAACATAATCAGATCGTGAATTTGCGTGAGAGTTTTGAACGTACTGAGGAGGTGCACACAACCAAACTCAGATTCCTCAAATAAAGGAGATATGTAACGACGACGACATGAACGATACTCCGCTCTATCATCATAAAGTCGCAGAGAGGTGTAATGATGATAACGTGAGGACCTCTCGTAGTGGTGATCACCTCTAGTATTTCGGAGTTGCGTCGAAGGGTCGACACGATCTCTCAGAGTGGTGTGCGAGGAACAATAATTATCATTGTGATAACATGAGAGTTTCTCTAAAGGGGCTCTATGTTGTCGGATACAGGTAGACTCGAAATCCCCAAATAGAGGAGATGAGCGACGACGATAATTGGACATAACTCAACTTTAATACTCCTACCACTACGTAACATGCAATAAACCTAACCTAGTCCTCTGATACCAATTTGATGCAGTGGTAAGGCAGACACAAAGTGAATTTGCTAAATGCACTCCTATATGCAATGACGTGTGATGCAAGTGCACAAGTGGTCCGCCAAAATTGCTAACAAGTAATTATTAATTATTATCATAAATTAACAGGGCACGTGCGTTCCCAAATAATTGAGTAAAAAAACAACTATTAATTTTATAAAGACCGGGGCGCAAATATTTTAAGCAACCACAAAATACGCCTTGCAAATCATACGACGAACAATACTAGTAGCGATAAAACATACAACCATCACAATACAAGTGTCAAGGTAACAACTAAAAAGAAATGAACTGTTTATCACAATTTGCATATGCAGGCGGCGGCGGCGGCGGTTGTAGGCGGCGAGTGAATGGTGTTTGGCGTAAAACGGGTTGGTAGTGGCTCAGGCAAATTGTGGAGGATGACAGGAGGGGTGGAGGTCGGCTGGGAAGGGAAAGGAGGGGTGGAGGTCGGCTGTAATAAGGAAACATGGAAATGGAGTGGGGAGAAGGGTTCCACGATGGGGCTGGTGGCGGAAGATGAAGATGGGATAGGCCGTGGAGGGGAATGGACTGGGGAGAGGTGGTTGGTTCTGGAGGTGGGGGTTGAAGTCGTTGGGGAGTGGAGAAATGCGAGGGGAGGGCGGAAACAGGCCGGCGGTAGAATCCGACGGGCTGAACGGGAAAGTAAGGGTCAACAATGATGAGCAGTGATGGAAGGGACGTGGACGAGAAAGGAGAAGGGGGAAGTGGACTGGCTTACTGGAGAGGGAGGCGGAGGGTGGCCGACGCCACACCAGAAGCGGAGGAGGAATAGGGCGGCGTCGCACCGTTGCTTGACCGACGGGATCTAGGAAAATCCCAAACCATCGATCCCTTGCCCTAAACCGTCGGTCCCAATATATAGTATGTGAATAAAGAAAGCTGCACCAAACTACCCAATCGGGATTAAATACATCTCAAAATAAAAACTGCAAAATATGAAATTGATTGGAAACACGCATCCGGACGCGACCATGGGCTCCAATCACCCATCCAGGCAACGGATCACCGCCTCCTGCGGGAATACACGCATGTCGGTCGTGGTGCGCCGTCATTACTTGCTTAGGATGAGATTTTCATCAACTGGATGTTTAAAATGCCTTCCTCCATGGTAAGCTTGATGAGGGAGTATAAATGAAATTCTGATGGGGAGCCATCAGATGCACTTGGAGGAGCCCGCCGCAAGACGGGGCCCACATACATGTATTCGCGCAGGAAGACTTGATCGGATCGCCGATCGGACTCCGCGGTTGCGTCCGGGACGTCGCCGCGAGTCAAAACGCTATATTACTTTATATTTTTTGAGTTTATTTTGATGTATTTTACGGGCTAATCCACCGGCCAATCATAGCCGTTGATGGGGATGACCTAGTTTGTGTTTTCTTATAAATAGGATACTAGGGGGCTGATTTGAGACCATTGTTGAATTTGGAAAAGAGCATTCCCGGATTCCAGCGATCCCTCCTCGGTGCCGACGCCGTGGAACCCTAGGTGACGACTCCTAGGCCGCCAAACTCCTCCCCAAGGTAACCCCTACCCCCTCCATCATTTTTCATCATCTTCTCCTCGTTTTCCACCACCGGAACCCCCTAACTCCCCCTCCACACCGCCGGCCAGCAAACCAGCCAGCCACCCCCTTTTTCCAGTTTCTCCCGCCGCCAGCCTGCTGCCTCCCCACCGCCGGCCACCTCCTGGCCTCCAGCCCCCTCACCACCCCTCCCCTCATTAAAACCGACCCCCCTAAGGCCCGGCCTACCCTAGCTGGCCACTCCTTCCCCTTCCCCTTCGTGGATCCACTTCCCACCGCTCCAAAAACCCTAGATCTCTTTTGATCTAGTGCTACCACCCTTCGATCCGTTATTCCCTCCACCCAAACCTTCCATTTTTGTTCGGATCCGCTCCAAATCATCGGATCTACTCACCCCCGGCCTAGATCTACTCATTTGTTGTCGGATCCGCCGTTTTACAATCCGTTACCGCCACTTTTCGCCGAAGGCAGCCACCGTCATCGCCGCCTCGCCTCCGGTTCCACCTCCGATCGCTCGTTTTGCATCCGGTTCGTCAAATCCTCCATCGCCTCGGATCAGCCCACTGCATCGTGAGTATCTCGTGGTATTGTGTTTTGTATTTGACATTTGCACTTGATTGTTTATCTATATTTGTGCCGTGATCATAGTTTGGTAGTTGTATTTTTGCGCTAATATTTGTTTGTGGAATTAATCGATCATAGCTTGCTTAGGCCCTCCGCGCGGAGGACGCCGTTGCCAAATTGCTAAAATTATTTAATTGCTTCTTTATTTTGATTAACTGCGTGGTGTTGTTAATTTTAATTGCTTAAATTAATTGCCGTTACTATCCGACTGTTTCATTGCATGTAGCATTGCATTCGCATATCCCCTCACACGTGCACGTAGAGTCCTAGCTTCCGAGCACCATTAGCCTACCCCTACATCATTTGGTATCAGAGCCAGGTTAGGCCACTTGCATGCTCCGTAGTGGTAGGACTTTTAGAGTAAGCATGATAGAACCACAGAACACTGAGGACCGAGCGACGAGCTCGAATTCGGACGTCGCTTTCGCTGAGTCCCAACGCCTTGACACCATAGGAGCCTAGTTCGACGATGTGCGTCATGACCTTGCCGAGGTGAACCTTCGTTTAGGCCACTTAGAGAATGCCAGAGACACTCCGACATAGCGCGACGATTCTCTTGAGGATGACCCTGACACTCCTCCACGTCGAGGGCAACGCCCGAGGGATGGTCCACCTCCCGCAGACCGTCACCATCGTGATAGTCCTCATCGAGCCCCGATCCCGGCGACATCCTGATTTTGCGAGAGGTTAAAAGCAAGTCCCAACGAGGGATAGGCTGCCACCCCAGCGTGATGAGTACCGTATGCCACGTCAGCCTCAGCCGGACCCCAGAGATCGTGTGCCCCCACACGGTCGCCGTGACCATCACCATGATGATTATTATCCCCCGAGTCGGAGAGAGCGTGCTCCCCCACCCGCTCGATATGACTTACGCCCATGATGACTACCCTGAGGACTACCCCGATCCTCGGAGAGGGGGCCACTATCATGACATCACTCGTCGCATCCGACTCGACGCCCCTTCGTTCAATGGTCGCCTAGATCCAAAAGCTTTCAATGATTGGTTCTTGGACATGGACCACTACTACGAGTGGTACGACATGAGTGACAAGCTTTGTGTCCGCTTTGCAAAGATGAAGCTGACGGGGCAAGTTAAGGTATTCTAGATTAGTGTTGAGAGAGCTCTAGAGCGGGATGGTTACTACCCCATCGCCAGATGGGACGAGATGAAGGAGAGACTGAAAGAGTAGTACCTCCCCGCGTCATATCGAGATCAGCTATTTGAGCAGCTACAGAACCTACGACAGGGGACACTTACCGTCGCCGAGTACATGGCTCGCTTCGATGAGCTGGTCGTCAGGAGTGATATTTCAGAGGAGCCTATTGCCACTGCCGCCCGCTTCAAGTCGGGCCTTCGTTCCGATACTCGGAGAGAGTTGATTCCCCACCGCTTGGAGACTGTTGATCAGATATTCCAGCTCTCCCTCTAGTACGAGTAGTACCTCCGATCGTCTAGTACGAGGCAGTTCACTTCGCGGACCGATTCCTCGACCTTTAGGAAGCCCGCTCCGCCCCAGACCACCACGACTGCACCCTCACGTATCCTCGCAGATGCGAAGGGGAAAGCCATAGCCACTGACGGCCAGCGATCTGGGGGCATTGTATGTTTTAGATGTTCGGGCAGGGGCCACGTGGCGGCACAGTGCCCCACGCGGAACCTATTACTCGAGGAAGAGGAGGAGCAGGGTTTAGAGGGTGAAGAGGAGGCCCCAGAGGAGGTTAGAGCCGCAGTCGAGGAAGGTTGGGAGAGTGACGCCGAGCGATCGTTAAAGGTGAGAGTGATTCGGCGCCTCCTACACACCCCACGTGTGGACGAGGATTGACGACGCACGACCATCTTTTACACGTACTTCCCAAGTGCAGACGGTCCCTGCAAGCTAGCTATTGATGGCGGGAGTTGCGTGAATATCGTAGCCCAGAAGGCGCTTAACCGTATGCAGGTGAATGCAGAGCCTTACCCCCATCCGTACCGTGTCGTCTGGGTTGACAAGACGGCGATTCAGGTCACCCAGCATTGCTTGGTCCCGATCACTCTTGCGTCCTTTCAAGACAAGTTCTGGTGCGATGTCATTCCCATGGACTTCGCTCACGTGTTGCTTGGCCGCCCCTGGATTTTTGATCGTGATGTCACATGCTTCGGTCGCTCGAACACGTGTGTCTTTTATGATAAGGGGCAGAAGATCACGTTGACACTCACCCAGCCCCGAGATCAACCCAAGGGTGTGGTAGAGTCGTCTGTGAGCACGAGCGCCTCGCGGCCACTGCATATTCTGAGGCGATGTGAGTTTCTACGAGATAGTGCCGAGTCCGACATTATTTATGTAGTCACCGCTACCCAGGTTACTGAGGACGCCCCAGTTGATTTCCCACTCGCAGTGCGTCCCCTGTTAGGCGAGTTTGCGGATATTATGCTAGACGAGCTCCCCGATGAGCTGCCTCCCCCCACGGGACATTCAGCATGCCATTGATCTAGTCCCGGGAGCTTCCCTCCCGAACCTGCCCCACTACCGTATGCACCCGGATGAGCACGCTGAGCTCAAACGACAGGTTGACGAGCTTCTCCGGAAGCAGTTCATTCGTGAGAGCATGAGTCCTTGTGCGGTCCCCGCCCTTCTTACCCCTAAGAAGGACGGTAGTTGGCGTATGTGCATCGACAACCGCGCCATCAATAAGATCACGGTCAAGTATCGCTTCCCTATCCCACGACTCGATGACTTATTGGATACTATGTCTGGTGCCCTGATCTTCTCCAAGATCGACCTCCGCAGTGGGTACCATCAGATACGAGTTCGTGAGGGGGACGAGTGGAAGACCGCATTTAAGACCAAGGACGGTCTGTATGAGTGGCTAGTCATGCCATTCGGGCTATCCAATGCCCCGAGCACGTTTATGCGCGTTATGACGCAGGTGTTGCGGCCCTACATGGGCAAGTTTCTAGTGGTGTACTTTGATGACATATTAGTCTACAGCCAGACTCAGGCCGCTCACCTCGATCATTTGAGACTTCTCTTTGGCACCCTCCGCCAAGAGAAATTGTATGTGAATCTGAAGAAGTGCGCCTTCCTCTCCGAGTCTGTCCACTTCCTGGGCTTTGTTATTTCCTCCACTGGAGTCTTCGTGGACCCTGAGAAGGTCAAATCTATTTGAGATTGGCCTGTACCTAGGAATATCCACGAGGCTCGTAGCTTTCACGGGCTTGCAACCTTCTATAGGAGGTTTGTCCAGGGGTTCAACACGATCATGACCCCCTTCACGAGCTGTCTCAAGAAGGGAGAGTTTCAGTGGACCCCCGCAGCCACTAGAGCCTTCAAGGAGATTAAGGAGAGATTGACGACAGCTCCCGTCCTACGGTTGCCAGATTTTAGTCGCGCCTTTGAGGTCGCCTGCGACGCGTCCGGTATCGGTATAGGTGGCGTATTGAGTCCAGAGGGACACCCAATTTCTTACTTTAGTGAGAAGCTGAATGAAGCAAAACAAAAGTACTCGAATTACGATCGAGAATTTTATGATATTGTCCAGTCTCTGCGCTACTGGCGACACTATCTCCTTCCCCGGGAGTTCGTGTTGTACTCCGACCACCAGGCCCTCCGTTACCTCGATTCGCAACGCAAGCTGGGCCACCGGCATGCGAAGTGGGTCGAGTATCTGCAGGATTTTCATTATGTTCTCAAGCACCGCGCGGGTGTTGAGAACAAGCCGGCTGATGCATTGAGTCGCCGCGTGTCCCTATTGCAGACGATGACGGCGAGTGTGCAGGGACTTGAGCGACTGATGCTCGATTACCCTACGTCCCATGACTTTGGCGAGATTTATACCGCCATATCCTGAGACCCACCCGACCTTGTTGAGGGATATCAGATTTACATGGGATATCTGTACCGGGGTTCCCGCCTATGCGTTCCTCAGACGTCTTACCGAGACTACCTAATTTGGGAATTGCATGCGGGCGGAGCCGCGGGTCACTTCAGGCGAGATAAGTCCATAGCCATTGTTGAGGACCGTCTCTACTGGCCTAGCCTCAGGAAGGACGTAGCTCGGGTTGTGCGCCACTGCCGTATCTGTCAGACGGCCAAGGGAAATAAGCAGAACACCGGCCTTTATACACCTCTACCCGTTCCACACCGCCCTTGGGAGGACATCATCATGGATTTTGTTCTCGGACTTCCCCGCACCTTACGGAAGCACGATTCCATCTTCGTGGTGGTTGATCGGTTTTCGAAGATGGCTCACTTCATTGCTTGCCGCAAGACGGCAGATGCGACCCACGTTGCATCTATATTCATGAGGGATGTCTTTCGGTTGCATGACCTACCCAAGTCGATCGTGTCTGACCGCGATGTGAGGTTCATGAGCTACTTTTGGAAAACCCTGTGACACAAGACTAGTATTATCCTTAGGTTTTCCTCGGCATACCACCCACAGACGGACGGTCAGACTGATGTAGTGAATAAGAGCCTAAGGAATCTGTTGCGGTGTCTAGCTGGAGAGCATGTAGGTAGTTGGGACTTAGATTTGCCGATCGCCGAGTTTGCCTACAATAGCTCAGTCAATAGGTCCACCGGGTTGAGTCCATTTCATGTAGTTTCAGGATACGACCCTAGGAAACCTATAGACCTTGTCCCGAGTCCTTTAGAGTCCCGCCCTAGTGAGTCTGCTGAGTCATTTGCACAGCATTTGCATGATTTGCATGAGTCGGTCCGCCGACGAATAATAATAAGCAATGATAATTATAAAGCCCATGCAGATAAGCGAAGACGAGAGTAGATATTTAATATAGGCGAGAAGGTAATGGTGCGAGTCCGCCCCGAGAGGCTCCCTTTGGGGCCTGCCAAGAAGTTAAGCACGAGGCGAATAGGTCCATATTTCATTATTAGTCGTATTGGGACCAACGCCTACCGGCTTGACATCCCGGCCAGTATGGGAATTCACCCTGTGTTTAATGTTGAGGACCTGACTCCATACTATGAGCCTCATGAGTATGTGGACCCGAGCGGGGGAGATGCCCAGCCACCTCCACCACCACTGTCGCTACCATACCACCCGTCCACTTCACCACAACCTGGTGGCCATCCTAGTCCACCCATTATTGCCACCCACCCACCTGGGAATTCGTCCACTTTGGTTCCCCCGCAGACACCACCGATCGCACCGGGACCCACCTTCCGAGAGGCAAGAGATGAGAGCATCACAGAGATCAGATCCCACCAGTTCGTTCCCACCTCAGACGGACCACGTTGCCGCTACCTGGTACATTGGCGGGGCCGACCTGACACAGACGATACTTGGATACTACCGGCAGAGCTAGATCGGCTCGCCCCCGGACTTCGACTTCAGTACGATCATCTCCATTCATCGGAGATGAAGGCCTTTCCGTCGAGGGGAGTTGATGGGGAGCCATCGGATGCACTTGGAGGAGCCCGCCGCAAGACGGGGCCCACATACATGTATTCGCGTAGGAAGATTTGATCGGATCGCCGGTCGGACTCCGCGGTTGCGTCCGGGACGTCGCTGCGAGTCAAAACGCTATATTACTTTATATATTTTGAGTTTATTTTGATGTATTTTAAGGGCTAACCCACCGGCCATTCATAGTCGTTGATGCGGATGCCCTAGTTTGTGTTTTCTTATAAATAGGATGCTAGGGGGCTGATTTGAGACCATTGTTGAATTTGGAGAAGAGCATTCCTGGATTCCAGCGATCCCTCCTCGGTGCCGATGCCGTAGAACTCTAGGTGACGACTCCTAGGCCGCCAAACTCCTCCCCAAGGTAACCCCTACCCCTCTCCATCATTTTTCATCATCTTCTCCTCTTTTTCCACCACCGGAACCCCCTAACTCCCCCACCACACCGCTGGCCAGCAAACCAGCCAGCCGCCCCCTTTTTCCAGTTTCTCCCGCCGCCAGCCTGCTGCCTCCCCACCGCCGGCCACCTCCCGGCCTCCAGCCCCCTCACCGCCTCTCCCCTCATCAAACCTACCCCCCTAAGGCCCGAACTACCCTAGCCGGGCACTCCTTCCCCTTCCCATTCGTGGAACCACTTTCACCGCTCCGAAAACCCTAGATCTCTTTTGATCTAGTGCTACCACCCTTCGATCTGTTATTCCCTCCACCCAAAGCTTCCATTTTTGTTCGGATCTGCTCCAAATCATCGGATCTACTCACCCCATAGTTGTCAAGGCGCGCGCCTAGGCGCGCCTGAGGCGCCGGGCGCACCAGGCGCAGCCCGCCGCGCCTCAGCACAGCTGAGGCGGGCGATGTGCCCCAGGCGCGCGCCTTACAGGCTCCCAGGCGCGCCAAAGGCGCGCCCGGGCCTTTCAAGGTATGTTTTTAATTTTTTTTTTGATATGAGCAAAAACATGATCTTAGACGCACCCGAGGCACCCACTAGGTGCACTTGGGCGCCCAATTCGCTGAAATTGAGCGAATTGGGCGCCCAATTCGCTGAAATTGAGCGAATTGGGCGCCCAATCCGCTGAAATTGTGCGAAATCGTGGAATTTCAGCGAATTGGGGGCCCAATTCGCTCAATTTCAGCGAATTGGGCGCCCAACTCGCTCAATTTCAGCGAATTGGGCGCCCAACTCGCTCAATTTCAGCGAATTGGGCGCCCAACTCGCTCAATTTCAGCGAATTGGGCGCCCAACTCGCTCAATTTCAGCGAATTGGGCGCCCAACTCGCTCAATTTCACCGAATTGGGCGCCCAATTCGCTCAATTTCCTTCTTCCCCCAATTCTGCGCCTCACGTGGCTCAGGCGCGCGCCTGCGCCTTGCGCCTTGCGCCTGCGCCTTGCGCCTTGCGCCTAGGCTCCAGGGGCCCTTTGCGCCTTGGTGCGCCTTGCGCCTTTGATAACTTAGACTCACCCCCGGCCCGGATCTACTCATTTGTGGCCGGATCCGTCGTTTTACCATCCGTTACCGCCACTTTTCGCCGAAGGCAGCCACCGTCATCGCCGGCTCGCCTTCGGTTCCACCTCCGATCGTTCGTTTTGCATCCGGTTCGTCAAATCCTCCATCGCCTCGGATCAGCCCACTGCATTGTGAGTATCTCGTGGTATTGTGTTTTGTATTTGACATTTGCACTTGGTTGTTTATCTATATTTGTGTCGTGATCATAGTTTGGTAGTTGTTGTATTTTTGCGCTAATATTTGTTTGTGGAATTAATCGTCGCTGCTTGCTTAGGCCCTCCGCGCGGAGGACGCCGTTGCCTAATTGCTAAAATTATTTAATTGCTTCTTTATTTTGATTAACTTCGTGATGTTGTTAATTCTCATTGCTTAAATTAATTGTCGTTGCTATCCGACTGTTTCATTGCATGTAGCATTGCATTCGCATATCCCCTCACACGTGCACGTAGAGTCCTAGCTTCCGAGCACCACTAGCCTACCCCTACATCAAATTCCCTCCTGGGTTCGTAAAACAGGGGGCAAAAGGTCTTGTTTGTCGCGTGAAAAAATCTTTATACGGGCTAAAGCAGTCTCCAAGCGCATGATTTGACAGATTTCTCAAGACAATGATCATGTTCGGTTATAAGCAAAGGCAAATTGATCAAACTATGTTTATCCGCAGAAACAACCAGAAGATTGTGGTCCTTATTGTCTATATGAATGACATCGTGATTACAGTCAATGACACTGAGGAGATTAGTAATCTTAAGGCTCTTTTATCTCCCGAGTTTAAGGTGAAAGACTTAAGAAGATTACGATACTTCCTGGGTATGGAGGTGACTCGGTCGAATCAATGTATCTTTATCTCTCAACGGAATTATGTCTTTGACCTTTTAAAAGAAACTAGAATGCTCGTTTGTGCTCCTGCAAATACTCCTATGGAGGAGAATCATAGGATCAATGAACATCGTGATGGTGATAGCACAGATACTTCGAGCTATCATAGATTGGTTGGAAGACTCATATTTCTACCTCACACCCGTCTTGACATCACATATGTTGGTATCTTGAGTAGATATATGCATGCGCCTAGGATCAAACATCAAGAGGCAACATATCGTCTATTGCGATACCTGAAGAAGGCTCCTGGTCATGGCCTTTTGTTCTCTTGGAACAGTCACTTGAAGATTGAAATCTTCACTGATGCTGATTGGATTGGATGTCGTCATGACATGAAATCAACTACCGGCTACTGTATCTTTGTTGGAGGAAATTTAGTGGTATGGAGTAAGAACCAGAATGTGGTTGCTAGATCTAGTGCTGAGGCTGAATATCATGCAATTTATTAAAGCCTCTGTGAAGGTTTTTGGGTGCATACCATACTTCGTGATCTGGGGCTCCAGGAGAGTAACTTTATCTCCTTATACTGTGACAATAAGACTGCGATCAGCATAGCTCATAACCTCATTCAACATGATAAGATTAAACATGTGAAGGTGGATCAATTCTGTATCAAAGACGATATGGATAAAGGAAATGTGGTCACCCGTTCGTTCAGTCCAAAGACCAACTTGCCGATGTGTTTACCAAGAGTTTGAGATGTGATGTTTTTCTAATGTTATACAAAAGCTTGGGATGATAATTATTTTCCGTCCGACTTGAGGGGAGAGTTGTGATTAGTAAAGTCTAATTTGTTTAGTTGTTTTTACTTTATCCCGTTGCAGGGGTATTTTGGTACTTGCGTTTTTCCCCTACTCATATATATGTAAGAGTAATGAGCTTAGTTGAATGTAAGCATTATTCTCTTCATTCCACTAAGACAACTTGATACTTGTGTTCTACGGGGTAGACTACCGAATTATGGGCGACTTCTTGATACTTGTGTTCTACGGGGTAGACTACCGAATTTTGATCACCTAGGTTTAGATCTCCTGATCACTTATCTCTCATTTTCTTGAAATTTCTTGTCATCAAGGGCTCATGATTCAATACTTTGCGGTGTTTTCTCTATATTTACCTAGACCCCGTTTGCCACTCCGACGACATTTTGGCGCGGTAGTGAACGGAGGCGAATCGAGACCCCCTCTGGACTGGAGACCCAAGCTCCATCCCGGTGTTCCGGCGCACTGTCGGTGAGAGCCGGGTTCCCAAACAGACTTGTAGTATTTATTACATTATTCTGAACCACTATCAGCACATAGAACTAAGAATACTTCGGTACAGCAGACAATCAAGTGGTTTTGTTTCATAATACTGCGAGTTTTGAAATTGTTTGTATCTATGTTTATTTATGCATCTGAACTTCTACAATTGATTTATATAGGTTTTGCAAGAAGACATTACTAGGTGTCACATACGTTCTCATGTTAGCTCTTTATTGGAAAAAATGAACACTGGAGGAGTTGTAAAATATGCAAAGGTTGGAATATTGATAAATTAGCATGCTCAGTTTTTTTGTTCTAAAATTGTTCAATAGCACATGCTTTTCCTGTTAATAAATTTGATTTGAATTGAATTGTTTTCTTGCAGTTGAAGTGTCCTTTCCCCCCCTTCGTTTCCTGATGTTATCCCTGTAGAAAATAGATCTGACACTTCCAGTTTATCAGGGTAAAGAATGAGAATAAGATTGCCTGAAATCCTCTTTAAAAATCAACTGTAGTTGGTATAAACTTCAAGGTAATATTCCAAACATTCAATACCTTTCAAACAAGCATTAATATTCCCCAAAAGAAGATGAAAGTTGCACGTATAAACCCTGAACAACAATAGAAAAGTTATGAACAACAATAGAAAAGTTATGAGAAAATAGGGCGAGCATGGTAGATACAAAATTGCCATCGTCGGAGGATAAGGTTACCCGCCACCATTGAAGGATAAGAGCTACTTACTGTTAGGAAACCAAACCATTTACACGGGCTCAACTGAAACACAGAGTATAACAAGAACACAAAATATCTGACAATCCCATGTAGTTTTTTAATCACAATGAACACATCCCACAAGTACAATATAATATGAGAAATATGGATTCGATAAAGAGCACCACAGTTGGAATCAGATACCACCAACCATTGAGAAATAGAATGACTTAGGCTCTGTTTGGTTCCACGTTTTTGGAGTGGTGGACTGCTGTTTTTCGAATAGCAGCGCCATACCTTATTTTAAAAAGGGCGGTGACAAAATAGATTTAGGTTTGTAAGCTGATTTTAGTCCATTTTCCCACCGTTGATCACCAACCACGATTAGATTTCAGAAATCGATTTTCATTCTCCGCCTTCCGTGACTTTCCACCCCGTGATTCGTTCTTCACACATTTCTCCTTTGCTAACGATGAAAATGTTATGAGCTGTGACGACGCCAATTATTTTCATTTATCTTAAATTATATTGTGTTATTTTTAAGAGTATAATTCCCGTAATTCACCCATATTTCGTAAGCCCCAATGTGGGGTGTTTTGTGAACCTACTTAGTTGGCCAGTTAGACCTTGGTTTGATGTGGAAGAAATTAAAATTTAATTTTTTCTCTCTTACTTTCCCTCTTCTTATCTCTCTCTCTAACCCCACAAAAATCTCCCGTGTGCTGCCCTAGCCACATCCTGCGACACCCCCCCTCCTTCCGCAGATCGTCGCTCCCGCCGCTCCTCTTTGCCCGCCATAGCAACTCTTCTGGTGCATCCTCCTCCTTCGAGGCTGGTCAAGAGATTGCAGAGGCAAGCTCGTAACAAACTGGTATCAGAGCTAAACGCAGGTGACTCCGACACTTCTTCCGCTTCCGCTTCATTCCGCCCTTCCAGTGCCGCAGCGACGGCTTCGTAGCCCAGCAACCCCACATTAGCTTCTTCCGCTTCCGGCTACTGCTTCCAGCCGACCGCTACTTCCAGCCGACCGCCGATCGCTGCGTCCTGCCCCCGTCACCAGATCCGCGACCTAGCACCCCAAGCAGTAATTTCCCCGACAACTTTCTTGCTTCCGTCCGCCCGAACAGCGCTGCATCAACAACCCCAAGGTCCAGTACCTCTGTCGGCCTGCTTCAAACACTGACCGCTTTCCGCCCAGCCCTATCCTCGATGGCTAACGGTGCTCCATCTCTCGCCCAGGTCATGTAACTCTTCCAAACCATGCTCGCGGCTCAAAACTCCAAAATGGACGCCCTCAACGCGCGCTTGGATGCCCTACAGGGGGTGCCATCTCCTCCGCCTACGAACACGACCGATTACCCTTCGGCAAGCCGCGTGGACTCCGCCGCTCCTACAGGCGCGGACTACCCCGCCTACGAACGTTCTATCCTGATGGATTTTCCCATATATGAGGGCCTCGAAGATCCTCTTCCTTGACTTACCCGTCGTGACATTTTCTTCGCCAACCAACAAACGCCAAATGACAAACGTGTCGGCATTGCTTCCTTCCACTTACTTGGCCCGGCGCAATTATGGTTCACACAAGTTATGCGAGAACGCCCCAACCCTTCGTGGGCAGATTTCAGTGCGGCCCGCACTTTTCGGTTTGGTCCTGCACTACAAGGAAACCCACTCGGAGACCTTGTGAAGCTCAAATAGGTCGGCTCCATTGGCACCTACTTAGAACAATTCCAGATTCTGTTATCTAGGGCAACATCTGTTTTACCAGAGCAGCAAGTTCCCCTCTTCACCGTCGGTCTTCATGAGCGGTTATGATGAGATATGAAATTTCTGCTGCCGCGTGATCTTAACATGGTTATGAGCCTCGCCAGGGCTTGTGAACGGTGACTGCTATTAGATCGTCCTCCCTTGGGACGTCAGGACTATCAAGGAGCCTACTCTTTAGCCGATTTGACTGACAAGTTTTCAATCCGGGAAGAGCCACCGCGGCCTACTGTCCGCTGCCGTTTGTCTCGCTCCTAAATGGCCGAGCGCCGCGAAAAAGGCTTGTGGTTCAATTGTGATGACCATTTCACGTCGGTACATCGCTATAAACGCTTATTTTGGCTCGAAGTAGATGATCCTTCCAACGATGACGCAACGGGCGGAGAAGAACTGAGAATATCTTTCGATTTAGCTTGAGTACAAGCTGTCTTCGGACGGGGGCACCAATGTTATGACGGCGCCAACTATTTTTATATCTTAAATTATGTTGTGTTATTTTTAAGAGTACAATTTCCGTATTTCTCCCATATGTCATTATCCCAAGTGGGGGGCGTTTTGTGAACCTACTTATTTGGCCGGTTAGGCCTTTGATATGGAAGAAATTAAAACCTCTCTCTCTCTCTCTTACTTTCATTCTTCCTATCTCTCTCTCTCTCTCTAACCCCTTGGAAAATCTCTCGTGTGCTGCTCTAGCCGCATCCCGCGACACCCCCCTCCTTTTGCAGATCGACGCTCCCGTTGTTCCTCTTCGCCAACCATAGCAACTCCTCGGGCGCATCCTCGTCCTTCGAGGCCGGACACGAGATCGCAGAGGCAAGCTTGTAACAGAAAACCTCAGCGATGATGATAATAATTGCATCGTATGATCATTTCTCCACCGTTCTTCGTCTTCCTCGAGCAAATAGCAACCTGCCGATAAGTTTTCAACTGTTTTCGTTCTTCTGCCCGTCTTCAAGAAATACCTTACCTAGAAACTTCTCCAAGAATTTTGTTTGGATCAAAACACCAACCTAGGTTCATCGTCTTCCTATGATCCATTACCGTAGCTTCATCGTCCTCTTCTCCTTGTTCGTCGTTTATGGATTTACTGCAGCAGCATCAACAAGAAATCCCTTTTCAGACGCCCGAGTCCAAAGCCCTAGATCTGGAATGATTTTACGCTGCAACAACAACAACATATTCACTGTTCTGGAATGATTTGATTTAAGCAACAGCCTTGTTGTGGAATGATCTGAAGTTCTGGAATGATATACTTCCTGCTTATAAAAGTTTTTTGGTAGTCGATATTGATAAGAGAAATAGGGTAGTTGATATTGATGCAAGAAATGGAAATTGCTATACTATGGAACTAATTTGTTTCCCACCATTGTTTCTTCCAAACAATTGAAACATTTTTAAATTTCTGAAAAACACTGAGAAATCTCGTCTTCCAAACAACTTCAATGATTTTCCCACCATTCTGCAAAAAAACAGATTTTCTCACTACCGCTTCCCACCACTGATTCTCCCATCGCCGCAGCCGAGCCAAACAGATAGTTACTGTAATTTATAAATCTACGAATGCACAAGGTTTACAAACAAACCTTCGTTGTCGTCATACGACTAACCACCGCCACCATTGTAGAGGAAACCCAAGACATGTCTTTATCTTGTTGTGGATGCGTAGCCCACCATTGTCCTTTACCTGTTCAGCCCTTATCATTGCCGCGATCCACTGCACCGCTGCTAACTTCCCTCAACAACTCCTGCTTGATCTGCTCTTCCCGAGTCAAAGCAACTTGCACCTGTGCAACCAGGACCGTCATCTCCGTCAGCCTCACAATCGTCGTCAGTAGATCCATGTAGGACGCACCTATGGATCGTTGTCACCACACTTGCACTTGCTCGAGAGAACATGATAGGAAAGGGGTCGAGGTCGGTTGTCTCTACTTTGCCGTGATGGGGATCAAGATTTCTGCAGCTCGAAAAACATACAACTAGGTCTAAACTGAGACATAATAATGGTCTTATCAGATCCCAATCCGGTTTGCATCAACTATATATAACAACAATGTGAAACACCACTTCAAGTCCGAGGCGTCAGTTGACTTGCCGCAGTCGACTTCATCCATGCACTACACCATCACACATTCATATGTCCATTGCCCTTGTTCCCATGACCTCATATCCTGATCATTATCCAAGTAAACTGACCCAGTCTCCACTTCCACTAAACCTAGCATCGCTGCATCTGAGCAATTGCTGCGAAACATTAGATTCTAGTACCCAGTTGTCAGAGTTGCCATTACTCCGTGTTGGCAAGGCCATCATCACTCTCCACTACCAGATTTAGCGATTCCATGCCAGCAGTCTGGACTCATGCAAAACTCTATGCACACAGATAATTCCTCCTGATATGGACACTTTGTGTACATTGTAACATACAACCCCCTTCTTCGATGTTGATCGAACACGTGCACCTCTAGACCCTCCGTCTAATGTCCCGCCTCGTCCTCCTACCACCGAAAGATGCTCACTCTCATGAGCGGGGTCTTTCAAGAATTGACTCGACAAAAATGTTGTTGTGATCTCCTCCGACTCCACTGTATTCTTCTCATTCATGTTCGTGTTCACCATGTGCTTGTACGACGATGAGAGAGGTAAAAAGAAAGATGACCTTGACTTCTTCCTACACTTTCACACTAATGCAATTGGTTGAGAAGATTGTTGAATACATTGAAGTGCTCCTACAAGTTGCCACCCTCCTGCATCTTCAAATCATACACTCGCTGCTTTAGAAGTAGTCTGGCGGTCAACGACTTGGCCATATACAGTCTCTCAATTTTTTCTCACTACTTGAGTACAGACTCTTCGACATTAATGTTGAAGAGCACCTTGCAATCCACACACATCCTACTGACGTTGGTGGAGGGCTCATCCAAGACAATCTACTCCACGTTCTTCACAGGAGCTGACAACTTATCCCGTCCCTCCAACACTCACATCAATACAAACTTAACAAGCATTTCCCTGACTTAGGTTGCTATAAAATATAATTTTCGTTGCCGTCAAAATTCTCCACTGAGTACCTTTCCAGAGTTGCATTCTTCCCTACCATAGCCTATGTTGTTAAAGACTCACCTTAGACTCTGGTTCACCAGACTCAGAGGCCTGCACCTTTGCGCCCTTATTTTGCGCCTTTGGAGCAGAAGACACACATGAGTAAGATTTTTGTTGTAAATATTTTTTTAATAAAGGAAGATACAATGTGATAGTTCAACAACTTTTGAATTATTTAGTTTGTGAGACGTAACCGAGCATTAAGACATTGATATGATGATGTCAGTGATTGTATTGATTCCATTTCTTAAGGGATGCAGGTGATACTAATGAATGATGAGTGTTGAAATGGATGAAACATATGATCAAGAAGACAAATGTTGATGTTTGATGATGATTATTTGAAGTAGGACGCGGTTGCACATTACCCTCATTAGGTGCGCGTCTGCGTGTCGAGCTTCGTGCCTAGGCTCCAAGACCTCCTTAGGCCTTGATGGACCTTGAGTCGTTGACAACTATGGCCATAACTATCTTTAACACTGTCAAAACATAAGGAGTCTCAGCGGTAAGGCGAACAACATTGGCGGATAGATTTTGGCGGTCTAGCGGACAACATTGGCAGATATATCTTGGCGGTCTGACGGATATATCTGGTGGACAGTACTGACAGACAGACAATCTGTAGTAGCGACCTGTCCTTAGCAGCTTGGCAGTGTTGGAGTCTGTCAGAACCTGCGCTGTTAGGTGGTCTGGTGGGTAGCACTGACGGACAGGATTGACGGTCTGAATAGGCACACCGGTCTGGCGGTCTGCCGATGTTTCTAAGATAGCTATGTGGACTGCTGAGGTTAGATCTAGTTGATGGTCAGACGATTAGCTCTTGCCTAACCGCGTGAGGTGCTTCTATATTCTTCCCGCAGCTGTTCCCTTTGTTGATCAGCAGAGGCTTGACCGCAGTTGGTGTACACAGTTCTCAAGCAACATCTCTTGTGCGATCTGGCTAACCGCAACTTTATCTGGCGGTTAGGTTGTGCTAACCGCCACTATAGTCCTGGAAGCGGGCAACTGCACGTTGGAGACGGGCAGATGACAAAGTTAACATTGGAGTTTTGTAGTTGTACAACTAGTCTTTTCTAACCGCATGTTCTGAGCGGTTAAGTTTTTGTATAACCGCCTAGTCGCTTGTGACAGACGTTGTTTATTCACTCTCTTGTTTTCTCTCTCTTCCCCCTTTTTCTATAAATAAGGGGACGTATCCTTGTATTATGTAAATATTTAGAGCTATAAAGTTCTGTTATTTATCTGTTTTCTCACGACATCAAAACTTTTGGTTCATTTGCTCCTGTTTCTGTTTTTTGGGCAAGCGACAGTGCAAGCAGTTACTGTTTCTTTAATCACCTCCTCTTCTTCTCTCTTGTCGCGGTTTCCTTAACCGCAGACTCCTCTTCATTTCCGCGGTTTCTTTTCTTAACCGCGGTCTCGTCTTCTTCTCTCTTGCCGCGGTTTCCTTAATCGTGGTTTGCCTCCCGCCCTCCCTTTCCTCATCGCTCTTCTTGCGGCTTGCTTTATTCTTGCCCTCTTGTTTTCTTTGCACAGTCTCTCTCTGTTGTCCTCGCAGTCTTGCTTAACCACGGTTTCTTTCCTTAACCGCGTTCTCCTCTTTTTCAGCCTCTTCCTCTAACCAGTCGGTTAGAATCTCTCTGCTGGTCCTCTTTATCCGCACGACTTGCCTCTTCTTCTAACATTTTCTTCTTTCTATGGAGACGTCAGACACCTTGTCCTCTACTCTATCCGCTTCCCTGGTTCTACCCTTTCCTGTCTTTGCCTCCTACAATCAAGGTACTTCCTCCAAGCTCTCTGGACCAAATTATCCTGATTGGAGTGTTTCATTTGTTTTTCTGCTGCGCTCTCAGCGTAAGCGTCATCATCTCATTGATGACCCTACTGCCTATGGGTCTGCCGCTTTTGACGACTGAGATGCTAGTGATGCTCTGGTTAGAACGTGACTTGCCAACAGTCTGTCTGATGAGTGCCTTCCCGTCATTCGACATGATACGACAGTTAAGGCTGTCTGGAATCATCTTGCTGCCCTGTACTCCAAAGGAGCTCAAACTTCCCGCATATATACGTTGTATGCGGATCTTTTTGCCTGACCTGTCATGACTCATGCTGCTGCCTATCTGGAAGTGCAAGCTTTTGGCGCTGAGCTTCTTCAACATTGCCCCTTTTCTGCTGATCTTACCGAGCAAAATAAGAACTTTCAGGAGCTTCTGGTTGTCTGTTATTTGCTTCGCTTGCCTGACTCTTATGATATGATTCAACAATAAATTCTTGGAAAAGCTGATACTCCTACTTTGTATGCTATTGCTACGCGTATTTCAGCTGTTACTACTCTACTACAACGACCTTTGCTTGCCTCTCCACCTCCTTATGACACTCTTGCTCATCGGGCCCGTCTTGATATTCCCAGTGGTCGTGAAGGCCGCTCTAGTGGTTGCGAATTCTCTAGATATCTATGTTCTCACTGTGGCAAGACTGGTCACCTTGTTGATCGCTGCTGAGTCAACCATCCTCATCTTCGCCCTGCTCCGGGTGAAACTACTTCAAAAAAGTCTACTTCTCTTGCTACCTCTTCCGGTAGTGCTAATATGACCATTACAGGTAGATTGCTTATTGATTTTTGTGTTACGAATCATATGACAGAAAATCCCCATCCCTTCTCTCGGTTGGACAAGCATAACCGGTTACGTCCCGTTTTTATTGCGGTTGGTTCTCCATCCCCTGTGTGTGGCTCTGGAGTAGTACATGTTACTCCTCTTCAACTTGCAGACACTCTCTTGTCCCAACTTTTCCGTACAATTTTCTTTCTGTTACCTCTCTATGTAAACAGCTGAATTGCACGACTATTTTTACCTCATCTACTTGTTCTTTTCACGATCCTCAGTCCAAAGAGATGATTGTTACTGGGACTGAAAGTTGTGGCTTGTTCTACCTCGATAATGTGTTTGCTTTTTCTGCCTCCACTACTCTTCTACAATGACACCTTTGCCTTTGACATCCTCCTGCTCGTCTTCTTTACCAACTCTTCCCTGGTTAACCTCGAGGAGACTCTGATGCAGTGGTAGACCGGCTAAAATTAAAGGACTCTAAAAATGCGAACTAATGTGTATGAGACCAATGTACCGTGCACGTGCAAACATGAGAGCAACCAAAGTAGATCAACTAGCAAGTGATAAAATTTTAATAAAAGGCTAAGAGCACGACATCCACTATTATGAGCAACAATTAATCGTAAGAGACTATTATAATTTGTCAACGAGCGAGACACGATTCGATTAAGCGCGTCGGTAAAGATCCAACAAGTCAAACAACATATAATACGATAGCATATATTGATTCCACAACCACAACAATAGTTCAAAACCTAGCATCCAAATAAGAGAAATAAAATGTCATATACCTTGATTAGCTCATGCATGCGGCGGCTCGGCTTCGGGATAGAGGGCCGTGGGCGGGGGTGCTTCCGCTGTGTCGGAGGGTCCTTGGAGGGCTGCGGGTAGTAGAGGGAAGGGTGGATTTGGGCTATTGGGGATGTGGAAGGTTGGCCGGGGAAGGGTGTTTGTTGCTGGGTGATGACGGCGAATGGCTGCGAGGGGAGGAAGGGACGTTTGCGGCTGGATGAGGGGGGCGAGGGGCAGGGTTGCCAGAGGAGGCCCGGATCTGGACGAGAGAGTGACAAGCTGCAAGAGGAGGAGGATGTTTGCGGCTGGATGAGGGCTGCGAGGTGCTGGGTTGTCAGAGGTGGTCCGGATCTGGACGGGGAGGGTGGAAGATTGCGAGAGGAGGAGGCAGGCCAAACCTGGGAGGGGAAGGGATGGACGGAGTTGGCGGGCTGGGCAGGAGCGGAACAGTGGAGCGCGCTCTTCGGAATCCACCAAGAGGAAGACCGGTAAGTTGCAGCACAAACAACTCTGATCTCTCAAACCGACCACTAACAAGCATATATATAAGAGAAAAGCTAAAGCAAAACTAGGGCTCCCGATCGGACGGCTATTAATGTTCGGCCCGATCCGGGGCTAAATACATCAAAATATAAAAAACTAATATATCAAATTGGCTCGGGACGACCCTCCAGGCGCATCCGCGGACTCAGATCGCCCAACCGAATTGTCGATCACCGCCTCCTGCGGGAATAGACGTGCGCGTGTCGTCGATCGCCATCAACTCCCCTAGACTTGAAAGCGCTCATCTCCGGTGAGTGAAAATGATCGTACTCTCGGCGCAAGTCCGGGGCGAGTCTCTCGAGCTCCTTAACAACAATCCAGGTGTCGTCTGAAGTCGGGCGGGCAGACCAATGGACCAAGTACCGCAGGACCGTCAATCCGCCCATCGTCGTGAAGTCATGGACAACGATCCGTAGTTTATCTCCGGTAGGCGATTGTCATAGCAATGTATCTCCGTCAGAATGAGGTGTCACTGGAACTGTTGGCTATAGAGTGGGATCCTTCGAGTGGTGCTCAATCGTCCGCGATTGCCTGGGCGAGGTCGGCGTAGGTGCACTGGAGGGGTTAGGGTCAGGCTGGGGCTCAAGAGCAGGTGGAGATAAAGGATCCGCGTACACTCGCTCCTCATAATATGGGGTCAGATCCTCTACATTGAACACCTGGTGAATCCCCATTGCTGGCGGTATGTCAACTTCATACGCGTTCGTACTAATCCGTCGAGTGACAGTGTAGGGGCCCATCCGACGAGCACTTAACTTTTTCGCAGCCCCCTGGGGGGACCTCTCAGGACGAAGGCGTATCATAACCTGCTCCCCGACATCAAATGTTTGCTCTCTCCTGCGCAGATCGGCCTGAACCTTGTAGTTTTCATTACTGGCCGCGATCTTCCTTCAGACTGTCTCATGTAGTGTGTGTATATGCTGGATGAACGACTCGACAGACTCACTAGGTCGGGCTCCTAACGGGACGTCCACTAGGTCAATGGGTTTCCTAGACTCATAACCTAATAAGACATGGAATGGACTCAGACCCGTGGTCATATTGACCAAACTATTGAATGCAAACTCCGCAATAAGCAGGACCAAATCCCAGACATTCTGGTCATGGCGTCGCTAGGCGTCCTGGCGCCCAATTGTTAACAAGGCGATGGACGCTTTTTTTTAAAAAATATGGCAATACACTGCTGTTTATATATAAACCGCAGTCTATTCCCTGCCGCAGTCAGGGAATAGACTGCGGTTTATATATAAACTGCAGTCTATTCAAATGTTCAGAGAATAGACTGCGATTTATATATAAACCGCAGTTTATTCCCGCAGGGAATACACTGTGGTTTATATATAAAACACAATTTATTTGGTAGGATAGACTGCAGTTTATATATAAACCGCAGTCTATTCCCGCAGGGAATACACTGTGGTTTATATATAAACCGCAGTTTATTTGGTAGAATAGACTGCAGTTTATATAGAAACCGCAGTGTATTCTAAGTTTCTAACAACCGCAGTCTATTCTACTGTGAACCATACAATAGATTGCTGTTGGTATAAAAACCGCAGTCTATACTATCTCTTTTAAATCGTGAACCGTAAAAATCTCGTTTTACCTCGACTTTTTGGTTTTTACAGACGCTTCTCTTTCCGCAAAACCCTAAATGCGATTTTGTTCAAGTTTCTGCTCTCCTTGAGTCCTTGCTCTTCTTTGCTTCGATTTGAAGATTGTTCTTCGACAAATCTCATATTCTCACTTAGGTATATTTTTGTTATGACCTTTTTCAGTTTTGAACTTTTGATCTCTGTGTTATAATGTCTTTTTACTCTTTATTAGTAGTAGTTGTATAAACTATAAACATTGTGTAGCCGCCTAACAGACACCCACTGAATCTTCCAATCTCATGTATTCGCTATGCTAAATGTGTATAAGTTAGAACCTGAGACAACACAATGTACATTTTTGTGTTAGATATCCTAAAAACATACTAACTGTATATATTAGCCTAAATATTCCACTAACATAGTAACATAGTAACATATATATTTTTATGTGTGATTGACTGATTGTGTGGTAGACTGGTAGTAGCTCATTGTCTTTGCTCTACTTTATGAATTTGGTTCAGGGTTTTTGGATGGTTTAGGTTTTTTAGGATTTTCTTATTGCAGGAAAATGACTGATAAGGGCTTTTCATCAAAGTCAAGAAGAGGCTTTACGAAAATGAATGAATTGAATAAGCTTAGGCTAGCGGGGAAGAAGTTTTATATTTCTGTGAGTGATGATGACCGCATTATTCCCGGGCCTGAGACAAATAAATTGATGAGTTTTATTGGATCTCTTGTGAGGTCTTCTGTGTCAATTACATTTGTTGCATGAAAGGAAGTTGACAAACAAATTAAAGATCAAATATGAGCAGAATTAATAGTACGTGACTTTGTTTTCAATAATTGTGCTTGATTAAGTGACTAACTTCATACTTGTAGTCTTGTTATCTTGTATAGAAGATTAGAAGTAGAACAAATGAAAATTATCTTCTTTACTCTTGTAAATGACAGCGGTTTTTAATTTTTTATAGTTTATACTTCAAATGATCTTTAAATTGTTCCTTGTGTAGAATAATCGCAGATTGCAATCGTCATTTGATAGTTCTTTAAATTGTTCATTGTAATGATTTTTTAGCTTAAGAGTTAAGATTAGCCGGTTATTTCAATGTTCAGACCTAACTCTGCAATCTATAAGTCATGTTGGTGAAAGATGGAAGACCAAAACAACAACAGTCTTGCTTCATCCGTTGATAGCAATGACCTTGATCCCAAAACAGATCCTAAAAGAAAAGCAAAGTCAAATGATCCTAGTTGGAAATTATTAGAAAAGCCCATGTAAAAAGGCCCATTTAATGGCCTATTTTTCTTCCTCCTTCTTTAGTCCCACATCATGTATAAGATTTATTCTTCTCCCTTCTCTCCTATATATTTGTATTCTCTCCTTGTATTTACATACTGAAATAATACATACAAGCTTTGGGCTCTCTCAACATGATATCAGAGCCAGGTTCCGTCTAGCTGCGGACTGCCCCTTCTCTGTCCGCCCGGTCTCCTGCGGACTGCCCCCTCTCTGTCCGCCCGGCCTCCTGCGGACTGACCCTTCTCTGCCCGCCCGGTCTCGTGCGGACTGCCTTCTGCATCCGCTCCGGTCTCGTGCGGACTGCCCTTCTGATTCCGCTCCTCTTCTCTCCCTCCGTGGTTCCACCCTCCCCAGGCTTCTTATAGCCATCTTCTGCTCTGACACGTGGGGCCCACCTCTCTCCATCCGCTCCGGACAATCATTCCTGTCCGCTGCGGGCTCTGCTTGTATCCGCTCGAGTCTCTCTGCTCGCGGACTGCTACCTCTAGCTTCTCTCTCTCGCTGCGGGCTCTGCTTGTATCCGCTCGAGCCTCCCTGCTCGCGGACTGCTCCTTCTTGTCCGCTGCGGGCTCCGCTTGTATCCGCTCGAGCCTCTTTGCTCGCGGACTGCTCCCTTTAGCTTCTCTCTCTCGCTCGCTGCGGGCTCTGCTTGTATCCGCTCGAGCCTCCTTGCTCGCGGACTCTCTCTCTCCGCCTTCCCTTGCGGACTGCTCCTGTCCGCTGCGAGCTCTGCTTGTATCCGCTGTGCTCCTCTTCCAGCGACCTGCCCACGGTTCGCCGCGACCTCTTGCAGACTGCTCCTGTCCGCTGCTGCGACCTGCCCCAGTTCGCCGCGGCCTCTGTCGCGGACTGCTCCTGTTCGCCGCGGCCTCACTCCACTCGCCGCGATCTCCAGACCGCCGCGGCCTCCAACCCGCCGCGACCTCCATACCGCCGCGACCTCCAGACCGCTGCGGGTTGTTCTCTCCAGGCCGCGCCCTGCTGCTTTTCAGTCGCCATGTCCTCCAGCGACTCCACTACCGCTCAACCCCCTGCCGACCGCGTGGCTCCTCTCGAACTCCGGGATGAGCTTCGGATCACTACTATTTCTCTCTCTGGCAAGGCTAATTTCATTCCCTGGGTCCACTCTGTCCGCCGGGTCTTACAGGCCAAGGGCCTTGCCCGTCACCTTACCCAGGGCCCACCAACTCCGTCTACTGATGATTGGCTACGCAATGACGGCCGTGTCCAGACCTGGATCCTGAACTCAGTCGAGGGTGAGCCGTACCAGATGATCATGTATCATGAGACTGCTAAAGCCATGTGGGATGAACTTCATTCGCTGTACTCTGGAAAGGACAGCCTTCAACACCTTTTCGACATCCTCACTGATCTTCAGGCCTTGGATGTTGGCAAAGCTCTGGACATGACCTCCTTCGTGGCCCGTGCTAAAACTCTCACGGAAGCCTGGATTCAGCACCAGCCCGCGACTACTGATCTCGCTGCCCAACGCGCCCAGAAGGAGGCTGTTTGTATTGCTATGATTATGGCTCGCGTCCCGCCACACCTACATAGTATTCGGGCCCAGGTTCTGGCTTCACCCAATACCCCTTCTTTCTCTGATGTCTGCTCGATGTTACTTCGCGTACCACCTCCTCCGGAGGCTCCTGCACCACCCTCGCCGGCCCTTCTTCAGCAGGCCCTTCCTCCTTTACTCCCACAACCCTCCTTTCCTCGGGGTGGCCGTACGGGCTCCCGTGGGCGGGGCCGTGGTGGCCGCGGACGGCCCAAGTGCACCTACTGCGGTCGGGATGGCCATACTGAAGCCGTTTGTCACAAGAAACATGGCTACCCACCTCGCCCGCCTACTGCTGCTGTTACCGATAGCTCTCCTCCGACTGGTACGGATCTTGAGGCTCTTCGCCTACAGCTGCAACAACTCCAGGGGCTCCTCAACCCCCCTTCTGCTTCCCATGCCTCCACCTCCCATACAGGTATTGTCTCCACCTCCGCTGCAGGTACTGCCTGTCTCTCTTCCAGCTCTCGCTGGATACTGGATTCGGGAGCCACCCACCACATCACTTCCATGCGGCCGCCCCAGTTCTCTACTGCTGCTCACCCCCCGTCTATTACTGTGGCCAATGGTGCGCTTGTCCCGGTCTCCGGCTGCGCGGACCTCCTTCCTTCCTTCCTCTCTCTCTCTTCGCTCCGTTCTTTATGTGCCGGCCTCGCCTTTTAATTTACTCTCTGTTGGTCGTCTTACTACTGATATGAATTGCTTTATCACCTTCACCTCTTCTGGTTTTTTGATACAGGATCGGCAGACGCGGATTACCATTGGTAGGGGTCGGCTGCAGAACGGGCTTTACCTCCTCGATGTCTCTCCCACCTCCCTTTCCTCCGTTTCCTCGTCTGATTGGCATTGCCGGCTTGGGCATGCCCCTCTACCTATCCTCCAGAAGGCGCTTCCAGACATTTCTCTTCCTGCTTTTCAATGTGATTCTTGTATTATTGGCAAACAGCCTCGCTCTTCTTTTCCCGCTCATTGTACTAGGAGCTCAGCTCCCTTTGATTTAATACATTCGGATATTTGGGGCCCCTATAAAGTCCCTAGCATTTCTGGTTATCGTTATTTTATAACATTTATTGATGATTACTCTCGTACTACTTGGTTGTATCTCCTGCATGATCGCTCTGAGCTTCCGCGTGTCTTTCAGGCGTTTGTGTTAGAGACTCGCACGCAATTCTCTACCACCATTAAAACTTTCCGCTCTGATAATGCTCGGGAATACACTAGCCACGAGTTTGCCACTCTCTGCGCAAACTTCGGTATTGTTCACCAGACCTCTTGTCCCTACACCCCTCAACAAAACGGGGTCGCTGAACGCAAGAACCGCCACTTGCTCGATGTGGCTCGCTCTCTCATGCTTCACATGCACGTTCCCAAAGTCTTCTGGAACTTTGCGGTCTCCACAGCATGTTTTCTTATCAACCGTCTCCCCTCTCCCGTTCTCCACAACGCTACACCCTTCAGCCTTCTTTTTCCCTCCACACCCGCCTTCCCCCTCACCCCCCGGGTTTTTGGCTGTACCTGCTTTGTCCATAAACTGGGCCCCCCTCTTGACAAACTGGATCCCCGTGCGGCCAAACACATTTTTGTCGGCTACTCACGTACCCAAAAGGGCTATGTTTGCTACTCTCCGCTCACCCGGAAGGTCTCTGTTTCGGCTGATGTTACTTTCCAGGAGGATCAACCCTTCTTCCCTCCTCCGTTGCCACCACTTCTCCCACCATCTACTACCACACCCTCCCTTCCCCGGCCGGTGATCCACGTCCACTCACCTCCCACCCTCCCTCCGCCTCCTCCCACCATTGACCCTCCTCGACCCCCAGTTATTCGGGTCTATGCTCGTCGCCCTCTTCCTCCCGTTGCTCCTCTGCAGTCGGCTTCGACCTCGGCTTCTCCGTGTTCTGCTGCTCCGGTGTCGGCCTCTACCGCTCATCCACTGGCGGACTATGTTTCTCTCCATCGCCTCTCTCCACCTCTACATGCCTTGGCTACTTCGCTCTCCTCGGTCTCTATTCCTACTTCTGTCCAGGACGCTCTTCAACATCCTGGGTGGCGTGCGGCTATGGAAGAGGAGATGGCTGCTCTTTGGGCCAACTAGACTTGGACCCTGGTGCCCCTTCCTCCCGGCCAGAAACCCGTTGGGTGCAAATGGGTTTTCGTCATTAAACATGCTCCTGATGGGACCATTGATCGCCTCAAAGCTCGGTTGGTTGCTCGTGGTTTCACCCAGCAACCGGGGCTGGACTATGACGAGACCTTCTCTCCGGTCGCTAAGCTCAACACGGTCCGCATTCTCCTCTCTGTGGCTGTCCATCGCCAGTGGCCCTTGTTTCAACTCGACGTCAAGAACGCTTTCCTGAACGGCGACCTTCAGGAAACGGTTTACATGCAACAACCTCCCGGGTTTGAGACCACGGGGGAGTCACGAGTTTGTCATCTTCTCAAATCTCTATATGGTCTCAAACAATCCCCTTGGGCATGGTTCGACAAGTTCAGCAAAGCGCTCCGGGACGTTGGCTTCACTCGCAGCTCGGCTGACTTCTCATTGTTTACTCGTCACCAGGCCACTGGTACGGTTCTCCTGTTGGTATATGTCGACGACATCATTATTACTGGCAGTGACTTGGACGGCATACATGCCGTTAAGCTACATCTGAGCTCCGTCTTCCAAACTAAAGATCTGGGTCCTCTTCGGTACTTCCTCGGTCTGGAAGTGGCCAGACGGTCAGATGGATTGGTTCTCTCTCAGCGCAAATATTGCCTGGATCTCCTTCATGATGCAGACTACTCTGGTTGCAAACCTATTAACACTCCCATGGATGCAAATCACAAAATATGTGCTCAGGGCTCAGATTCTGATTCGCTTCTACCAAATCCCGAATATTACCGTCGTTTAGTTGGGAAACTTATCTACCTAACAGTTACAAGACCTGATATATCTTTTGCTGTGGGACTTGTGAGTCGCTATATGCACTCTCCTCGAAGCTCTCATCTCCAGGCTGTGGAACGCATTCTCAGATATCTTAAGACAGCTCCTGGCCAAGGACTTGTATACAAAACCTCATCCTCCATTCCTACACTAGTGGCATACTCTGATGCCGACTACGCTGGCTCCCTCGACGATCGACGATCTACTAGCGGGTTTTGTACATATTTTGGAGGACATCTGATTACTTGGCGAAGCAAGAAACAAGCAGTGGTTGCTCGATCCTCAGCCGAAGCAGAATATCGGGCAATGGCTGCTGTGGTCTCTGAACTCACATGGATTGAGAGTCTCCTTACCGACCTTGGAGTTAAACTACCTTCTCCTGCTCTCCTCCTTTGTGACAGTCAAGCTGCCATACATATTGCCAAAAACCCGGTCTTCCATGAAAGAACGAAGCATATCGAGGTAGATTGTCATTTCATCCGAGAGAAAGTCCACATGAAGAAGATCGAGCTCAAGCACGTTCCGGGTACTGAACAGGTTGCCGACATCTTCACCAAAGCTCTTCCTAGTACCCTCTTCTATCAGTGCCTATCCAAGCTTGGCGCATACGACTTGTACGCTCCAGCTTGCGGGGGAGTATTAGAAAAGCCCATGTAAAAAGGCCCATTTAATGGCCTATTTTTCTTCCTCCTTCTTTAGTCCCACATCATGTATAGGATTTATTCTTCTCCCTTCTCTCCTATATATTTGTATTCTCTCCTTGTATTTACATACTGAAATAATACATACAAGCTTTGGGCTCTCTCAACAGAAATATTGTCATTTACCCGACATAAAAAATAAAAATACAGTTAAATGCAATTTGTGCGATAGATTGATAAAATGTGATATTAAAAGGTTGAAGCAACACTTATGTGCAAAGACTACTTCTGAAATAGCAGGTGAGATGTATTCAGCTTTAAATGGTAAAAAAAGGAGGCTTTACATCTGACTGCTAATGATGACAATGAGAATGAATAAGAAGGCGAGCCAACATGATCATATAATGTATCCCCGACATTTTCTACTGTTAAATTGTCATTTGTCACAAGTTCCGGGACAAGTGCCAAAAAGAAAAAAGTAATGCACTTGTCACAAAAAAAGGGCCCTATTGATGCTCATGTGAGATGTGCTCCTGAAGATGTAGTAGATGATAGACGTGCTAAAGGCGCGTCACAAACTACTATTGAGAGATGTTTTAAGTCACAACAAGAAAAGAAAATAGTTGATAATTATGTTGCCGATTGGTTCTATGAGTGTGGAATTCCATTCAATGCCGCAAAGACACGAAGTTTTGAAGTCATGCTTGAAGCAATTGGACAGTATGAGCCTGATTATAAAGGCCATAGTTATCATGATTTGAGAGTCTCATTATTATCGGACACAAATGATAAAGTTAAGGAGATGAAGACAACTTATCAAGCATATTGGAGGAGATATGGTTGCACACTTATGTCAGATGGTTGGACAGACAGGAGATGAAGACATTTGATCAATTGTCAACTGTCCAGAAGGATCCTATTTTATGGGTTCCGTAGATGCATCCAGTCATATTCAAGATGCCGCAATATTATCTGAGTTGCTTGATTGTAAGATTAGAAAGATAGGAGCTGAGTGCGTTGTTCAGATAAATTTTTTCGTCTCACTAATTTTCATGTTTCAAGTTAATAGTCATAGTCTACAAGACTACAACTTTCAATATATACAAATTACAAAGTTATGTTGTATGTCTTGTATGCAGGTGGTGACTAACAATGCTTCTAATTACAAGACAGCTGATAAATTTTAATGGAGAGAAGACCAACATTATTTTGGACTCTGTGTGCAGCTCATTGTATTGATCTTATGCTAGAGGATATATACAAGTTAAAACAGAACAAAATTGTTATAAGAAAGACAAGAATGATCACAAATTTCATCTACAGACACACTCGTTTACTTGATGCAATAAGGACTACTATAGGTGATGATCTAGTGCGGTATTCAGTGACTAGATTTGCAACATCATTCCTTACTTTACAAAGTGTGCTTAAGCATGAGGATAAGCTGAGATTATTCTTTGTGTCGCATTCGTGGAATGCCGCTAATTTGGCAAAAATTGAAGCCGGAAAACAAGTTGTTGAAATAATACTTTCAACCGTTTTTTGGAATGGAGTAAGAGATTGCCTAAAAGGAGGAAAACCATTGATTGCTGTTTTGCGATTAATAGATGAAGATGAAAGGCCGGCTATGCCTGAAGTATATGTGACAATGGAAGAAGCTAAACAAAAGATCAAAAATCATTTTGATAACAAAGAAAGATATTTAAAAAGATTATTGACATTGTTGAAAATAGGTGGATAAATCGAATGGAACAAAAGTTGTATATGACAGCTTTGTTTCTAAATACAAGCAAATATTTTGAATACGAGGAAAAACATAATGATGATGCTTGTAAATTTCAAAATGCTTTCAATGATGTTATTGCAAGACTAGTGCCCGATCAAGAATTGCAAGACAAGATTGCAGAGCAAGACATTAACTACAAATCATCTCGAAATAGTTTGGGAAAGCCTATGACTATTAGACAACGAACCACCTTAAATCCAAGTATTGATTAGACTTTTATTTCTTCTTAAATTATTTATATGTCAAATAATTTATATTTGTCTTAACTCTTAAATTAATAGTGGATTGATGTGGTGTACATGGAGGACCGAATGTTAACCTTACAAAGATAACATTGCGCATACTTGACTTATATTGTTCTTCTTCTATTTGTGAGCGCAACTGAAGTACTTTTGAGTTTGTAAGTATACAAATATTCAATATAAAAATTAAAATTTTTATATTGACTAATAAGTTTTCATTTATCTTGATTCAGATTCACACCAAAAAAAGAAATAGATTAGAGCATCAAAGGCTTAGTGATCTTGTATACATCCAATATAATCGTCGTCTACAAGCACGATTCCAAGAAAGACGGGAAAGGGAAAGAAATTACAACCCTTTAGTGTTTGATGAGATAGATTGGAGTAGCGAGTGGATGATGAACAAAACAGATGATGCACTAGTTTTTGAAGATGATAATCTCACATGGGAAGCTGTAGAGAGAACTATTGGAACTGAGGCTCGAAATTTACGAAATGGAGCTGGAGCTAATCTTCAACTATTGGATGAAGAGGATGAATATTTCGATCATTTTTACTTTGCCAATGATGATGAAAATATTGAAAATAATTATGGGCAAAAGACAAGTACCTCAAACCAACCAAGCACATGCAATGCAAATGACGAGTTATTAGATGATGATTCTAGTTAATCTTTTATGATTTTTAAATTTTTTTTTAAAATATTATTCATTCTAATATGCTATTGTGCATTAGATGATGACATTTAGGATTTGATCACAATACTATACTATGATTTTTTTTGTGTTTCCTTTTCTGTTATTGCTTTCTCTGAAGTCTGTATTCAACTACTGAAAGACATTACTTTTTCTTACTGCTAAGTGCTAAGTGCTAAGTGCCCATATATTAAAAACTACTGCTTACTGTTATGAAGACAAAAAATCTGTGGCTGTGTGTTTGTAATTTTGTACTTTGTATTTGGTAGTTTGGTAGATTGACATTGTTTTTTCTTACTGCTAAGTGCTAACGACCCATATATCAGAAGCTACTGCTTATTGCTATGAAGAAAAAATCTGTGTGACTGTGAGTTTGTATTTGCTAGTTTGGTACTCGGTAAATTTTCTGTTTTAAGTTAAAAAAGGAGGTTTCGACAGCAGTTATTATAATAACCGCTGTCTAAAGTCCACCAGTTAGGTTTTAAGACAGCGGTTATTATAATAACCACAGTCTACAAACCACTATAGACTGCGGTTATTATAATAACCGCAGTCTATAGTCTGCAGGATTTAAGACTGCGGTTATGCTAATAACCGCGGTCTATAGCTATACTATAGACTGCGGTTATTATAATAACCGCAGTCTATATTTTGTTTTTTTTAAAAAAAAATAAATTGAGTGAATTTGTGCCTTGCAACTTGCTTGCCTTGTGGTCGCCTAGGCGTCCGCCTTGTCGCCTAAGCGTCCGCCTTGTCGCCTAAGCGTCCGCCGTGTCGACTAAGCGTCCGCCTTGTCGCCTAAGCGTCAAGGCGCCCGACGCTCGCCTTGGTTCACCTTGACGCCGTGACAAGAATGATCCCAGGTGGCCGGACTATCCCGAACTAGACAACGAAACATGGTCGCAAGGCTTCGGTTGACAACTTCAGTCTGTCCATCCGTTTGTAGGTGGTAGGCGGTGGAGAACTTCAGTGTCGTGCCGGTCTTCTTCCACAACGTCTTCCAAAAATAACTCGTGAAGTGAACGCCACGATCGAAGACAATAGAAGTGGGCAGCCCATGGTACTTGAATACTTCCCTGAAAAACAGGGCTGCCACGTGGGGGGCGTCGTACGTCCTATGACAAGGAATGAAGTGGGCCATCTTCGAGAAGCGGTCCACGACGACGAAGATCGAGTCGAACTTCCGCAGAGTGCGGGGGAGTCCAAGTACGAAGTCTAGACTGATGTCTGCCCAGGGCCGATGAGGAATAGGCAACAGAGTGTATTGGCCTGTGGGCTGTCGAGTCCCCTTAGCCGTTTGGCAGATTCGGCAATGTCGGACGACCCGCGTGATGTCCCACTTCAGGCCAGACCAAAAGAAGCGGTCCTCAACTAACGCAATCGTCTTATTCCGCCCAAAGTGCCCCGTGGCTCCTCCCGTGTGAAGCTCCCAGATGAGAAAATCCCGAAGGGAAGTCTGGGGTATTCAAAGGCGAGACCCAAAAAACAGGTAGCCCTCAAAAATGATAAAACCCTCGCGGGGCTCGGGTGGGTCCTTAGATAAGGCGAAGAAGATACCGCCAAAATCAGGGCACTCGGGGTAGTTCTGGCAAACGCGCTCAAATCCCTCAACTCGCGCGTCCATGGTGTGGAGGACGGTGACTCGGCGTCTCAACGCATCGACCGACTTGTTCTCAACACCAACGCGGTGTTTGGGAACGTAGTGGTACTCCTGCATGAATTCCACCCACTTCGCGTGTCGGTGTCCTAACTTCTTTTGCGAATCCAGGTATCGCAGGGCCTGATGGTCAGAGTACAGGACAAACTCCTTGTGTAGGAGAGTGACGCCAATGTCGGAGCGCCTGTACAACAACGTAGAATTCCCGGTCATAAGTGGTGTATTTCTGTCGGGCTTCCTTCAGTTTCTCACTAAAATAAGCAACTGGATGACCCTCCTGACTCAGTACTCCCCCAATGCCTACCCCAGACGCGTCACATGCCACCTCGAAAGCCTTGGAAAAATCAGGAAGGCACAATACGGGAGCAGTCGCTAGCCTTTGCTTGATGATCTCAAATGCTCTGGTGGCTGCTGCAGTCCAGGAGAAATTTTCCTTGCGGAGGCAACTCGTAATAGGGGACATGATCGAACTAAACCCCCGAACAAATCTCCGATAAAAGGTAGCGAGGCCGTGGAAGCTCCGGGCCTTGTGGATATTGGTCGGAACAGGCCACTCGCGAATGGATTTGACCTTTTCGGGGTCAACAGATATGCCGGACTGTGAGACGATGTATCCTAGGAACTGTACCGAGGATGTCAAGAATGAGCACTTCTTCAGATTGATGTACAAATGCTCCTTCCGAAGGAGATCAAATACTAGTCGAATGTGGCCCAGGTGCTTTGTGCGGTCCTGGCTAAAGATCAGTGTGTCGTCAAAATAGACCACCAGGAACTTGCCCATGTAGGGCCGTAAGATCTGCGTCATCACCCTCATGAACGTGCTCGACGCGTTCGACAATCCGAACGGCATAACCAACCACTCATACAGACCATCCTTCGTCTTGAAGGCCGTCTTCCACTCGTCACTCTCTCGCACCCTTATCTGATGGTACCCACTCCGCAGGTCGATCTTCAAAAATATTTGGGCACCAGCCATCGCATCTAGGAGATCGTCGAGGCGGGGAATCAGAAAATGATATTTCACTGTGATCTTATTGATGACCCGACTATCGATACACATGCACCAACTCCCGTCCTTCTTAGGGGTAAGGAGGGTTGGAACGACACATGGGCTCAAACTCTCCTGAATAAAGTTCTTTCTAAGAAAATCGTCAATTTGTCGCTTCAATTCAGCATGCTCTGTCAGATTTAGGCGATAGTGGGGCAGGTTGGGTAAAGATGCCCCCGAGACTAAATCAATTGCATGCTGGATATCCCTCATAGGGGGAAGCTCATCGGGGAGCTCCTCAGACATGATGTCAATATATTCAGCTAGCAGGCGCCGAATGTCTTGATCCACACTCTCCACAGCTGTGGTGGTGCCAGATGCCAAGGCGGCGGCCACCACAAACATAACTCCCGAGTCTAAACTCTCACGAAGAAAATCGCCCCTCCTCAGGATGTGCACAGGTCTAGTCGACCCCGCACTAATAGATGACCCGACTTGGCCCTTGGAGGGATCCCTGGGCTGGGTCGGAGTGAGGGTGATCTTTTGTCCCTTGTCAAAGAAGACGCACGTGTTGGAGCGGCCATAACACATGGCGTCACGATCGTAAAGCCAGGAGAACATGTGCGACGTCCATCGGGATGACGTCGCACAAACCTTGTCTTCAATGGACGCTAGGCGGACCGACACAAGACATCTCTGCGTGACCTGAATGACCGACTTGTCCACCCAGTGGACACGGTAAGGATGCGGGTGGGGCTCGGCTGAAAGCTGCATCCTCTCTAAGCCCTTCTTCGCTACAATGTTCACGCAACTACCGCTATTTATGGCGGACTTGCAGTGGCCGCCCGCACTTCGAAAATAAGTGTAGAATATCGAGGTACGTCGCCAATCTTCCTCAGTACGGGGTGTGTGGAGGAGTCGACGGATGACTCCCAACTCTAACGATCTCTCCGCGTCGCTCTCCCAACCGTCCTCGACCCCCGCAGTAATTTCTTCCACTATAGCATTGCCAACTTCAACGCCCGCCTCATCGCCGTCCTCCATCAGTAGGTTCCTCGTAGGACACTGTGCAACAATGTGCCCCCTGCCCGAGCATCAATAACACAGTCCGGGTTCAGGTCTGGGGGCGATCAGAATGATAGCCTTGCCCTTCGCATCTGAGGGGGAGCAGGTTGAGGCGTCAGAGCGATGTGTGGTCTGCCTCAATCCTGCGAGGCGCAGGTAGTTCTCATACTCGAGTGCGAGTTGGAACACCTGCTCGACCGTCTCTATGCGGTGTGGTATAAGCTCTCTCTGAATCTCAGCTCGAAGTCCCGTTCTAAATCGGGAAGCTGTCACAATAGGCTCCTCCAAAATGTCACTCCTCACTACTAACTCATCAAATCGTGTCATGTACTCGGCAACAAAAAGTGATCCATGCCGCAACGCGTAGAGTTGGTCGAGGAGTTGATTGCGATATGATGCGGGGAGGTACTTGTCCCTCAATCGCTGTTTCATCTCATCCCATCGGGTAACGTAATAATATCCATCTCTCTCGAGCGACCTCTCCACACTAATCCAGAACATCTTGGCTTGGCCCAGTAGCTTCATCTTAGCGAACCGAACTCGCTGTTCGTCATTCATCTCATACCAATCAAAGAAGTGGTCCATGTCCAGGATCCAGTCACAAAAGGCCTTTGGGTCCAGGTGACCGTCGAAGGAGGCGCATCAATTCAGAGGCGTCAGATGAGGTCGTCCTCAACCGGGGTGCGCTCTCAGTGAGGTGCCACATACTCATCGCGTGAATCATCAGAGTCGTACTCGTGTCGTGCGGGTGGGCCATGCCCTTGTCGGGCCGGTGGTAGGGGTGGCCGAGGGTTACCCCTCGGGGCGGGGTCGCGACTGTAATCATGTACCGGCTCGGGGGTCTGTCTCTGTGGAGCGGGGTCCCGACGTGGTGGCTCTCTGCCTCGCCGATCAGGTGGAGGCGGGGCGTCCCGTGTGTCTTCCAGGGGTTCCTCATAACGGGGTGCTAGGGCTGGACCTCTAAGGGCTCCTATCTGATCGACTCTAGTGTTGACCCTAGCGATCTCGTTCTTAAGGGTGGCGAATTACTCGAGGATTAAGCGCTGGAACTCGGGGGCCGCCATGTCCGAGTTCGAACTGGTGGCCCGATCATCGGTGACGTTTTGGTCAGACATCGGGTCTCGAAACAACCTACCACTACGCAACATGCAAATATGACTCGAACTGCCTCTGATACCAAATGATGCAGTGGTAGACCTGCTAACATTAAAGGACTGTAAAAATGCGAACTAATGAGTATGAGACCAATGTACCGTGCACGTGCAAACATGAGAGCAACCAAACTAGATCAAATAGCAAGTGATAAAATTTTAATAAAAGGCTAAGAGCACGACATACACTATTATGAACAACAATTAATCGTAAGAGACTATTATAATTTGCCAACAAGCGAGACGCGATTCGATTAAGTGCGCCGGTAAAGATCCAACAAGTCAAACAACATATAATACGATAACATATATTGATTCCACAACCACAACAATAGTTCAAAACCTAGCATCCAAATAAGAGAAATAGAACGTCATATACCTTGATTAGCTCATGCATGCGGCGGCTCGGCTTCGGGATAGAGGGCCGTGGGCGGGGGTGCTTCCGCTGTGTCGGAGGGTCCTTGGAGGGCTGCGGGTAGTAGAGGGAAGGGTGGATTTGGGATATTGGGGAAGTGGAAGGTTGGCCGGGGAAGGGTGTTTGTGGCTGGGTGATGGCGGTGAAGGGCTGCAAGGGGAGGACGGGACGTTTGCGGCTGGATGAGGGCGGCGAGGGGCAGGGTTGCTGGAGGAGGCCCGGATCTGGACGAGAGAGTGGCAGGTTGCAAGAGGAGGAAGATGTTTGCGGCTGGATGAGGGCGGCAAGGTGCTGGGTTGCCGGAGGTGGTCCGGATCTGGACGGGGAGGGTGGAAGATTGCGAGAGGAGGAGGCGGGCCAAACTTGGGAGGGGAAGGGATGGACGGTGGCGGAGGGCTGGGCAGGAGCGGAATAGTGGAGCACGCTCTTCGGAATCCACCGAGAGGAAGACCGGTAGGTTGCAGCACAAGCAACTCCGATCCCTCAGACCGACCACTAACAAGCATATATATAAGAGAAAAGCTAAAGCAAAACTAGGGCTCCCGATCAGACGACTATAAATATTCGGCCCGATCGGGGGATAAATACATCAAAATATAAAAAACTAATATATCAAATTGGCTCGGGACGACCCTCCGGGCGCATCCGCGGACTCGGATCACCCAACCGGGTCGTCGATCACCGCCTCCTGCAGGAATAGACGTGCGCGTGTCGTCGATCGCCATCAGACTCTCCTCTCCGTTATTAAGTCTGCCAACTCGGCAAACACCATCGTACATCTTTTCCAGCAAAGAAAAAACATAGCTCTTCTCGTCCTTTTGAGATTGCCCATTCTAACATTTGGGGTCCTGTTTCGACGAAATCTGTTGGGCGGGGTATTCTGTATTTTGTTAATTTCATTGATGATTTTTCTAGATGTACTTAGTTGTACCTATTAAAAGAACGTTCTGAATTTTTTTCTGTTTTCAGTACGTTTTATGATGAGGTGTAATCTGTTTCATAGTGTTATTAAAATTCTACGCACATATAATGCCAAAGAGTACCTTGCTACTCAGTTCTTTGTGTTTTGTATGAATCGTGACATTATATATCAAACTAGTTGTCCTTATACCTCCCAACAAAATGGAGTTGCTGAATGCAAAAACCGTCATCTTTTTGATATGGTTTGCTCCCTTCTCACTCATATGAGTGTTCCCCATTCCTATTGGGGACATGTTGTTCTTCTTTCTTGTTACCTCATTAACCGAATCCCATCTCCGGTTCTCCACGACAAACCTCCTTTCTCCGTTTTGTATCCGGGCGCAACACCGTTTCCTTTACCTCTACGTGTCTTCGGATGCACAACGTTTGTTCACTCTCCTTCTCCTGGACGAGACAAACTCTCTCATCGCTCAGTTAAGTACATCTTTCTGGACTACTGTTCGACACAAAGAATATCGGTGTTATGATCTTATTCTCCAAAATAGTATGTTTCCGCAGACGTTACTTTCTTTGAAGATACTCCTTACTTTTCCCACACTGTTCCGTTTCCACCTTCTGATGACTCCTCTTCTCCGCCCATTGTCTCTGCTCCTCCGCTTGAACCGGTCTCTCTCCCTTCCACAACTATCTCTGAGTCTACTCCTCTTTCTCCTGATTCTGCTTCTCTCCCTGAGCTACCACTGGCAGTTCCCGGGCTAGCAGTCTCTCCAATGGAAGGATCTGGTGCTACAGAGAAGTCAGATCTTGATCTTCCGATTGCTCTTCGAAAAGACGTTCAAACATGCACTCAACATCCTATTAATGATGTTGTTTCCTATGCTCGACTCTCTTCTTCCTCCAAGAGCTTTGCTCTAGCTCTCTCAGCAAATGTCCTCCCGGCTACCTATCAAGAGGCTCTTACTGGTGCTTATTGGAAAGCCGTCATGGATGAAGAAATGAAACTCTGACTGAGCGGGGTACTTGGACTCTTGTCCCTACCCTCTAGGTGCTGATGTGGTTGACTGTCGCTGGGTCTTTTTGATCAAGTTTCTTCCTGATGGTACCATTGATCGTTACAAGGCTCGATTTGTCGCCAAAAGTTTTACCCTGACCTATGGTGTGGATTTCTTTGACATCTTCTCTCTTGTTGCTCGGATTACCACAATCCACGTTCTTTTTTCTGTGGTTGTTAACAGAGACAGAGATATCTCAGTTGGATCTCAAAAATGCATTTTTATGGTGATTTACATAAGACAGTCTATATGGAGCAGTCTCTTGAGTATGTTGCTTAGGGGGAGTCTCAGGTGTGTAAGTTAAGGAAGACAATCTATAGTCTTAAGCAAAGTCCGCGAGCCTGGTTTGAGAAGTTCAGCGAAGTTATTTCTGTTATTGGGTTTGCTCGAAGTGCTGCAGATTACTCTCAGTTCATACGCAAGACCTCGTCAGTGCTTGTTGTTCTTGCTGTCTATGTGGATGATATTCTTCTTACATGAGATGATACTAAGAGAATTGACCTGACAAAGAAGCATCTTCTTAATTACTTTGTTACAAAAATACGGGATCTGTCAAGTACTTCCAGGGGATTGAGATCTCCCGAAAGCCTAATTTTGTAGTTCTTTCACAACGGAAGTATGTCTTGGATCTTTTGAAAGAGACAGGTCTTCCTGGGGCTAAACCTGCTCGGTGTCCAATGGCTGTTGGTGATGACAAGTGCTGAAGTAAGGATTCACCTCTCCTTGCAGATGTCACCAGGTACAGACGGCTTGTTGAAAAACTCATTTATCTGACAGTCACAAGACCAGATATCTGTTATGCTGTAGGAAGGGTGAGCCAGTTTATGCAAGCTCCAAGGAATGTCATCTACAATCAACACTAAAGATCTTGAAATATGTGAAATGATCTTCTTGAAAGGGGCTTCTGTTCCAGAAGAACGGTCATTTGAGAATTGAGACCTATTCTGATGCTAGCTATGCAGATGACAAGGAAGATAAGAAGTCTACATCTGATTTTTGTATCTTCGTAGGAGGAAATCTGGTCAGCTGGAAGAGCAAGAAAGTGGTTGTAGTTTCAAGGTCAAGTGATGAAGCCGAATACTAAATCATGACTTTGACAACCTGTGAGCTGAAGTGGTTGCGAACACTAATGCATGATTTGGGAGAAGTTTATGTTCATCCTCTGCCAATGTTCTGTGACAAAAAGGCAACTATGTATATTTCAAAAAATTCAGTCTTTCATGAAAGGACGAAACATATTGAAGTAGACTGTCATTTCATCAGACAAGAGGTGTTGAGGAATCAGATCTGCACTCCGTTTGTCACCTCTGACAAAGAGCTTGCCGATGTCTTTACCAAATCAGTGTATTCTTTTTTAGATATCTGCAATAAGCTGGACATGGTTGACATATATGCTCCAACTTGAGGGAAGTGTCAAAACATAAGGAGTTTCAGCGATCAAGTGGACAACATTGGAGGATAGATCTTGGCGATTTGGCGGACAACATTGACGGATAGATCTTGGCAGTCTGACGAACATATCTGGTGGACAAACAGTCTGTAGTAGCGGTCTGTCCTTGATAGCTTGACAGTGTTGGAGCCTGTTAGAACCTGTGTTGTTAGGCGGTCTGGCGGCTAGCACTGGCGGATAGGATTGGCGGTCTGAATAGGCAGACCGGTCTGGCAGTCTGCCGGTGTTTCTAAGGTAGTTGTGCGGACTGCTGAGGTCAGATCCAGTTGACGGCCAGACGATTAGCTCCTGCCTAACTGCGTGAGGTGCTTCTATATTCTTCCCGTAGCTGTGCCCTTTGTTGATCAGCAGAGCTTTGACCGCAGTTGGTGTACACAGTTCTCAAGCAACATCTCTGTGCGATCTGACGGTTAAACTTTGTCTAACTGCAACTTTATCTGGCGGTTAGGTTGTGCTAAATGTCGCTATAGTCCTGGAAGCGGGCAACTGCACAATGGAGGCGGACAGACAACAAAGCTAACATTGGAGTTTAGTAGTTGTACAACTAGTCTTTTCTAACCGCATGTTCTGAACGGTTAAGTTTTTGTATAACCGCCTACTCGCTTGTGACAAACGTTGTTTATTCTCTCTCTTCCCCCTTTTCTATAAATAGGGAGGCATACCCTTATATTATGTAACTTTTTGGAGATAAAAGGTTCTGTTATTTACCTGTTTTCTCACAAGCACCTCTAAGATATTTGATTAATTATGAACAGATCAAGGAAGAGAGGATCTTGTACCTTAACCTTTGATAATTGCATTATCATCATAAAGTGCGGAAAAAGAAATAAAAGTTACACACTTGACACCCTTTCTAAGTCATCTTGGAGGATTTCCCAAAACTCCGGAGGGGCCATCACAACATCAGTCCACTCAAAATCTTTAGACATACCAAACTTAGCACAAAAAATCACAAGTCGATTGGCTTCACGAGGGATATGCCAGATCAGCACTTGGTTGAGCTCTGCCAAAAAGGAAAGATCATGTTCCATGAAGGTTGGGTCGCACCACGCCGACCGTTGTAGGGATTGGCTGCAGAAGTCAAGCACATTTTTACAGTCCCCCTCGAGAATAATGCCCTTTGCCTCAAGTATCGCAGGTGTGAGCAGCCGTCGTAAGGAAAGCAACGCCTCAAGCTCGACCTGGCCCGGGTCCCAGTGAGTCAATCCCGATCCAGCAGCAAGAACAATTGCTCGGATACCATTTATTAGGAAAAGAGACCGTTTTCTGAGGCATAGATGAAAAACAAAAAATAACTAAAACACACTTCTGGCAATCCCTTTCAATTTATTAATCACAATAAACATATCCAAAACGCACAATATGATAAGAGAAATAACGAATCTGATAATGGGCACCTCTCTTGACTTACTGTAAATAAAATGACTTACTGTAATATATAAATCTACGCACACAAGCATTCGTCGTCGTCAGAAAACCAACCACCGCCACCATCAGAGAGGAAAGGATTGGACTCAACCATGCCACTGATGCGCATCCTCCATTGCCCTTCACTTGCTCAGCCCTTGCTCCTACCGAGATTTACTGCACTGCTTTTGCCGTCCCTCAACAGCTCTTGCGTGACCTTCACTTTCAAAGCTCGAGTGACCAGCACCCGCACGACCAGGGCTTGCACCTTCGTCAACTTCACAACTGCCACTTTGTTGTGATGGAGGAAATGGGGTCGGGTTGAGTGTCTGCCACTTTGTTGTGACGGAGATTGGGAATTTTGTTGCTAAAAAAACTTACAACTTTGTCTTGACCGAGTCTTAATAATTGTCTTGCTGAATTTAGATCCGAATTTGAACCAACTATAAACCACAACACTCACCACCAAAGTTGTAAGGATCAAGATGCTATGTGAGATCATTTCAAGGTTGGACCGGTTCAAATAGTAGGATCGGATCGAGCATCGAAAGATCCTACAACATTCATAAATTAAAATATAAAATATAAAATTGAACTTGGCATCATCTAATTAAATGCTCAATTAACAAAACATTCATTAAATTGAGCAGTATGTGAATAATTATATCAAAAAATAGTTGAATTACTAAATAAAAAAATTTATGGCGTTCTAACTTCAATTTCATGTAAGTCACCTAATGGATACCAACAATAGAAATGAATTTGGACCGATGAATTGCTGGAAGCTTGGACGTAGGAAAATGAACCTGGATTGCTAGAGTGCTTTTATGCTGGAAGAAGAAGACTGGATTGCTCGTATGCTGGCAGTAGGAAGCCTGAATTACTCATATGCTGTATTTCTAGCCGCTGGATTGATGGTCGCTATATTTCTAGCTGTTGGATTGATGGTCGCTGGATTGCTCGTATGTTAGGAAGGAAGAGAAAACATTGACTTAGAAGCAATAAGCCATTGGATTGCTCATACGTTGGAATGAAAGAGAAGACACCAAAATCTCCTGAAATGGAACTAGGTAAGGAAAATGAAGACTTTGTCTTGACTGAAGGCGATCAACGACGTCTCCCCTGACCTCCGTTTGCAGTCGGTAGTCGACTTTTGTGATAGGGTAAAGCGGCAGAATATGATTTTGCGATGAGGTATGGGGTTCAGGATTTGGATAGGGTTAAATGATGGGGTATGAGCGCTGGAACAGTTGAATGAGATCAGAATAGGGTTGGATATGTTTCTAGTTTTCTTTGGCTGGACTGGTAGAATCGGGTTGGGATCATGATCCTAACTATCCTAATGATCCTAAGACATCGACCGGATCTTGGGCTTTAACATTCAGTAAGTGGGGGGGGGGGGAGTTCATCTTTCAAAAATAACTCATGATGATGATGCTAATCACATCTATGATCCTGATGCCATAATATCCTAGTGTACAATAAAGAATAGAATTGAAAGAAATTTTATTTAGTTGTCCTAATTCGGGCCAAACATACATATGTATGTATGTATGTATGTATGTATGTATGTGTGTGTGTATATATGTATATATATCTTTACTACTCTAAAGGAAGTATAAATGGATGAGTTCGAAATTACAATAGCCATCCGATTATGGTATGATAATATTTCTGCCGTCCGATCAAACTCAATCATACTGCATCATCTCTCCACATTTCTATAGGTCTCCTAAACCTACTAACTAGGTCATGTAAAATTACATTTTTGCCCCTATGAAATTCTAAAAATAAGGGAAAGTCCGATCACCACATCAAACCCGCTGCCCGCCAACCCGCCAACCCGCAACACGCTGACCCGCCAGCACGCCAACCCGCGACACGCTGACCCGATGAGCGCTGGCCCACCAGCCCGCCATCCCGCTGACCCGCCAGCCCGCCAATCCAGTGATTTCAAACACCATTTCGGTGAACCTATATTTAAACCCCTAATGGTTCTTATTATGGGCAGCGTGGGACTAATAGGCGGGTGCGGGATATAAAAAAAATGAAGAGGAGCGCGCCTATTGAGGATTCGAACCGCCGACCTCCACCGTTACAACCATATATCTTATCCACTAAGTCATTAACATTTTAATGTTTTATTATAGTCGCACTTTCTATATGTACTATTACTAATGAAATTAAGTATATATATATAATATATATATATATAGTATATATATATATATATATATATATATATATATATATATATATATATATATATATATATATATATATATGATACAATACACGAGACGTAGCACGTGAAATAAGCAGCGGCAAAATAAACTTGAAATAAAACGCGTATATTCAATTCTCCCCCCCTCAAGTTGGGAATATATATCGATCATCCCTAACTTGACTGTATCGTTCATGAAGTTGTCATAGCTTAACCCCTTGGTGAAGACATCGACCGGTTGATCATACGAATTCACGAACGGAGTACAGATATTTCCATTGTCTATGTGATATTTGATGAAATGTCTGCTAACTTCAACATGCTTCGTCCTATCTTGTTAAACAATATTATCAGCAATACTGATGATAACTTTGTTGTTTCAATACATAATAACTGGTTTGTTCACCTAGAGACTCATATCTTGGAGAATTGTCTTCAACCACAACCCCTCACATACTCCTTGTGCCATATCTCTATACTCCGCTTCGGCACTTGAGCGAGCAACAACATTTTATTTTTTGCTCTTCCAAGATACAAAATTTCCACCCACAAAAAAACAATACCCGGTAGTAGACTTTCTATCATCTTGACTACCAGCCCAATCAATATCTGTAAACAGTTCAATTTTCAAAGGTTGGTTTGCAGAAAATAGAATTCCACATCCTGTAGACTTCTTGAGGTATCTCATTACCCGATATGTAGTCTGCTGATGGAGAATTGTGAGAGTGTGCATGAATCTATTCAGGATACCCACGACGTACATAATATTAGGACAAGTATGATATTAAGTATGTAAGTCTCCCAGTCAATCGTTGGTACCTTGAAACATCAACTTTCTCCCCACTAGTATCAACATCAATCTTGTAATTGGACTCAATAGGTGTATCCACAGAATCACACCCAAGCATACCAGTTTCCTCTAAAAGATCATAGGTATACTTTCTCTGAGAGATGAAGATCCCCCGACGAGACCACATTACTTCAATTCACAAGAAGTACTTCAACTTCCCTGGATCATTGATTTCAAATTCTTTGCTCAATTGTTCTTTCAAGTGCACGATCTCCTCTAGGTCATCTCCTGTAATGATGATGTCATCCGCGTATACAATAAATATTGATATTTGAGCTCCTCTCTTCTTTGATAAAGAGAGTATGATCAGTCTGTCCTTGAGTATAGCCTAGTTGAAGCATGATTTTGTTAAACCGTCCAAACCAGACTCTAGGGGACTGTTTTGGGCCATATAGGAATTTCTGCAGACGACATACTTTTCCATTGAACCCTTCTTTGGTAAAGCCAAGATGGATAGTCATGCAGACTTTTTCTTCCAGATCACCATGAAAGAACACATTTTGACATCAAGTTGTTGTAACTTCCACCCAAGACATGCAGCATAAGAGTGATCATACGAATAGAATTCATCTTTGCAACAAGGGCAAATGTTTCTTGGTAGTCAATTCCTTAGGTTTGGGTATACCCTTGAGCGACCAAGCTTGATTTATGTCGCTCCACCACCCCATTTTAATTCTGCTTAACAGAGAAAATCCAGCGTGATCCAACTATTCGCTTCCTAGATGGAAGACTTGCAAGTTGCCATGTTCCATTTTTAAGGCACACATCTCTTCTTCCATAGTCTGTTTCCACTCAAGTATCTGAACAGCCTCCTGTTAGGGTTTAGGAAGCACAATAGAGGAAAGAGATGAGATAAAAGCTCTGCGAGCCTGAGATAGATGATGGTAAGAAATGTAATTGACAATGGGGTGTTTAGTACCACCAATATTATATTTAAGACGAGCAAGGGGAACATGAAGTTCATCATCTGAATCTATGTCACGACCCATCTAAGCAAAAGTCAGAGTGCGCTTTGGGCGGTTTGTGATGCCACAAGCATGAGCGGAAGAAAATGCATGTCTGTTAGGCGAGAGTTGATTTAACATTATTAGATTTATGCAATGATAAACTCAGAGAAATGAACATACAAATAATGTCAAATTCTCGTACATAGATTATATCTTAACAGTTGTCCATGATAACAGAGAAAATGACTGATCATAATTATTACATAGAAGAAATATCCGACAGTAAAGAAAATAAAATGCATAGAACCTGACACAACGAGAACATTATGTTCATGGCGTCGCCTAAACGTCCAGACGCCCAATTGTGTACAAGGCGTTTGGTGCTTTGATTTTTTTTTAAGAAAAGGGGAATGAACTGCCGTTTTTATAAAAACTGCAGTCTATTCTACCTTGAACGTAGAATAGACGTTTTTTTACAAAAAATCGCTGTCTATTCTAGGTTCAGGATAGAATACACTGCTGTTGTTATAAAAATCGCTATCTAAAATCTGTCAGGCAGATTATACACTGTGATTTTTGTAAAAACCGCAGTGTATAGTTTGCCTTAATTGCGGTATTACATACTTTACACTGCGGTTTTTATAAGAACCACATTCTGAAGTCTGCCTTAGTTTTTTTAAAATATCTAACTGTCAACTTGCGACTTGCTCGTCTTATTGTCGTATAGGCGTCGGACTTATTGCTTAAACGTCCAGACGCCCGACGCTCACCTTGACGCCGTGACAAGAATGTGCGAGAAGATAAATCTCTAGAAGCAGGAGCTTGACGCAGATCGGGCTCGACTCGCAGGCATGGACGCTAAGACAAATTTCAAAACAAGAAGAAAAAAGACTCATAATATTGAAATAAAAAGTGAGCAAGTAAAATAAAGTACGAGCAGTGCAATCAAAAATATTTGTGTTCCAATTTTCATAAAGCAGAGCTAGTAAGACAGACAAGTAAGTAGTCAAGCAGAAATAACTAGAATTATTAGACTACTCTGGAGTATAACATATATTGCTTCTGGTAATGACATAAGCTGTAACTAATGAAATGTGTTGGTCTTTTCATTTGATGCACCAGAGTCTTCTGAGCAAGGCTTATCAAAAAATTTATGCTTGCTATGACCATTTATTCGTTCCCATTACAGAGTCAGGCGGGGATTCAAATCAAGGAGTTGCATAAATTAAACAATATTTTTCACTGGTTGTTTATGATATTAATGAATTAAATGCTTTATGAAATGATGATTCTAGCAGAAACAAATTTGCATCAAAGGGGGATCAAGTTATGAAATAATATTTACCAAAGTCTTGCAACCAAACATGCATAAGAAACAAAAATCTGATGACACCCAAAACTAGATAGTGAGTTTTGAACCTTACAGGTTCAAGAGATTAAGATTTCATTAATAAGAAGATTTTTCAAGTAAATCGTAGAGGTTAGTTTGACATGCATTGATTCTGGGATAACAAGTACTTATCTAGATTAAATCATTTTTAGACATAAATATCTTCCAAGTAAAATGTGAACGATCTGAACATTATATAAAACACAAATCATCTATTTGCTAAAAAGAAATCTTAATAATTATCATTATGATATTTGTTGATCATGCTCAAAAAATCTATCATTCTTCCAATTATACATCAAATGAGAAGTTCATTCATTTAAGAGAATGTCCAGATAAAAATCATTCACGATCACAAACTCTATGCTATTCCAAACGTATTAAAATTTTAAACCACTAATATGTCATTTTTGACATTCAAAATCTAAATTTAATTGACAAATCAAACATTCAAGAATGAAGTGATATAATTATAGGAACATAAACATTAATTTAAACTCAATGTTTGCAAGAGAGAGAGATCTCTACTTGTCCTAAGTAAGCTGAAACAGATGGCGACAGCTAGGTGGCGCAAACAAAATTGGGAAACTTACTTCAGACCTGTCCAATCACAAACAATAAATTTTCACAAAGCCTAAAACACAAGAGAGTTTAGCAAATTATCTCCTTCAAAGGTGAGCGTAGAAGAGATTACCACACAAAAACGGAGACTTGACGGCGTTTGGCTAGGAGAACCCTAAATCAGAGAGGGCTTGAAGAGATCTCGCTGGTAGGTTCGATGATCGGCACCAGAAATCACAAACAAATAGGAATTAGTCGATTATATAAGTTGTAAAATCGTGAATCGCAACATATACGCAATTTGGAGCACGAAAGTTTGAAAAAACAATTCAAGCAAATTTGAATAAATAAGGGAGTAGGAAATCCATACCTAGGGAGGCCAAATTCGATCCCAATGAGGAGAGGGAAGAAAACCCTAGGTGCTCTTCTTACAACTTCCGGCCAAAACGAAGAGGAAACGACTATCGTCCTGAGGAAGAGGAAGGGAGAAACCATTGCTTATCTTGGACGAGAAAGGATTGGTGTCGACGTGAGGAGGAGAAAGGATTGGTGTCGACCCCTTGGAGAAGTCTTGGATGTTGTAGCTTGAGGAGGAAGAGCTCTTGTCGGCCTGAGGGAGAGGAAGAGCAGGAGGAGGTGTTGACCTCAAGAAGGGAGGCTGTCAGCCGGAGGGGGGAGGAGAAGCCGCGACTGTTAGGGGGCGGCCACGACATGAGGAGAAGGGGGCAACCACTACATGAGGAGAAGGGGGCGGCTACGACAGGAGGAGGAATCGCCGACGAGCAGGGAGGCGAGCAACGAGAGCGTGAAAACAAGAGAGACGGGAGACACGTGCTGTGCGGGAGACGGCGTAGGTGCATGAAGCGGAATCATGCAAGATCGGGAGAAAACTGGGCCGACGAGGTTTAATTGGGGGGGGGGGTGCGGGTTTTAGTGAAGGGGAACCTAATGGGTATATTACAAAATTGCCACCAACTTGATTATATTTAAAGCACTCTATTTTTTTATTTCATTAAAAAAACTAGGTTGTTACAATCTGGAGCAGAGGCAGGCACTGGTACCAGTGAAACATCCACTGACGGTACTTGCCCCGCGGCCCGAGGTCTGTGAGAGTATGTATGTAACATAAGAGGAATAAAAGCAGTACTGGGTGAACTAGGAACATGAGGAGGGGGATATGAGGAGAAACAACAATCGGGAGAGGAGAGTCGATGGTCCCGTTACTGTTACTACTCGTCTCCCCCTGACAAGGACCAAAATAAGTCTCCTGATCACAAAAAGTAACATTAATAGTGCAGTAATATCGACTCGTAGGGGGGTGATAACACTTGTACCCTTTGGTGGTAGGAGAGTAAATATAACATGGGAGCGGGACCCCAAACATCAGAATGTATAATATCAAAAGTATAAGAACTAGGAAAAGAAACATGATTGAGACTATGACGAACATGTTTTGAGAGTTCATATGTGTCACAAGTAAATGATTTAGGCTCTGTTGGGTTGGGCTGTTGCTGATGGAAAGTTGCTGATGGACTGTTGCTGATAGAAAAAGTGCTGATTCTGGAAAACAGAGTTTTGTTAAAAAATAGTTTGAGTGAAACAGAGTTTACAAAACGGAGTTTTTGAAAAGTTGTTTGGATACAAAACAGAGTTTTGAGTGAAATTTTTTTCTAATAAAACTTAATCACCAACCTTACTATGTAATGATTTTCTCACTGATCATGCCAAATGCTAGTATGCATTAAAAATTTCTGAGCAAAAAATAAACTAAAATGCCAATTTCAATCACTGCTTATGGAGGTCATAAACAAATAAAACATCTGTACAAATATAAACATCTGTACTAATATAAACAAATAAACTTAAACCATAAACAAATAAAACATCTGTACTAATATAAACATCTGCACTAATATAGTAGTTCAAATAACTTAAATCAGAAATTATAATCATTTAGGAAAATCCACGGGACCGGTGCAAGATCCATTCCTGTTTGACTTCAAAACAGTTCAAATAAACTATAAACAAATGAACTCACTGAACAGAGATCCAAGGAGGAAGACAAACCAGAGGAGCAGGACTGGACGAGAACTTCTGGCCGAGACCTGTGACAAAACCAGCGAATAGAGATCCAAGGAGGAAGACAAACAAGAGGAGAATGACGCCTATGAAGGAGAGAACAAAGGAAGAGATGTTGTCCGACGGAGATGTGCGCATGGGATTCACGCCGACATCGACAGGGAAGGCAAGATCGGAGAGCTGCTCGCGATATGGTAGGGTTTCCGCCTTTTGGGAACGAACCGCCTGGCTTCTGCTGTTCTCCGCAAGAAAAAGTTGCGGCTAGGGATTATAAGAAAACTGCGGACTTAAATAAACGGAGCTTTGAAAATAAGTGGAACCAAACGCCGCTTATTATTAAAATTATGGTGCGTCCCAGCCGCACAACAACGAATAAGCCAAACCAAACTCCACCTTAATTAATCAACTGAAAGCAAAAAATAATTTTGTAAGATATAAAGCGGAAGGGTGGCCAAGATGCATATGCCAGCACCAGATGTCATGTAAAATCGGAGCACTTGTGGTGGAGAGAGCACTTGGAGATAATGACTGGTTCTGCAAGTATAGTCCGCCAATGTTCCTACCACTGCCAAGCATCCGCTTCGTATCCAGATTCTGAAACACAGAAACATCAAGAAAGAAGGTTACAAAGCAATTTAAAGAAACAGTTAAGTGGCTAATGGAGAGAAGATTGCAAGAAAACTAAGGGACATGCAAAACTGAAGACAATGATAGGTCGAGAGAACATGCAACAGTTCCTTTGCCATCAATAGAAGAAAGGGAACCATTAGCAACAATGATCTTATCACAACCAGAGAGATGAGTATATGAGGTAAAACCTAAGGCAGAGTCAGTCATGTGATCCGTCGCACTCGAGTCGATGATCCACTCGGAAGGGGATGAAGACACAACATGAGCACTGGAGATACCTGAAGTAGCAAACGCGGCAATGGAATCAGTCGAAGTAGATTCAGAATGGGAACGCAACATATGGTGAAAGACCTCTAACTTCATAGCAGAAAGGCCCCCAGAGTTGTCCTCATAAACCTCAATCGAATGCGCAAAATACTGTGTGCGGGCACCAGCTTGACGACCACCATCACGGTGACCACCTTTCCCACGAACACCAGAACCTTGACCAGAGGGAGCAAGATGAGGGTGTAGACGAAAACAGATGTCCTTAGTATGTCCTTTCTTCCCACAGTGATTGCATAAAGGAGGAGGTCCTCGAGTAATCCTAACAAGAGCGGAGTGGTCGGTAGAGGAACCAAGTAAGTGGGGACTATTCTCATCACTGAGGAGCATACTGAAGGCTTCCCGAAGAGAGGGAAGAGGCTCGCGGTGGAGGACATGCAGGTGAACCGCATCAAAATCCATATTGAACCCCATAAGAAAGACGTGAACCCGAAATCGATCTTTATCCTTCAGAAGAGCCTGCACATCGGCAATTCAAGCAGCGGTAAAGGTGTTGAAGTAATCCATTTCCTGATACAGACGCTCAAACTCACAGTAGTAGGCAGAGACAGACATGGTTCCCTGCTTCAGCTCCAAAACACGTCGAGTGAGCTCATCAATCTGCGTCGAACTGTCTGCCTGAAAGTAGGTGTCACGGGTTCATTTCCAAATTTCACGAGCAAAATCCAGTAGCATGTAGCTGCGATACACCTGGGGGGACAAAGTGAAGTAACTACGAGACAACCAATAAATTGTCCACATCCCATTTTATCCATGTGGGATCGGTACGTGGTGGCTCGACGGTGGTGCCATCAATATGTCCATATAGCCGGTGGCTTCGAATAACATGTTGTGCCGCCTTGGACCATTCAAGATAATTTTTGTCATCCAAGACAATAATAGTGATCTTTAAAGATCCATATTGGTCGTGGCTCCAAGGAGGATCTACAGCGAGACCAGTTAGGGCACCAGTGTGGGGAGACTATGAGATTTCAGAGGAATCACTCATCGATGACCGTCCGAAGGAAACTAGCAAGACGTAGAACTCAAACAGGACGAAACCACATCCTATGAGTGTCCCTTAGATTCCGTCGCCGGAGAGGACACCAGAGGATGTGACCACAATGTCTTTGGTATCCCCCATGGATGACAAAAAAGCCGGAGACAAAGGGCCGCCCGGTTGCGGAGAAAGGCGCTGAAGCTGCAAAGGCCACTGGAGAAGGAAGAAGTGACGCCGCTGGAATCCCTGGGCGCTGGAGGCGGTGCGGGAGGAGCGGAGAAAGATGCGTGCTATAAGCCCTAGGCGTTGGAGGAGGTGCTGGAAGGGCGGAGGAAAAGGTGCGCTGGAAGACCTAGGCGCGGGCGGCGGACGGTGCGACTAGGAGCGGCGGACGGCGTTGGAGATCGACGGAAGAGGCGGACGCTGGAACGAACGCGGGAGGTGTGACAGAAGTGGAAGCAGGACGAGGTCGAACGCTGCAGGAGCACGACGGAGGTGGGATCGCGTGGTTGCCTCTGATACCAAATAGAATTGAGAGAAATTTTATTAAGCTGCCTTAATTCGGGCCAAACGTACATATATATAAGATACAATACACGTGACATGTCAAGTGAAATAAGCAGCGGGAAAATAAAACTTGAAATAAAACGTGTATATTCAATTTAAAGTTTCTCGAATCTAAGGTAATCCAAGTCTTAATGCAATGATGCTGGTTCCCACAGACGAGCTACTTAGACTCCTGTGAGTTCTCTCATCAATATTTTTTTGTTTTTTCCTTGGGAATAAGATAAGTCGTCTCTGGAAGAGCATTGCTACGGACAATTAGGCCCAACAACGAGAATTGCATGGACAAGCATCACATTCTCGAAGATCCTAAGGAATGTTGTTAAAGGAGAAAGTAAATGTGGCGGTGGGATGAGGAGCCTTTTTGGGACGTAGCGATTACAATTGTGGGAATGAGTGCCCCTTAACGGAGTATGGAATAATTACTTTAAAGTTATGGGGTGGGTATTCCTATTTAGCAATGTTGTAATTAGCTCCTGGCAGGTATATTCTGAATGGTATTATACCATTCAGCGCAGTGCTGGTCAAGGAACTAATTCCCTCCTGTTTTCCAATACTTAACTCTAGGAAAATGCTTCTTCTCCGACCATTTCATCATTTTAGCCTTTAAAATTTTATTAAAAAGTTGTTAATCAAAGTACTACAATATATACTTTAACTTCAAACTGTACTAGATATCTCATTCAAACCCAAAGCTTTACCTGTGCTGCCGTGCATCTTCTTTACAACTGCCTTCACTTGTGTTTTTTGAATCATTCTATAATATATTTATGTAGTTCTGTCCCTTGTATTTTTTTTGAAAAAAAAAAATTAAAATAGTTCTTATTTTGTTCTTTTTTAATCTTTGGACATGATTTGTTTGTGTTCCATGCTATGCTTTTCATATTTTTTCCAGCTTTTGTATGAATACTAGTCAGAGTACATATCATAGGAAGCCACTGCCATTATTCACATACATCTGTACAGCTGAATTCTTCAAAATTTAATGACAGATCTTCTAGGTTCCGGCTAAGAATCTGTTTATAAAGTTAATCTCAGTTTTGCTATATGAAAATTTTCATTTTGGCCTGACTGACATAATAAAGATTAACATTTGTGTAAATTGCCCTTTTGAATAAATAAAATTTACATGGATGCCAGAGTAATAGTTTGCTAAGGCTCTGATAAACTTTTTTTATTTTTTCCCCAACGAAATAGGATAAGTTGGCTTTTTCAGGTGATTTTTTCTGCAGATTATCAGTACGAGTATAAATTATTTACTTCTAAATGTTGTGAAATTTGGATGAACTAAACCATGTCTATTTATCCAGCCGATATAAGGTCACAAAATGTGATTTCACATGCACTATTCTTGCATTTTCAGGTAGTATCCAACATTCCTTTCAACATAAGTACTGATGTGGTGAAGCAACTTCTTCCAATGGGTGACCTGTTTTCTGATGTCATCCTTTTACTTCAGGTTTGGTTTGCTGTATTTTATTCAACTAAATAAGTTTTGATACAACCTTTAGGTAATGATATTGCTCTATCTCACTAAAACCATAAATATTATTTAGATGGGTTAAACAAAGATATAATTTTCTAGGTTAATGGATTAGGAATCTTGTGGTAAATTTATGCTAAATAAAATTGACTTGTGCATAGATAATTTTAGGCTAAGGAATTTTAAGGGGGTTGACTTTCCGGAATTTAGCTAATGTTGGATTAAGTTTAAGTGATAGAATAGAATCAAAACAACATCAAGATATTTAGAATAATAATAATTGCTTAGATCATTCCTATCTGAAAGAACAGATCAACTATAAACCCTATAGCATGAAATGTAGCTTCCTATGCTGTCCTCCAGCTCCAGAGATCACTCGAACTTTTACGCATCATGTGTGTTCACAAGGCCGTAATTTAGAATTAAACCAACATGCAGTAGACTTGCCTTTGGTTGGTGATGCAAATCGGAGATGCGGACCCGCAGCGGAGGACAAGTTTTGGGCCCGTTTGGGGCCGATTGTCTACTTACCATATATGTCGTATCCGGATTGATGATCTGACTCCACGGATGCGTCCAGCCCATCATTTGCACGCAATTTCATATATTATATTGTTATTTTGGCTTTTATTTTGATGTAATCAGGATCTCCCATCTCCGACCAATTATAGTCGTTGATTATGTGATGCCCTAATATTTAAATTGTTGTGTATGAGGGCTGCCATGAGATATTGCAGATTTTGGAGAAGAGAAATCCCGAAATACGACAATCACTCTATGGTGCTGACTCCGTGGAGCCCTAGGTGATGACTCCTAGGCCCTCTCTCGCTCCCCAAAGATAACCCCTATCCCTAGCTACCTTACTCCACCCTCCAATCCCTCCACCGCCACTTCCACAACCCTCTAAAACAGTAAGCTGCCGCTCCTCCTGTTGCTGTCCAGCCAAAAGCCGCTCAGTCCAACCCCTCCCTGCCTCCCGCCGCCCAGTACAACCCTCTGAAATCCCGCCCAGATGCTCAGATCTCCATCCTGCCGCCCCACCTAGCCTCAAACCTTAGCCCCAAACCGCCCCCTGCCACTGTTACTACCCGTTTTTCCACTGCCCCCACTCCAAACAACCGCCCAGATTTCGCCAGCAGCCGCCCACCTCCCTTTGTGTCCGCCCTTTCCTCAGATCCAACCCCTACCTTCCAAATCCAACCGCCCTCCATCAGATCCAGTCATATAACCTCAGATTTTAGCCGCCGCCTTGTCGCACCTCACCGGATCTACTCCCCTACGACATCCCCATGTGCTTTGTTAGTTGTTATTTTGTTGTATGAAACTTTAATTCTCAATGTTAATATATGGTATTGTGATTTCATCATCGCTTGTATCTATAGTATCATTATTGTTTGTTCTAGATTATTTTGTGATTTGCTGGACTTATTCGCCATAAGTTCTTGTTTTGGCCCTCCACGCGGAAGAAAGCCTAAACCCACTTGCGTAAAGAAATTATTTTGTTTTGCTAAAATTATCTGCGTGTAATTTGATTATTTATTGGTTAATTTGAATTCGCCGTCGGATTTGAATTGCATGTAGGGTTATGTCATCTTCATCCGCCACCTATAGATTCGTCCCGCGTTAGTTGGCTTGGTTGTTGTGAAGTGTCTCCTAACGCCTTATACACTAAATTTACCTCTGGGACTTTAAGTACAATGTATCACTTAAAGAAAACGAAATAGAAGTAATGCAACCTTGTTGAATTCTAGATTGATGATGTTAATATAATTGCTTGTGATATCTCCCTCAATCCTCAAACTAATTTTTTTATTTGCAATTTCTTGTACAAACTTCCTAGGTTAACGTAGGGCATGCAGTTGAACTGCAAAGGCATTAGAAAAAAAATCAAGAAAATGTACCTGAACAAAAATTCCTTGGAGTTATTATCATTTGTAGAAATACACAGTAATAGAGAATAAAATAAATTTTTTTTCTTTTAATTTCTCAATCTTGGTAAATACATACAAGTATTTATACACTTATATAAGAAGAGAGTGAAGAGGTGAATTCTCATTCCAAGATGTGTGACTAAACCTAAAGAGATATAAGGAAAGAGATGGGCTTTATTTTGGGCATTTACATATTTTCTTCAACACTTCCCTGCAAGCTGGAGCACATAGATCGTAAGCACCAAGCGTGGACAAAAACTGATAGTATAATGGTTGTGGTAAGGCCTTAGTGAAAATGTCAGTTACTTGCCCGACGGCAGGAACATGTCTTAATTCCAACTTATTCAATTGAACCTTCTCCCGAATGAAGTGACAATCAACTTCAATGTGTTTGTTTCGTTCATGGAATACAAGATTTTTAGCAATGTGTATAGCAGCTTGACTGTCATCACAAAATAAAGTGACTGGTGAGGAGAGTTTGACTCCTAAATCACGTAAGAGTCTTTCTAGCCAGGTAAGCTTAGACACAACAACGACCACTGAATGATACTCAGCTTCAGTAGAAGAGCGAACAACCACAAACTGCTTCTTGCTGTGTCAGGTAATATGGTGTCCTCCGAAGTATGCACAAAAATCACTTGTGGAGCGTCGATCATCTAGAGAGCCAACATTATCAACATCAGAGTAGGCAGTCAGAGATAGGAAGAAGGTTTGTATAAAATCCCTTGTCCAGGAGCACTCTTCAAATATCTAAAGATTCGCTCGATGGCCTGAAGATGAAAGGTTTGTAGAGCATGCATAAATTGACTAACAACTCCAACAACAAAATAGATATCCGGTCTTGTAATAATAAGATAAATCAACTTTCCTACAAGTCGACGATAATACTCTTGGTTTGGAAGTAGTAGATCAGAGTCACAGTCATGAGCACAGAGCTTGTGGTTAACATCCATATGAGTGTTAACATGCTTGCATTCAGAATAACCAATATCATGAAGAAGGTCAAGACAGTATTTTCATTGAGATAGACGAGACCATCAAGACGTCTTGCTTACCTCAATACCAAGGAAGACCAAAGACTTCCAAGATCTTTAGTTTGAAAGATCGATTTTAAGTGTTGTTTGATCATTTGAATTTTTTTGAAGTCAGTCATTCCCGGTAATCAGAACATCATCGACGTAAAGTTGTAAACTAAGAGAATCATTGTGTTGGTCTATCGATGACGAGTAAAGAGATATAAGTCAGCCGAGATTCGAGTGAATCCAACATCACGGACAAAATTACTAAATTTGTCGAATCACGCTCGAGTAGACTGTTTGAGACCATAAATAGATTTTTTGTAGTGGTACACACGAGACTCCAATGCGGTCTCAAACCCGAGAAGTTGGTGTATGTAGACAGACTCTAGAAGGTCTTCATTGAAAAAGACCTTCTTGACATCCAATTGATGTAAGAGCCACTGACGATGAACAACTAAGGAGATCAAAACACAAACATTATTCAACTTGGCAACCAGTGAGAAGGTCTGATCATAATCGATGTCTTATTGCTGAGTAAACCCTCGAGCCACAAGACGAGCTTTTAGGCGTTCAACCATCTCGTATGGAGCATGTTTGATCGCAAAGACCCACTTACACCCCACGCAAGTCTGTCCCAGTGGAAGAGGGACAAGATCCCAAGTCTGGTTAGCCCAACGGACAGTCATTTTCTCAAATCTCAACCATGGCTGGACGCCACCCCGGATGTTTGATTACAACTTATGATATTACATGATCAATTATATGTTACGCTCCGGAATAAACTAATAATTCAAGTTATTTCTGTTTGACTATTTTACTTGTCTATCTTGCTAGTTTTGCTTCATGAAAAATGATACACGCATACATTTCTGATTCTCCTTCTCGCACTTATTTTTCTTGCTCACAGTTTATTTCAATGTTCTAAGATTTTTCCTTCTTGTTTTGGTTTTGTCGTAGCGTTCGTGCGTGTGCTGCCTGCTTCCTGAGCCCGATCTGCGTCAAGCTTCAGGTTCTATGTCTATGTTTCATTTCCTTTACTGTCAGACATTTTTTTTATGTAATAATTATAATCAGTAAATCATGGACAACTGTTAGGCTATTATACATGCACTAGATTTAACATTATTTGCATGATCATTTCTCTGAGCTTGTCATGACACCAAATTTATATCATGAGATTTATTAAAAATACACGTGCATTAAATTTTTACCGTCATATTTCAAAAGCTTCCGCATAAAAACAAACTGTTTGCTTTAAAATTGTTTTTTTTAAAACCTAATTATCAGTATCTCTGCTCCCGCCTTACAAACATGAATTTTTTTCCGCCCATGTCCATGACATCATGACTCGCCCCAAAGCGCACTCTGACTTTTGTTGAGACAGGTCGTGACACAACCCTCACTAATTTTCATTCGATCTTGGGACCGACATAAGCTGATTTACTGTTTAGGCTCTCTAATCAGATTAAATTCAATAAATTAGAAAACATGAAATTTTAATTACTCGACCTTTAGAAAGAATCCAGGATACCAAAAAATAGTACAAGCAAAAACTCTGATAATAAAATAAAATCTATAATGCATAAATACAAAAAATAACTTATAAAATCTAATACATTTAAAACCTTAGATAATTCATACACGAAGTTCATAATTAAAAAACAACTGAAGGGAGACTTAACTTGAAGGGAATGACAAACAAGAATGAAGAATCACGACGCTTATCTTAAGCGCAGCTCCCCACCGGTGACCTCAAAAAAGAAGTGTTCAAAGACAAGTCAACACAATTGGTGAGTAAGAAAGACAGCTCATCCCAATAACTGGTCAGTATGAATGAAAAATCGCTATGATTTTGATGATTAATGCATGTTTCTTGATAATTTGTTTGTAGGTTATTTTTTGTATTGATGCGTATAAGTTCGGTCTTATTATCTGAGTTTTTGTCTATACTGATTTTTGGTGCCCTGGATTCTTTTTAAAGATCGAGTACTCACATTTCTTGTTTTATGATTTAGTACACTTTTTTGAAGTGCTCTCTGAATGGAACACAGACTCATAACTGAACATTTTCATGTCTGGAACTGTGACTGACAACCCCTCGTCTGAGGCTCATACTGACTACATGCCATCTAAGAATGAGGTCACTGCTCTGAGCGTATTACGTGTGTTGAGCTTTTGCGTTATTCTAGTTGTAATTAACCTTTTTTATTTAATCATGCTTTTGCCTTCGACTTTTTTGTCTTTCATGCTCTGGTCTGAATGTTTATTTACATTAATATAATTGTCAATTAATACTTGACTATAAGTTGTGCGTGACGTGATCTGATTTGTATAATATGTGTGTGCGTGTGTGTGTGTTTAGGAAGCATTGGTACAGGTACAATACGTATCCGGTACGGTGACACGACAAAAAATTTGAAAACAACGAAATGGGTACGACATGATACGTTATAACAAATATTTATATCACAAGTGCAATAAATAGTTCTCAAAACATTGAAACATCAAACATAAATCATAACTTAAAGTACAAGCTCACACATCAATGCAACATAACATGAAGTTTTCAAACATTAAGCATTCGTAAATATTAAAAAATTTAACATCTTATATGTTTAACTAAAAGAGAAAAAACTAAACTATGTTTACTCATCACCCTTTTTTTCTTCTTCTTCATTATTAGAGATCAACATCTTCAATCTCCGGTTTGTCTAGAGACAAGTTGGACATTTTGTTAATAACTTGCGTCGTATCAGCACGTTCAATACACATACGTGTAACAAAAACGTACAGTGCCAGAAACATACTCGGTACAGATACACAACTTAATTGAACGTATCAACGCTTACTTGCATAGAGCTAACTTTTGTTTACTCTAGAAAAACCGGCTCCTATCAAAATATTCAAAATGATGTGCTAAGTCCAAGTATGTCCACATAGGTGTATCCGTCGAGTATCGGGTACGTACCGGTACGGGTACGCTGCCTTCAGAGAAGTATTCGTACTTCATAGGTGTGTGTGTATATATAAGCCTTGTCGTTGATATGTATTTAAAAAAAATACACGTTTTGTTATTTTTCATGATTTTCTGGAGTGAACTTGGCAAAACTTCTATAACAATGAGATGTCTAGGCAAAAGAAGTAGAATTTCTTATCTCGATATTGTGGCACTCATAGATGCGGTACTGTGACATGGTTCCTTCTAGATTATTTTGTAAAACACGTATTCTTCTCCGATCTATGCCAACTTGAAACCTAAAACTCTCTGAAACATAAACTCTAATTAATTTAGAATGATGTTATTAGCAAACCCACTTTCGTTACTAGCAAATCAACAGAAAAACAGATTCAGTCATTTTTTGTATTTTTTTCTCTTCCCAAAAATTACTACTAGCAAATCAATCTTGTTTTTGCATTTTTGAATTTTAAGACCCAAATTGTTCTCATTTGAAAAAGTGATCAGCATCGAGATCTACAATTTTCATGTTGACCATTTTTTGATTTGAAGCCGTTCAGGCCTCCAATTTGTGCCTGAAAAAAGACACCCACGGAACGAGTCGTCCATACAAATCTTCGGCGTGACTTTTTTGGGGCCCAAATCGGAGGTCTAAACTGCTTCAAATCAAAAAGTGTTCAACATGAAAGTTGTAGATCTCGTCGAGATCTACAACTTTCTGTTGAACACTTTTTAATTTGAAGTCGTTTAAGTCCCCGATTTGGCCCCCGAAAAAAGTCACGCCGATCCCGGGCGTCCGTACATATGTTCGGCTTGACTTTTTTCAGGGGCCAAATCGAGGGTCTAAATTGATTCAAATCAAAAAGTGTTCAACATGAAAGTTGTAGATCTCGTCGAGATCTACAACTTTTATGTTGAACACTTCTCATGAAAATGTACGTATAAGACGCAGTTCAAAAAGACGCGTATATTCTTATATACACTTAACTCGTATATACAACACACCTTTATAGGAATTAGAAATCAAATATATTTCTAAACCGGGCGATATTTTGTTTAAAGATTTTGGTGCAGATGATGATATTTTGTTGAAAAAAGAGTTTTGGACATACTAAACAAAATTTTGCGGCATTTTGACTCATTTCTAATGCTAACATAAGTGGTTGAATGAATATATTTGTAATGTCATTATATGTAGTGGGTTATTTTGAAAAAATGAATGTTTTAATCAAAATTTAATTTTTTTAAAAAATTTATGTTGGTTTGCTAGTAACAAAATGATTTTCAAATAGTCATTTTGAAAAATGAGGGTTTGTTAATAATAATGATTTGATAGAAATCAAATTGGATTTGCTAGTAACAACACTCTTAATTTATTATCAATCTTATAGGGTTTCAATGACAACAATAAACATTTCAAGCGATAACAAAAGAGTAGACAAGAGTTATTTTACAAAGGAGATTGAAGGGGCTGAAACCATCTCCCGACCAAAATAGAGATCTATAATTTTTGTTATTAAAAAACAATTAGAATTCATGGCTATTGACGTGACAAAGGTAGTACTATTATCTATAATACACTTACTATAGATGCAGAAAATCTTGTAGGAAAAAGGGTCCTGCCCCTTGATTTGGAGGAAAAAGGTTTTGAATGCTGTCAACTGGAAAACGAGGGAGGGACAAGACGAGATCAAAACTTCAAGCCAAAATCACGGCTGAGAAGGAAGAGGACCAGTTACAGGAGGGTTCTTACCCGAGCTGACTGAAACGTAAATGGGACTTGACTGGCGGCTAAGGAAATGGAATAAGGGAGTCTCTGAGGTTTGTTGACAAAAACACCAGATGCTCGAGCCATTTGCGAGAAAGAAAAGGAGCGGTGGCTTCCTTATTGCCGTGCGCTCGACTGGGAGATTACCTAAAGGCGCGTGACGGGGGGGGGGGGGGGTTGGATAAATCATGCCGCTCGGTTATAGAAACCATAGCTCATGTTAATTAGAGGAGTTATGGTTGAAGAGGAGCACATGTCTACAAGGGGAATTGAATTTTTTTCCTTAATCACAAAAACGCCATTTCACCAATACATCAATGCTATGAGATTAACGTTCCAGTGAACTTCTAAATTGCGCCGAAATAAATTCTATAATCTTAAATAGAATTTCTAATTAACGTGCAACAACTAATCATAATATTTTGTACCTGGACATGACGTTTGCTCGATCAATTTCACTCGTGATCGAACCCTGCAATTAAAGTTTACCTTTGCATTAAATTACATATGTTACAGCTGATTTGTTGTTAAACTAGGTTGAGTGTTACACATCGAGGGTGGACGAGTACGCATCGGACAAGACTTCAGATTGTATAATGGGCAGTGGATGATCTTGTTGTGCAGCTTGACGGCCCTTGACTTTGACGATAAAAGTGGCGAAAATTGCTTGTGATGCGACAGCTAGGTCCCGATTATACTCCTCCAATGCTCTCATAGCCTGCAAATACTTTTGGCATCAACCTATCTAATGTCGTGGTGTATGCCTTTAATAAAATAGACTAATATATTTAGTTTAAATTTATTTATAATTAATCTATTATTACTCATGTGTTTAATTAATTTATAATTAATTAATTACTGAGGTCACGACCGCTGGTTGGACTCTGTCGCGGGGCTTGTTAGTCGGCGGAAATGATGATCATGTAGAAGTTGTCAATCAGCGGAAGGCGGAAGCTATGTTCCAATGAGATTCTACTTCGAGCACTTTGACTTAGTGGAACAGAGGCGGTGTAAGGATCTGTTAGTGCTTGCCTCACACTGAGCATTGAAGATGCTTAAGGATATTACAAGCCTCGTTACTCGTCGACGGAGGCAGAGAGGGATCTGTCTACCAAGGCCTTCCCGGGGCTGACAGAAGGTGTTGTGCCCTTATTCAAATGAGTGATTGTGGAGCCGAGCAATTCAGAAATGTGAGGGAGGGTTACTGAAATAAGCAAGGAGTTTGTATGAATGCGAACACTGAGGAGTTGGGATCATATCACTCTAACGTGAAATTGTTACTAGCGTCCTCGTAGCGCGTCCATGTCTTGTTGGAGAGGTGGCCGGAAGTAGTTAGGGAGGCAGAGGTACAAGGGAACCGTGCTCAACTGAAGGATCGGGGAGGAAGAGGGGGAGTTTTACTCAACTTGAACTTGAACTTGAGGAGGAGGAAGCAAGGGGAGGGAACTAAGAGAAGATAACTAAAGATTAATTCATTGATTACTTTCAACATGACCCTAGGGGTCTTTCAAAAGAAATATAAAGATCTATAAGTATAATATGTCCCAACACTAAAGTGACCTAAAGAGTCTTGACAACTTTACTCCAACATAGATGCTAAATAACGACAACAATATGATATCAATTAAACCTCCACAATAACAGATATAACTGTTCGTGTGCAAAGTGTTGGGTGTTGAGTGGCTCCAAACTTAGATCTCTACAACAGTAACCAAAAATAGATTGTGGTCTTACCAAATAGAATCTAGTTTTTATACTGTTGCAAAAATTGCAACATCTGATGCAGTGATAAGTAGTGAAAATGGTAATTTTTGGATTAATGTATTTCCCAGATTTGAAATGTTTGTATGTCCTTTGTGAGTGTCTTTTGATATTTTTCTTGCATTTTTTAGAGTAGAGGAATAAAATGGCCATATGCATCTTTTGATTCAATTAACCCAACGGTTGGCTTGTATGTATTAATTGTCATTCAGTTTTTCCATATGTCAAATTAGATCATCACAATCATAACACACAAAGTACCCAATTTCTGACTTACAAGAGAAGGGAGTTGTCGTCGTTTAACAATAGTTTCCTTCTTGTTGTTAATAGATCTTTCCTTAATTTTATAGGACGAGGCAGCTTTGCGGTTGACAGAATTCCAAATGCGCTCCTCTAAAAATCGGCCTATTAACTTGTTTGTCAATTTCTACTCTGGTATGAAATCTCCTTGGTGCAGTATTTTAAAACTTTAGTTACTTTATTGGGCTTGCTTGATTTGAACCCTAAAATTTGTAGCTTAAGAGAGTTATATCCTATAGACCTACTGAAGGCAACTAAGTAAGCATATGATTCCACAATTACTTCAGTTAACTTAATTATGTGTTTGACCAATTATGCACCTAACACCTCAGCAATTAGGACCGGGACTGAGTAACGAAGATCAACAGGTGACATAGCAAATTGATTTAAAAAACTGCAAGTTGATGAATACTTCTCAACCAAGGTGGTCTCCTCAGGAGACAACTCCATTGAAGATGTTAGTTTGTATTAATTAATATTTTGTTATTACTTGTATTTCCCTTTTTATGTATTTCTCCTCATTACCTTTCACTCATATATACAAGAGTGTGTCATTGTAAATTATTATGAATGCCATTGAACGTTTCTAATAACATGGTATGAGAGCCAGCTTACGGCGAAACCCTCATCTTCCTCTCCCACACGTGTTCATCTCCACTGTTCTGCATCCCGCACACGCCCGTCAATTCAACTCTGCCTCGCGCATCAACTCCGCCACTGCATCTCTCCCACTCGACTCCAGTAGCCGCCGACGTCACTAGGCATCCTGTCGGTTCTCGCCCATATCCATGTGCATCCTACCCTCGTTCCATCGGTTGTTTGCCGATTATTCTTCAAGCGCATGAAATAAAGTCCTAGGCCTGTTTCTAGCGTCGTTATCTCTTTTTTTTGCTGAGTAGATTCTTCACGGATCTTACTTCCCTGTTCATATGAGTAAACCCTAGTGGATCCTTAATTTTTTCTTCCATTTGATTCCTTAATTTCTATTTTTGGATCAGCATGCCGGGGAACAACCTATGTTGTTAAAGGCGTGCAAGCCTAAGGCTCAAGGCTCATTAGGCTTTGTTAGCAAAACCAATTATTCATTCTTTTGATTTTGTCCCCGCTATATATAAAGGCGGACACAAGATATAGTAGAAATAAAACATATGTAGAAAAATAAAGGCATATTGTAACACTACCCCTCAAGTTGGGCGTGAGATGTTGATCATGGGTAACTTGACAACAATTTTTCCAAAGGTAATTCCACTCAGGCCTTTTGTGAGAATATCAACAAGTTGTCAATCTGAGGGAACAAAGGGAGTACACACAAGTCCCTTTTCAATGTTCTCCTTGATGAAATGACGATTCACCTCAATATGCTTTGTACGATCATGTTGGACCGGGTTTTGTGCGGTGCTGATAGCAGCCTTGTTATCACAGTACAACCAAATAAGCTCATCTTCAGAGAGACCCGGGTCACTTAGCAATGACCGTAACCATAGACCTTCACAACCACCATGAGCCATAGCCCGAAATTTTGCTTCAACACTTGATCTCGCCACGATTTGTTGTTTTTTTACTCTTCCAGGTGACAAGATTTCCACCAACAAGAGAACACTACCCTGAGGTAGATCGTCGACAGTATCGACCCAATCAACATCGATGTAGGCCTCAATTTTCAGAGCCAAATTGAGGGAAAACAATATTTCACTTCCAGGTGAGGACTTGAGATATCTGAGGATTATGTTGGCAGCATCAGCATGACGAGTCTTTAGAGCGTGCATAAATTGGCTGATAACGCTCACAACATAAGCTATATCTGGACAGGTATGGGTCAGGTAGGCCAGTCTCCCCACAAGCCTCTGGAATTCAGGAATATTTTCAATCTCATTTCCATCATCATGACTCATTCTGTGGTTCACTTCAATTGGAGTGTCTGCTGATCGACAACCACTCATTCCAATCTTCTCAAGAAGATTCAAAGTATACTTCCTCTGAGAGATAAAGATCACATGATTGGACCTTGTCATTTCAATTCCCAAGAAATATTTGAGAGCACCCAGGTCCTTGACCTCAAACTCAGAAGCCAACTTTTGTTTTAGAAGCTTGATTTCTTCCACATCATCACCTGTGATAACGATGTCATCAACATAAACAATAAGAGCTGTAAGTTTACTGGTCCTATGCTTGATGAACAGAGTATTATCGACATTGCCCTGGTGATACCCAAAAGACAACATGGCTTTGTGAAATCTCCCAAACCAAACTCTTGGAGACTGTTTCAGTCCATACAAGACTTTATTTAACTTGCAGACTTGTCCCACTGAACTTTTAGGAGTAAGGCCTGGTGGGAGAGACATAAACTTCCTCATCCAGATTTCAATGGAGGAAGACATTCTTTTCATCAAGTTGTCCAAGGTCCCACCCGTTACAAGCAACACAAGATAGGACTCTGATTGTGTTCATCTTTGCTACCGGAGCCAATGTTTCCTGATAGTCAATTCCAAGAGTTTGAGTGTACTCTCTTTCCACCAACCTTGCTTTACACCTTTCAACCACACCCTGATAATTTTATTTGACTGTGAACACTCATTTGCACCCAACCGGTTTCTTCCCAGGGGGAAGAGACACTAAATCCCATGTGTTATTTTTTTCAAGCGCAGTCATTTCCTCGAACATCGCTTCTCTTCACACGGGAATCTCCAGGGCACTCTGCCAGAATGTTGTTATGGATATGGACGCTAGGGAAGACACAAAGTTCTTATGAGATGTGGAGATTGAGTCATAAGAAACATAATTAGAAAGAGGGTGTTGAGTGCAAGGTTGGTGGTTGAAACCGGTTGGTGGGAAGAAACCGGTTGGGTGCAAATGAGTGTTCACAGTCAAATAAAATTCTCAGGGTGTGGTTGAAAGGTGTAAAGCAAGGTTGGTGGAAAGAAAGTACACTCAAACTCTTGGAATTGACTATCAGGAAACATTGGATCCGGTAGCAAAGATGAACACAATCAGAGTCCTATCTTGTGTTGCTTGTAACAGGTGGGATCTTTGACAACCTGATGTAAAGAATGTCTTCCTCCATTGAAATCTGGCTGAGGAAGTTTATGTCTCTCCCACCAGGCCTTACTGCAGGACCGGATACTTTTGCGGAGAGCAATTGGAGCTCAGAAGACCCTGAGTCCGGGTCCAATGATTGTTCTGGTAGCAAGTCAAGTGTGTCGTTGCGCCTCTTTCTCCGCCGAGTGTACACCTGCAAAGTAGGAGTGGGAGGAATAATAGTATGGACAGGAATATCACTCATTTCCGATATTAGAAGCTCCCCCTGAAGTGAGGGATATGAATGAGGAACATACAGAAGTACAGACGGTGAGGGCAAAGACGAAGAGGGAAAAGAAGGTGAGGCACCCGAGACAGGATAATAGGCCTCAGTTTCACGAAACGTGACATCCATGGTATCAAAAACCATCTTAGTAGGACGATGAAAACATTTGTACCTCTTTTGAGTAGGAGAGTAACCAATAAACACACACCGTAGGGCGCAAGGAGCAAGCTTGGTGGGTGGAGGGTGAAGGATGTGAACAAAGCAGACACAACCAAACACCTTAGGAGAGAGTTGAGAGGAAGGAACCTGTAGAGTTCCGAGGGGAGTGGCATTCTCAAGAATGCGAGATGGCATATGATTAATAAGATGCGTGGCTGTACGAACAACATCGCCCCAGTAATACTTGGGAAGATGCATTGTGGCTAAAAGACAGCGAGCCACTTCCAAAAGGTGACAGATTCTTACACTCTGCAACCCCATTTTGAGCAAGAGAATAAGTACAAGTGGTTTGGTGTATAATGCCATGATCAACCAGAAACTCAGCAAAGTGTGAATCCAGATATTCACGACCATTATCACTGCGAAGGATCTGAATTTTAACATTAAACTGAGTGAAGATCATGCTATAAAACGTTTTGAAAGTGGGGAATACGTCATTTTTTCGCATTAAATATAACTAGCTAGTGCGAGAAAAACAGTCAATAAAAGTGATAAACCAAGCACATACATAAATAGAAGATACCAGATAAGCTCCCCAAACATCAGAGTGAATCACAGTAAAAAGAACTGAACTATGAAACATAATTAAATGTAGTACGACAATGTTTGTTAACAACACAGACATCACAAACAAACAAGGTAAAAAATAGCAGCAGACATAACAAGTAACAATAGCTTCATAACAAGGATAGATGAGTGTCCTAAGCGACAATGCCACGAATAGAGGTTGGATGTGCTGGAGTGAAGGTCCAGAGGAAGTGCCACTAGGCTGGAGTCGAGCATGTATAAACCATTGACCAGACTACTAGAGCCAATCACCGTCCCCGTCTTCATGTCCTGAAATACACAAGAGGAAGGGTGAAAAGTTACTGAACAGTTCATGAAATTAGTCAAATAGCTAATAGATAGCAAATTACATATGAAATTTGGAACATACAAAACTGACGATAATGTGAGAGAGGAACGAGAGATGGAGCCCTTCCCAGCAATAGAGGAAAGAGAACCACCATCAATGCTCACCTTATCATGATCAAAGAGAGGAGTATATGAGATAAAACCTGAAGCGGAGCCAGTCATATGGTCGGTGGCTCCAGAGTCAATGATCCAATGAGTGGAAGAGTGAGAAGAGCACCTGGGCTCCCAGTATGGGCATACGAAGACAATATAGAAGTCTCCGTAGAAAGATCTTGCATCATGCGGCGAAGAGAAAAGACTTCATCAGCCGAGAAAGCACCAGGGAGGACAAAAGAATCAACACCATGCAGAGCAGGAGAAGTATCCACAACAACATCAGTGAGATGGGCAGAACGAGGAGGTGTGCGACCAGTGGAGCGGCCGAAGCCACGACCACCACGAGGAGCACCACCTCTCAGTGGAGGAAAACCATGAAGTCGAAAGCAGGTGTCTCTGATATGACGAGTCTTCCCACATTAATCACAGAGAAAGTGGTCTTTATTAGTACCCGTCATCTTAGAATCACGGGCCGGATGAGCCCTTAGCAATGAAGGGGTACCAGCAGGTAAAGCAGAACTCTCAGGAGCAGGGTCGTGAAGAAGATATTGACGACGATCAAACTCCTTTTGGACAATGCTATAAACTTCTAGAAGGGATGGTAATGACACACACCCCAAAATCTGAACACTAATCTGATCCAAGTCCCGATGAATACCATGGAGAAACTCAAAGGTCTGGTTGCGATCCTCCCAAGCACGGACCATAGCCTCATCAACAGGGCTAACAAAGGCGAGGGAATCAAAATGATCGTATTCCTGATACAACTTAGTGAACTCCAAATAGTAAACAGATGAGGGTCGATCGCCCGGTCGGTGTAAAGATATCTTCCGTCTCAACTGGAAGATCTGGGCAACATTTCCCTTTCAATAATAAGTAGTCTCTGCATACCGTCAAATATCAACAACAGTATCCAGAAATAAGTAGTGGCGAACGATGAACTCCTGCATGGAATTCGTTAGCCAATACATGACTAAGGAATTTTCGGAATCCCATTGAGGCCAATCCGGGGCAGTCTTCTCTGATTCCTTCATTTGCTCAGTGACATAGCCAAAGAGTCGACGACTCTTAAGAGCAAGTGTGATAGAGCGAGACCAAGAAAGATAATTTGAATCGTCTAATCAGATGGTAGTAATCTGTGGAGTATTGTGTTCATGACTCTCATGCAGAGAACTTGCAGGAGGAGGAACCGGTGTGGAGGTAGAATCACTGAGAGAAGACATAGACGTCCAAGAATATAAATTTGGAGACCACACGCCACACCAAGCAGCAAAGGGCGACCAATTATGCCAAGCAAAGATCTAAGGAGAAGAGGAGATGAATAGAAATCAACTCCATCCCATGACTTAAAAGGCAAACGGCGTCGGAAGGAAGCACAGGCCTCACTGCATGTACGACGCCGGAAGGAGATGGGCTACAAACCCTAGGAGGCCCGCTGGAAGAGAGGGAGAAAGCGGCGCTGTAAGAGAAGGAGGAAGCAGCGCTGGAAGGCCGACTCGGCGAGCGGGAAAGTTCGTCGGGTTTGTCGCGGGCGAGACGCAGGAAGGCCGCCGGTTCTGTCGCAGTCTGTCGCGGGCGAGACACGGGAAGAGCGGGCGAGACACGAGAAGAGCGGGCGAGACGGGGAGCGGGGAAGCCTGAGCGGGCAAGACACGGAGCGGGTGAGGCGCTGGAATTGGGGCGAGCGACGAACGAAAGATGAAGAGCGGCTAGGGCATTCACGCCTCTGATACCATGCTAGCAAAACCAATTATTCATTTTATTGATGTTGTCCCCTCTATATATGGAGGCGGACACAAGATATATCAGAAATAAAACATATGTAGAAAAATAAAGACATATTGTAATAGGCTCTGTCGCTTAGAGGTTTGCACCTTGGAGCATAAAAGGCATGACTAGGTGAGATTTTTGCTGTAAATTGTTTTTTCAAAATAAAGAAATAAATAATATAAGAATTCAATATTTTTTGCATGATTAAGTGTTTGTGAATTATAATCGAGCGCTGAAATTTAAACATAATGCAATTGCCATATTGATTTTGTTTTTAAGAGATAGTAACTATAATAATGAATGATTAATTAATAGAATAGAGAATCTGATCAAAAAAATGAACTAATGTTTGATGTCGATTATTTAAAATGGATGTGGTTCCGTCTTGCCCTCGTCAAGTGCGCTTCTGCGCCTTGAGCCTAATTCAAGACCTTTTTTCACCTTGGTGCAACTTCAGCCTTTAATAACTAAGAGAACAACGAATCTCTTACTTTCTCTTCCGAAGTCGGGGCTTTTTCCTCTACCGTGATTTTTCGAAGCATCTATTCGGTCAAGACATGATCACGATAAACCACAAATTACTACTATACGCCTGAATGACTCTAATTACCTCCCATGGGCCCGATCTATTACTCTTACCCGGAAGAGCAGACAACTGTTTTGTTTTGTTCGGGTACTATATTGGAGCCTGCACAGATTTCTCCAGATAGGTAGCTGTTAGATAATGTAGAAGAAAATAATGTAAAGACCTATTTGTAGGCTCATTTCTCAAGATTATTTCTCCCTCTCTTCTCCTATATATTTATATTTTTTCTTGTATTTCACACACGAAGAAGTATATACAAGATTGGCCCTTTGTTTTCTACATGGTATCAGAGGCACCCGGTCCGGCCTGTCTCTGACGCTCGGTGTTGCGGCTTCTCTCCACTCTACCCGCCTCCTCCTCTCCCGTGGATCCACCCCTCTTCCCACCCCTCTTCCCCACTTTATATAGTCTTCCTCTCTTTGGCTCATGGACCCCACCTCAGTTCGGTTAGCTTTTCTATCCGCTGCGGTCTCTCCCTTCTTCTCCTTACTGCTGCGGTCAGCTCCTAACCGCTCGGGCTCCGCTTGAGTGCGGTCTATTTCTAAACCGCTCTGTCTACTACTGCTTTCCCTTGTTATAACCTCGCGGTTTGCTCTTCCGGTCTGATGGCCGGTCTAACCGTCTCGGGTTGTCTTCTTGTTCTTTCCGTGGCGACTAGCTTTCACCCGCTTCTTCTCGCTGCTTGCTTCCTCTCGGTTTCTCCAGTGACCTCTTCTAGTCGCTACCTACTTTCCCGCGACGACTTCCTTTACCCGTGGCGGCCTCCTCTTCTCGTCGTGGATTTCTCTACCCGCAGCAGCTTCTTCTACTCGCGGCGACCTCGTTTACTCGCAGCGACCTATTCTGCTCGCGGCAACTTCTTCTTCTCTCAGCGACTTCCTCTACCCGCAGCGGCTTCTTCTCCTCGCTGCGGCTTCGCTTCTCCCGCGGTTTCTGCTAGCTGCGGTTCGTCTCTAGCCGCTGGTGCTAACCGGCTAGCCGCGTGCTTCTATCCGCCCGGTTAGTGTGCCTAGCCGCCCAGGGAAATGGCTTCTGATTCCACCACTGTTGCATATTCAACTCCTCCCTCTGACTATCCTCGTACTGCTCCTTCTGAGCTTCGGGATGAGCTGCGCATTACCACTATTTCTCTTCGTGGAAAACAAAACTTTGTGGAATGGGTACACTCTGTACGACGTGTACTTCAAACTAAAGGTCTCCTTCATCATCTTACCAAGACACCACCCACTGCACCTACTGATGAGTGGATCCGTGATGACGGACACGTTCAATCTTGACTCCTTAACTCTCTGAACACCGAGCCCTATCGTATGGCTATGTACCATGAGACCGCTCATGCTATGTGGAATGATCTTCATTCCCTCTATTCTGGAAAGGACAGTTTACATCACTTGTTTGACATTTTCACTGATCTCCAGTCCCTTGACGCTGGAGTTACCAGAGATATTACCTTCTTTGTTGCGCGAGCTAAAACTCTTGTTAAGGCTTGGATCCAGCATCAGCCTCCCACTACGGACTTGGTGACTCAACGACAGCAGAAGGAGGCCGTGGGGATTGCTATGATGATGGCGCGTCCCCCCACATCTTCATAGTGTCCGCGCTCACGTTCTATCTTCCGCGGTTACTTCATCCCTCTCGTATGTGTGCTCAGTGCTCCTCAAGGTTACTCCACCTCAGGATGTCCCGACTTCATCTCCCGCTCTGCTTCAGCAACCCGTGGCCACTCTCGCTCCATCTACTCGTGGTCCACCGGCTCGTGGTGGCCGCCAGCCTCGGGGATGCGGTCGTGGTGGCCGAACCCTCTTCAAGTGCTCTTACTGCGGCAGGGATGGCCATCTGGAGGCCACATGTTATCACAAACATGGCCTGCCTCCTCATCTTTCTGCTACAGTAACTCCCTCACCTCCCTCCACAACTAGTGATGATATTGCTGCGTTACGGGCTCAACTACAAAAGCTTCAAGGAGCGGTTAGTCGCTCCTCTGGCTCCGCCGCCTCGATCTCCAATGAAGGTATATCTTACCTCTCTCACAACCCTCACTGGATTGTGGACTCGGGTGCTACACATCATCTCTCTCCACAGCGGCCGCCGTAATATTTAGATATTCCTTACCCCAAGAACATCACTGTGGCTATTGGTGACACGATCTCGGTTTCTGGCACTGTCAATCTCCCTCTTACTCCTTCCCTCTCCTTATCCTCGGTTCTTCATGTTCCGGGCTCTCCGTTTAATCTTCTTTCTGTTAGCCGTCTTACGCAAGATATTGATTGTTGTGTTACTTTCTCACGCTCTTCATTTGTTGTGCAGGATCGACAAACGCGGACTATACTTGGTAGAGGGCGGCTGTCCAACGGGTTGTATCTCCTCGACGTTTCTCCCACTGCTCTCACCACTGTCTCCACCACCGATTGACATCATCGTCTGGGCCACGCCCCCTTTCCGATTCTCAAGAGAGTTCTTCCTGCTGTTTCTCTTCAAGAGTTTTTTGTGTGAATCATGTATTTTCGGCAAGCAACACCGTGTATCTTTCCCTTCCTCCTGTACTCGGAGCGATGCTCCTTTATTGTTAATACATTCTGATATCTGGGGGCCCTATAAGGTCCCAAGTGTTTTTGGTTACAGATATTTTGTTACATTTATCGATGATTACTCGCGAGTTACCTGGCTGCATTTACTTCGTGATCGAACCGAACTCATAACTACGTTTCGTACGTTTCTTACCGAAACACGCACTCAATTTTCTACTTGTGTCAAAATAATTCGTACAGACAATGCTCGCGAGTACACCGGTCGCACCTTCTCCAATCTCTGCGCTGAGTTCGGTATTCTCCATCAGACTTCATGTGCCTATACCCCCCAACAGAATGACATAGCAGAACGGAAGAATCACCACCTCCTTGATGTGGCTCGCTCTCTTATGATCCAAATGCAGGTTCCTCCTCTTTATTGGAACTTTACCGTTTCTACAACCTGTCACCTCATTAATCGCATGTCGTCCTCCGTCCTCAACTCTGTGGCACTCATCACTCTCATTTATCCATCCACGACTCTCTTCTCTCTCACACCGCGTCTGTTTGGTTGTACCTTCTATGTCCATTACCTCGGTCCCTCAACTGACAAGCTCGCCCCTCGAGCTACCAAGGCGATGTTTATTGGCTACTCCCGCACTCAAAAGGGGTATGTCTGCTTTGATCCTACAACTGGTAAGATGGTTGTGTCTGCTGATGTCTCCTTTCATGAAGACCAACCATATCACACCAGTCCTTCTGATCCCCTTCTTTCTCCTCCTCTACCTTGACCCTTCGTACCCATAACATCTCCATTACCACCACTTCTACCTACCCCCCAACCCCACCATTCCAAATCTCCCATCACTCCGAGCATCCCACCACCAACAGTCCCCTTCAAACCCCTTGTTATTCAGGTGTACACTCGTCGTCCTCCACGTTTAGATGCCCTGCAGCAGCTTCCCTCTACCGATGTGATCTCGCGGCCTATTATCCGGCATCCTCTTCGACAGCACATACCATGGCCAATTATGTCTCTCTACACCGGCTCTCTCTGCCCCTTCGTGCTTTTGCTCTCTCTCCTCTATTTCTGTACGTAACTCTGTGCAGGAAGCTCTCCAGCATCCGCGGTGGCGCGCTGTCATTGATGACGAGATGACGACTCAGTGGGATAATCACACTTGGGATCTTGTGCCCCTTAAAAAGGGTCATAGTTGTGTTAGCTGCAAGTGGATCTTCACTATTAAACATGTCGCAGATGAGACAGTTGATCGCTTAAAGGCTCGGCTTTTGACCCGAGGCTTTACCCAACAGTACAACCTTGATTATGAGGAAACTTTCTCTCCGGTCGCAAAATTGAATTCGGTTCGGGTTCTCCTCTCATTAGTTGTTCATCGCCAGTGATCCCTCCATCAGCTACATGTCAAGAATGCGTTCTTGAATGAAGATCTTCTTGAGACAGTGTACATGCATCAACCACCCGGGTTTGGACCACAAGAGAGTCTCGGGTCTGTCTTCTTCACAAGTCTATTTATGGTCTCAAACAATCTCCGCGGGCGTGGTTTGGGAAGTTCAACAAGGTCGTTCGTGAGGTTGGCTTCAAACAAAGCTCGACAGATTCCTTTCTCTTTACTCGTCACCAATCAACTGGAACAGTCATACTTCTGGTCTATGTCGACGATATTCTTATCACTGGTGATGACTCAGCCGGGATACACCATGTGAAGCAACATTTGAACTTTATCTTTCAAATCAAAGATTTTGGCAATCTTCGCTATTTTCTTGGACTAGAAGTAGCACGACGACCAGATGGTCTTGTCTTATCGCAGCGTAAGTACTGTATTGACCTTCTGCAAGATGTTGACCTCTCGAGATGTAAACCTGTGGAAACTCCGATGGAAGTCAACCGCATGTTGTGTGCTCAGGGATCGGAGAATGATTATCTTCTTCCAAATCTGGAATACTATCGCCGTCTTGTGGGAAAACTGATATATCTAACAGTTACAAGACCTGACATTTCATTTGCGGTTGGTGTGGTCAGCCGGTTTATGCATACCCCACGGGTCTCTCACCTCCAGGAAGTGGAACACATCCTTAAGTATCTGAAGACTTCCCCTAGGCAAGGACTTGTGTACAAGCTGTCTTCCTCCCTTTCTCTTATTTCATACTCGGATGCGGATTATGCGGGCTCATTGGATGATAGACGTTCAACTACTGGGTTTTGTACATACTTTGGAGGAAATCTTATCACATGGCGGAGTAAGAAGCAGATGGTGGTCGCCCGCTCGTCTGCTGAGGCCAAGTACCGTGCGATGGAGGTTGTTACATCTGAAATAACCTGGCTTGAAAGTCTTTTAATGGACTTGGGGGTTAAATTGTCCTCACCTTCAACACTGTTCTGTGACAGTCAAGCTGCAATACACATTGCAAAGAACCATGTGTTCCATGAGAGGACTAAACATATTGAGTTTGATTGTCATTTTGTTCGAGAAAAGTTTCAAGCAAAGGAACTAAAGCTTGAACATGTTCCTGCCTCTGGACAAGTTACCGATATCCTTACCAAGGCCCTGCCTCGCAAGTTGCATTACCAGTTCTTGTCCAAGCTTGGCACATATGACTTATACGCTTCAGCTTGCGGGGGAGTGCTAGATAATGTAGAAGAAATGTAAAGGCTCATTTCTCCTTTCTCTTTTAGTCTCACATCTCCTGTATATGATTATTTCTCCCTCTCTTCTCCTATATATTTGTATTCGTTCTTGTATTTCACACACAGAGAAGTATATACAAGGTTGACCCTTTGTTTTCTACAGTAGCAATGAGAGTCTGAGAACTCTTTGGTCATGTCCTGACTTATGAACATGGTAGAATCTATTGCCCGAAAGTATCTGTTCTTAGATATTACAGTAGATATTTGGAAGAGTTGAGGTCATTTACTCGTGGCGTGGGAATGCATCCCAAATCCTCCAACTGCGATATAAGATTTTTCTCTTGAGATAAGGTAACTTCCTCCTTTGATCTACTGCTTAGAGTTCACTAAGCTTTATCGGGAATATGATCACTTTGACTTGTTCGCTCTTGTGTCTCCGGAGGATGAATCTCTTAGTCGAGCCTGGGAAGAACACAAAAGGGTCTTTGAATTTCTGCATGAATTGCATCAAGGTTTTGATCAGATCATTGTTCAGTTCTTTGGGCACTCACCTACTCCATCTCTTCTAAAAGTGTACAACCTTGCCCAACAAAAATTTTTTCGGCGACAGACTTGGCTACCTAACTCCGTTTTGAGGGATTTACCCTGCCTGCTAAGTCTGGTTCTGTTAGCTGGGCTCTATGCGACTCCAGATTAAAGTCCACTGATAAAGATCATTTGTTTTGTGATTACTGTGGGAAGTTTCATCACTCACGGGATATGTGTTTCCTGTTTCATAGCTTTCCTCCATCGCGAGGCAGTTCTGCACTGAGAGGGGTTCGCGGCTATGGTCGCTCTCAAGGCCAATCATCTTAGTCTAGACCTGCTCACCTTTCTGATGCCTCAGAGCTGTTCTCGCCCAATGCTGAAACCGACATTGCGAGTCTTTTAGTGTCTCTTTTTGATGATGCGTTCTGCTGCTTGATGTAGGGACAGTATACTGAGCCGTCCGCCTCTTCATCCTCCTATGCTCAGCAGGGACTACTATTTGCTCTTGTTGCTTCCACTCGCCCTTCTACCCGCTGGATTGTTGATTTTGGAGCGACAAATCATATTACAGGTTCCTACACAAGTTTTGTGTCCTATTTTGCTTAGTCTGATTGAGATAAGGTGAGTATTGTAGATGAATCCTTCTCCCTTATTGTTGTGAAAGGATTCATCCTTTGCTCCTCTCTCGCCCTTTCTTTTATTATTCATGGCCATAAGTTTACTCGTAGCCTTCTCTTAATTAGTCTCTTAACTAATATATGAACTGCTCTGTGAATTTTTCCTCACCACTTTTGTGTTTTAGGACCCGAAGTCTGTGAAGGTGATTAGATCTGGTAGATTGTGTCATTGTCTCTATAAGTTTGACTCTTCCTTCCCTGCTCACCACTGCAAGCTCTACATGCTGATCATTCTTCTATTTTGGATTCCTGACACTACCGTCTAGGACATCCCTCTGTCCCTTCTATGAAACTTTTACTTCATATCTATGTTATTAAAGGTGCGTCTCAGGCGCATAGACCCCCACCTCTGCCAGGTAGAGGCGGCTGAGGTGCCTGAGGCGCACCTAGGCGCCCTGGTTCTGTTAGCTGGGCTCCATGCGACTCCAGATTAAAGCCCACTGATAAAGATCATTTGTTTTGTGATTACTGTGGGAAGTTTCATCACTCACGGGATATGTGTTTCCTGTTTCATAGCTTTCCTCCATCGCGAGGCAGTTCTGCACTGAGAGGGGTTCGCGGCTATGGTCGCTCTCAAGGCCAATCATCTTAGTCGAGACCTGCTCACCTTTCTGATGCCTCAGAGCTGTTCTCGCCCAATGCTGAAACCGACATTGCGAGTCTTTTAGTGTCTCTTTCTGATGATGCGTTCTGCTGCTTGATGTAGGGATAGTATACTGAGCCGTCCGCCTCTTCATCCTCCTATGCTCAGCAGGGACTACTATTTGCTCTTGTTGCTTACACTCGCCCTTCTACCCGCTGGATTGTTGATTTTGGAGCGACAAATCATATTACAGGTTCCTACACAAGTTTTGTGTCCTATTTTGCTTAGTCTGATTGAGATAAGGTGAGTATTGTAGATGGATCCTTCTCCCTTATTGTTGTGAAAGGATCCATCCTTTGCTCCTCTCTCGCCCTTTCTTTTATTATTCATGAGCATAAGTTTACTCATAGCCTTCTCTTAATTAGTCTCTTAACTAATATATGAACTGCTCTGTGAATTTTTCCTCACCACTTTTGTGTTTTAGGACCCGAAGTCAATGAAGGTGATTAGATCTGGTAGATTGTGTCATTGTCTCTATAAGTTTGACTCTTCCTTCCCTGCTCACCACTGCAAGCTCTACTTGATGATCATTCTTCTATTTTGGATTCTTGACACTATCGTCTAGGACATCCCTCTGTCCCTTCTATGAAACTTTTACTCCATATCTATGTTATTAAAGGTGCGTCTCAGGCGCACAGACCCCCCACCTCTGCCAGGTAGAGGCGGCCGAGGTGCCTGAGGCGCACCTAGGCGGGCCAAATTCATTGAATTCTGCGGATCAGTTGGTGATGAGAGATCGCCTGAGAGCTCTTTATTAAAGAGGTCTCGAGATCAAATCTCAGCCTCAACAACCTTTCGGATTCCTCGGGTGGGACCAGAGACGGGTTAGGGTGTACGACCCGCGGGCCTGATAAAACCGCCTTGGTGCGACGCCAAGGTGGGCCCCCTGGTGGGACTCCAAAGTGGTAGGAAGGTGTGACGCCTGTCCTGCATCAAAATATTTATAGAACTTTAAACAATCTGCTAGAGCTTGGCTTGGGAGATTTCACAAGGCCATGAGGAATTTTGGATATACTCAAAGTAATGTAGATCATAGTCTGTCCATCAAGCACAGAGAAGGAAAATTGATAGCCCTTATAGTTAATGTGGATGACATTGTTATGACAAGAGATAATCTGGAAGAGGTTCAAACTCTAAAAGAAAGACTAGCTAGAGAATTTGAGGTAAAAGATTTGGAAAACCTTAAGTATTTTCTGGGCATTGAAGTTGCTTAGATCCAAACATAGGATTTTTATCTCGCGGGGGAATTATATTCTTGATTTACTTGAGACATCGGAAATGTGTGGGTGTAGACCTGCCAACACCCCTATGGAAGCAAATAATATATTAAGGAGGGATGGTGAAGAACTTGTTGAGGACATTTTTGGTTCTTAGAGATTAGTGAGAAAACTGATTTACTTGTCACAAGCACTCCCAAATATCTCGTATGCAGTTGAAGTTGTCAGTCAGTACATCCAGTCACCAAAGACTCATCATCTTGATGTTGCCCACTGTATTCTCATATGCCTCAAGTACTTTTCTAGGAATTGTATCCTATTCTTACCGAATGATGAGTTAAATAATGAAGTCTACACAAACACAGACTTTGTTGGATCATTTGATGATCGACGGTCCACCTCAATATATTGCTCAGCTGCTTATCCTCTGATCAGCTGCCATGAAATCCCTCTTGAAGCTTTCACTCACTCGAAAAGGTGTACTAAGTCTATAGGTTGTATTCTCAACACCGTGACTTTGCACTTATTCTGATCTACTTCAAATATTGTGTGCCTTGGAGGTTATTTGGTCTTTTAGAAATCAAAGAGCAGTGTCTGATCTCTCGGTCTAGCATTGGAGCCGAGTACATAGCTATGACTACTTATTAATGTTGTTGAGGTTACATAGCTATGACTACTTATTAATGTTGTTGAGGTTACATAGCTTTGTTGACTTCTTACTGATATTAGCATTATTGTATACAACCCTACTCCCTTATCTTGTGACAACAACAATGCTATCCACATTGCATCTAACTCGGGTTTTCATTAACCGACAAAAATAGAGATTAATTATCACTATGTTAGTGAGTAATATTTTTGTGGGATCATAACGCTACTACACATCTCATCTTAATTGCATGTAGTTGATTTCTTCAGTAAGGCTCACACCATCCAAAGACTTTTTTTTCCTTTTTGGAAAACTCTCAATGGTCGGCCCTCATGCATTTGGAGAGGACTGATAGCTCTAACTTTTGTTTTTCCTCATTTCTCTTCTTTCAAATTCATGATTATTCATATAATGAGTATTATGTTATAGTCCAACATTATATAGAAGCTCTCAATGTGCCTTCATTTTCCTTTTATATACCCCATTTGATGGGGTGAATATAATTACACAAATCTTATTCTCCTATTCTCTCCAACAATCTTGCAAGAATATTCACATGTTCTTAGAAGTACTGTTACTCAAAATAAGATGTGATATCCATTGTTATACATGATGTCCGTGACAGGAGGAAGTTGCGAGAGTGCAACTTGAGTCGTCTACAAAAGCTATAAAGAAGACGCATTGGATGCAAGGATATTGGGGCTATGACAGGAGAACCTGCTATGATTGATATCATATTCAATCCAACAATGGAACAGTCTTACCTCAATATAGTGGCTACAATAGTGAGAAGGAGCTCGGGCACATTAGAAGCTCCATGTAGACTCTCTTAGACGCTGGTAACAAGAAAATGAAGCAGCTTCCTAGCATCAGTCATGACTTAAAGAATATGATAGACTTTCTTTGTTATTTTCTCTTTGTAGGAAATCACAAAAAACGAGAGAAATACAAATGGTTTTTATTAATTTCTCAATTGTTTTTTTTGTGCATACATGTATTTGTACATTAATATAAGAAGAGAGAAACGAGAAAAAATCCTGATCTAATATGTGAGACTAAAGATTAAGGAGGAAGAGGGCTCAAGATAGGCCTTGTATTGGGTCTTTACATATCTTTCTTCTAACACTCCCCCGCAAACTGGAGCATACAAATCGTAAGCACTCAGCTTGGACAAGAACTGATAATATAATAGGCGTGGTAACACCTTGGTGAGAATATCGACAACTTGATCAGCAACAGGTACATTTTTCAATTCCAACTTCATCAATTAAACTCTCTTAAATGAAGTGACAATTGACTTCAATGTGTTTGGTCTGATCATGGAATACATGATTCTTAGCAATGTGCATAGTTGTTTGATTGTCACAAAATAAAGTGGTTGGTGAGAAAAGCTTGACTCTCAAATCATCTAGGTGACTTTCTAACCATGTAAGCTCAGACACAACATCTGCCATTGAACTATATTTGGCTTCAGACGAAGAGCCAACAATCACAGATTGTTTCTTGTTGTGTCAGGTATTAAAGTGTCCTCCGAAGTAAGTACAACATCCACTTGTGAAATGTTGATCATCCAAGGAGCCATCATAATCAGTATCATAATAAGCAATCAAAGACAGAGGAGAAGAGGAAGAGGGTTTGCATACAAGCCCTTGTTCAGGACCAGTCTTCAAATATCTGAGGATGCGTTCGACAGTCTGGAGATGAGACATTTGTGGAGAATGCATGAATCGGCTGACAACCCCAACAACAAAAGAGATATTCGGTCTTGTAACTGTAAGATAAATCAATTTTCCTACAAGACGGTGATAATGCTCTGGGTTTGGAAGAAGTTGATCGGTGTCGGAGGCATGAGCACAGAACTTGTGATTGATATCCATATGAGTATCAGCAGGCTTGCATCCAGAATAACCTGCGTCATGAAGAAGATCAAGATAATACTTTCGTTGAGATAGGACGAGGTCATTAGGACGTCTTGCAATCTTAAGGACAAGAAAGTACCAAAGATTTCCCAAATCTTTAGTTTGAAAAACTGAGTTCAAGCGCTGCTTGATCATTTGTATTCCTTTGGAATCATCTCCAGTAATTAGAACGCCATCAACATAAACTAAGAGAATCATTGTGCCTATTGATCAATGACGAGTAAGAGAGATAAGTCTGCCGAGCTATGAGTGAACCCAACATCACGAACAACCTAACTAAACTTGTTAAACCATGCATGAGGAGATTGTTTGAAGCCATAAATAGATTTCTTGAGGTGACAAACCAGAGACTCTCCCATGGTCTCAAACCCGAGAGGCTCTTGCATGTAGATTGTAGATAGTTTTTTAAAGGGCACCATTGAGAAAGACATTCTTGATGTCTAATTGATGTAAGAGCCCCTGACGATGAACAATCAAGGAGATTAAGACACGAACAATGTTTAACTTGGCAACATGAGAGAAAGTTTCATCATAGTTGAGGCCTTGTTGCCGAGTAAACGAGCTACAAGACGAACCTTTAGGCGATCAACTGTCCCGTCGGGAGCATATTTTATCGCAAAGACTCATTTATATCCAACACAAGTCTGTCCGGGAGGAAGGGAGACCAGATCCCATGTCTGATTAGCCCAGATGGACGTCATTTCCTCATCCATCATCGCACGCCACCCCAGATGTTGGAGAGCCTCCTGTACTGAGTTAGGTATAGAAATTGATGATAAAGAATTGACAAATTTGAGAAGTGTCGGGGAGAGATGAAACAAGGATACAAAATTCGCCAGGGGATGAGCTGTGGATGTAGGAGCTGGATTTTCAGGCCGCGAGGTACCACTGGTAGAGGGCGATTGTTGTGGGGGCGTAAGAGCGAGGAGGACGACGAGTGTAGACACGAAAAAAAGGTGGTTTGTTCGGTACTGGAACCGGGGTTGGAAGTAGTGGTGGAAGAGGAGATGTAATAGGGACGACAAGACGTGGTAATAACGACAGTGGAAGAGGAGATGGATGAAAAGAGTAAAAATATTGATCTTCAAGAAAAGCGACATCGGCAGACACGACAACCTTGCAGTCAGTGGGAGAGTAGCACACATACCATTTCTGAGTATTGGAATAACCAACAAACATATATTTGGTAGCCCGAGTAGCAAGCTTGTCAGTGGAAGGACCAAGATTATGTACATAACAGGTACAACCAAATGCTCGAGATATGATGAAAAAGAGCAGCGTGAAGGGAAAGAGAAGGTTAGACGGAGTGGCATAGTTGAGGATGGAGGCGGGAAGGAGATTGATGAGATAACATGTTGTAGATACTGCAAAATACCAATAAGACTTGAGAACCTGCATTTGAAACATAAGTGACCGAGCAACATCAAGAAGATGTAGATTCTTACGCTCAGTCACACCATTCTATTGAGTGGTATAAATACATGAGGTATGATAGATGATCCCAAACTCAGTACAAAGATTGTCAAACACATGATTGGTATATTCCCGAGCATTGTCTGTACGAATATTTTTAATTTTCTAGGAAAATTGAGTATGAGTATCAGTAATAAAGGTCTGAAACACACGAGATAGATCCGAACGATCATGAAGTAGGTATAGCCACATCATGTGAGAAAAGCATCAATAAAATTAATGAAATAATGATAACCAGAAATACTAGTAATTTTATATGGTCCCCAAATATCAGAATGTACCAAATCAAAAGGAGCATCGCTTCGAGTACAATGAGAAAGAAAAGAAGAATGATGTTATTTGCCAAAGATACATGACTCGTAGGTAAAGTCAGGAAGAGGTAGATCAGGTAGAGCCTTCTTGAGAATGAGAAAATGGAGCATACCCAAGACACCGATGTCAATCCACCAAGGTGACTAATGAGAGAATGGTGGGAGAAACATCCAAAAGGCAAAGCCCGTTGCACAACCGTCCTTTACTAATGATATTCTGCATCCGTCGATCCTGCACAAAAAAAAGATGTAAAGGTTATAGAGCAATCAAAGACTTGAGTAAGGCGATTAACAAAAAGAAGATTGAAAGGAGAGCTTGCGATATGAAAGATCGATCGAAGAAGATAGAGGGGTTGAGAGGTATATTAGCGGAGCCGGAGACAGGAGCGGTGCCACATTGTCTACTGTGATAAACTTGGGATGCGAAGATGCCAAGTATTTAGGTGGTTTAGGCGGAGTGATATGGTGGGTGGCACCGGAGTGCACAATCCATTGTGGACTCTGTGAGAGACAGGAGATACCTTCATTTGTCATACATGCAACCGAGCCAAATGGATAATTGAGTAACCCTTGGAGATGCTGGAGCTGGAGGCGCATGACATCAATGTCAGCGTGGTTAGCATCAGATGTATCAGCATCAATGGAGACGGGGGGGGGGGGGAGGCATACCATGCTTACGATAACAATTTGCCTCAAAATGTCCATCTTTACCATAGTGAGTACATTTGAGTCTCGGCTGACTGTGATGACCTTTACCCCTATAGCCGGTGTGACCTCCACAGGCTAATGGAGGAGGGGGGTGGGGGGTGGGGGTGAGATATAGATGAGTGCTGGAGTAGAGTCGAAGATGGAGGTCCGGGAGCATCTGGGGGTGGTGTGACCTTCAACAACATGGAGTAAACATCAGAAAGAGAAGAAATGGTGGAGGAGGAAAGTATATGAACCCGGACACTATGGAGATGAGGCAGAACATGAGTCATCATCATGACAATACCAACAACCTCTTTTTGAGCACGTTGCGTAGCTAGATCTATAGCAGGTGGTTGATGCCAAATGCACGCCTCGACTAAGGTTTTGAACCGCGCAACAAAGGAGGTTATGTCACCATGACCTCCTGAGTCGAGAGATTGAAGGTCAGTGATGATATCATACGAATATTGAAGTCTATCATTGCCAGAATAGAGGGAATGCAGTTTATCCCACATTGCCTTGGTCGTCTGATGATATATGGTCATGCAATAAGGTTCACCATCCATGCAATTGAGGATCCAGGTTTGTACACGACCATCATCACAAAGCATGTCGTCAGTGGGCCCAGAAGGAATGCCCTTAGTGAGATGATGCAAAAGTCCCTTTGTCTGAAGGACACAACCGACGGAGTGAACCCACTCAACGAAGTTCCTCTTCCCACTAACATAAATTGTGGTGATCTGAATCTCATCACGAATTTCAGGGAGAGGCGTCGCAGCACAAGCGGGAAGGGACAGAGCATCAGTCGGCTCCATGAAGCTTACGCCAGCGGCTTGGCGAACTAAAAGCGGAGTGCTTGCAGCAAGACTACGCGGCAAGAAGCTGAGAAAAAACTTAGATCTGGCGGCAAGAAACTGCGGAGATCGTGCGGTAAAAAGCCGTGGACAGGCATACAAGCAGAGAGTTGGCCGCAAGAAGCTGTGATCTTGCGGCAAAAAAACTGCAGACGAGCTGTGATCTTGCGGCAAGAAGTTGCGGCAAGGAGCATGTGCAGACTGGTTCTGTGACAATCCTTGAGGGATGAGTGGGTGCGGTCAGGCGAGAAAGCAAGAGAATGTTCGACAACCCTGGAGCACCCAACTGCAGCTAGACAGAGGTGGAGCTAACGGGCAAGCCTCTGCAGACAGAACACACCGACAACAAGGCAATTGCGGAAAGGACACTGGGAGCGGCTAGCAGGCCAAGCGACGAAGCTCGCGCGAGGAGTACGAAGCGATCAGGCAGCCAGAAGCAGCGAGACCGCCGGGGAGACAATCATGTGGGACCCAGGGCGACGGGGAGAAATCCCTATAATAGGGAGGCGGAGTGTGGGGTGTGAAGACCCAAAATTCTCGGGCTTCCCAATGTTGCAAAATAATTGAATACCCATAATTTCAGGAAATAAAATACTCACCCTTCCTTTGCCTTTATTCATATCCTTGTCCGTATAAGTGTCACGGTTATCACGGGACGCCATCCTCGAAGTTTTATGCTTCGAAAATCACTGAAATATTTGGGCTGCGTCTCGTTTTACACGTAGCATAGCATGGAGCGTAAAAGATTTGTCTCGGAAAACTAAAACAATAAACCGAAAATACCAATTAAATTGCTACAGGCCAAATCTGATTTTATACTTGGCCTCAAAATTGGGCTAAAAACCAGCCCCCAAATGGACTTCCCGTCCTCTTAAATGCATTGCCCCGCAAAATACAAAAGTTAACTTGGCTAACCACAATATCTCCCAAAATCCGAAAATATAAACTTACTAATTTTGGTATTCCCATAATGCATAACACAAGTAACCAAATAGAGGGATTAAGCCAAACCAACCAAGAAGAAGAAGACAGTAGCAATAGGGAGGCAGCAGCTCGGGTGCAGCTTCAAGGAGCAGCGATATTTTTGGCAGCAACAGCTGCTACACAGGAGCGGCTCAGGAGCAGCAGACACCCTAGACAGCAGCTGAAGAATGGCAGCAGGCCAAGAAGGTTAGGGCAGAAAAGCAGTCGGCCAGTGAAAGAAGAAGAAGAAGAAACCTTGGAGCAGTAGCAGTAGCATGAGAAGAAGAATGACAGCAGCCCTAGCAGAAGAAGAGGGAGGCAGCAGCAGCCCTAGCAGAATCGTCGGCCCTGAAGAATCGACGACACAACATCGACAGAGGCGGAGCAGCGTCGGCACGGGAACACGACAGCAACAACACAGCTAGCTCGACACAGAGAAAGAAGGAGATGAAGTAGTAGAAGAAGAAGATGTGGGATTCGTAGACCGCAGAAATGGCTGTGTGGGAGAAAAAGAGCGGACTGGGCTCGTTTTATACAGTGAAATCAGCGGCTAAGCGGCAACATCGTGCCAAAGCACCGCTCCAGGTGTTATTAAACGAACCCATCACAATACCCAGCCAACACCTATTACAACCAGCAAGATTATCTTCCAGCACAACTTCAGCCAGCACAAGTGATCAAGCAGCAACCAACATTATTAATTCAGTCAGCCCATATAATAGTTCAGCCCATAAGCACATAGCCCACATATACTTTAATCAGCCCATATCAAAGGCAGCAAGCCCAACGAAATTAAAAGGCAACCCAAAAAAATCAAACCATCATGAAAAGAAAGAAGTCGTAAAATGTGTCTTTTCATCATCGGGGATATGACTCAAAATATTTTTATACGGATTTTTATATTCGGTGGTTACATGGGGAAGAAAGGAGGAAGCTGGAGTGAGCCAAGGAAGCGGCTAGATAGGGGCTGACCACAAGAAAGGCAGGGGCTGTGGTTAGACAGAGGGTGACTGCCCAGATCAGTAGAAGGCGTGATTTCAAAAAAAAAAGGAATCTGGTTCTAATACCATGTTGGAAATCACAAAAAAGGAGCAATACAAAATGATTTTTATTAATTTTTTCTTTTTTTTTGTACATACATGTATTTATACATTAATATAGGAATAGAGAAAGAAGAAACAATCTCAATCTAAGATGTGAGACTAAAGCTTAAGGAAGAAGAGGGCCCAAGATAGGCCTTATCTTGGGCCTTTACATATCTTTATTCTAACACTCTTAATAACTTTTTTGCATGGGTTTGTCCATATAATTTCTTAACATGAGAATTTATAGTACTTATGTTCTGCTAGGTTCTAAATTTCATTAGTATATTTGCAGATGCTGAATACATATGCAAAGTTGAAAGAACAAATTTTTTCCCCCAGCCAAATGTAAGATTGTCTTTAAGTTCAGTTGAAGTTCATACTCTGCTCCCATTCAACATTTATATCGTGCACATTCTTTATGATATTTACTGTGAAGATCCATTACTTCTTTTCTGGTCAATGAAGAAAATTTATTTTGTAACAGAGTTGTTTCTTATAATTTATAGTAAACCTTTTTTGTGGAGTTTCCACATGTTTCTTGTTTTACTAAACATTCAGTTTATTTTTCTGTATGTTGTTACTATTTGGAGTTTACACGGCACCATTTTGTCTTTACAATATGAACTCCGAGTCTCCGACCTTTTAACACATTTTGTTTGTGTTATATAGGCTGGAAATGAAAAAAAACATTAATTTATTCTAAAACCATTTACTAGGGTTTCGTTTCTCTAATATTGTAACAGTAGGTTGAAGCAGTAGAAAAGCGATTCTTCTAATATTCTAGGGTTACTGCTTTGAACGATTAGTAAGGAAATACTAGAATAATTTATTCCCTCAAAGGGGGTATTTAAACAACTTACACAAGACATAAAAATACTAATAGATGGTGTGAGACTAAATCCATACACCCCTAAAATCTCTAATAGACCGACATTGACTCGATATTTCCAACACTCCCCCTCAAGCTGGAGGGAAAACTCAAGCTTGAAAATATCATAAAAAAGTAATGGAGATAGGCGCTGAGTGACAATACATCAAACGAGCCATCAGAGGAAATTCAAAATCGGGGAATCATCGGGGACATGACCACACACGACGTAGACTCATATATGACGCAGGTCCCACACATGATGTGGACTCAATATAATCAGGTCAACCAACATCATTTATACACACAAGTGCGAGGTAACAGAAGACGTGAGAATCGTCATCAAACAGGAAATCAGAGATAATTTGTCGGGGATAATCCGCACAATGGACGGTCCCACACGACACAGTCTTGCACATCACGGGCCCACACGACACAGTCTTGCACGTCACGGGCACACACGACACAGTCCCGCATGACACGGGCCCATACGACATAACCCACTGAGATTAGGACAACCAACAATGATTGTCCCAAGCACACATGTACAAATGGAAAGAAAAAAAATGGGAGAAGAAAATAACACACGAAATAAGCCTGAATGCCAGGTATGACAAAGACGAGAGTCAGGTAAATGTCATCTGATTCGCTTTCGTCACGAACACTCCTCACGTGGAACATGTGCATGAAAGCATATAACACAATAGATTAAGATGACTAAATACATAAAAAATGACAAAAACTACCACAAAACTTCAACATTGGCGAAAGAACAACACCCTGGAGGGTGGGTGGCAGCAGTTGGAAGTGATAGAAACCAGAGGGATAGCAATTGGAATCGTATGTAAATCAAAAAGGTGAGGGCAACGGCTGATCCAGAGCAGGTAGGGAAAACTATGTCATTAAAGAGAAGATCTAGGCTTCATTTGGTTCGACGGTGGCGGGTCGATCCAGCGGGTGGAAACGGAGTGTTCGAATCGGAGGGGGGAGATGACTTCTCCAAACGGAGCTTTTTGGGGCGTTTATCAAGGCAGGAGGGTGAAAATGGAGCAAACGCCGCCGGAGGTTCATTTGTGTACCCGCCTTACGGCAGCGTTTGCCCCAAACGGAGCGGCAAAACGCCGAACCAAATAGAGCCCTAGAGGGTCGACGTCAAAAAATAAAGCACAAGAAATGGTCGGAACAGCAGAGGAATCATCGACGGGAATGACACCAAGGATCAGCGACTGGAAGTTGAGGGAGCCACATTGTCGACTGCATCAACACAGATCTATGTCGATGAAGGAGACTTGCCTTGACTGATTTGACAAAGCCAGCAGCGATGAGTGTTTCCAGGAGTCGATCGATGCAAGCAAGGGACAATCACAAGAGGCGAGCGATGTGAAAGTAACGAGAAAAGAAAGAGATCAGCGACATCGATTGGTGAAATAGATGCGTCGACGTAACAAGAGAGGAGAAGGGGGAGGGCTTCGACGTCGAAAGAAGCAACACAAGAGTGAATCCCTCTCCCTGCACGAGCTCGGAGAAGTCGTCGAAAACACTCGGGGCTAGATTTCTAGACCAGCAGACAAGATCGAGATAAGCGACTACTCCTCCGACGAGCGGGAGCAGAATGACCTTTAGAAGCCCAAGCCTCATGAGGTGAAGCAGGCAAAAACGGAATAATTTATTCATCATATTTAAACAACTTACACAAGACATAAAAATACTAATAGGCGACGTGAGACTAAACCCATACACCCTTAAAATCTCTAATAGATCGATATTGATTAGATATTTCCAACAGTAACAATATCACAACTTATTCCTTTAGTGTGTACAACCACTAATTGTCCCTTAGAGTTAACAAAAGGAATGCAGACATTTCCTTTTCCCGAGTGAACTTTCAAAAATTCATCCCCACTTCTACATGCTTCGTTCTATCATACTATACAGGATTGTGTACGATGTTGGTGCTAGTTTTGTTCAGGGACACAAGTTGAGTTGAGCCGGCTCGAAAGCTCGATGAGCCAGCTCGAAAAAAGCTCGACTCGAGCTCGAGCTTGTGGAGCTCGAGCTTAAGCTCGATTACGAGTCGAGCTCGAGCTCAAATATTATTGTTCATGAGCTTGCGAGTTTTTTATTTCTACATATTTTCTTAAAAATTAAAAATATAAAGAAAATAAGGCTCATGAGCTAAAAAGCTCGTGAGCAGCTCGAGCTCGACTCGATCTCGCGAGCTCGAAACTCGATCTTGACCTCGATAAGTAGGCATTGAGCTTAAACTCGAGCAAGGATAAAATGAGCTTGTCGAGCTCGAGCTCGAAATGATTAGCTCGAGCTTGGAAATTTTGCCAAGCTCGGCTCGAGTTTGACTCGTTTGCAGCCCTTGTTTTGTTGTAGCAAATAAAGGAGAATAGACTTGTCTTTAAGTAGTGATGTAAGGGTAGGCTAGTGGTGCTCGGAAACTATGACTCCAGGTGCGGGTGCAGGGGTGACACACTAATGCAACTCTAAATGCAATGCAACCGTCGGTCGACGATGACAATTAAAATAAGCAATGAGATTATTAACACCACGCAGATAATTAAAAGGAGACAAACAATTAATTTTAGCAATTAAGCAACAACTTCCTCCGCTCGGAGAGTCAAAGCAAACGTGCGGCGAATAACTACTCCTGCAATTATTAGTATAATAAAATCAATTTCCACGCACCAATAATCTCAACACGGTACAATAAAACACCAAATGAGAAATGTCAAATCATAGAATACAATACCACAAATGCTCACAATGTAGAGGGCTGAATCGATGCACTGGAGAATTTGAAGGGCTGGATATGTAGACGAACAATCGGAGGTGAAGTCGGTGGTACGACGACGGTGAGGTGGCTGCCCACGGTGGAAAATAGGGAAAACGGGCCAGAAACGAAGAGATCCGGCCACTAGGGACTAGATCCAGGTGTAGGTGGATAGATCCGATGTTTTGACGGCGGATCCGGGTTGCAGGATGATGAATATTGGGGAAAATGATGGATCGGAGGGTGGTAGCACTAGATCAAGATAGATATAGGGTTTTCGGAGCGGTGATAAGTGGATCCACGGAGGGGAAGGAGGAGTGGTCGGCTAGGGCAAAGAGGGCCTTGAAGGTGGCCGGTTTGAGGTGGAGTTGAGCGGCTGAACTATAGCAAGGGGGGGGGGGGAGGCAGAAGGCACAAGCTGAGAGGTGAGGAATCGGCTACTGGACAATCAAAAACTACTTCGGAAATGAATACTGAAAATGATTATTGAACGGTAACAAGCTGTTTGCAGGAAACAGACGGTGGGTGGTTTTCAGCGGGCTATAGGGCTGATTCCGGGTGGTGGATGGAGGCTTCGAGGTGGGGAAAAGGAGGCTCTGGATAGGTAGTACCTTGGGGAGGAGTTTGGCGGCCTAGGAGTCATCACCTAAGGTTCCACGACGTCGACACCGGGGAGGGATCGCTGGAATCCGGGAATGCTTCTTCTCCAAATCCAACAATGTCTGAATTCAGCCCCTCTACGTCTTATTTATAAGAAAAGAAAAGCTAGGGCATCCCCCATCAACGACTATGATTGGCCGGTGGGTTCGACCCTTAAAATACATCAATAACAAACTGAAAAAGATAAACTAATATAGTGTTTTGACTCGCGGCGATGCTCCAGACGCAATCGCGGAGTCCGATCGGCGATCCGGGCACGCCATATATGGAAAGTTGTCGAATCAGCCTCGAATGGGGCCGAAGCGCGTCCTCGCCTCTTCTTTGCATCACTCTCCCCGGCTTGAAAGAATTCATCTCCCGATGAATTGAGATCGGAATTCTCTCGCTGATCGCCAGGTACAACTCGAGGAAGCCTACCAGAAATCGTCCAAGTGTCGTCGACGGAAAGGTGTCTTCGCCAATCAATCCCCCTGACTGAAAAGCTGTCATCTCCGGCGAATGGAGAAGGCCGTGCTGAAGTCGAAAGTCCGGGGGTGATTCGATCAAGCTCTGCTGTAAGTATCCAAGCGTCATCTGCATCGAGGCGGCCCCGCCAATGTACCAAGTAGCGACGACGCGACCCATATGTGGTAGGAACAATCTGGTGGGGTCTGACCTCTGTGATGCACTCAGCTCTCATCTCTCGAAAGGTGGATCCCGATGCGATCGGTGGTGCCTGCGGTGAAATCAAAGAGGACGAGTTCCCAGGTGAGTGGATGTCAACAGTGGGCGAAATGTGCGGGCCATCAGACGGTGGTGATGTATGAGGGTGGTGAGGTTACGACAGTGGGGGTGGGGTTGGCTGGGCATCTCCACTACTCGGGTCCACATATTCATAAGGTTCGTAGTATGGAGTCAGATCTTCGACATTAAACACTGGGTGAATTCCCATACTAGCTGGGATGTCAAACCGATAGGCTTTGGTCCCAATACGACTAATAATAGAGTACTGACTCATTCACCTGGCGCTTAACTTCTTGGCAGGCCCCGAAGGGAGCCTCTGGGCAGACTCGCACCATTACCCTTTCGCCTACATTAAATATTTGTTCTCGCTTTCGCTTATCTGCATGTGTCTTTTCATTGCTTGTTATTATTCGTCGGCAACCCGACTCATGCAAATCATGCAAATGCTGTGCAAATGACTCAACAGTCTCATGCAGGTAATGCAAATGATGCAAAGAAAGCACGACAGACATGGTACACTTCTTATAGGAAAATCTAATAATACCTGAGATGTCTCTAAAATGTGGTGGCCTATCAGGGGGCTCTCTCGGTGGAGTATAGAAAAACTCATCCCGTGTGTGACGAGTGCTCAGATGACCGTGAGAGACAACTATACTCAAATATAGGCTCGTAAAGAGCCAAATGTCTCTCGGGGAACGTAGCACATCAGGGGGGTCCCTAGGAGATGTGTAAGAAAGTCATCACGAAGGAGACGACCACCTGAGTGAAAATCGTATACACCGACTAGAAGTCGTGACTCTAAAATATGGTGAGCGTCCCAGACAAGAAAGAACTCATCGGGTGGCTCAGCGGGTGGCGTATCCCAAAACTTATCCAGAGTGTGAGGCGTCATAAGGTAGGTCCTCAAAATATGAGTATACTCAAGTGGACTCAAGGTAGGCCCTACATATGTCATGCTCCACTCAAGGTCCCTTCTCTGGGGTAAGGCCAGAGATGATAATGAAATAGGCATCATACCTGAGTAGCTCACCCGAGTCTCAACCTCACCAAGATGTGGCGGATCATCAGGAGGCTCAACAGGGGGCTCGTCACTAAGGTCAAGGTCCTCCCAATGAGTACCATCAAAAGGGGTAGTCCCCCCCCCGTTGCATGAGTGACATAGCCACTACGAGATCAACACTATACTCTCGACTCTCAGTAGTGAAGTGACCCGAGATAGTATTAAGGGAAGAGTAGGGGGAGCCCAGACTCAAGTGTGGGTCAATCGATATAGTGTCAAGAATTGTACCTCTGTTCAAAGGGGGCACTAGGTGTAGGTGTATGTCTAGGTGAGGTGAAAAGGATGGGTATACCATCACAGTGTCACTAGGTCGCTCGTTCTCACCCACGTGACCATGCTCACTAGTCATGCCAGTATCACTCTCCACCTGTATCAAAGGTCATGATCAGATTCAACCTCAAGATCACATGAGCACTGAATCTCATCAAACTGAGAAGGATCAAAACCAAGTGTCGGGGCTCTTATCTTGGTGGGAGCACTACTCGCCCCATCAGTGGCTTGACTCAAATCCCTAGGCTTTTTTCGTAATGTAGATCTTAGGTGATCAAACTGAGTTTCTAAGAGATCAAAACGGTCAAGTACTAATCGCATAAATCAAGCCTCAGGTAACTCTATTGGTGGCACACTAGGAGGGTCTTGACATGTACTGTGATCATGTCGATGGTGACCTCTATAGGGTTTCTGAGGGTCGTTTAGATGGTAGTTCCTAACATAATTAGATAACGCTCGTGGGTGCGTATGAGCCCTGTGAACGTGCAGTGGAGGTCGCTCGTATCCAAACTCAGGTTCCTCTCCTAGAGGAGATGTTTAGCGGCGATGACCTGAACGATATTCAATTCTATCATCGTGAAATCGCGGAGAGGTGTAATGATGAAGATGTGAGGACCTCTCGTCGTGGTGATCGTCTCTAGCATGATGAAATAGTGTCGAGGGGTCGACACGATCTCTAGGAGTGGTGTGCGAGGAACGATGATAATCATAATGATAACATGAAGATCTCTCTAGAGGGGATCTATGAGGTCGGGTATAGGTAGACTCAGGATACTCAGATGGAGGAGATGAACGACGGCGATAACTAGACATAAATAAAACCAATGATTATTTAAAACCTACCACTACGAAGCGTGCAAATGGCCTAACCTTAACCTCTGATACCAAAACGATGTAGGGGTAGGCTAGTGGTGCTCGGAAACTATGACTCCAGGTGCGGGTGCAGGGGTGACACACTAATGCAACTTTAAATGCAATGCAACCGGCGGTCGACGACGACAATTAAAATAAGCAATGAGATTATTAACACCACACAGATAATTAAAAGGAGAAACAATTACTTTTATCAATTAAGCAACGACTTCCTCCGCTCGGAGGGCCAAAGCAAGCGTGCGGCGAATAACTCCTGCAATTATTAGTATAATAAAACAAATTTCCATGCAACACTAATCTCAACACAGTACAATAAAACACCAAATGAGAAATGTCAAATCACAGAATACAATATCACAAATGCTGACAACATAGAGGGCTGAACTAATGCACTGGAGAATTTGAAGGACCGAATATGTAGACGGGCAATCGGAGGTGAACCCGGTGTTACTACGACGGTGCGGTGGCTGCCCACGGTGGAAAATAGGGAAAACGGGCCGAAAACAGAGAGATCCGGCCACTAGGGACTATATCCGGGTGTAGGTGGATAGATCCGATGTTTTGACGGCGGATACGGGCTACATGATGATGAATATTGGGGAAAATGATGGATCGGAGGGTGGTAGCACTAGATCAAGATAGATCTAGGGTTTTCGGAGCGGTGAGAAGTGGATCCACGGAGGGGAAGGAGGAGTGGTCAGCTAGGGCAAAGAGGGCCTTGGAGGTGGCCGGTTTGAGGTGGAGTTGGGAGGCTGACCTGTAGCAAAGGGGGGAGGCAGAAGGAACGGGCTGTGAGGTGAGGAATCAGCTACAGGACAATCAAAAAATACTCGGGAAATGAATAATGAAAATGATTATTGAACAGTAACTAGCTGTTTGCAAGAAACGGCCAGTGGGTGGTTTTCAGCGGGCTGTAGGGGTGATTCTGGGCGGTGGATGGAGGCTTCAAGGTGGGGAAAATGAGGCTATAGATAGGTAGTACCTTGGGGAGGAGTTTGGCGGCCTAGGAGTCGTCACCTATGGTTCCACGACGTCGGCACCGGGGAGGGATCACTAGAATCCAGGAATGCTTTTTCTCCAAATCCAACAATGTCTGAATTCACCCCCTCGACGTCTTATTTATAAGAAAACAAAAGATAGGACATCACCCATCAACGGCTATGATTGGCCGGTGGGTTCGACCCTTAAAATACATCAATAACAAACTAAAAAAGATAAACTAATATAGTGTTTTGACTCGCGGCGACGATCCGGACGCAATCACGGAGTCCGATCGGCGATCCAGGCACACCATATATGGAAAGTTGCCAAATCAGCCTCGAACGGGCCCGAAGCGCGTCCTCGCCACTGCTCCGCATCAAGTATAAATTATTTAGCTTGATACTCATATCATGAAAATCATTTAAGATATATGTAGAGTATTAAAAGTGGGGCCAACTACATATGATTCAAATTATTTTGTCTGAATGATCATAGTAACAATCGTAAAAATGGACGGATCGAAAAACAATAAATTTTATTAAAATCTTATCGTAAAAAAAGTTTGATTGGAAGGTTTCAAAATATGATCTCAGACTGCTTTCACGGCTAGTGTATCAAACTAAATAATTTCTAGTCTTCATTGAAGCCAAGGTCTTGGAGAATGATGTGGATCTCAACCATAGTCCTTCACAGAGGCCTTCCAATATAACTTTATATTTAACTTCTGCATTAGATTTCGTCACAACATTCTGTTTTTGGTTCTTCATGTCACAAAGTTATCATGAATGACTTTACTGTACCTAAAGGTAGATTTTTTGTCATCTTGTTTGCAAGGTTTTTTTGCATCAATGAAAACACCAATTTTCAAGTGATCATTCTTTAAGAATAGGATTCCACGTCCAGGAGTAGCTGTGTTATCATGGCGGGCGCCTAGGCGCGCCTGAGGCACCGGGCGCACTCCGGTGCGCCTCGGCAAGCCTTAGGCTGGCGATGTGCCTGAGGCGCGCCTAGGTGCACCCAAGGCGCACTAGCAAATTCGGCGTCCAATTCGCTGATTTTATTTTTTCCCCAGTTTTGTGCCTCACGTGCCTCAGGTTCGCGCTTGCGCCTAGGCTCCAGGGCCTCTTTGCTCCTCGATGCGCCTTGCGCCTTTAATAACATAGATCTCAAAACATGATGCGCTACTTCCTAATGTCGGATCTAAAGCGTTCATATACCTGCTCAACATTTATACCGCATATCAGGATGGGTATGTGAGAGGTAGATAAGTCACCAACAAGTCTTTGGTAACTTGAGGTGTCAACCTAATCTCCATATTTGTCTTCGTTGTTGTATGATGGCTTCAATAGAAGTACCCACAAGTGCACATCCAAGCCGCCGTTGACAGCACACGCGCATAACTCCGGAGCCTTTGGTTAGCTAGAATCTTTCCCATTTGATCAAGAACCGTATCATCCTTCTCGATAGCTCCCCGAAAACAAATTCAATCCCCAAATAATATTTCAATTTTACTAGATCTACCTCGAACTCCTTGCACAATTGATCTTATAGTGACACAATTTCCTCAATGTCTTCCCCAATGTTAATAATGTCACCTATATATATAATGAGAACAAAAACCTTTTTATTGTCTTATAATGAACAAAATGTGGTCGAAGTGGTCTTGTTTGTATCTAAACAAGGTCATAGCCTTGTGAAATCTTACAAATCACATCTTAGGGGATTGTTTTAGATCATGCATGGTTTTTTTTAAGGTGACACGCCTCCTTCTAAATTTTTTAAGTCAATCTTAGGGGAAATCTCATGTATACTTCTTCTAAATCTCCGTGAAAAAAGTATCTTTCACATCCAGTAGTTGTAATTCCTATCCTAGACAAGTTGCACATGATAGCAACACCATAATAGAATCCATCTTGACAACTAGTACACATGTTCTTGATAATTACCCCCCCCCCCCCCCCCCCCCCCCCCCCCTTAAATTTGAGTATATCACTAAGCTGCCAATCTTGCTTGGTACAGTTCCACCTCTCCACTTTGTTTATTCACAAAGAAGACCCACCTTGATTCAACAACTTGCTTTCAAGGAGGAATTTTGAAGATTTCCCACATATAATTGTTTTTCCAAAACCAACATTTTCTCTTTCATAACTTTTTCCATCCCGGTATACCAATTGCGTCAATGCTTAGAAACAACAATCGAGTGTAAATAGACAAGAAAAGCTTTATATTTAGGAGTAAGATCTTGATATGAAGTATACTTGGAAATAGGATGATTGACACGACCATTTTTACCTTTAAAATGGCGATTGAAGGAGAAGGTCGTCTTCAGAGTTCAGATCTAAAGCATGCATTCGAGGATTCAGAACCATAGGAAGGTGTACCTTCTTTGTAGTTGAATCTTTATTTTGATATGATTTGGGAAGAGGATGTATAAGATTTCCTTAGATGGAGAAGTTATCGAAGGTGGTACATATGTAGATGGAGTATCAACTACCTGTGTCGGAGATTCATGTGTAGGTTGAATAATTGGAATATGAAGAAGAATGTCGATGTTATTAATTTCTTCTCCAAGAGACTCATCATCACATTACCCCCCTTAACAAGTAACATGAGTCTTGGGGAGAAAGTAAGTTTCCCCTCACGAAAAAGTCATTAATAATTCAAAAGACTCTTCAAAATGGAGGGTAGTAATAATGATACTCTTCCGTAGTCGATCAATAATCAACAATGACACTTTTGGACTCGGTAATCTAATTTGTCATGGTGTGGTTAATGAATATGAACAAAGCTCACACACTTTAAAAACACAAGATTGAGGTGAGAGGTTTGAACTGAGCACTGAGAAGACGTGTGCAATGGGCGTCCTAAAACAAAGGGGCATGATGAGAGACGATTGATGAGGTGGGTTGCAATTAAAACGAACTCACCCCAATATGACTTGGGAGATGCATGGTAACAAGTATGCACAATGCAACCTCTAGGTGATTCTTATTTTTATGTTCAGTAACATCATTCTAAATGAAAGTATGTACAAACATAATTTGATAAATAATACTATGATGGGTTAAATACGGCCTAAAGATCTCTCTATCATTATATTCACTTGCATTATCACTACGAAATACTTTAATATCTCTCCTAAATTTGTCACGACAATGTTGTGGAAAATTTTAAAATAGTCTAGCACTTGAATTTTTTTCTTTTAGCTAATATATCCAAGTAATGCAATGAAATGATCAATAAAGATAATAAATTAGAGAAAATAACATATAGATATAACGTGGAACATATTATAGTGAATGACATCAAAAGGGAGTGGACTAGGTGAAGAGAAATCGGTTGGACTATGACAAATGCTTAAATAATTCACAAGCATCATAGTATGAATGTTTAAGCATAGTATTACAATAAGAAAAAGAGTTTGTAGATAAGTCATGGTCCATGGATGCCCAAGTCGCGGGTGCCAACGTGGAACGTCGTCAATGGTGGGTGCGGTATGGGTGGAGAGGGCATGAGAGACTGTCTCATGGTTCAAGAAGTACGCATAAAATCAAGTAAATCCATTACGATGCATCTCATATTTTTTTATTATCTACATATTTATTTATTTTTTTTTTTCTAACATATTTATTTTTCATTATATTTCGTCCATTTTTTTCTACTTTTTTTGTATGTCACATTTATTTACCATTTTTAGATATAATTCAAAGTAGTAATTTTTATTTTTTTAATACTTTCATACACCGCCCCACACAGAGAAAAATCTCTGCGTCGCACCACTGTTCACATCCGGCTATTGAAAAACACAAATCAGGAAAAAAAATTGTGGAGCAATTCAAAGATCTTGTAAGATGGCTAATAGAAAGTGATTATGAAGAAATGAGAGAACGTGCAAGACAAAAGGGAGATAATTGGATAACACATTTTTTCCTTTTCCCACAATAAGGGATAAGGAACCATTGGAAGCAATGATTTTGTCACAACTATGTAATTGTGTATAGGAGAAGTAACCTGAGGATAACTTAGTCATATGATCTGTGTCCCAACATGAATAATCCATTTTGTGGAGGCAGTATTTGTACTTCGTATACACATTTTATGAACATAAATAAAATCGTCGATATACACTTTTTTTCAAACAACACTATAAATACAATTTTTTCAAATAGTTTGTTATTTTATCACCACTTTACAAAATAGCAGATTTCCCCACCACTTCCTCTTGTAGCGCTGCAATTGAGCCAAACAGAGCCTAAGACTGTGGGTGGCTAGAGAAGCATTCGGATGGAAGGAGCTTGAAGCTTGGTGGGCGGTTGGAAAATTTTTGCGGGGGTGAATAAGTTTGAAGGATCTTGATGAGGGGTTGTTGAGTCTCAACGAGTGGATGAAGGAGCTCAGCAGGGGGCTGGCGAGGTCCGACAAGGGGCTGGAGATACTTGACAGCTCTTGACGAGGGTTACGTGTCTCTAATAATCAAAAGCGACACTTGAAGCAGCTCCATGGCGGGTTGGTGAGGCTTAACAAGTAGATGGAGAGTCTCAAAGGAGCTCGACGAGAGCTTGAGAGGCTCTGGAAACGAAAGCGAGACTTCGAGAAGGGGCTCGTTCTCTGGACACTCTGATGCCAAGTCGGCTAATCCAGTAGAAAAACGTTTCTTCTATTATTATAAGCTTACTCTCTTACAAAACACACACACACATATAGAAAGAGAGAGAGTTAGAGATATGGATGGATGGATGGATATCATCTCATGGTACAACATGCCACCATAACAATTACGTTGCTATTAATTCAACTATAGCTATGGCTACTAATAATCCAATTTCAAGTTGATTTACTCCAGCTCAAGATTGGCACAAAGTCTTTCGATCTGATCTAGTGCCGAGCCAAATTTGGACATAAGTTGGATGTATCTGTTACGGGCACCACGAGTGGTTACGTGGACCCGAACATGCCTGCAGACCATACACCCCAACCTACTCTCCGCGGGCCCACCTGGGGCTTCCGGGATAAACCCAGCGGCCGGTTGTTTGAGTGCGGTTTTGAACCCGCGCCCCCTTTGATAAGAGTTCTTAGAAGATGCTCTCATCACCAACTGAGCTGCAACTCCAACAACCGGCCGCTGGGTATCGAAGCTGCGCTCCAACAACCGGCCGCTGGGTTTATCCCAGAAGCCCCGGGTGGGCCCACGGGGAGTAGGTTGGGGTGTATGGTCTGCAGGCCTGTTCGGGTCCACATAGCCACTCGTGGTGCCCATAACAGTATCCCATCTTGTTTTGAATCCTACAAACCATTAACATTGATTGAACTTTATTTGAGACATAAATCAATCCAATTTTGATTATTACTTTTATCTCATAAGATAAATTCTTAATTCAACACACATGCATTCACTCATACATAAAAGGGCAGCCCAGTGCACAAAGCATCCCTGCGTAGCAAGGGTCCCGGGAAGGATCCCACCACGTGGGTGAAATGTAGGCGAACCTTACCCTGCTTTTTTGGTGCCACCCAACATATGAAGATAAATTTAAACAAATGTATAGACTTACGTAAACAATAATTAAAACCAGAAAACATCTATAAATTTTTATATACATTGCGATATGACCTATGCTTGACTTATCTAAATTCTTTCTGACCTGAGCTTTAATCATTATTTGGCCTGTTGTGTTCAATTTGAACTCAATCGGAGCCAAATGTTGGTCTGATACTCAAGTGATCTTTGAGCCGAAGGCACATTCCTAATAGCAACTATAGAGGTGGGATATAAGGATACCTGCCTACTCATCCACTTTGGAAAACTAAGTTTTATTCCATCTTCTCCAGCCATTCCCATTTTTCCAGCCATTATATAGTTTTTGAATGAGTATAAACCTTCTAAAGTGGATTGGATAGTGGGATCCATTAATTGTAGAACACGCCCAATTACTAGATAGGCATAATCTTTATGAATGTCGACTGGAAATTTGTGTCAATTTTTTCAATGACTCACTTTTGATGTGTAATACATCATTTTGTCCATCCCTGCCGTATGACCAGTTTTTCTCTTCTATATTGTAAGTAGGCGATTTGAATTTATTTACAAATGCTTACAATATAATCCCTGTTTGTGAACAACCTTATTTCAATTTGGCACACAGAAGTTTGCCCTATTTTCTTTGCCACTCTCAAGACCCATACATATCTTCTATCTTTTGAAGAATTTAATTAGCCCCTTAGAATCCCCGTCTAAAGTGCTTGTGAAATGCGAGGACAACGTTAAGTTAGTTATTCAACACATATGAGACTTACACGGCCCATCATACTGAAAAAGTTTCATTTAGTTTCTTACGTATGGCATGCACATTATACTGGTTATGATTTTTTTCTTTGCAAGATCGATGACACTCTATGAACCAAGAAAACATTTTTCACTTCAACACATGGAATTTCAGTTACTGTTTATTTTTGGCAATAACTAAGTAAGAGGACAACAAAATTCTTTCTCTTGCATTCTCTATGACTTCAAAAGCCACTCTGTTTTCTAACAAAAAACATGGAAGTTGAGTTTGGAAATATACTTAGCATTAAACCTTTATCTTTAATTTAATTGAAAAATGGCATTCATTTATCACCTACTTCTCAACAAATAACATAGGCATTCATCTAAAGAGATAGCATTGCCTATGTTATTGGTTGACATATAAGTTATAGATGAATGCTTCTTTTAGATGATTGAATTGAAACTATAAAAGATAAATACTCCAAAGCCAAGTTAATTGTGGTTACAATTTTTAGATATAAACATGGCCATTAAATAATCTTAATTTAAGATCTTGCGTCACCTGTCTATCTGTAATAGGTATAATTAAGGCTTGATTTAGTTTTGATTTTCTGCCTGCTTTGTGGTTCAAAAAACAACCATTTAAAAGTTAAACTTGAGAAAAATTACTTCCAAATATATATGGTATGCATTGTTTGTTAGATTAGGAGTTGAGTCGTAACTTGAGAATTCTATAAAATAAACAAGGTGAATTGACATTTTGGAGCTTTAGATAAGGAAGAAATCCTGCCAAAGTTTCATTTCAAATTTGTCTTATATCTTAGGCTTTGTTTGGCGGGATGGCTCCCGCCAAAGTGTGAACGGGGAATGCGACTGCAGCTCGCATGACTAGTTCAAAATGGCGAGCAGAACGCCAGATATATGTTTTTGGTGTTTCGCACGGACCGGCGAAAGCTGGAGGGTGTTGTTTGGGCCTCCATCAGCACCTGTTGGCTAGCCACCGCTTCACCAACCATGCCCTTATCTCAAGTCGTAACTGTTAGATATTGTGTATTTGTATATGAGCTTATTTATTTTCGGTCTTGTATATATTACCCCAAGAGGGGTCATTATTCTCAAGCAATATACAATTCTAAGATGATATCAGAGCCAGGTTTAATTCTCCCGACCCCTCTCCCATCCGTCTGCGCCGATCGATAGCCTGCTTCGCCCGACTGCGCCAATCGACCGACTGCATCTCCCGTCCGTCTGCGCTGCTCATTCGTCTGCGCCGATCGACCGCTTGCATCGTTCGTCTGCGCCGATCGACCGCTTGCATCGTTCGTCTGCGTCGATCGCCGCCTGCATCGACCGCCTGCTTTCGTTCCTCTGCGCGGATAGTTCCTCTGCGCTCGAATCAGGCCTCTACCTTTGCTGATCCCTCAGCGTCCTCTGCTCCGTCAGGTATCTCTCTGTCCTTGTGGTTACTTGACTCTGGAGCCTCTTTTAATATGACCTATGATGCCACCCATCTTCATGTCTGTCATCCTGTTTCCTCCGACCTACGGTTATTATTGCTGATGGCACCACCCTTCCTATTACCAGTCGTGGCCTTCTCCACACCCCTCAGTTCCACATTCCTGATGTTGCCTATATCCCTCAGCTCTCCATGAACCTCATCTCCGCCAGCCAGCTTGCCTCTAGTGGTTACCTTGTTGTTTTTGATGAGTTTATTTGTCATGTGCAGGATCGTCTTACAGGGACCCTCATTGGAGCTGGCCGTCACCATAGTGGGGTATATCTACTTGAGTACCTTTGTCTGCCATCAGTCACACCGTCCCCAGCTGCTCCTCTTTTATGTCTTCCCGCTGTTTCCTTTCGTCAGTGGCACCATCGTCTTGGTCATCCCAGTGGCGCCCGTCTTTCAACTCTTGTTCGTCAGGGTGTTTTGGGTCGTGTATCTGTTGACACTACTCACTCTTGGAAAACAGCTACAACTCCCCTATCAGTCTAGTCTGTCTAGGTCTTCTGCTCCTTTTGAGTTAGTCCATTTTGATGTATGGGGGCCTGCTCCTTTTGTATCCAAGGGTGGACACCGCTATTATGTCTTATTTATTGATGATTTTTCTCGTTTCACTTGGATATATATGTTGCGTTCTCGTGCTGAGTTTTTTCATGTTTATGTTACTTTCTCCACCATGGTTCGTACTCAGTTCTCCGCCTCTATTCGTATTTTTCGCTCTGACTCGGGGGGGGGGGGAGTACCTATCGCATGAGTTTCATGACCTTCTCGTCTCTCATGGCACGCTTCCGCAGCTCTCCTGTCCCGGTGCTCATTCCCAGAATGGCACTGCGGAAAGGAAAATCGCCACATCATTGAGACCGCTCGCACTATTCTTTTGGTTTCCCATGTTCCCCCACATTTTTGGGCTGAGGCTGTCTCCATCGCTGTCTATCTCATCAACCTTCAGCCATCCACTTTCCTTCAGGGTCGGTGTCCCGGTGAGTGTTTGTTCTCTCATCCTCCTCGATATACTCATCTTCGTGTGTTCGGATGTCTGTGTTATGTCTTATTACCACCACGTGAGCGGACTTAGCTCTCTGCTCAGTCTGTTGCATGTGTTTTTCTAGGCTACAGCTCAGAGCACAAGGGTTACCGCTGTTATGATCCTGTTGCGCGTCGTCTTCGCATTTCTCGTGATGTCACCCTCGTTGAGGACCAACCTTTCTTCCTTTCTTCATCCACCTCTGCTTCACCCTCATCCACTACCCCGGCTGATATTCAGTTCCTTATTTTTCCTACTGTACCACCACCTGTTTTGCCACCACCGTCAGATCAGTCACCAGCAGAGCTACCGTCATCATCGGCATCTCCCTCTTCTAATTCCTCTCCACCTCCTCATGTTCTGTCATCTTCCGGCTCTCTATCTCCTATTCTCCACCACTAAACTCGTCGTGCTCCGACTACCCCACAGGTGCCACCAGTCTTCATTGAGAGTCCCGTGGATGATCCGCCTGCCAGACGTTACCCCCTTCGAGATCGACATCCACCAGATCGCCTCGGTTTTACCACCCAGTCACTCGACCTCACTGCTCTTCCTGCTACCTCCACAGTACTCCAGAGCCTAGTTCCTACCACGAGGCTGCTCAGGTTCCTGAGTGGCAGACTGCTATGTTTGATGAGTTGGCTGCTCTTTAGCGTACCTCTACTTGGGATCTTGTGCCACTTCCTCCTGGTGCTGTTCCCATCACTTGCAAGTGGGTCTATAAGATCAAGACTCGCTCTGATCGTTCTATTGAGCGGTACAAGGCTCGTCTGGTTGCTCGGGGTTTTCAGCAGAAGCATGGTCGAGACTATGATCAGACTTTTGCTCCTGTGGCACACATGACCACAATCAGGACACTTGTTGCTGTTGTTGTTGTCCATCGTTGGTCCCTGTTTCAGCTGGATGTGAAGAATGTGTTTCTTCACGGTGACCTACAGCAAGAGGTCTACATGGTTCCTCCTCCTGATTTTGCTGCTCCTCCTGGCATGGTTTGTCAGTTGCGTCGTGCTCTCTATGGTCTCAAACAGGCTCCTCGAGCCTGGTTCGAGCGCTTCAGCTCTGTCGTTATAGCCGCTGGTTTTCAGCCCAACCAGCACGACCCGGCCCTGTTTGTTCACACCTCTTCCCGAGGCCGGACTCTTCTTCTGCTCTATGTGGATGATATGATCATCACTGGTGATGACCCGGTTTTCATTGACTTCGTCAAGCATCACCTGCAACAGCAATTTCAGATGACAAATTTGGGACCTTTGAGCTATTTTCTGGGCATTGAGTTTGTAAAACCACTACTTTAGTTTATATATTAAGTAAGTAGTGTGGGGTGCCATTAGAGGCTGAAACCGGCTAAAAATCAAGTGAACCGGCACTTTCCGGTTTTTAGCATGCGTGGCGTGCGGGTATTAAGCGGCGCCGATAGGAATAAAGCAAAGGAAAAACCGATGTTTCTCCTATTTCTCTCCCGATCCCGCACAGTAGCGCAGCAGGCGGAAATCAGCCGCACGCCGACGGACGCTCCCGAGCGCTTGATCTTCCTCCGTTCTTCGTTATTTTTCCTCCGATTGAAAGGTAATCACTTCCTCTCCACTCCTCTTGCTTCTTTCATGAAATTTTTGCATGGATTGTAGATGGAGGAAACTTTAGATTTTAGGGTTTTCGAAAATCTTTGTTTATTTTCATTGAAAAAGTTTCTGTAACGATTTCTCTAGCTAAACCCATGAATTTGGGGGAAACCCTAGTAAAGGCTAACTTTATTTTGGTGTTAGGATTGAAATAGGTAAAACCCTAAATATCCTTAGCATGATTATTATGTTGCCCTTTCTCTAAACCAGTGAAAGTTCACTACGTTGAATCTAGGGCAGCAAAACCCTAAGAGTTTAAAGAGGTATTTGACCTAATTAGGTCAAGTAGAACCCTCAAAGAGGATTATGACCTAATTAGAAACCTTAGTTGATATATTACAAATGAATAAATTTGTTGTAATAATTAGGACAGCAATCTTTTAAAGGATGTTGAGCTAGGGAAGCAAAATTGGCTAGAGCGTAATGTTCCCTCGCTAATTGGACCAGAAGCCCCTTGATTTCTAGATAGAATAACCAACCATTAACACCCTAAATAACTCCTTGACCTAATTAGGTCAAGTGGAGCCCGTCAAGACCATCTTGAAGTGGTTGATCAATTTATGTGTCTTTAACAATATTTTCAATGTAGGATATGACTTCACGAGGTAGTGGAAAGCAAAATGACGATGGTGGACGCAGGGATAAAGGAAAAGGGGTAGAAAAAGTGAGTTCTTACCCTTGGTAATCACTTAATTTTCATGTTTATTTTTCATGCTTATATTTTTATGTGCATGCTATATGAAAAGAACAATGAAAATTAAATATATGAAAATAAAGTAGAGGAAGTAAAGAAAAGAAAAAGTAAAAGAACAAAGAAATGAAACGGGCTAAGTTAGGGGTCAACCCAACAGTGGAGGTGGGGTGAATGTCCTCCCAATGATGATGAAATGAAAGGAACGTGCGAATATGAAAAGGCACGTTAAGAAATGTGTGCGAATATGAAAAGGCACGCAATCGCGCTATATAAATGAAATGAAAGGTTAATATTCCCTTAACACTGCTCAATAACAACATGAAAAACCTAAAAGAGACTAAGAGAGTCCAACCCATGAAACAATATATGTATGAGTAAAAGATAAACCAGAGAAGAAAAAGATTCATAATAAGAAGATGATGAAAACGATTCATGTAATATAACGAGAGAGAACGTAATCAATATAAAATATGAAATCCGTAAAATGCAAATAAGACATCATAGTAAAAAGGGAATAATGAGAATTCATTTAGTCTTTGACTAATAGAAAATGTAACTAAACAGGTAAAGGCGGAGGCTTCCCCTGCTAGCTCTAGCAGGCCCCCTACACGCCGGGAAAAGATGTACAAGATCTGGGTGGATGTCATCACAGCCGTCTTCGAAGTCATGGATGCCCACAAGGCGTCTTGTCGCGACCCCGACTGTCCCCACGACGAGTTTCAGTTTTATTTCAAATAGTTACTTATGGTTTTCACATGTTACAGTATAGCTTTTGGTTCTGAGTTACATGTATAGTTTTGAGCTGATGTGATAGTGTCTATATAGTTGTAGCTCAGATATTTTGGTGACTCTTTTTTGTTATATATATATATGTATCCAGTCACCTGTACTATACTGTATCAGATGTATGATAAATAAGATGGGATGTACTTTTCAGCACTTCTTTTACTCTGTCAATACTTATTTATATATATAAGCAGTGATGATTATATAACTGTCATACTCTGAATTGCCTAGGAAATATAGAAGATAAATGAAAATTGCGACGGTAGCCTAGTAAGAGGGGCCGTTACAGAGTTTTCTTCCACCTCTGCAGGGTTCCAGCTCTCTCAGCAGCGATATACTACTGATCTTCTAGCTCGGGCTGCCCTTTCTGACACCCGCACTGTTGCCACACCGATGGAGCTTCACCTGCAGCTTCAGGCTGATGAGGGGATCCCTCTTGCTGATCTCACTCGCTATCGTCATTTGGTCTGCAGCCTGGTCTATCTCACCATCACTCGGCCAGATATTGCTCATGCAGTGCATGTGTTGAGCCAGTTTGTCAGCACTCCTACATCAGTCCATTATGCTCACTTGCTGCGTGTACTGCGTTACCTTCGTGCGACTCCTGGCCGTGGTCTGTTCTTCTCCAGCAGCAGTTCCCTCCAGCTTTCTGCTTTCTCTGATGCTACTTGGGCTAGTGATCCTTCTGATCGTCGCTCCGTCACTGGTTTCTGTTTGTTTTTGGGCTCCTCCTTGCTTGCCTGGAAGTCCAAGAAACAATATGGTGTTTCCCGCTCTAGTACTGAGGTTGAGCTGCGCGCCATGGCGTCTACAGCCGAGGAGATTATCTGGTTTCGTTGGCTTCTTGCAGATTTTGACATTGTCTCCTCAAGACCGACCACTCTTTTTTGTGACAACACTGGTGTCATTCAGCTCACTCTGAATCCAGTGAAGTTTTCCCTCTCCAAGCACATTGGCGTCGACGTCTTCTTCCTTCGTGAGCAGTACAACCGACGTACATTGGTTCCCCAGTATATTCCCACCGAGCATCAGATTGCGGACTTGTTCACCAAGCCCCAGACGAGGGTTCAACATGACTACCTTATGTCCAAACTCTCGATGTATGATCCCCCGTGAGTTTGAGGGGGGGGGGGGGGGGGGGGTGTTAGATATTGTGTATTTGTATATGAGCTTATTTATTTTCGGTCTTGTATATATTACCCCAAGAGGGGTCATTATTCTCAAGCAATATACAATTCTAAGAGTAACTTTTAGGCAAACAATTATGAGGGTTTCTTGAGTTCTTACTTAACAATTTAGAAATTGTTATATTATGTATCGACTATCGATAACGTTTTCACAATTCTTTTGAGTCAGCTTTATCCATCCTCATTTTTAATCTTTTGCATTAGTTTAATATTCTTTCATGTCTGACTTGTATTTTCAAAATCCTCTCATCATAATATTACTTTCTAGGTTAATGCTGCGATTGCAAAATTTAAGTTGAAGCAAAAGTCAGAATATCCACAAGTCACTTCAAAGAAAGGCTTCTTTTCTATGGTAAATAGGTGCTTTTCTTAACATTCCTTTTTAAAACTTCAATTAAATCATTCAAGATGTTTTGCTACCAATGGGCCCCCGTATGCATCATTTACTCCAGGTTTAGGCACAATTATGTCATTATTTCATAGAAATGTTTTTATTAGTTCTTGGTTTGTATATTTCCTTGGGGGATACTTGAAAATTGAAAAACAAATGTGATTCCTGTAACTGCCACTTATAGGAGTTCTTTGATTCAGTAATTGTAGATTGTTTCATATGTCAGGAACCCTAATGGGGATCGTAGTCCACGAGCGGGCTGACCGGCATCAGGGACCGTTCGGGTTTACACTCGCAGGAGGAGGGATTAGGGTCGTCATATGGACGATTCAAGCCTGTCGTTGTATTCAAAGCATCTACGGGATATTCTTTGTTTGTTGGTTTTATTTTTTTGCAAATTAGTTTGTATGTTTTAGTGTGTATTGCTGCGACCAGTCATAGCCGTTTGGCGTGTGTACCTCTCCTATACATATGTGTATGGAATTCATTTAGGATATTTGCAGAATTTTGAGTGAACTCAGTTTTTGTGCTCATTTCACGGTGCTGAATCTGTGACACACTAGGTGTGAAGTCTAGGTTTTGATATTTCTCCACTTGATGGAGCCCCTCCCCCTTCATCCCAATGGTTCATCCACCACAAAAGCCTTTCTGTTTCTTCAGCAAGCGCCATGGAACCTCTGGAAACTGCAGGAAAACAACTCGTAGCTACCGGTAACTGCAATCTAACACCAATTTCTGGACTGACGGTCCCTCATTTAACAGAAACAAAGCTCTCCAGTCATTTGCGAGAAACGTGCAGGACTGACTGCTTCCTCCTGGGCTAGAACTAAGAGCCCAGTGTTCTATTCCAGTCCATTCTGTGCTTGAGTGTCAGGATTCCTCCTAGCAGCCCTCAGTTGGTGTTCCATCGCAGATTCCATGCAACCTAACAACGCCCTGGACAGAGTGTTCCTCCTTCCTGAAACCGGCATCGACTCTCCCTGAAGTAAACCTGGACTGATTCCAGTACAATCCTGCATCATATGTTTGTGTCCAGCCTCCTGCTTCACTCGGCTTCTGGTGGGATATTCTCCTGCCCTAGATGACCCTCGCTTGCGAATAATTCATGATGTCTTAGCTTCTGGTGGGATCTTCTCCTGCCCCAGATGACCCTCGCTTGCAAATAATTCATGATGTCTTACTGTCTACTGCTGTCAGCTGCCACTGCCACCCCCTTCTGCTCCTACGAACTTTAGGAACAGTTGCTTCTCAACACTGTTCAGGCGACATTTGACTGTCAGCAGGTCTCCATATGCAGTTTCAGCACTGCAAATTTCAGCCGTTCCTTCTCATTCCGCCAGCTCTACAGGAATCCTAAAAGCAGTGCAAACTGACCGAGTTAACTGATGTCCATTTCTTCAAAACAGCCGCCATTTATGTCACTGAACTTTAATTGCTTGTGTAAGTCCTTAATTGGATGTTCTTTTACATGATAGTATGATACTGACTTTAGGGTTGGAAATCATAATACTTGAGATTTAATTCTTGTAGAAGTTCGCTTGATATTTGTTCTATTTTAAGGATGCATTCGCTGAGCATTTAATTACCACATTCTTATCTCTACTTAAGTTGGATCTTGCTTGTTTAATCTAAGGCCATCTCTTAATCATGCATGTTCATAAATTTTTAATAATTTCTAAATTATTGCAGCAGAAAACCGGACTACTACATGTGCATCACATTCAGTTCGATTCCCTCTGCACCAACACACATGCATACATACATTAGAGTCTCTTAGTGCATCTATTCACCTCAGCCTTCACTTTCGTCTTGCGTCAAACCCTAGAGATTCCTCGACTCTTCTCTCATCGACACATATCCATAATTCCATATTTCCTTTATCTCTACTTAAGTTGGATATGTAGTAGTTGATTATAATAAATATATAATATTTTGTTTCTTTAACAGTGTGTGAAGGAAAATGAGTGAGTGTGTTAGCTTCATGTGCCTCCATTTGTTTCGTTCTTACAAAATTATTCTGTTAGTCTTCATGTACGTCAGCACATTACCTGGGCCCCTCCTCCTTTCTTCTCCATTTCTATATTGAATTCAAGTGAAGGCATCATTGTGACTCGGCGTCAGATAGGATATTCAGAAGTTTGAAGTGGCTCTCCAGATTTTAGGCTCTCCAAAGTATTCTGTTAGTCTTCATGTAAGTCAGCACATTACTAGGATGTTGGGTGTATCAACATAATGAATGCCCGGGTTGGTTAAGCGATTAATGATCGCACGAAGATATCCCAACAAATTTATAAAGTCTTTCCCAATAATTCAGCACATAATCAACAAAGAAAATGCATTAAAAGGAAGAATACAAGATTCAAAGAGTAAATAATATCTCCATAAAACATGAAATATCTGTTGCCCCATAAACAGCAAGTATAAAAATATGGAATACCAAAACCGTTCTTCAAAGCAAAAACAAACAAAGAAACAGATACAATAATATACTAGTTCCTCTGCCAACAGTTCACAACCTCCATGCAAGTTCATGAGGTCAAACAAATGTAACAACTGAAAAATAATCATTAGGGAGTGTAGAGAAGGAAAAAGCCAACCTTGTATGTATGTTCACTTGTGTAAAATACAAAGAATGAGTACAAATATATAGAGGAGAGAAAGAGAGAGGAAGGTCCTATACGTGATGTGGGACTAAGAGAAGAGATAAAAACAATAAATGATACATAATGGGCCTAGACTAAATGTGCTTTTCTAACACTCCCCCGCAAGCTGGAGCGTATAGGTCATATGCACCCAACTTGGACAAACACTGGTAAAACAAGGTACTTGATAAAGCCTTTGTGAGAATGTCAGCAACTTGATCAGTGCCTGGAACATGCTTTAATTCAAGTTTCTTCAATTGAACTTTCTCTCGAATAAAGTGACAGTCGACTTTGATATGTTTTGTGCGCTCGTGAAACACCAGATTCTTTGATATGTGTATGACGGCTTGACTATCGCAGAATAGAACAACAGATGAAGGAAGTTTTACTCCCAGGTCAGTAAGGAGACTTTCAAGCCATGTGAGTTCTGAGACAACTGATGTCATCGATCGGTATTCAGCTTCCGCGGAGGAACGAGCGACCACGGCTTGTTTCTTACTTTTCCATGTAATGAGATGACCACCAAAATAAGTACAGAACCCACTTGTTGACCTCCGATCGTCCAGGGAACCGGCATAATCGGCATCAGAATATGCGACCAATGCGGGAGCCGAGTTGGAGGTTTTGTAAAGCAGCCCTTGACCCGGAGCTCCCTTAAGGTATCGGAGAATCCGTTCAACCGCCTGGAGATGAGAAACCCTGGGGGCATGCATGAACCGACTGACAACCCCAATAACAAACGATATATCGGGCCTCGTGACCGTTAGATAGATCAACTTTCCTACAAGACGTCGATAGTATTCCGGGTTCTGAAGAAGCAAATCATCATCAGAGGCATGAGCACATAGTTTGTGATTTGCCTCCATCGGGGTACTAGCTGGCTTGCAACCAGACTGGTCGGCGTATTTGAGAAGATCGAGACAGTACTTCCGTTGGGAGAGGACAAGCCCGTCCGGCCGTCGTGCGATCTCAAGACCGAGAAAGTAGCGAAGATGCCCCAGGTCTTTGGTCTGAAACACAGTGCTCAGATGCTGTTTGACCTCTAGAATCTCCTTTGAGTCATCCCCAGTGAGTAGTATGTCATCAACATAAACCAACAGAAGGACTGTTCCAGTGGCCCGGTGTCGGGTGAATAGGGAGAAATCTGCAGAACTCTGAGTGAACCCCGTGTCCCGAACCACCTTGTTGAACTTGTCAAACCACGCCCGAGGGGACTGTTTGAGACCATAGATGGATTTCTTGAGAAGACACACACGAGACTCCCTCGTGGTCTCAAGCCCGGGCGGTTGGCGCATGTAGACGGTTTCCTGAAGATCTCCATTCAAAAAAGCATTCTTGATATCGAGCTGATGAAGGGACCAGTGGCGGTGCACAGCCACAGAGAGAAGAACACGGACGGTGTTGAGCTTAGCCACCGGAGATAAGGTTTCCTCATAATCAAGGCCCTCCTGTTGAGTGAAGTCACGGACCACAAGTCGGGCCTTTAGTCGGGCAATAGTGTCATTCGGAGCATGCTTGATGACGAAAACCCATTTACACCCAACAGGGTGCTGATCGGGAGGTAAGGGAACCAGGACCCAGGTCTGGTTGGCCCAAAGAGCCGTCATTTCTTCGTCCATGGCAGCCCGACAGCCTGGATGTTGAAGCGCCTCCTGCACAGAGTTAGGGACAGAAACAAAGGATAATGATGTGGCAAAGTGAAGAAGAGGTGGTGAAAGGCGATGTAGAGAGCCGTAATTCGCCATCAGATGAGCGGTGGATGCGGGAGCCGGAGCAGAAGGTAGCGGACCACCAGAGGTCGAAGCCGACTGCAGGGGAGCAACGGGAGGAGGAGAGCGACGAGAATAGACCCGGATAACTGGTGGAGGTGGACGGACCGGAGGCATTGCAGGAGGAGGAGATGATGAGGAACGGGGAGCAGGGATGACAGGACGAACGACGGGGTCTGGGCCAGGAGCGATATCCAGAGCAGAAAAGAAGGGAAGATTTTCGCGGAAAGTGACATCCGCACAGACAGTTACCTTGCGGGTAGTAGGCGAATAGCACACATAACCCTTTTGAGTGCGCGAGTAGCCCACAAAGAGATGTTTGGCGGCACGGGGATCCAACTTGTCTGTAGAGGGACCAAGTTGGTGAACGTAGCAAGTGCACCCAAAAATCCGGGGAGTAACAGGAAAAGGCGGAGTGGAGGGAAAGAGAAGGCCGAAAGGAGTAGTATGCTTGAGGATGGAAGAGGGTAGACGGTTGATGAGAAAACAGATCGTGGAGAGCGCGAAGTTCCAGTACGGTTTGGGAACCTGCATTTGAAGCATAAGGGAGCGAGCGACATCAAGAAGGTGACGATTCTTGCGCTCGGCGACACCATTCTGTTGTGGAGTATACGGACACGATGTTTGGTGAAGAATGCCGAACTCACAGCAGAGGGTCGCGAAGTCACGACTAGTGTACTCGCGCGCATTGTCAGTACGAATAGTACGAATGGGCGCAGAGAATTGAGTGTGAGTCTCAAGAATGAAGGCCCTGAAGATGCGGGGAAGCTCAGAACGATCCGTAGGAGATGCAACCACGTCATGCGAGAATAATCATCAATAAAAGTAAGAAAGTACCGGTAGCCAGAAATACTAGTAATTTTGTACGGACCTCATATATCGGAGTGTACCAAAATAAAAGGAGCGAAACTCCGAGTACAATGGGAAGGAAAAGATGAACGTGGCTGTTTGCCAAAAATACATGTTTCACACTGAAACGCAAGAAGAGAGACATCCGGGAGAGCCTTCTGGAGGACTGGAAGAGGAGCAGGACCAAGACGTCGATGCCAATCCGAAGAGGAGAGGGATGCGAGGATAGTATGAGAGTCATCAAGAAGGTAGAGCCCGTTCTACAGCCGCACCCTACCAATGATAGTCCGCGTTTGCTGATCCTGTATCAGAAAAGAAGAGGAAGTAAAAGTCACGGAGTAATTAGAATCAGTAGTAAGGCGACCAACAGAAAGTAAATTGAAAGGAGAGTCTGAACGTGAAGAGCCGAGCGCAGGAGGAGAGGAGGTGCGAGGAATATCAGCACATCCAGAGACAGGAACAGATGCTCCATTGGCCACAGTAATGTACTTCAGGTGAGGTGAAGACAAGTACTGAGGCGGCCGAACAGAGATGATGTGATGAGTGGCACCAGAATCGAGGATCCATCGCGGGCCAGAGGAGAGGCAGGCGATACCTTCATTGGAGATGGAGGCAGCGGAGGCAACCGAGGCAGGTGGGCGGCTAAGCAGTCCATGAAAATGCTGGAGCTGAAGACGAACCTCGTCGAAGTCAGTACGAGTGGGAGAGGGGTCGATGACAGCAACAGAGGCCTGCGGACGAGGAGGGCGACCATGTTTGCGATAACACGCGGCTTCAAGATGCCCGTCTTTGCCGCAGAACGAGCACTTAGGCCGAGGCCGTCCACCCCGACCCCGTCCTCGAAAATCAGAGCGGCCTCCACGAGCTGAAGATGGAAGGGGCAATAATGGAGCAGGGGCCTGCTGAACAAGGGCCGGAGAAGGAGGCCCGGGCACATCCGGAGGCGGGGATACTTTGAGAAGCATCAAGCACACATCGGAGAAAGACGGGGTAACAGTAGAGGAGAGAATGTGAGCCCGTACACTGTGAAGATGATGCGGTACCCGAGCCATGATCATGGCTATATACCCACAGCTTCCTTTTGGGCACGTTGGGCAGCAAGATCCAGAGTAGGAGGCTGATGGTGGATCCAATCCTCGACCAGAGACCGAGCCTGAGCAACGAAGGACGTCAGATCGGTCGCGCCACCGCTATCAAGGGCCTGGAGAGCAGTGATAATGTCATACAGATGGTGGAGACTATCCTTGCCATAGTAAAGGGTATGAAGCTTGTCTCACATGCCCTTGACCGTCTCATGGTACATGACCAGGAGATAAGACTCGTCATCAAGAGATTTAAGGAGCCAAGTCTGCACCCGACCATCATTGCGTAACCAATCATCAGTAGGGGTACCGGTAACGGCCTGGGTCAAGTGATGAAGGAACCCCTTGGATTGCAGGACACGGCGAACAGAGTGCGCCCACTCCACAAAATTCTTCTTGCCGGTCAGAGAGATTGTAGTAATACAGAGCTTATCTCGCACTTCCGGGAGAGAGGCCGGGCGGTCAGCAGGAGGAACTGCCGTGCCAACGGAATCAGCAGAAGAGGCCATGAAGAAGAGAAGTAGCTAGGAGAACTGACCGGTCAACAAAGGAGACCGCGCGAGTAGGGCTGAGACCGCTCAGTCACGATGGGAAGACACCAACTGCTGGAGGAGGCGGAGGCCGAGAGAGAGAAGGCCGCAGCGGACGGAGAGAAGCCGCGAGGATGGGAAAAAGGAGAAGACCGCGACCTAAATGCGGGAAGGCAACAGTCTGCACGGTCTGGCTGAGTACAGCAGCGGTCCGAGAAACAGGAGGCCAGCAGCGGGCAGAGAGAAGAGACCGCGAGTAGGGAAGACTCAAGCGGAAATAGAGAACAGAACACAGCGTCCAGGATCAAACCACTGGGAGATGGAGTAGGCCGCAGTAGAGGCAGGTCGCAGCGAGCTGGATCAGGCCGCAACGAGCTAGATCAGGCCGCAGCGAGCTGGAGCAGGCCGCGAGAGAGGGAGGCCGCAGCGAGCTAGATCAGGCCGCAACGAACTGGAGCAGGCCGCGAGAGAGGCAGGCCGCATCGAGCTAGAGCAGGCCGCGAGAGAAGCAGGTCGCAGCGAGATGGAGCAGGCCGCAGCGAGCTGGAACAGGTCGTGAGAGAAACAGGCCGCAGAGTGATGGAACATGCCGCGAGAGAGAGAGCGGTTTGGAGGAGAAATAGGGAGAGGTGGACCCGACGAGAGAGAGAAGTGGGAAGGTTATAAAATGCCTGAGGGGAGGGGTGGAACCACAGAGAAGAAGAGGAAGCGGAAGAAGAGGAGCGGAGCGGACAGGGAGTCAGGCTGCAGGAGTCCGAGCGGGCAGCGGACAGGAGACAAACCGCGCGGGTTGTGCGGGTTAAGAAGGGGAACCCGCTAAAGGAGAATCGGTGGTTCTGATACCATGTAGAGAAGCAAAAAGTCAACCTTGTATGTATGTTCACTTGTGTAAAATACAAAGAATGAGTACAAATATATAGATGAGAGAAAGAGAGAGGAAGATCTTATACATGATGTGGGACTAAAGAGGAGAGAAAAACAATAAATGATACATAATGGGTCTAGACTAAATGAGCTTTTCTAACAGGGAGCATCAAAAACAGCAACTCAAAAGATCCAATAGCAAATATGAAATCTGTGAGAAAACTAGGTCGAATGGAGGAAGATACTAGCTTGCCACATAGCAAAGATAATCGTCCAACGCCTTTTCGGATAAGAGTGCTTGTGTTTGGGTGAGTGAAGTTGAAGAAAAGAATTATTAGGGCTTCTTTCATTTCTCTTTTCTATTTATATTTGTACAAGCCTGTTAATCACACACCACTAAATAAATACCAACACTCCTCAAGGTCGGCGAAAGATATTTATTAGGCTCATCTTGTCACAATTCTTAATCATGTCCTTCGAGCTAAGACCCTTGGTCAAATAATCTACGGTCTGATCTTTGGTCGAGGTGTGACTAAGTGCCAGTAGTCTGCTATCCAACTTCTATTTTATGAAGAACCAATCGATCTCGATATGTTTGGTTCTATCATAGTGGATTGAATTGATTGCAATACTAATGGCTGCTTGGCTGTCACACCATAGCTTCATCTCATCTCCTCGATCTAATTTCAGCTCCATCAACATTCCCTTTAGCCACATAAGTTCAGCAACCCCCAATGCCAGAGCTCTATATTCTACCTCTGTCGTCGATCTGGCCACCACCGACTGCTTCTTACTCCTTCAGGAGATCAGGTTGCCTCCTACGAGTATGCAATAGCCCGAAGTGGATCTCTTGTCGTCTGCACAACTAGCCCAATCAGAGTCACAGTATCCCTCAATCTTCGCATGCTCGTTCTTCCTGAATAGCAACCCCTTTCCTAGGGCAGTCTTCAAATACCGAAGGATCCGGTACACACTATCCATGTGGCCCTTTCTAGGGTCATGCATGCAACGGCTCACCACGCTCACCACAAAAGAAATGTTCGGACGCGTGTGGATCAAGTAAATCAGCTTCCCAACTAGTTTCTAGTACATCTCGCGATCAACTGGTTCATCTGCCTCAGCAACCAGTTTAAACTTCGGGTCGATCGGTGTTGCAGCAGATTTTCACCCCAACATCCCTGTATGTGTGTAGAGATCCAGGGCATACTTTTTCTGGGACTGAACAATTCCATTTGCACCATAGGCAATCTCAATCCCAAGAAAGTATCTAAGCAAACTCAAATTCTTTACCTCGAACTCCTTGCTCAACGCCTTCTTGAGGCTGATAATCTCCTGCTCATCGTCCCTTGTAATGATCATGTCATCCACATACACAACAAACATAATGATGTGGTGAAGCAACACCGTGTGATCAACATTGATCTGCTGATATCTCATCTCAATCATAGTCTTCTTGAATCGGTCAAACCACGCATGGGGAGACTGCTTCAATCCATAGAAAGACTTCTTCAATCTGCAAACTCTGTCTTATGTATTCGTTGTGCTAAACCCCGGTGGTATCTCCATATACACTTCCTCAGCCAGATCTGCATGAAGAAATGCATTCTTCACATCTAGTTTGTGCAACTTCCATCCACCATTCACTGCCAAGCTGACCAAAGTTTGAACAATGCTCATCTTTGTCACAGGTGCAAATGTCTCATCTTAATCGATGTCATAAGTCTGGTTATACCTCTTGGCGATCAGTCGAGCCTTGTAGCGCTTGACCTTCCCATCCGGATTCTGCTTCATGGTGAAAACCCACTTGCACCCGACAACCCTCTTGTCGTTTGATAGTCGTGTTAGCTCTCAGGTCTTGTTTTTCTCAAGAGCTCTCATCTCCTCCTTCATTGTTGCTTGTCACTTTGGATTGGCTTTGGCAACCAGCCAATTGCTAGGTACAATAATACTATCTAAATATGCAATGAATGCTTCATGGGAAGAAGAGATATTATCATAAGAGGCAAAAGAAACAATGCCTCAGTCATATCTATCAGTAGGATTGCCCGTATTGCTGCGAGTGGTCCTCCGGACCATAACAGTTGGGGATAGGGGAGTAAAAGGAATAATCTCACCAGAAAGTGGCAGTGATGGTGGAGGTGCTCCAGGAGTAGAAACCGGCGTAGACGAGGGACTATGCACTGACACTGAGGGCACGGGTACTGGTTTTGCAGTTCGCTTGCCCGTTCTACGATAAGTTGCTCCCCTTGAGTCGTAGGCCTCACATTTCTCACTTCCTCCTGCACCTCATCACTCTCCTGCTCCACTAATCCTTCATGATATACTTCCATACCAAAGTCTCCCTCTCCTGCCTCATGCTTCCAATATTAGTCAGTATTGTCATAAGTGAGGCCTCCTGTCAGTAGTATTGCTCAATCTCTTTGAAGTGTACAACCATGCTCACGAAACTTATCTTCTCCGCTGGGCTCCAACACACTTACCCCTTCTGAGTACCAGAGAAGCCCACATAAATACACATGAGCGCTTTCAGATCAAGTTTTCCGACACTCGGCCTGTTGTCCTTCACGAAGCACACACAACTGAATACTTTTAATGGAAGCACCCCCCCCCCCCCATTATGTCCCTGCAACTTCTGACATGAGTATTTCCACCCTATAATCCGTGATAACATTCTGCTGATCAATTATGATGCAGTTAACACTGCATATCCCCACAAACTCTGGGGGACCTTCATATTGAGCAACATTCTCCTTACCACCTCCAAAAGATGTCTGTTTTTTTGCTCTGCCACGTCATTTTGTGCAGGTGTGTATGCACATGTGGTCTGAATGTTTAATGCAATATTCCATGGGCAGATAGGTACTCTGTCAGTGTCCTATTAGTGTACTTTGTTCCATTATCTGACCTTAGTACTTTTATCATTGCGGAGTACTGTGTTTGGACGTGCTTATGGAAGTCCCGGAAGCAGTTAAAGATATCACTCTTAGTTCTCATCAAATATAACCAAGTGACACGCAAAATACAATCAATAAATGTCACAAAATATCTATAATCATTCAAAAAACTAACAACACAAGGCTCCCATACGTCAGAGTGCACAACATCAAAAACAAAAGAGCTCATCCGACCCGTGCTCACATGGGAGATTCTAGTATGCTTACCCAAGTCACATGCATCGCATACCAGTTTGTGTTTATTGGCTTTTTCAAAGAACAAAGGAAATAATCTAGTTAAGGTACCAACACCCAAGTGCCCCAAACGCTGGTGATGGAGTAGAAGCATATCCTCTGCGCTCATCTTTTGTCCTCCTTTTGTCATCTCTGCCACAGACAATGTTCTAAATATCGGATGTCGGGTAAATATCAGATTGAGTTTTTAAATGTCAAATGTCAGAAGTCGTAGACATGTCAGAGATATTTTAAAATATCGGATTTCCATTTTTTATAGATAAATTTATTATTTTTATGTATACTAATTATAATTATACGTTATAAAAATAGAAAAATAACATACAAATAAATAAAAGATGAGTCATTTCTATTACAAAATCAAATCAAATAGTATCTAAGGTAAAATATTATTAACAAACACAAAATGATACAGTGTAAAATATATTTAATAGTATATAATAATTTTATTTTGATAACAATAAGTTTATTGCAAATAAAGAAGATTTAAAAGTTAAAAATCTTTGATTGATTATAAGTCTTTTCTAAACCTATAAATTTATGTTAAATACATGCAAATAATCAACATTAAATGTTTTCATGTTTTTTGTAATATGAAATTTAAAAATTGTGAAACAATTACACAAAATTGATTGTGAGAATAAAACATTAAAAAAATCAAACAATAAGTCCAATCGATTTAGATACATAATATAATATGTATATGTGATTTAAACTTATGCTGATAGTCTGTTAATATAACATAAAATAGCGGATGATATATTTAAAAGTCATATCGGCCGATATATTAGAAAAAATCGGACACATCGGTCTATATTTTACAAAAAAACATAATCTATATTTTTTAGAAAAACATATCGTTTTCCCCCAAAAAATGACTTGTCGGGAGAAATGTTGGACATATCGGAGGGCACTTAAAATAATAGCCACAGATATAAAAGCCGCGTCCAATCCTTCCTGATCCAAATACCATTAGTCCATCATGTCAAGTATCTGTCTCGTCTCTTTCTCCTGGAATGTCACCTTGGGAATATCAAAAGAGACGATGCATTTTAGTTGAAGAATAATGAAACTGATAGATATAATACTAACTGGAAAAGGAGCATGCAAGACATTGGATAGTTTTTCCGAACCTGTGCAATTAACTGTGCCCTTACCAACCACTGGCTGGAAAGTCTCGTCCGCTATCTGGATGTTATCTGCAGTAGCTAGGTGAGTTTATGAGGAGAACTCGCCCACATCCCCTGCCACGTGTCGTGATGCACCAGAGTCAACGATCCAATCAGATGTCTTGGAGGGGCGAGCATACATAGCTGAGTTTGATGCTCCCCTAGTTCCGCTCCTACCGTCATCACCCACTTGCTTATTCTTAAGGCTCTCCATCATGCTCGGTAGGGTCTGTTCCTCCTTGGTGTAAATAACGTCAGCCTTCTCAGCACATTCGTTAATGCCAAAATTGGCACGATAACCACCTAGGCCACCATGACCCCTGCCACGACCACGGTCACGTCCACGACCACCACCCAAATCTCTCGCCTTGGGTGGTTTGGGGCAAGCATACTAGGGATGACCTGTCTCCCCACAATTGTAGCGCTGTCTGATTTCATCTCGTGGTCTTGGAACACCCAAGCCAGTAGCCGCTAGTGCTTATTTGACTGCAGCGGACTACTCCTTGCCTGAAGTTTGAGGCGGGTCTCCTCCTGAATCATGGCCTAGATGGTCTCGGTTAGTGTAGGAATCTTTGTACCAGACAAAAGTAGGGCTCTCCTCTGATCGAACCTTTCATCTAACTCCTTCAGAATTTTTATGGTCCTCTCCTCCACGATGATCTTGGAGGCCCTACACTGTGAGTCGCTGCTTCTCACCCCAGAAGAAGCATGGTCATAGTCCACCCATAGATGCTCTAACTCGGAGGCATACTCCTACACAGTCTTCTCGCCTTGAACTGTATCATCAATTTCTCCCTTCACTTGGAAGACCCGGAGGGTATTCCCCACTCCATCACAAGTACTTTTCAACTTTTCCCAAACCTCCATGACTGTCTTTAGGCCATCTACCGTGGCAGCAATAGATGGGACTAGCGAGTTGAGAAGCCACATGAACACTGTCATTTGGGTTGACTCTCAGTCATCTCCAACAGCTGGGTTCTCTGGCTTCTCCAACTCCCCTGTCAACAAACGCTCATCCTTTTGTATTGCAAGGGTTTTCATCACGTGACGTGACCACCCCAGATAAGTGGTTGACCTATCAAGCTTCAAATCAACTGGCAGAAGGTCCAGCTTCACTGGGCGAGGCAAGGAACCGAATAGTTTCAACAAAGTGGCCACCTCTGCGAGATCCAACTTCTTGAGAATATCCTCCATTAGAAGCTACAACAGCCCCACACCAGGAGTAATTTTCCAAACTGAAAACCAAGACTTAGTTTTCCTCTATCCTGTATCTAACAGGAGTGATCGACCCCTATTACGATGGTGAAACTACGCCTCTAGTACAGCATCTGTGCCCCTTCGGTTTTTAACAGATTTTTTTTGTTGTTGTATGATGAAGGCACACCCTCTCTGCCTTGTCCGGTAACACCAAGGAAAAAAATCCAAAGCAGAGGCAGGTGCCTTCTGACGCGTTTGATGCCGGGAGGAGATCCCGACCCGGTCGACTTGATGTCGCTGATCCAAAGGGGAAGCAACTTCATGATTGATAGCGAACGTCACCTGATGTCTTTGATCACCGTCTTCTCGATTGATCGCAAGCAACTCCTCCTTCCATCGATCGATGGTGAGCTTCTCCTTCCGTCGATGGCGAGCTTCTCCTTCCGTTGATCGCAGCCAAGCTCCTTCCGTCATCAATCGTCGCGTCTCCTTCAAGCGAACGTAAGTGGCGGCTTCCTACCGGCGAACAGAATCGTAACCTAGCCGCTTTACCATGTTTGGATGAGTTAAGTTGAAGAAAAGAATGATTGGGGCTTCTTTCATTTCCCTTTTCTATTTATATTTGTACAAGCCTGTTAATCGCACACCACTAAATAAACACCAACAGTTTGCCACGGCGAGAGCAACACCAATTGGTAAAAACAAGATGGGTTATATTGGTGATGTATGAACCATGCAATGGATGGTGAGACGAGCTATTAGAGTAGCTTAGCCACTTCAGTCCTAATAAGAATGATACCCACTTCAGTCCTAATAAGAATGATACCCACTTCAGTCCTAATAAGAATGATACCCACTTCAGTCCTAATAAGAATGATACCCACTTCAGTCCTAATAAGAATGATACCCACTTCAGTCCTAATAAGAATGATACCCACTTCAGTCCTAATAAGAATGATACCCACTTCAGTCCTAATAAGAAAGATACCCACTTCATTCCTAATATAATTCATCTCCTCCTAATAAGTCGATGCCTCCGAGCATGGGCGTGGAGCAGTGCTCTAGTAAGGAGGTCATTTGATTACCCACTTCAGTCAGAATACGACCCTCCATCACCAGAAGCTTCCAGCTTACGAACAAGAATTGATTGGCTTGACCAAGGCCATTCAACATTGAAGGTCATACCTGTGGTGATGAAAATTCTTGATTCGCATAGATCAATTCTGTTTGAAGTACCTCTTGGAGCACTGCCTCAATACCACACCTCAACAACGTTGGATCAGCAAGCTGTTGGGTCATGATTTTTGGGTCAAGTACAATGTGGGCATCTTGAGCTGTGCGGCGGATGCACTTTCATGCCATGACTATCATAACGAGACTCTCTTTGCATTTCCAAGCCCATCCTTAATGTTCTCACTCGACTTCGGCAAGAAGTCCATGACTCCCCGACCCTCCTAGAGATCCTCAAACAAATCAAGGAGGGGTGGCTTCTGCATTGTTGGGTTGTGAAGGATGACCTTTTATTGTGTACAAAGGGAAAATATATTTACTAGTCACGTCACCCTTGATCCCCAACATCCTTGCCACATGTTCAATATGCCAGTGCAGCAAGACGAATTACCTACTTCCAGCAGGCCTCCTTCAACCATTTCCTGTGTCGACACAAATATGGGTAGACATCTCTATGAATTTTATCGAGGGATTGCCTACATTATGGGGGATGTCCATCCTCTTTTTAGTGGTGGATGGAAACATTATTATCTTTGGTGTCATTATTCCTACTTTTGCTGCTTAGGTTTACATTTTTACCCTTGAGAAGCGACATTTGTTGATAGGTACATTGTTGGACTTGTGATAATTGTTCTACAATTACTTGGTGTAGCGTGTTACACGAGTCGTGAGTGTGAACTTAGTTTCTTGTGGTGGAGAGATTCTCCAAGGGGGGCACACTTCATCACCTCGAGTCTTCCTCTCACCAATCACCACAGATGATGTGGCTCGTATCTTCTTTGATCAAGTGTTTTGTTTGCACGACCTACCCGAGAAGTATTGTGTCTGACTAGGACAAGGTTTTTACTTCTCATTTCTAGCAGGAGTTCGCATTTTGCGACACCAAGCTCGGCATTTCCTCTGCTTATCATCCGCAGTCAGCCAGGCAGACCGAAATAGTCAGTTGGATAGTTCAGATGTAACTTTGTTGTATCATAAGGGATCTCCATAAGGACTGAGCCTGCTAGCTTCCGTTGGTAAAGTACAGTTACAACACGCCATATTATGCGGCTCTCCAGACCCCACTCTATTTCGTCTCATTTATGGCAGGGATCCACATTACCTACTCACTTATGACAGTGGCTTGGCTAGCTCGACAACATTGGACAAGAACTTGTAGACCTGTGACCAGATTCTCAACCTCGCTCCTGAGCACCTTTTAGGCACAGACATGCATGGAGATTGCCTAAAATTGGAGACACTGGAAAATGTTCTTCACACCTCAGGGAGTGGGTGTGGTTGAAACGCAACACATACGTCCATACATCCGCCGCCAAGAGCCCCTACGACAAGTTAGGCCCAAAATTTTATGGTCCATTTTAAGTTCTACAATGGATTGAAGACATGGCCTACCTTCTCCAGCTTCTGCGTGATACCCGGATGTCTTCCATTTCTGTCAGTTAAATCCGTTCATTGGAGCACCTCTACCAACGCCCTTGGTCCAACTACCACCACAACTTAATGCCAAGCTTGAGGAATGAGGGCATAATTCATCTCGACGAGGGACGAGATGTTGCGGATCCACTTTGGGACGTCAAATAACATCGCGTGAAACTGCGCTAGGATTATTTCACCGCTGCTCTTATTTTTTTTCGTATTTTTATATCGCCTCATTTACTTATACCATAGATGATGTTAAGCCTAGTGAGGGGGCACATTTGGAACTATTTGTTTTGAACTTGGGCCCCCCGGATATATGCAAGCTGCAAGGATCAATGAAGACATAAAAGTTTAATCCAAAAATTATCTCTCTCCTCAATTCTCTCATTCTCGCTCTCTTTTCCTAGTTGCATCCCTAGCCGCTCTCCCGTTCGTTCGCGAACCGCACGACACTGTCGTTCCTCATCTTCGGACCATGGATCGACTTCCTTCTTCCACTCTGGTCATCCTCAACGTCGCGATAAATTCCCGAGGCTCCAAGAAGAAGGAATCCAACCTCCTCCAAGACTTCTACCTCTCTTAGCCATGACCTAGATCTCAATCGGGGGTCCATGTCATATTGTTTCAAACTCAGAGAAATAACGAGAGACATTCATCGATCCTCGCTGAAGTTCAAGAATCTTATGAGTTGAGTTCATACACTTGGGAAGAGCCGACAATCTCCGTGTATGTCTCACGAGCACGTGTAGATCTCATAGGTAGAATCCTTGAGCATATAGTGCCGAAAAATATTCGATGACAGAGTGATAAAGCCACAAAATAATAAAGGAATTATCAAAATCCCACTTCTTCCAAGAGGCATCAGGCTTGGGTAGTTCAACCACATTAAGGCAACCATATAACTGATGGCTACGAATAGCATGTTGAGCGTTACGAGACTGTTCGAGATGGTTGGTCTCATCCAATGGCACGGTAATGTTCTTCAACTCACTAGAGTGTTCATGAGTCCTCAAAGGGTCACTCATTTGTAGCACCTGAATAATGGAAAACAAAATTAAAGAGTACCCCATAGAAACTCGTCCCAGACGGGAACAAGAAGAACAATAAGGTTAAGCATTCAACACATCATCTCTTACTGCACTAAATCTTCATTTACCAGATATAGAAGTATGTTGAGGATGTCTTGAGATGGTTCCGACAGCCGTCAATGTTGAGAAAACAAAAGGAGACAACCTAAAATCGGTAATGTGAGGAGAGATCGGTGATATCAAAGTGTAAATGAGGGATTTCGCTAGCTAGACGTTGTCGCAAGAACCAAGCTCGTGGACTTCGTTGTGGCGGGAAGATGCAGGGCAATGATTGGTTGTGCGATGGCAGAGCGGAAGTGGGCGAGAGAGATCGAGCAGAGCCTTCTGATACCGAGTGGAAATGTAAAATTCATTCAATTTTCACATAACTCTTTCCCATACATTTACATGGATTAGGAGAACTAGAAATTACAGAAATGTCATTTCATTGAATATGAATATTAAAGCTAATATTTTGTGACTTAATACATATTTCAACTTCCTTCACACGCACTAGTATTTGATTCAACAGAAATAGAACTGAACATTACAGATACATCACCAGCAATATAGAGAAATTTGAAGTTCGCCTAGGGTTAGGACACATCCCCATCAGTTTACCAATATTCTTAGACTGACCGATCAAATTTCAGATTGCAGTCATTATTTCTTAAAGGGAATAAAATGGTTTAGTAATAAGTTGTGTTATATCTATGTTCCTCTGTTAACAGATTTAAGGTCTATCTCTGCTTATAATGTGTAAATAACAACACATTGCTCATGGTTTAAGATAACATAAAGAAAAAAAATTGTATATAATTATTTTGATTGTATTACCAATGAACTAATTAGGACACATAATCATCCAGAGAAAGAGAAAAGGTCAAGAAAGTACAATAACCTTAAGAATCATTACACTTTCTTTGACGAATAACTATAGAACTAAGTCAAATGGTGTTTATTCCAGGCTCAGCGGGGGCATCATGAGGGAGGGAAGGCCTTCTGAAAACATGGAGTACAATTCGACAACATAAGGAGGCGGTTGGTGTATATATGCACATGTTTGTAAATATGTATGTATGTGTGTATATGTGTACAAAAATATGTGTATATATAAAAAAAAATATATATATATATATATATATATATATATATATATATATATATGCACATACATAAAATATATATTCATATTGGATATATGCATACATATGCATATACACATATACATGTAACGTCACAACAACATTTAAAGAATCCGGCCGCACTCGTGATGTGAATCAAACTAAGAAACAATAAAATAATTTCTATAGTAATAAAACGACAATAAAAATTGTAGATAAGGGAAAAATCAACCTTGTATACATGTTCACTTGTATAAAATACAAAAAATGAGTACAAATATATAGATGAGAGAAAGAGAGAGGAAGGTCCTATACATGATGTGGGACTAAAGAGGAGAGAAAAAAAAAACAATAAAAAATACATAATGGGCCTAGATTAAATGAGCTTCTCTAACACTCTCCCGCAAGCTGGAGCGTATAGGGCATATGCACCTAGCTTGGACAAACACTGGTAAAACAAGGTACTTGATAGAGCCTTTGTAAGAATATCAGCAACTTGATCAGTGCCCGGAACATGCTTTAATCCAAGTTTCTTCAATTGAACTTTCTCTCGAATAAAGTGACAGTCGACCTCGATATGTTTTGTGCACTCGTGAAACATCAGATTCTTTGTTATGTGTGTGGCTGCTTGACTATCACAAAATAGAACAACAGATGAATGAAGTTTTACTCCCAGGTCAGAAAGGAGACTTTCAAGCCATGTGAGTTCTGAGACAACTGATGTCATTGATTGGTATTCAGCTTCCGCAGAGGAACGAGCTACCACGGCTTGTTTCTTACTTTTCCATGTAATGAGATGACCACCAAAATAAGTACAAAACCCACTGGTTGACCACCGATCGTCCAGGGAACCGACATAATCGGCATCAGAATAAGCAACCAATGCTGGAGCAGAGTTGGAGGTTTTGTAAACAAACCCTTGACCCGGAGCTGCCTTAAGGTATTGGAGAATCCGTTCAACCGCCTGGAGATGAGAAACCTAGGGAGCGTGCATGAACCGACTGACAACCCCAACAGCAAACGATATATCAGGCCTCGTGACCGTTAGGTAGATCAACTTTCCCACAAGGCGTCGATAGTATTCCGGGTTCTGGAGAAGCAAATCATCATCAGAGGCATGAGCACATAGTTTGTGATTTGCCTCCATCGGGGTATTAGCTGACTTGCAACCAGACTGGACAGCGTCTTTGAGAAGATCAAGACAATACTTCCGTTGGGTGAGGACAAGCTCATCCGTCCGTCGTGCGACCTCAAGACCGAGGAAGTAGCGAAGAGGCCCCAGGTCTTTGGTCTGAAACGCGGTGCTGAGATGTTGTTTGACCTCTTGAATCCCCTTTGAGTCATCCTCAGTAAGTAGGATATCAACATAAACCAACAGAAGGACGGTTCTAATTGCCCGGTGTCGGGTGAATAGGGAGAAGTCTGCATAGCTCTGAGTGAAACCCATGTCCCGAACCACCTTGCTGAACTTGTCAAACCACGCCCGAGGGGATTGTTTGAGACCATAGATGGACTTCTTTAGAAGACACACATGAGACTCCCCCGTGGTCTCAAACCCGGGCGGTTGGCGCATGTAGACGTTTTTCTGAAGATCTCCATTCAAAAAGGCATTCTTGATATCGAGCTGATGAAGGGGCCAGTGGCGGTGCACAGCCACGGAGAGAAGAACCCGAACAGTGTTGAGCATAGCCACCTGAGAGAAGGTTTTCTCATAATCAAGGCCCTGCTGCTGAGTGAAACCACGGGCCACCAGTTGGGCCTTAAGGCGGGCAATAGTGCCATCCGGAGCATGTTTGATGACGAAAACCCATTTACACCCAACATGGTGCTGACCGGGAGGTAAAGGAACAAGGACCCAGGTCTGGTTGGCCCAAAGGGCCGTCATTTCTTCGTCCATGGCAGCCTGCCAGCCTGGATGTTGAAGCTCCTCCTGCACAGAGTTAGGAACAGGAACAAAGGATAATGATGTGGCAAAGTGAAGAAGCAGCGGCGAAAGACGATGTAGAGAGACATAGTTCGTCATTGGATGAGCGGTGGAGACTGGAGCCAGAGCAGCAGGTAGTGGAGCATCAGAGGTCGAAGCCGACTGCAGTGGGGCAACGGGATGAGGAGAGCGACGAGAATAGACCCGGATAACAGGTGGATGTGGACGGAGCAGAGGCTGGGCAGGAGGAGGAGATGATGAGGAACGGGGAGCAGAGATGACAGGACGAACGATGGGCTCTGGAACAGGAGCGACATCCAGAGCAGAAAAGAAGGGAAGATCTTCCAAGAAAGTGACGTCCGCAGAAACAGTCACCTTGCGGGTAGCAAGCGAATAGCACACATAACCCTTTTGAGTGCGCGAGTAGCCTAAAAAAATATGTTTGGCTGCACAGGGATCCAATTTGTCTGTAGAGGGACCGAGGTGGTGAACGTAGCAAGTACACCCAAAAATTCGGGGAGTAACAGGAAAAGACGGAGTGGAGGGAAAGAGGAGGCTGAAAGGAGTAGCATTCTGGAGGACGGAAGATGGTAGGCGGTTGATAAGAAAACAGGCCGTGGAGAACGCAAAGTTCCAGTATGATTTGGGAACCTGCTTTTGAAGCATAAGGGAGCGAGCTACATCAAGAAGATGACGATTCTTGCGCTCGGTGACACCATTCTGTTGTGGAGTATACGCACACGATGTTGGTGAACAATGTCAAACTCAGAGCAGAGGGTCGCGAAGTCATGACCAGTGTACTTGCGTGCATTGTCAGTACGAATAATGCGAATGGGCACAGAGAATTGAGTGTGAGTCTCAAGAATGAAGACCCTGAAGACGCGGGGAAGCTCAGAACGATCGCGAAGGAGATACAACCATGTTATGCGAGAGTAATCATCAATAAATGTAAGAAAGTAACGGTAGCCAGAAATACTATGTAGATAAGGGAAAAATCAACCTTGTATATATGTTCACTTATATAAAATACAAAGAATGAGTACAAATATATAGATGAGAGAAAGAGAGAGGAAGGTCTTATACATGATGTGGGACTAAAGAGGAGAGAAAAAAACAATATAAAATACATAATGGGCCTAGATTAAGTGGGCTTCTCTAACAAAAATAACCAAAACATACAATAGAAGTAAAAGACTGTAGGTAGAGTTAAAGAAATACCTCAAAATCGGAATCACGGAGCCAACTAGAATAGTTAATGAATCCAAACCTAAAATCTTGAATTTAAAAAAATGGCTGATACAACTGAGTTCATAATTACTGAAGTGTTAATCTCAAACATATATAATCTAAAAGAAAAGACAAACTAAAATGGCATAAAAACCGTTGAAAGCTCATCCTAACCGAATCTCACCCGTGTTTCCTGTAAATAAAAGTTCGAAGATGAGATCTACCCACTGGTGGGTAAGAAAGATTCTTCCTCCGGTGACATTAAAACAACATAATTAAAGCATACATGTAGATATAAATATGCAATATCTGAAGCTATGGAACATGTTTTCTAAACATAATACTATGCATGTATTTTCATAAAAATAAAACATAATAATGTAAATTACACTTTCTGCATCTAATTCATGTTTTTTATGTTCTACTCTTAATTTTAATTTATTTAAGGTGTTGAAATTCTGAGTTCTGAATTTCAATCTATGACTGAGAGCATTCTTGTTCATGTCTTATTGATTTTAAGTTGCGTAACTTATCAGGTGCATTCTGTCATTTGTCTTTAGTGTAAAACATGGACTCACATCTAACTATTTTCATACACAGAAGAACGGGTCGTTCTTGTTTGAGGCTCATATGGTCTACGGTGTCCTATAAGTATGACAGTGTGTGTCCATTAATCACGAGAGAAAAACACCTCCCATGCTCTGTAATGATCAAATCATGTAATGGTCCGTTTCGTCATGTGCATAAATTCACTAGTCTAAGGATTTATTACTTGGTTTATTATTGGGTTCTACGTCTAATTCCGCTTATTCACTAATTCATATTTGTACATAGTAATAACTTTAAATTTTCATATTACTTCGGCATGTCATTCCATAATAAGATGGTTGGCGCTAACATACACCAAATGTTTTCATGTATTGAGATCTTGTTGCGGGTTGCCCGATTTTCCTCCGTTCCGGAGAATCAGGTCGGCTTAGCTCCAACTCGGACCGGGCGCGAAAACAATCAAATGAAAACTAAGCAGCAATGATAAGAAGCGTTTTTAACGTAGAAAACTCAAAAAGTGTGAAAAACCACGTGGTCGGATCCGTGTCAGGCCAAAATCCAATATTTTCCCTTTATTTACAATTGTTTGAATTCGTCGGAGGGTGACAAGCTACCTCTCTGTTATAAGATTTAAGTATAGAAACAGGAAAAGTTAAGTCCATGAAGCCTTGAAGAGAGCGTCCGTCGGAGTTCCCATGAGCGCGCTCCTCTGTGTGCTTTCCTGCGCCCGCAGCTGCTTGCGTGAGAGCACTGCGCATCAGCGAACTAGAAAAGGAGCACAACGAATTCCGAGCAAGTGAGCGATTTAAGTTCAACGCCCTCGCCGAAAAACCTCAGAGCTCTCTCTAGCCTCTTAAGTTGCTTGTCTTCAAACGAAGGCTTATGGGCCTTTTATAGCTTCCTTGAAGGGGTGCGTTGGCAATTATTCTCGGCTGAATCCTGAGTTGGTGAATGACGTCGCTCCGTTTCGGTCACCCGGATCACCAATTTTCCCGAAATGACAAAGATACCCCTCGGGCTGTCCATACAGGTTGCCCGACGACCGGAAGCGGCGGCGGCCACCGGTGTGGGTGCATGCACCCGTGCGTGCGCATGGGGCACAAGCACGCGTTCGTTCGTGTGATGCACGCACGATGGGGGTGCACCCGTGCGCAGGGGTCGCGCACGCCCGTGTGTTGCACGTTCGCGCAGGCTGGTCGTGCGTGCGCACGGGCAGGATGGCCGCGCGCACACAGGCTGGTCGCATGCACGCAGGCTGTCCGAGGGCACTATCTAGCCGTGCGCGAGCCTTGCATGGTTCCCTTGCATCCTTGGTTTTGTCTCCCCTTTGGGGTGACTTTTGACCCTTCAAGCAAGCGTGGCTTCCGTGCGTGACTCGCTCGGTCGGGTTGTATTGCTTGAGTGTTTCGGTCGAAGTCTTCCCGGTTTGGCTTGGGAATCTTTAGGTGGAACCCGTCAAATGCCCCCAAATTTTCTCGGGTAATGAATGACCCGCGAAGCGACGAGCCTGAAAATTTCTAACCTTGATAATCTCATTTTGGGGGTCATGCACTTTTTGTGCGCGTCACACTTTACTTCTCGTTTACGGTTGGGAGTGTCCTTTTCGTTTGTCCTGGAAGCATATATTGATCACTTGGCGCCACTCGCGCCCATCTTGTGAGTTGAAGATTCCGCAGTGGGCGTTTATATGCTAACTTTTGCAGTTATTTGTTGGTGAATCGCTCTTGTTTGCCATGTGGCCCTTGCGATGCTTTGCAAAGGCATATTCCCGCGTTGAGCTTTGTGCACTATATTGGTTTGCAAGTGTTTTGCTTTCCACGTTCTCCTTTGTTTGAATGCGCGAATATGATAGTGTGTGTTAGCTTGTGCAGTTGTCGCTGGCCTATAATGTCGGGGGCAAACGCATGAATGCAACGTGGAGGGGCATTCTGCCCCCTTGTCTTGGTGGCCCGGAAGGACTAGCAGGTCCGTTCCTACTTGAAGACGCGGAAGAACTTAATGTTCGTTCTTGTTTGGAAGCATAGAAGGACTCGTTGTCCGTTCTTATCAAAAGTTGTGATAAATCAATTTAAGGTGGAGGCCGATCTGGCGCTTCCGGAGGAGGTAAGCGTCGATGGTTGTCGTGCCTCGGGAAATAAAATCGGCGCAGACTTTCTTGATCGTTGAACACAAGGAGTCATAAGCTTTTAGAGTGGAGCGATCTCAGATCGTTGAGGAGGTTTGATCGGAGATGATGGTCACGAAGGTGGATCCGCTACAGGAGGACGAGCGTGATTCTGCGCCCTGCCTTGGGTTTGGCCAGGGCTTCCGTGCAGTGCGAAGGATACTGGGTTGATTCATCCTTTAAGTGGGTGATGCCTCAAATGATGCTGACATTGTTGTCGGGGGATGATATAATTATATATGTATTGTGCGCGCGCTTTGTATCGCTCATTTCGCTCGAACACGTGAGTTTGATGTCGTGCCCTGTGTTTGCGACCTTTGTTAGGTGCTAGCGTCGGGGGCTGGAGCTTGGATGTAGCGTGGAGGATCGCTTGCCTCCTTTGTCTGGGTTGTGCTCGAGGACTCGAAACCTATTTTTGGCCAAGTGCTGCAAGAGGACTCGTGATCCTTCTTGGTTGTACTCCCTATGAGGGCTTGGGGATTACTCTCTCCTTGAGGTGCAGAATGTTCTTTGTCCATTTTGCTTTGGTAGAAGGACTCGGGATCCGTCTTTTCTTGATGTGCAGAAGGACCTTTGTTCGCTCCTTCCTGAGTAGGACTCGAGGTCCGTTCCATTGGAGTTGGTGAAGGAACTTTGTTTGTTCATGCCTTTGAAGGACTCAGGATCCGTTCTGTTGAAAGTGGAGAAAGATATTTGTCCGTTCGTGCCTCAGGAGGACTCGGGGTCCGTTTGGTTGGAGATAGCGAAGGACCTTTGTCCGCTCGTGTCCAGGAGGACTCGGGGTCCATTCGGTTGGACGTGGCAATGACCTTTGCCCGTTCGTGACTCAAGAGGACTCGGGGTCCATCCGTTTGGAGGTGGCGAAAGATCTTTGTTCGTTTGTGCCTCAAGAGGACTAGGGGTCCGTATAGTTGGAGGTGGTGAAGGACCTTGGTCCGTTTGTGCCTCAGGAGGACTCAGGGTCCTTCCGGTTAGAGGTGGCAAATGATCTTTGTCCGTTCGTGGTTCAGGAGGACTCGAGGTCCGTCTGGTTGGAGGTGGCGAAAGACCTTGGTTCATACGTGTCTCAGAAAGACTTGAGGTTCGTCCCGTTGTAGGTGGCGAAGGACCTTTGTCCGTTCGTGTCTCAGGAGAACTCGGGGTCTGTCCAGTTGGAGGCGGCGAAGGACCTTTGTTCGTTTGGTTTTCAAGAGGACTTGGGGTCCATCTAGTTGGAGGTGGTGATGGACCTTTGTCAGTTCGCGCCTTCGAGAACACGGGTCCGTTCCAATAGAGGAAGTGCATAAGGACCTTTGTCTATCTCGTCTTTGCAGTAAAAGGACACGGGCTTCGTTTTCTCAGGAGATGCAGAAGAACTTTCGTCCATTTCGCCTTGACGGTAAAAGAACGTGAGGTCCGTTCTCTCAGGAGGTGCAGAAAGACTTTCGTCCATCTCGCCTTGACAATAGAAGAACGCGGGGTCCGTTCTCTCAGGAGGTGCAGAAGGTCTTTCGTCCATCCCACGTTTTGACAATATAAGGGCACGGGGTCCGTTCTTTTTCCAGAGACTTGATTGCAGTGTAAGGAGCCAAAAACAGTTGTGTTGTTGTTGAAAGAGAAGATACATGTGCTCGCATGAACATATGGAAAAGTAGTATATAATGCGGGGGGCGTTCCACCCCCCCCACCCCCCCACCCCCCGAGTTTTACTCAAGCTCTGCGTGTATCTTTGTAGTTCGGGTCTTGGTCGGGCTGTGACAGCTGCAGATAACAGAATCGCGCTACCTCCAGGATTTCCTATACCTCCAAGAGTGACAAACTTCATGGTCAGGTGCAAAATAGAGAGGATTGCCTCGAAGAGCGTCTAGAGTGGCCGATCAAAGATCGTGTTGTATGCCGAGCTGGAGACGACCATGACGAACTGAACATCTCGGGTGACCTGCCTCGGGAACTCTCCTATGCTGATGAAAAGTGTGATTGATCGTCGCACCTGAACTGGGCTGTTGTCAAACCCATATAACGGTCCCATTGCCAGCTCAGGGCATTCCCGGGAGATCTTCATGTTGCATAGCGTGGACGCGAATAGAATGTCCACCGAGCTCCTGTTGTTGATCAATATTCTCCTGATCCTAATGTAGGGATTGCCGATTCTTGCGTCGATGACGTGGGGATCCTGGTGTAGCATGCACACTCCCTCCAGGTCCTTCTGATGTCTGGTATCAGGAGGTTCCTTGTGTCTGCTGACGATGGTTTTGAACTCCCTGACTATTTACATGTTCGTTGTGCATCCTGGCACGCAGGGGGTTGGTCTCGTCCTGGTTGGTGCGGCGGAGGCCGGTTCGGTACTTGGCGAATGATGCATTTAGGGTGCAGTCCTTCGTGATGTGCTTATTCCCGCGGTGAAACTCGCAGTACTGCGTTTGTTCTCCCCGGTTCGGGAGAGCGGCTTGGGTCAACAGAGCATACCAGAGTCCTGGATGGACATGAGCACCTGCGTCCGCGCGGTGTTAAGAGGGCTGAAGTCCTGGTGCCGGCGTAAGCCCTGGTCCCTGCGAGGGTTGTTGTGTCAGTCGTCATTCCTCCTGGGTGCTGGTGGAGAGGACTCTGACTCCCTCTTCCGCTTGGAGGTTCCCTCGAACTGATGGTTGTATGCCTCGATGACCTCATCTGTCGCGATTTGCGCCTCTACCTCGTGGACCAAATCTGCGTAGCTCAACATTGTTTCCCGTATCAGCGCAGAGTAGAATCCACTTGGGTGAAGCCCTCCGAGGAAGACACCGCGGAGGAGTTCAGGGTCAACACCCGGTATTTGTCGCGCCTCAGTGACGAAGTGACAGAAGAACTTCTTAAGTGTTTCCCCCTCGCTCTAGCAGATGTCGGAGAGGTGAGAAGGCTCTCTGACAATCTGTCGATTCACTATGAATTGATCGACGAAGAGACATGTGAGCTCTACAAAGTTATTAAACTCTCCCTCCCTCAGGGAGTGAAACAACAGTTGATCTGACACGTTGAGGAGGCGCATGATCGTCTCAAAGTGGTTGACGTGCTTCAGGGGGCCATTCATCTCGTCGAAGGCCTCGAAGTGGGGGCATCTTGAATCCGTGTGATATGGGGTGCGCCAGAACCTGAGGAGCGAGCAGGGACCCATGGTGGAACGGGCGTCGCAAGGTCGCGGGGTGCCGCCTACCCTGGGCGTACTCGATCATATCTCTCACTTCCCAGCAAGTGATTCTTCTGTTGTCCTACCCGACGTCATCCTCTATTGTGCGAGGGTTGAGCATTTCCTGGCGGCTCCGCCCACCGCGCGGTGCGTGCAGAGCTTGTTGCATCAGACAACTCCTCAGAGGGGTGGTCCCTGAGGTGAGCGGCGACTCGTGGTAGGACGCGCTTCTTGAGCGATCTCCAGTTGCACTCCTTGCACGATGGCTGGGTGGGGAGGATTGGAGACTCCTAAATCTCACAGAAGGGTGAGCACTTCTACCTGACACTCCTCCATCAGTCGAACGCGCTCTTCCACGGTAGTTGCAGGCTCTGTAGCGACTCCTCCCAGAAGTGGACCGTTGCTTGCAGGTGAGTTGGCAGGGGCTAGATCGGCGCATTCTTGCGGAACCGTGTCATCACTATGTGTGCTGTCATGGACTTATCTCCTTACAAGCTCTTGTGTTGCCTTAGCTCCTCCTTGCCACTCCACGTAGTCAAGCTAAGTCAGTCTTTCCCTGCAAAAACTAGGTGGTGATAAAGAAAAGAGAGTGGAAACAACTCAAGAAAATGCTCACAAGTGAAAGATCTCAAAGAACTATATTTCTTCTCCAAAACCTTGATGCTAACTTCGATGATTACAAATGAGGGGGTCTTTCCCTTTTATAGGCCCCAAAGGGCTTTCCCTCCAAAGCATGGAAGGATCTAGACCCCAACTATTTTAGATTATTCCATACTTCTCTAGTATGTGCAAGATATAAGAATTCTCTAGAAGATTCCTGACACTTTCTATGTACATGACTCCAGATTTCTCTAGAATCCTCTTGATGATTAATCCCAAAGATGATGATCCATCTTCAGTACTTCTCTCCACTGTTCCAGAGACTTCTGCATTCTCTTGCAGTAAAGGATGTCATGTCTTTGCTTGGGCATATGCTTATGCATGAACAACTTGAGTATGAAGTCATGCTTATTCCAGAGACTCCAACACCCAAGTCCTTGACCTCCTTGACGTCTTGTCTCATCAACATGCAACCTATTATACCACCAACCCATGCATTCATGGTCACAATTGTGTCTTGAGCTACAAGACCGTGACATTCTCCCACACCCAATCTTGGGACACCCTCATCACAGCCATATGTCGGGTAGCAACATTATTCGAACTGTTGCTCCTTTGTAAGAAGATCTTGCCTCCAACAATCCATCGCTGCTTGGTGATCTTCAACTCCATCAAGAAGTGTCACTGACTAAACATCGAGTAATGACTTCCCCACATCTTTAAAGATCACAAATTCTCACGGTATGGACTATGCGTCCTCCTTTGGCTTCTCCTCAAGCCAATCCTCAATGTGAGGTTTGATCCTATGGATATCGGAATCCATGTTTCCTTCATGTTCCATATTGATCCTTGTACTTGGTGACCTTGTGTGAGCATTGCCTCCGCGGCTCTTGGACCTCTCTTCCCGAGATTGCTCACCTTTGAACTCCTCAACTGGATCATCTATGTCAGCCTAGCCCCCATGGCATTTGGACTGCATCCTCAACTGGATGTTCCTTGATCCTCATGATCTGTTCCTCCTTGTGAGCTTCGCCCTCTTGGCATGTAGGGTCTTTGTCCACATCCTGCTCCACATCGCATAACACCACTTCTTCCTCCGCGGAAGTGTTTCCCTCTTGGCATCTCGATTCCACAATTTGCTTAGGCTTGATGTAGGATTCTTTTGGGAGAGACCTAAATCCATGCCTGATTGGACAACTTTCCAAATCATGGTCTCCTTTGCAAAAGATGCATGCCCGCTTACGGGGAATCCGCATTGGGCAATCCAGTGCTCTATGACTCCCTTTGCATCTAAAACACCGACGTGTTGGCATGGCCATCGTTTCTTCCTTTGAGGTGACTAAGAGAGTCAATTCTCCTCCCTTTGCTATCTGCATTGTCGATAGTTGCTTTGTCACACTGATTCGTGGCGGCCCCTCTACCGGGGAGCCATGCAAATTGCTCTTTTTTCCATGATGCATACCAAGCGACAAGTTAGCATGATGAATGCATTTACCACATCAAAGACGTCCATCCCCAACACAACCTTGTGATCATCCATCGTCATGACCGAGAAGTTCGCATGTCTTCTCCATGTTCCCAAGCGAAGCTCCATGCCACAAGCCACTCTTGATGGCGGTCTCGCCTTCCCGTTCACGGTCTTGAGCCATCCATCACTCTTCGTCATCTGAGGGCCAAACCTTCGTGCTTCCTCCTCGATTATAAAGTTGTGTGTTGCATCTGTGTCTACCAAGGCTTTGATAGACTTGTTGTTGATCAGGGCCTCGTCGTACATGTGTCCTTTACTAGCTGTCTTCTCTGCTGGTTTTACATTCAAGGTATTTAGAAGTTGCAAAGAGCAAATTTGGTTTGTACCTTCGCCATTCCTGCACTCTGCAAAATCCTTCTCTTGCAATGTTGAAAGTGAACCAAGCTTTGGACACTTATTCATCATGTGTGGTGCAAATGTAGCATCCGCCTTTTGGCGTTGAACCCATCTTTGTGCCATTCATCTCCCTTCCACGATTCGTGGATGTACGATCTCCTTTATGGGGTTTCCTCGGTCCCTGCTCTTCTACCCCATTTTTGGTGTGGTCATCCTTGTACCTCCTTTTTGTTGAAGCATCCAATGATTGTCTTTGAAACTCGATCATGGCTTCAGCAGCAACAATTGCTTCATCAAGTGTCTTTTCATCCCGCTGATGCACTTCCTGCTTCAACCAATTTTGAAGACCATCTTTTAAGTTGAAGAGTTGATCATCTTCGAACATACCTAGAACCATCAACATCAAGGTTTGAAACTCCTTCACATACTCAGTGATTGAACCTTTTTGTTTTAGCTCCTTCAACTTCTTCCTAGCCTCGTTTGCAACGTTCACCGGGTAGAAGTGTCTCTTGAGTTCAATCTTGAACTCTTACCATGTATCCAGGTTGCATGCTCCCTTCATAATGTCTGCAAGCTTCGTTTGCCACCATAGAAATGCAACATCTGAAATATATTAGCTTGCAGTTTTTACCTTAAGTGTCTCCTCTGTGAGGTTACATCTTTCAAAGTAGACCTCCATTTGATAAAAGAAGTGTTCAACTTCCTTTGCATCCCTCTTTCCGGTGAAGGGTTTTGTCTTAAGCACATCGATCCTTGGATTTTCCACAACCCTATCATTTTCTCCATTAGAGATGACCTTCCTACACACAACCAATTCTTCTTCCAATTTGGCGATCCGCTGCTCATAGTCATCCTCAAGCTGATCACACCTTTGTGTAAGCTCCGAATTTCCATGAAGACAAGCTTGGATTTTTGGCCCTCAATAGATCTAGCTCTCTGCAAGCCGATATCACTTGCTTGACAACATCTAGTTCTCTAGATCTACCCTATCATTTTCTCCATTAGAGATGACCTTCCTACACACAACCAATTCTTCTTCCAATTTGGCGATCCGCTGCTCATAGTCATCCTCAAGCTAATCACACCTTTGTGTAAGCTCCGAATTTCCATGAAGACAAGCTTGGATTTTTTGCCCTCAATAGATCTAGCTCTCTGCAAGCCGATATCACTTGCTTGACAACATCTAGTTCTCTGTGAACATGTAGGTGGTCTTGCTCCACCGCTGTCATGCGCTTGTCCCAATCCACCAATGCCAAATCCAAGTGTCTGGGCTCGCGAGATTTGTTTTGGCTTCGCTGCTTCCTTTCAGATTGATGCTTAGCCTCCCGACCACGCTCATTCATGTTTGGGTTGTCCATTTCACCAGCCATCTAGTTTTCTTATGCACTAACCACATACTTGAGTGAACCTGGCTCTGATATCAACTATCACGGGCTTGTCTCCTTACAAGCTCTCGTGTGGACTTAGCTCCTCCTTGCCACTTCATATTGCCAAGCTAAGTCAGTCTCTCCCTGCAAAAACTAGGTGGTGATGAAGAAAAGAGATGGAAACAACTCAAGAAAATGCTCACAAGTGAAAGAACTCTATCGTTTCTCTTGGATGCTGACTTCGATGATTACAAATGAGGGGGTCTTCCCCTTTTATAGGCCCCAAAGGGTTTTCCCTCCAAAGCATTGAAGGATCTAGACTCCAACTATTCTAGATTATTCCATACTCCTCTAGTATGTACACGATACATGAATTCTCTAGAATATTCCCGACTTTTCCTATGTACATGACTCCAAATTTCTCGAGAATCTTCTTGATGATTAACCCCAAAGATGATGATCCGTCTTCAGTACTTCTCTTCACTGTCCCGGAGACTTCCGTATCCTCTTGCACCAAAGGATGTCATGTCTTTGCTTGGGCATACTCCGCTTATGCATGAACAACTTGAGTATGAAGCCATGCTTAATCCAGAGGTTCCCGCACTCAAGTCCTTAACCTCCTCGAAGTCTCGTTGCATCAACATGCAACCTATTATACCACCAACACATGCATTCATGATCACGGTTGTCTTGGGCTACATGACCGTGACAACGCACTTCTCCTTACCATTACAGTTGGTCGGGGGCGCTTGTTCCAGTCAAGCGTTGTTTCCAGAGAGTTGTTATAGAGTTGAGAGCATCTTCCCACAGGCAATGTCAAACTGTTGCAGGTTCCTGAGTTTTCCTCCGATTCATAGAATCGGACCGCCTCAGCTCCAAGTCAGTCCAGACGTGCAAATAGTCAAATGAAAACCAAGCAGCATTGACAAGAGGCATTTTTAACTTGAAAAATCTGAAAATGATGAAAAGTCACGTGGTCGGATCTGTACCGGGCCAAAATCCATTATTTTCCATTTGTTTACAAGTGTTTGTACTCCTCGGAGGGTAACAGATCGCCCCTCCGTTACAAGCTTTAAGTATAGAAACATGAATAGTAGTTAAGTCCACAAAGCCTTGAAGAGAGCGTCCGCCGGAGTTTCCACGAGTGCACTCCACTGAGTGCTTTCCTGCGGCTGATGCTGCGTGCGCGAGAGCACTGGGCGTTAGCGAACTAGAAAGGCTGCAGAGTGAATCAGCGATCTAAGTCTCACGTTCTCGTCAGAAAACCTCAGAGCTCTTTCTAGTCTCTTAAGTTGTTGATCCTCAAATGAAAGGCCTGAGGGCTTTTTTCTAGCTTTCTTGCATGGCTGCTGCGATTGCTGATGACGTCACTCCTCGACCCGGCGAAATGACGAACGAGACGGCCCAGGCACGCGATTGTTTGTTGGATATGTCCAGTGAGCTCATCTAGCTGAACTAAGCCAGTTAATCCTCCAGATGTCCTCACCCTTATCACTGAATTTGTATACATATCTTTGATTAGTCAATATATGATACATTTACACCTTTCTTCTAAGACTCTCCATAAGATCTCTCTTGGAACTCTATCATAAGCCTTCTCAAGATCAATAAACAGCATATGCAAATCTTGTTTTCTTTCTCGGTAGTTGTCAAAGTCTCGTCAAGTGATGTATAGCTTCCATGGTCGACCACCCTGGCAGCGTTAGTCTCTCGTCTTACTCTTCTTTCTATTACTCGTTCCTATAGTTTCATTGTATGACTCATCAATTTAATTCCTCTATAATTAACACAATTTTGTCTCAGATACTTTCTTTTCGTTGGTCTGACGCTCTTTGACTCGTATCTTATTGAAAAAATATGTAAGAAAATCCCTTCTTTTCCTAGACATTTCCATTTTTCGATGGAAATCTATGAAATGGTGATATGTCTGACCAAAAGGAAGAGAATTTCTTACACCAATATTTTGATGTCCATAAACGCAGCATGCAGGCATAGTCCCTTGCAAAGAAGAAAATGATGTATGAAATCACTTATGTTCTTCCTCTCCGATCCATGCCAAAACTCTATTTCCTAAAAGTAATCAGAAATCTCAACAGAAACACATCGCTGAACTGAAAGGGCTTTTTTCTAGCTTTCCGCCGTCAAACGCATGACAAAACACGCAGAACTCACATCATCGGTTACGTCTTAGCAGGGGAAGGATCGATGATGATTTCTGGTGAAGGAAGATGATCAGCGGCACCACGAGACGGCATGAACAACGATTAGGATAGAAGCAATTCAAGGGGTCGATTTCTTAAGGCTTCGGTAGTGGAGGGTTCTGGTTCCTTTTTTTAAATTGTTATCAAACCACCATTGGATCTTAAAACCCTAATTATTATGTCGTGCAAAACTCCTAGGAACCACTGAGACGTGATGCCGTAAAATTTCCTTCTAGCTGAAATTGTTTTATTCCTCAGATCGAACGACACTGACATTGTTGTGATCAGTCCTAAACTTAAAATAATAAAAGTACTTCGAATTTCAGATTTTACAAAGCATATCGAGATAAGGAGAGACTTTTCAAGGACTAGGATGGGGACACAAATATCTTCATAGTTTGCTGTTCATTGAACAATATTATATATATATAGTCTTTGTTTTTTTAAGGTGTATGGATAGCTATTCATAATGATAAATCATATACCATTATGCACCACAGTTTTTCAATGTTTCTAATCCATATGCAGAACTGTATCCTAAAATTGCCCTAAAATATGTTTTCATGCTTATTTTAGTCTGGTTTATATATAACTCTTAGCATTCTAATAAATTTTGGTGCATGCCTGGGCGGTTACTAAACCTATTCAAAGTCAATTGGCTGTGGATTGAGGGACCCAGGATTCTTCAGTTGTGTACTGCATGGAGCTATATACAGCATCTTTATATAAGTTTTTGATTTTGCCCTCGGTTATAGGTAAATTTGGCCTTTAATGAAAAGCGCAAAATGCTCCGAAACTCGCTCCAGCACATCTGCGCTGCATCGGAGATCAAACATGCTCTTACGACCATCGGCCTTCAGGCAACAGTGAGCGCACGAACATTGTGTTATTTCGCTATATTTTATGCCGCAGTTTTTTGTTTCCTTGATGAGTTTGTCTGCAGGCCAGACCTCAAGAGCTCAGTCTGGAGGACTTTGTGAGGCTGCATAACTTGATATCAGAACCTGATCAATCAATGCATGAATCTGTGTCATGACAGAATGGAAGCGTATATGCACAACTAGGGGCTGATTGAGAGGTGAGAGCTCATTTTTCGTCGACCATTCATTCTCATGCCAGTAAAGAATCATCGATCATCCTCTCGAAACATTGAAATCTTGTTTTTTGGCGCGGCGGATTTTTCCATGATGTAAGCTCTTTTCGGTGCGAAAGAAATGGAAATGTTTTAAGTAAAATTGATCTTCATTTGGGCAACTTTATTCATTCAATTGAAAAGCAATTGGATTATGGATTGAGGGACCTAGAATTTGTATTGTGTGCAAAAAGCTACATGAGTTCTTATTAATGTGGGTTTATAATCTCAACACGTCCTCTCATGCGCAGACTTTTTAGCATCAAACACGTGAATCTTTTTAATGATGCGACTGAGGCTGCGTTTGGTGCGGCTTATCGCAGCTTATTTACTCCGGTGAGATTGGTCAAAAATGTCATCGTCATACCAAAATCTTATGTCTCGAACTAGTTTATTTTGTGTAACATTTGTCATATCAAACATGCATTCTATGACAATGACGTTTTTGCCCAACCTCACCGAAGCAAATAAGTTACGATAAGCCGCGTCAAACACAACCTGAGAGTGGGGTTGTTGGGCCTAGCTTGTCTCGATAATATATGTGAACCACATATTCAGTCTAAAATGAATTGGTTGAGATGGAGGGGATGGAGATATATTCAGTGCTCAAGGTTGTATGAGTTTTGCGGTTTGGGTTAGAGTCTCAGTGAGAATTTGAGCGGAACCATACTATTTTCGTCTCAATCAAGATCGATGAAAATCGAGTTCTTAATCAATTCGAAAATCTCTTATTTCTTAATCAATTGATGAAAATAATTTTCTTGTTAATCCTTTGGTTCTCTTATGGTGAGTTGATAAGATTCAATTCAGGTGATCAAGTTTAGAGCTTAAAGAGTAATGTGTAAACCAACCAAAGTTTAATAGGGTTGTGTATTCCCACCAAAGGATATGGGATCTTGCCACCTTGAATTCATCTCAACCCATAGTTCTATGCTCGCAAGCCTAAAGACTCTGTTTGGGAGAGCTTTTTAGCTCTCGAACGGGTGTTTGGATCTCTTGTTCGCTAGCCTAAAGCTCCGTTTGGGAGAGCTTTTTAGCTCTCGAACGGGTGTTTGGATCTCTTGTTTCCAATTATTATTCCTGAAATTATGTTTTCATTGTTTTGGGTTGATGCTTTGGGATCTGGATTTGCTCCATTTGAAACTCCAAATGGAGGTTCATTTAGTGGTGATAATTGATTCTCACTTTATCTGAAGGTGCATGATTTTTTTATTAAAGAAAAATGTTAAAAAAATGAGATTAGTAAATTTGCCGGATTAGACATGAAATAATTTAAACTGTGAAATAGATATTATTCATTTGGACTCAAATGGAGAGGATCTTAGTATGATGCTTTTTGAGTTTTTGGCATACCACATAAGCCTTGGATTTAGTTTTTTTTAAAAAAAGATCACTTATTCGCTCACAATTATAAAAAAAATGAATGATTTTGAGATTTGAACCTTGACCTACAGCATTTATACAATACCTTTCACCAACCAAACTAAATAGCTTTTACAATTTTATAATAATATGAGCGACATTACACAAGGGAAGATCGTGCTACCGCGGCAGTATCCCATATTCGACGGTGTCGCGGGGCGGTTAAGCTCGCACCCCCAGAGTTTAGCACTCTGACTGTCAATCAATCTTCTAATGCGCTCCAGGGGTGTGAGTGGAGGCAGCATTGTCGTGCCACGACACTGTCATGATCAGAGTACTGTTCTGGCAACACAGGGCTTCCCCCGACGGCCTAAAAGGCAAGCATGGGTAATAAGCGGGGTTGGCTATGGTTTTTTAATGTGTTGCGGTTGAAAAATTGGGGGAGGTAAGAAAAAAATGAATGTTATTCACATACTAAATTTATCCATTTGCAGATTCTTACTATTCGCAGCTCTAAATAGACCAAGATTTACTATTCGCAGACAAAGTTGTTATTCAAAAATCAATACAAAAATTTAAAAACAAAATTTAATGAATGATGAGTTTTTGGCAATTTGCATCCCCCCACCCCCTCCCAATTAGGGGGGTTTGACACTTTGCATCTTCATTTTAAAATCTTGGCACTTTGCAGTGTCCTTTCATGTAGATTTTTTATTCTAATATTTGGTGATTGTTAACGGCAACTTGTTATTGTTTAGCCTCATCCCAAAATCTTCTAATTTTTTGCGTCTTTTCGAAATACGCCTTGTGCATGCAATTTCAGAAAAAGTGTTCCTCACGAAAGTTGTAGATCTCGACGAGATCTACAACTTTCGTGTTGAACACTTTTCCTGAAGTTGCGTATACAAGGCGTATTTCTGAAAGGCGCAAAATCTGAGCATATTTCCAAAGTACGTCGTGTACATGCATTTTGAGGAAAAATGATCAACAATACAACTCGACGAGATCTACAACTTTCGTGTTGAGCACTTTTCCCAAAATTGCATGTACAATAGGTATTTCGAAAAGGCGCGAAAAGTTATGATATTTTACGGTGCGACTAGCCAATTACGGGTTGCGGTTAACAATCGCCTTTTAAAAACATGTGATTATTTGAATTAGGGGTATTTTCGTCAATGACAAAATACCAAACATTAAACCTAGACGGCATATCCCTATCGGTCGCGTGGAAGAGCTGCTGATCATCTCTCTCGCTGTCGCATCGCACATCTAGGGTTTCCCAAAATTGTCGCATGGAAGGGCTAGCGATCCCGACTTCTAATCGACCAGCGGTGGTGCTCCTCAGTTATTCCTGGGGATCCTCCCGCTTCTACCATGATAGCAACACCCAAACCTCACGGAATTTTTCTGTCTGTGTTCCCGGATGGAACCGGAACCAATGGGAAGGCGTGAATGAGTGGGTCACGCGCAAAAATGTATGTCACACTCCCAAAATGTGTGGGCCCCACATGCATTTTAACGGTGTTCCTCACAGTGATCTTCAGGTCTCCGACTCATGTTAACTACCAAGTTCACTTCTCACAGTGAGCTTCTGATGCAACCTGATTCTTCTACCATCACTTCTAACTTCAAATTATTTTATGGTTCTTCACAGGAGTGTTGTTCACGATGGTCTTCATGGTGCAGTCATTTCCGGCGATCTCCCCATTTAAGGTGCAGTTATTCTTCATGGGAGTGTTCTTCAGTTCTCATAACAAGAACTATGGTTGTTGCGAGTCGCCCGTTTTTTTCCGGTCTGGAGGATCAGTCTGCCTTATCTCGGAATTGGACCGGACGCATAAATAGTCAAAGAAAAATAACAGCAAATTACAAAAGACTTTTTTTAACGTGAAAATCCTGAAAAGGGTGAAAAACCACATGGTTGGATCTGTGTCGGGCCAAAATCCACTATTTTGTTGGAGATTGCATGAGTTTGGGATGATTCCCGGAGGGTGGCATGCCACCTCTTTGTCGCAGGTACAAAGTACTAAAATGATGAAAAAAACTAAGTACTCGAAGCCTCGATGAAAGCGCTCCGACTGGGAAAATTATTAAGTCCACAGAATTTTGATGTAAGCATTCGCTGAGAAAAATCTCCAAGTCCACGGAACCCTGATGGAAGCGCTCTCCTGCTGAAACGGAGCATTGGTGGGAGCGCCCCCGCGGTGAAGAACGTCATGCCTTGGAAATTTGATGAAACATTCTTGCTAGAAAGTGAGTGGAGCGAATTCCTGAGCGAAAAATTGATCTAAGTCTGCAACCTCGCCGAAAAACATCAGAGCTCTTTTTAGTCTTTGAAGTTGTTTGTCTTCAAATAAGATCCAAGAGCTTTTTTATAGTTTTTTTTGTAGGGTCTCGTCGGTAATTGTGCAGGGGCAGGATTGTGTTGGTGAATGACATCGCTCCGTTTCGGTCATTTGGATCACCAAATTTAGCGAAATGACGAAATGCCCCAAACACGGTTCGGGCAGCCCGGGCAGGTTGCCCCGCGGCGGCGGTCGGCGAATGTTGAATGTTGCGGAGGCGGACGGCGGCGTGCGCGTGCCGGGTAGCGCGCTCCCTCAGCTGGCGCGCAGTACTCCCTGCGCGCGCGTTGCGCGCGCGTTGTGCGCTTGCGCACTGCGTGCGTGCGCAGGGATTTGGAGGCGGAGCGGAGGGATGCCCGGAGGGAGCGAGCAGCCGCATTAGGGATTTTAGGATAATTTGGGGAGAAAATGTTGGTTTGTAAATAGAGGACTGAAAAGTTATGAGAATCATAAACTCAATTAAATAAATAAATAAATAAATAAATAAATTGGTGTTACTAATAAATAAAAGATGCTGTTACTAGCAAATCATATTTAATTTTTAGCAAACCTCCAAGACTAGAAAAGTTTAACTTTTTGTATTTTTGTGTTCGCTCATTACGACTGTCTGTTAGCAAACCTAACCGTAATCGCCCCAGCCAGCAGTTCGCGAGCCGCCTCCCCACCCTAGTTTCGCGATTCGCTGCCCCTCCCCCGACGAGTCGACGACATCTGCCTTCGACTGTGCTCGGTTCCCGGCGACAACCTCCGGCTAGACGGCGACATCATTCACTCCTGTTCCCTGCGAATCAGCGACATTCGGGTGAAGATTGAGGTGACGATCGAAGATAAGGAGGAGCTCGAAGAGGCCCGCCGCTTTCGCTCTCTCACCGGCAAACCTCCCTCCGGTCAGATCTCTAACCCTAGCTCCTCCTCTTCTCTCCTTCAGCACTTCTTCGATTCCCTCGATCAAGTTTTCACTTCCATTCAAGTGATGCTGTTACGACTATGATGCATAACATATGTCTAGTTAAGTTTTTCACCCTTCCCTTCCCCAGAACGAGATAAGGCTTCTTCCTCTGTTTTTGTTCTTCTTGAGCCTGACAAAGTTTCACAAATATGGATAAGCTTCACAAATTTTAATGCATCAGTAGAGATATTTGGTGATTTCACCGAGATACACGCTTGTTTAGAATACTTTGGATTATTTACAGACAAGCTAATGTTCTCAACATCATATGCTACCATCAAAACCACTTCAGATGGCGCCATTAGGTTCTAACTAATTTCAGTTGTTATATTAGTTATCTGTAGTTGTAGGGAGAATTCCTTTGGAACTCATTGCTCGTAAAAAATAAGAAAGGCATAAAATAATATGCGTGTAACTAATTGCTATGTACAGAACACGTTATGGTTCAACTTGATGAGCCTGCTTTTTCGCAATCGACAAGCTACTACCCATGTTTTTATGATGTTGGCCACTGCTTCTTGAGACATAGGCGGCCTGACATATTGTGTTAGTTGTGTGGGTTGCTGGAGTTGCAATTCAATATTTTCCCCTTGTTTCTGCTATCGAGGGGCTTACCCAACATCGTGACAATCTTGGAAGGTGCCGATTGCACTAATTTTTGTTGCCGAAAACCAAACACAGTAATTTTCAAGTAATTTTGGATTAAGGAAGCCCAGCGCCCTGTGATCTTTTAGATCATCAAAACATCTTCAACTCAATCCGTGTCAATAGCTGATCATTCCAAGTACTAATTTTACCTTCAACATCTTTCTTCCTTAGTGGTTAAGGTGATGGTTATAAGCATAACTGTGTCCCACAGTTGGACTGGTGGTGTGCATAGAATGCTACATGCTCACCTCCTGCAACTTCCCTTGTATTTGAATTTTACTGTCTCAAATTTTTCTGCTCGGTTAGAGTATAACACCAACATTAATGGCCTCCAATATATAAATAAGCTCTGAAACATGGTGTAACTAATCCCAACCCCATTGACACGTGATTTTTTCTTCTTTTCAGGTTAAATATCATACGCTATGACTGAAAATACTGTGAACATCGAATCCCCAAAGGATATTGTTCAATTGAAGTCTTCTGTTCAAAGGTATTCTGAACGTTTGAGTACTTCATAGTTTAATAGTGTTCTTCTTATGATTTTTTGATTTTGTTTTGAATAGTGACTCTGAAATAAAGTTGGAAGTTGGTAGTCATTTTGAAACCAATATTCAGTTTCCTTCCCGGGAAGTATTAATCGATTAGACACGGACTGTTGGCAAATCCCTTAGCTTTGCAGTTACTGTTAATTTTGTGCAGATGATGATAATATTTTGTTTAAAGATTTCAGAGCAGATGATGTTACCATTTTGAAAAAAGAGTTTTGGCCATACAAAACACAATTTTGCGGCATTTTGGCTAATTTCTAGTACTAATATTAGTAGTTGAACGAATACATTTGAAATCAATTTGTAATGTCATTATATGTAGTGAGTTATTTTGAAATAATGAATGATTTAAACAATTTTTTTTAAAAAAAATTTATATTGATTTGCTAGTAACAAAATGGTTTTCAAATAACCATTTTGAAAATTGAAGGTTTGCTAATAGTAATGGTTTGCTAAAAACCAAATAGGGTTTGCTAGTAACAGCACCCTAAATAAATTCCGTCTGCCAATAACATTATAACAACACTCAATCCTGATACGATTCCTTTGTTGCTATTGTGCCATATGTAGTAAATTTCTCAAATTTTATCCTGGCTCCGTCTTCTGTAATTTTCCTTTCGTTGCGGACCTCTCTCGCCGCTGCAGCAGCCTGCCCGCCACCAGCCGCGAATCGATCTCGCCACACTTCCTGATATCATCGTCTCCAATTTGCTGCCTCTGCCTCTCTCCTCTCTCGCGTCTCGCGGTCGTCTTCCCCGTCTTTCTCCGCGTCCTTCTAGCTGTCGTAAGATTTGTATTCTTTTCTGATACTTTTTTCGCTATCTAATTGTTCAATTCTCTACAATGATGGAAGATAAGTTTTGAGTTCTCACACTCAGTATCTGATGGATATCTTGGCGTTCATTGATGCATTATTAAGTTGATTGCAGGCTATCAGTAATCTGTTAGGTTACATTAATCATTCTGTCCTGGATTCCTGTATTACTAACTCCCCTGAAGGTTGATTGAACCCCTAATTCCTTGTGAGTGATTTCCCCTATTAATTTAGCGTGTGAGAAGTTAGTGTATGACTGTTCTTAGTAGGTAATTAAATTTACTTGACAAAAAACTGAATTGTAGACACCAAGTACTAACTAGTGAATTTAAGAATTTAAATATGAATACTGATTGCTTCTTGAAATTCTAATAGTTATTAAAAAGGTGGAACTTCTTTCTGCTTTAATCGAACTTCATTCACTTTTATGTTCAAATCTAGCTTTATTTTCTTGATGGAGGTCACAACCATTGTATGCCAAACATTCATTCTATGACGGTGGCATTTTTGGCCAAACTCACCGGAGCAAAAATGTTGCGCGAAACTGAGCCTTGATTTCCACTCTGATGCCAATGATGCCACATAAGGTGAAATAGGCAAAACACAGAGTGTAAAGAAAAAACATAAATATATTACAGTTGAACTTTCCCTTTATTGTATATTTTGATAGTGACACTATTACAATTCAACTTTTCTTTTATTGCATATTTGGTTTCCACTATGATGCCAGTGATGTCACATAAGGTGAAATAGGTAAAACACAAAGTGTAAAGAAATATCATAAATATATGTTTAGGGTTTTCGGGATACATCCCCGTGGTGTAGGTTCGATTCCAAGTGCCTTCAGTTTTAGACATGATGTACTTAGGCATTAGTGAAATTATGACAAAAGGTAGGGCGCAATGGAAATAAAGGATCCTTATAGCCTACCCCATTATGGTGGGATAAAGGCTTGAGTGGTTTTATTGTATATGTATAATTGTTGGTTTGAATGCTAATTTGAAGGTACTAAATGAAACCTTAACGGTGTAGTGTCGAAGAAAACTTAACTAGTGATCTAGAATGATGCAACATAATGATTCTTCAAATGGTAATTTGTAATCAATAATAAAAGATAAAAACAAATATGAACCACTCATTTGATCAAATAATAATTTAAAATTAAAGAATTACACCGCTAATTTTGCATGTCTAGCGAGAGCATTTTTAATTTGAATGTGTTATAGAATAGGCTTTGTAAATTAGTCCAAATTTACATATATAAATAAATTATGAAACATGACTAATTTTGCGTGTACCCCGGTTAGGTGTTACCGTGTGACCTTGAGCTCATGGGTTCGAGTCCTGGAAGCAGCCTCTTGCAGAAATGCAGGGTAAGGTTTGCTTGCATTTCACTCTTGTGGTAGGACCAACGTTGTTAAGATCGCATGCAAGATCGTAAGATCGCACGATCTTACGATCTTGCACAAGGCAACGATCCACGATTTACTTAAAATCGTCGTCCTGTTAGGATCGTTAGGATCGTGGTGCAAGATCGAAAGATCGTTAAGATCACACAATCTTGCACGAGCATGATCGTAAGATCATTAGGATCGTAGTGTAAGATCGTAATATTTTAATGTGATGGTATGATATGCGACTGTGCATCTATGTCTTTTATATTAATATTTTGATGTGATGGTATCATTGATAATTTGGTATGTTATGGAATATTATATTTTTATTTGATGGTATGTAGATTGTTACATATTTCTCATGCTTTTGATTTAATTTTTATTAAAAAACGATCTTGTGATCCATGTCGATCCTACGTTTTACGATCTTAGGGATGCCTCCCGATCTTAGTTAAGATCTCAATCTTCACAACATTGGGTAGGACCCTTCCCCGGACCCTCGTTGTGCGGGGATGCTTAGTGCACCAGGCTGCCTTTTTTTACACATTCTTATTCATATATTCGTATAAAAATCAATTCGTGCATTATCTTTTTTTTGTAATTTGTAAATTTTGTTAATTACAGAGAAATTAAATTAATCAGTCATACCATGAAACTATGAGAATGAGTAATATAAAAAAAAGTAAGACGAGAGACTGACATCTTGGAGAATCCATTTGAATTCATGTCAAATATTTATATTTTGTTATATTGAAAATATTTTATTTTATTTTTGTATAAAATATTCAGTTTTTTATTATATATGTTTAATTTTTTAATTGTTTTTTATGTATTGTTTTAAAAAAATTAAATTTATTAAAATAAATTTTAAAATTATATTAAATAATTTTTCTATAGTCTAAAGTTTGTTTTTTTAAAATTTTACTGTTCCTCCGCCGCCCTCTCCCGCCTCTCCCTTCCGCCTGCAGCTTGTCTGGCCCCCGCACTCCGCATGAATTAGGCTTTGTCGCCTGCGGCGGAGCTGCCACCGGCTTGCCCGACTCCCACCGGCGGGTTCGCCGGTCCCCGGCGAACCCGCCGGGAGTTGTCCGGCGTTGGTTTCCCGTAAAACGCAGAACAGTGCGGGTTGCACGATTAACGCATCCGCCAGCGGCAGAGCCGCTGATGGCTTGCCCGGCCCACACTGGAGGCTTCGCCGGCCGCCGGCGAACCCGCCGGGGGTTGTCCGGCGGCGAGCAGGCAGGGCCACCACCGGCGGTGGCCCTGCCCGTGATGCCCAGTTCTGGCCTTCTGGGCCTCACAGTCAGGGCCACCGCTGGCGGTGGCCCTGCCGGAGCGCCGCCGGACTACCCCCGGCGGGTTCTCCGGGGGCCAGCAAGTCCGTCGGTGGGCTCCACCGACGGTGGCGGCGGCAAATGTGTTCAGTGTTTTTTTAAAGGAAAATGCTATCGGGAGGAGCGGCGAATAAATTGCGGACCGGAAATGATTTGGACGACCAAGATCTATCGGACGGGCCTAAATTGTTACACTGTGCAATCGCAATGGCTACTCATACTTTTTTGTATATAATATATATATATATATATATATATATATATAAAATCATTATGAAGAGAAGCAACAGTTAAAATGATTAACAAATCACAAAAAAATTCAAATTTCGCACAAAAGAAATATAAATGCCACTCGCATATAAATTACTATAAGAAGGCAAGTATATCAATTTTAAAAAAAAGTGTACACAACTACAGATATGCCTCAACTTTTCATGAATAGATATCAAAGTCGGTATCTATTCAATGTATCTCTATACTTCTCTGGAGAAAATAGATAATGTTTGCCTGATTCCTCACCAACCAAAACTTCTTAAATGAATAACAGAAAACCTCAGATTTAACATATTATGATATGGAAGCGGAATACAAAAAGTTGCCTGCAGGAGAATAGACCTCCAATAAAAACTTGTGAAGAAAATGAATCTGATATAACAAGCTAAGAAAGCTAAGATAATACTAGCTTAAAATACGGGTTCATCAGTAGGAGGGAAAAAAGTATTTGTAGGCAATACAACCTAACAAAAAGGTTAATACATAGTATTTCATAAATAATAAATTAGTAAATAGTTGTTTTTTGTAGCAATGAAGTAATTGGACAGTATTATGTGCAACCATGTTCCTTATATTGTATGCAACTAAGAGAGAGTTAAGGAAATAAAATCACACGGTTCATTAAGATTACGAACATAATGCAAACACATTACCATTATGATGCAGTGGTAAGGCAAACACAGTGGACGCGCTAATGTAGCCTAAGGTGAAATGCAGAGAAGGGCTAATGCAGAGAGCGGTCCGCTCAAATTAAAACCAGTAGTTAATATTATGTAAATTAGCAGAGACACGCGCGTTTACAAATTATTAAACAAGGGAACAAGCATCAACTGTAATTCACTAGAGGTGCAAATACGCATATGCAGAAGAGGCCTTGCAAGTCATATAGTGGGCAATACTAATAGTAATGAAGCAAAATTCAACACAAAGTACAGATACCAAATAAACAACTAATAAAGGAACAATAACTGTTACCACGGTTCACACGTGTAAGCGGTGGCGGCGGTGGGTGTTGAGGCTGTTGTAGTGGTTGACTGGCGGCAATAGTGAGAGAGGATGGGAATGGGTGGGGGCTTTTGGAAGTTGTTGGAGGGGAGTGTGGGGTTTACGGGGTGGGGAAGAGGTGGAGATTGCGGAAATGGGAAAGAGGGAGGAGGCGGGCTCGGGACGGGGGCTGGCTGCACGGGAAAGAGGGGAAGAAGGAGGAAGGCGGAGGGGAAGGTGGGGGTTTACCGGAAATGGGGGAAGAGGGAGGAGGCGGGCTCGGGATGGGAGCAGGCTGCACGAAATCGGGACGGGGGCGGGCTGCACGGGAAAGAGGGGAGAAGGAGGAAGGCGGAGGGGAAGGTGGGGGTTTACCGGAAATGGGGAAAGAGGGAGGAGGTGGGCTCGGGATGGGGGCGGGCTGCACGGAATCGGGACAGGAGGGGAAGGAGGAAGGCGGAGGGGGAGGTGGGGGATTTACCGGAAATGGGGAAGCGGGAGAAGGCGGATTCGCCGGCATCGCACCAGGCAGAGCGGAAGAAGGAGTCGCTCCTTCTGACCGAGCGGTTGCCGAGTCTTCTGCAATCCTTCGATCCCCCCACAATCAAAACCACCGGGTTTTATAACCCTAGGGGGTGAACCGGTGCATCCCCCCACCGAACCAACAACACCCTTACACAATACAAAAATAAATAAAACTACCCCGATCGGACGGCTCACAATGTTTGGTCCGATCGGGGGTTGAATACACATCCAAACAAAAAACACAAAACATGAAAGTGGCAGAAATCGGGCAGCCGGGCGCGATCATGGACTTCGATCGCCCATCCGGGTAGCGGATCACCGCCTTCTGCGGGTGTACACGTGAGTGGGTGGCGGCGCGCTGTCACATTATCTAAATTCCTATAGTGATTTATTTAGAAATATAGCCTAACTTTCCAACAAGCAAATATCATTAATATAACGCAAATATATTATATCTCATATAATGAGCCGCTAGTAGAAAATTATAGTAAGGTATTTACATTTTACAAACTGAAATTAGGTGAGTAATGCTGTATAAATAAAGTATTTAGCAGTCAGTAGATTGTTAATTGCCAAATTTAATGCTATGGAATAAGAAATGTTTAGATGTATGTGCAGAAAAATTAGGAAGACTATCCAAGTTTGTATGAGGTTGGTCAGAGTAATATATATTGAGGATAGCACTGTAAAATATAGACTCTGATGGTTCTTTCATACATAATGAAGGGAAAACCACTCATTAGATATGTAGCTATATGCAGTGTTGAAGGGCTAAGATGGAAAAAGACAAACATAACGTAACATTGAGAGATGTTCAAAATATTTTAGTAAATTTAACACCATGTGCAGGACTCAACTTAAATGGATGAAAAATGAAGATTCATAAAACAGTCAAAAATAATAGAGAAATAGGTAATAATAATAAGGTGAATTTGTTAAATGGCAATTAAAATATAATAGTTCTTACTTGCTCAACTTGTCCACTTACAATGACCTCTATTAGCAGGGATATTGAACTTGTGTAGACCTCTAGTGTCTTTCACACAATCAGCGAGATGGATTACATGGTTGCCACCTCCTGATGGCATGCTGCTGTTGAACTTTGGTGGAGCATGAAAACCACCATCCATGAAAGCGTCTGCGGGAGGTTTGATTGGAGACACTAGAGGTCAATAGTTACGAGTTTTCTTAATTAACATTGGAAGAACAAACATCCCAAGATCAGACTTTTGGGGTCTCTGCTCTGGTTTGAGACTAGGTGATGCGGTGTGGACGACTCGGGGTGGACGCTCTAAATGCAACCCTATATGCAATGGGAATTGATGTAATTGCTAGAGTGGGTTTGTATTAAAATTTAATAACAGTAAACAATTATTATAAAATGAACAAAAGTACTAGCGTTCGCAAACTCCGATTAAAGAGAGCAAATTTCATTCAACAATCGATAGAGTTTCATTTAATATTTAGCCACGGAATAAGCCTTGCAAATCGCCGGATGATCGAACTAATAGCAAATAAAATAAACATCTATTACCGGTCGAGTGCCATAATACACAACAATAAAAAATAAAACATTAAACTACAACTTACACATGCAGGCGACGGAAGAACGATGGCTGGTCGTGTGTATCCAAGGTCATTGCGGAGCAGAGAAGGCGTCGAGAAAGGATTTGGGGCTGATGGGACTTGGGAGGGCTCGGTGGTGTGGTGGTGGCTGGTTATACGACTAATGGCTGTGGGGGGACTCATAGTAGGGGGGATTTTCGGCCAAGCGGCTGAAGAAAATTCGCTCGATTGGGTCTGAAACAGTGACAGAGGTAGCATGGAGTAAGTTGTGGTGGTAGGAAACCCAAACAACCGGTTACGCTGTTATGGGAAGGTACGGGAGCTTGGCTGGGATGCTGGGAGGAAATTCTGTGAAGGGGAAATAACGGGAAGTGACATAGGATCACAATGGGAAGTTCTGGTTGTGGACTTTTCGGATAGGGTGAGGGGAGTGTCTTCCAGGCGTGGGATGCTGAAGGAAAGGGGAAAGGAAAATCGTAGAGAAGTGTTAGGGCTTAGGGCTTATGGTGGATGAGCAGAGGTGGAGAGGAGTAAGGCGGGCTTACCCTGGAGTCGCACCAGGCGGGAAGTTCCTTTCCGGCGTCGCACTTGAAGGAGATGGATACCAACGGTTGCAAAACTGTCATCTGTCGCAAGCCTTTGATACCCCGTGAACCACTGCCTTGCACTTTTTATGTATCTAAAACCAACTTAAGCACCTGAATTGGACGACTCATAATGTCTGGGACAATCGAACATCAAATACAACTTGAAATATAAAAAGTAATATATAAATCTACTCGGATTGACCATCCGGACGCAACCACAGACTCAGATCGTCTGTCTAGCTAGCGGATCATCACCTCCTGCGGGAATAGACTTGTGTCGGGCGTTGCGTGTCATCAACTCCCTCCGGCTTGAAAGCACTTATCTCCGGTGAGTGAAGATGATCGTAGGTTGTGTAGCCAACCGAGGCCTATTAGTTGCTGAATAGCTTAACACAGATTACTAACCAGAATACAGTTACTCTGTTACAAGTCAGAGAAAGAGTAAAGACTGTGACTTTCATATCTACCAAAAGAAAAAGAAAAACAATCGAGGCCTCCAGATAAAACAACAAATTTATATCAGAAAACAATTGCTAAAGCAAAGTAATAAGTCAGTAATATAGACATGAAAGTTGTATGCTTCTTCTATTCAAAGCACGTGGAATTAGAAATAAACAACCAATCCATGTCAACCGTAAAATGTTAAGTCAATGGCTTTTTCAATTAATTACGATTTGTGTACCCATATTTGGATAATTGCTTAAGTTTTGTGTTTATTTGTATTTGTTACGTGCCCTAGATTGAGTTCTCGTGCAGGGGGGTTGGAGAGGGAAGTCGTGAAGGAGGGAGGTGTGTCTCTTCTTCGATCCTCTTGGAACTATGGTGTGGAGGGAGGGATCTCCGGTGGTTGGGCGGCGATCGGTGTGGAAGAACGTGGAGCAGCGGCTTGCGCGTGTGGGTTAGGTCTAGGAAGTTAGAGATAGAATAGATTTGATATTAATTCTTGCTTGACTTCTAAAAGCCTTTGACACACATATATGTGTGGGAAATCAAGTCCCAACAAAAGACCAAATGCCCCCTCACTAAGGCTTGACAAGAAGTGAGGTTAAAATACTAAGCATGCATAAAAATACTAATACAAGATAAAGATGGTTCAGACGGGCGCCACTCGAGGCACACGACGCTTGTACGTAATCCCCCAACAAGGATCTATAACATCTCCACCATGCTCGACATCAAGCTTGTCCCGTGGCTGCGGCGAGAGTGGAACCAAGGGTGTGGTTGGAGGGTCGCCGATGAAGGGCTTCAGGTGGGACACGTGAAAGACATCGTGAATCTGAGCGTCACCGGATAGGTGGAGATGATAAGGCACGTCCCTGATGCGGTGCAGAATCTCAAAGGGGCCGAAGAATTTGGGCCCCAACTTCTGGTAGGCTCCCTTGGAGACAGTAGACTGACGGTCGGGGCGGCGTTTATGTAACAACCCGGCTTTAAACAAATATAATAATATTATTATTATTATTACTAAAACCTAATCTCTCCCCCTCTTATATTATTAACCGAGCCAACCCCCCCCCCCCCCCCCCCCCGCCTTTTAAACTCGTCGGTCTAGGGCAAGCCCCGTATCCCGCGAATTGAAGCCGCAAGCCATCGCCAGTTTTCTCCTTCCGCTCCCGCGCCGATTCCGTTTCCTGCTTCTCATGTCGTGGACGCCGACTGCTTCCCCTCCTCCCGTGGTCGGCCTCTCTTCCTCCTGTCATGGCTGACTGCTTCAGCTCTTTCCTTGCAAGGGTCGGCAGTCTCTGCTTCTTCTCCCTCAGGCCGACGACAGCGATCTTCCCCCCTTGCTTTGGTAGACAGCCACCTACTTTCTCCTAAGGGGCAGCAACTTCAGATCTCGCCTTATCTTCTTCCAGCAGCCGCTCCCTCTTCTTTTTGGCTGAGATTTGCGGCGAGGAACAACTAGGGTTTAGTTCCCTCTCCTCCTTGAGTCCGGATTTGGCTTCCTTTGGGGGTTTTTGTAGCCCAAGCACTGTCAAGTCTTCATCTCTGCGTGGTGTCTCTTCTCCCCTCACTTATGTGGTAAATCTCTTAGCCGCCTCTGATTTAATTTTTGTAGTGAATAATTGTTTGTTAGCGTAGTGATTAATTTACTATGTCGCCTTCATCGTCCTTGTACAAGTTCAAAAATAGGATTTCTGATTTCGCTTGCGTCGCTTAGCCGCCGCCGCCAATTGCAGTTTCTTTCAGGCAAGTAGAGATCTTCCTCTCTTGCAAACATTGAACTCAATTACCTTGTCTGATCTTATATTTGTCTGAAATTGTTCTTGATTTCTTGTTTCGTCAAATAATTTAGATCTCGAATCCCTAAATAGACTTGTTATCCGTTTGAGGTTCACGCGGTAGGAATAACGCGAGTTGTGAGTGTAAATGATGATATTTGGATAATTGAGAGATGAGTTAGTGAAAGATAGCTAATTGGATATGCAAAATGATGGATTCTGTCTCTTTTGAGGAATAATTTGAAGAATAGTAGAACGTTAATCACAAGCAACATTGTCACGATAATAACTGTAATGAATTCTGGTTAGCAAGTATATGATTGATGTTTTGATGTATCATGCTCGTAACGCATTTTTTTACGTGGAAAATACTTGATTCTAAGGATGAATTAACCTAGATATGTACTTGATGTCTCTGATCTGATACATTTCAACCTACCTCTATGATTTACTCGGAAAATCTTCCGGTTACTGAAACATTAACCCCTCGAACCCGCCAGAGTCTAAATTCACTGTTTGATTCCTTCTGGGTCATCGAATCCGGTTTTTGATGTCTGTCTGGTTTCTTAGGTTTGTCCTAAGAATTGAGCGAATGTTGCCCCGTAACTCAATTCCTCTCTTGACCCGTTTATGAACTCTAAATTTGTATAGTGTGAATCGCCAAATCTGTCTCGGGTTTTGATATGTTATGAATCTCCTAAATCTTGAATCTTTAAAATCATTAATGTCATTAACAACCAGTGAAAGGTAGTGCTAAATTGATGTGACACCTTGAATTGAGTTTCCGCTTGACTGACAACAGAAATCAATAAATGGTCATAGCAAGCACAACTGTTTTGATAAGACTTGCATTGAGACTCACTTTACAATCACGTGCATCAAATAAAACACTTCCACCTTCCACTGATTGCAGCTAATGACGTTTCTGGTTCTGTCTATATGTTATACTCCGGAGTAGCCTGATAAACTAACTTGTTCTATTTAGCTCTTTTGTTTGCAGGTCATTGAATAGTTTTGCTTCATGAGAAACTGGTACACTCTTGTTTTTGCTGCTTCTGTTACTGTTCTATACTTTACTCTGCTCACTATGTTTATTTCAATGTTCTGAGGCTTTTCCTTTCTGTTTTGGAATTGTCTTAGCGTTCGTGCAGCGTCGCCAGGTCCTCGAGCCCGATCAGCATCAAGTTCCAGGTTCTATGTTTACATTTCTTTTACTGTCAAATATTTATTTTATGTAATAATTACAATCAGACATTTTCTCTGAAATCATGGACAACTGTTAGGCTATTTAAATATTCATGTATTTGAATTTGATATTAATGTATGTGCATCCCCTTGTGAATCATAGTTGCATGAAATCTATAGTAGTACCTGTAAGAACATAATTTTTACAAAATACATGTACATCTAAAATTCTCACTGTTTTAAAAATCTAATAGCTTCCGCAATAATAAACAACCTGTTTTCTCCAAAAAAAAACTACTTTCAAACTATTTTCAGCATTCTCTGCATCAGCCTTAGCAGACATGGTTGTCCTTCTGCCCATGCATGTGGCATCACGACTCGTCCCAAAGCGCACTCTGGCTTTTATCGAGACGGGTCGTGACAGTTGGTATCAGAGGGATGTTAGTGAGGTTAGCTCCTTAAGATGAAGTATTTTGAAGTTATCACTTACTTTGAAACTTATTTTATAAATATATATGCATGCATCATTTCTTCACTCAGCTTGTCATTATCTGTTGTTCGTAGCTGAAACACGCACACACTCACTCATAAGCATGAGTAGTATGCACACAAATGTTAAGGGGTTATGGGCAAACTTAACATTTTTGTGCATATGAATTTTCACTAGAATATACACCGCTTGCGAATATTAAATTGTATGAGCGGTTTAATATTTTCAAGTGCGCTGACATTAGAGTCCTAATGTGCATGACATGTTAAGTGATATGAGCGCTTAACATGACATGTGTATTCATTCATTTGCATTCATATCATAAATCATTGCACAAGTGTGAAGTCAAGAACAACAATAATGATTGTACACACATGGATTTTCTATTTGCTTAACATTGCACATGATCTCAGTATTGCATTTGCATGATTATTACCTAGAGTTGTCCAATGGAAGTGTTGTAATTATTATATAATAATGTACCTGACAGTAAGAAATGTGTTAGAATCTCTAATTTTAACTCCCTAATATTTGTAATTAGTCTTTCATGTTTCGCGGGTTTGTCAATTTTGTCTGATCATCCTGTATCTCTTTCTAGATAGCTTCTGAGTGTCAGCAAGAAATGAGATTCTTCTTGTGAATTGCTCTGCCGTATTTCTTCAACGTTGTCTTGTGATTCTCCAAATACAGTTTGACTTGCTTCTGTCGATACACAATCGTCACTCAATTTTCCTTTCCTCTTTGGTGTCCTGTCTTTGCTTTGTGCAAGGTATTTTCGCTCCCGGATTCTCGTGTCTTGTCGCTCAATTTCGAGCTAATTGAAACAATTCCTGTATTTCCCGGAGTCAATCATTTGTATCTGTCCGAACCCACTAAGTCTGGAGAGTTCTCCTGTGAATTGAATTTGACATGCGTTGCAAGTATCTGCAACTTTTCTCTTGATTTTGATAAGTCCCCGCATTTGTCCTTTTCCCTGTTTCTTTGTATTCTAGTTAACTCCAATGTCTTGATCTGCAAAGCTTGTTGGAATGAATGACATCTGAATCTTCGCCCTAAGAGTCCCCATTCAGAGAGTTTCTCAGGGAAGTTTCGGGACGAAACTTGCTAAGTAGGGGAGAATGTAACAACCCAGCTTTAAACAAATATAATAATATTATTATTATTATTACTAAAACCTAATCTCTCCCCCTCTTATATTATTAACCGAGCCAACCCCCTCCCCCCCTTCTTAAACCCGTCGGTCTAGGGCAAGCCCCGTATCCCGCGAATTGAAGCCGCAAGTCGTCGCTAGTTTTCTCCTTCCGCTCCTGCGCCGATTCCGTCTCCTGCTTCTCATGTTGTGGCCGCCGACTGCTTCCCCTCCTCCCGTGGTTGGCCTCTCTTCCTCCTGCTATGGCTGAGTGCTTCAGCTCTTTCCTTGCAAGGTCCGGCAGCCTCTGCTTCTTCTCCCTCAGGCCGACGACAGCGATCTTACCCCTTGCTTTGGTAGGCAGCTACCTACTTTCTCCTAAGGGGCAGCAACTTCAGATCTCGCCTTCTCTTCCTCCGGCAGCCGCTACCTCTTCTTTTTGGCTGAGATTTGCGGCGAGGAACAACTAGGGTTTGGTTCCCTCTCCTCCTTGAGTCCGGATTTGGCTTCCTTTGGGGGTTTTTGTAGCCCAAGCGCTGCCAAGTCTTCGTCTTCGCGTGGTGTCTCTTCTCCCCTCACTTATGAGGGAGGTAAATCTCTTAGCCGCCTCTGATTCAATTTTTGTAGCGAATAATTGTCTGTTAGCGTAGTGATTAATTTACTATTTCGCCTTCATCGTCCTTGTACATGTTCAAAAATAGGATTTTTGATTTCGCTTGCGTCGCTTAGTCGCCGCCGCCAATTTCAGTTTCTTTCAGACAAATAGAGATTTTCCTCTCTTGCAAACATTGAACTCAATTACATTGTCTGATCTTATATTTGTTTGAAATTGTCCTTGATTTCTTGTTTCGTCAAATAATTTTGATCTCGAATCCCTAAATAGACTTGTTATCTGTTTGAGGTTTTCGCGGTAGGAATAATGCGAGTTGTGAGTGTAAATGATGATATTTGGATAATTGAGAGATGAGTTAGTGAAAGATAGCTAATTGGATATACAAATTGTTGGATTCTGTCTCTTTTGAGGAATAATTTGAAGAATAGTAGAGCGTTAATCACGAGCAACATTGTCACGATAATAACTGTAATGAATTCTGGTTAGCAAGTATATGATTGATGTTTTGATGTATCATGCTCGTAACGCACTTTTTACGTGGAAAATACTTGATTTTAAGGATGAATTAACCTAGATATGTACTTGATGTCTCTGATCCGATACATTTCAACTTACCTCTGCGATTTACTCGAAAAATCTTCCGGTTACTGAAACATTAACCCCTCGAACACGCCGGAGTCTAAACTCACTGTTTGATTCATTCTGGGTCATCGAATTTGGTTTTTGATGTCTGTCTGGTTTCTTAGGTCTGTCCTAAGAATTGGGCGAATGTTGCCCCGTAACTCAATTCCTCTCTTGACCCGTTTATGAACTCTAAACTTGTACAGTGTGAATCGCCAAATCTGTCTCGGGTTTTGGTATGTTATGAATCTCCTAAATCTTGAATCTGTCAAGGGATCTTTGCGGCCCTCAAATATCGAAAAATTCAACTTCACAAAGCGCGACACGGTAGAGTAATCCGAGCGTAATGGAAAATCAAGTGGCTGGTGGTGATGGTGCAGCCCGGGAATGGATGGGGAAGAATTTGAAGCAGTGCGCGAGGGTGGCGGAGTGTCATCCGGGCGGAGTGCTTCGAGAAGTGCCTTATGGTTGTCTGTCATCATGGTTTTGAAGGATTCCAAAATCTGGGCCAAGGTAGGGCCGCCCAAATTTCTGTCGTCCATGGTGGAAGAAGCGTAAAAAAGAGTGAGGGAAGACGGAGGAAGCAATGTGGTGGAGGCGGCGAGTAAGGAGCCCCGACGAGGGAGTAGCCGAGAAGATTCGGCTGCTGGGCAGTGGCTGGGACTCACGGGTGGGAATCAGAAGGCGTGGGCTGGGCTAGAGCTACGAGATGCGGAACTGTATGGATCGGGGAGTGCGGGCGAACTCGGGAGGTCGGGGTCCGTGCAGCTATGGGCTCGGCAGTCGACGACGCGTTCGTGGTCGGCCACGACAGAGGTCGGCGGCGCTGAAACAGCTCGGCCGGCGGAGGGAAGGACTGTCAGCTCTGATACCAAGTTGTTGTGTGCCCTAGATTGAGATCTCGTGCAAGGAGGTGGAGAGGGAAGTCTTGAAGATGGGAGGCGTGTCCTTTATTCGATCCTCTTGGAGCTATGGTGTGGAGGGAGGGATCTCCGGTGATTGAGAGGTGGTCGGTGTAGATGAACGTGGAGCGACGGATTGCGTGTGTGGGTTAGGTCACGGTAGGGAGGGAAAGAGAGAGAGAGAATAGGAAGTTTGGGAGAGAGAGGATAGATTTGATATTAATTCTTGCTTGCCTTCCAAAAGCCAAACCCACACCTACACGTGGGGGAAATCAAGTCTAAAACAAAAGACCAAATGCCCTCACTAAGGCTGAACAAGAAATGAGATTAAAATGCTAAGCATGAATAAAAAATACTAATACAAGATAAAGATGGTTTAGGCAGGAGCCACTCGAGGCTCGCGGCGATTGTACGTTATCCCCAGACGAGGATCTGTAACAGTATTTTCATTTTTTTTAACCTTTGTTCGACTTATTCGTCAAGCTTAGGCTCTGTTTGGACAGCTCTGGTGGATGGTGAAGTTGTTGATAGAATAGAGCTCTTAGAAAGAGCTCTCAGAAATGCTCTACAGAAAATGTTGCACACTGTTTGGCTTCTATTTCCAGGGAGCAACTTGTTTTAGCGGCGCTAGGGCATTGAATCAGTTCAGAGGTTGCTGGGCAATAATGAAATCGTGCAGTGGTTGCTAGGGCTTCTGGAAGAGCAGTGCTCGGCGACCAGATCTGGACGTGGAAGGCTCCAAATCGCCGGAATCAAGCTCCAAATGGCCGGAGAAGACTGTGGTGGCGTCGAGATGGCGTCGTGATGGCGTCGTGGTGGCGAGGTAGTCAGGGGCTCCAAATGGTCAAAGGCGTCGTGGTGGCGTCGTGGGGGCGAGGTCGTCAGGGGCTCCAAATCGCCGGAGAAATCGTGGTAGCGTTGATGTCGTGGTGGTCCGGGGAGTCGTGGTGGCCGGAGGAGTCGTGGTGGCGTGTGGTGTCACCTGAAATCGGGGAGAGAAGAGGCGGATTGGGAGTTCGGGATGAAGGGAGGAGAGGCGGATCGCAGAAGAGCACTTTTTAGAGCACGGAATGCGGCCCCAGGACAGATTTCGGGAGTTGAGGGAAAGAGTGATTTTTTAGTTAAGTGATTTTGAAAGAGCCGTGAAAACAAACACAAGAAAAACAACTCTGTCTGCTGCCAGAGCTGCGCCAAACAGAGCCTTAGTTTATTTTATATATTGATCTCAAAGCTTCTTGTAAAGCCATTTTAATATTGAATGAAAACCTTGTTTTGAGCTTTTATAGTCTGCGTGCTTTGCTCTTCTTCTATGGACCTAACTTGTAGATTCAGTTACCTCCATCAATCATCATGGCCCTCGGCAGTAATTTGATATATATCATTCCTTCAATCACACATCATCTTGAACCAGGTAGTGTCTAAACAAATTGAACTGCCACTCTGCCAGTAAACCTAGCAGTTTAACAACAAACTTTGATCTAACTTCGTCTTTGCTTCAATTTCTGCAACATGTATTTTTTCTCGTATTCAACATTCGACATCGTACCTTCTTCCTACTTTGTAGCATCATAGCCTTCTTTTTTCCCGCACTGCCTCTCTCCGTGTGTCGACACTCCCGTGATGGCATCGAAATCCTCTGTCAGAACCACCTCTTGCATCAGATGCCCTAGGCTTGGACTGGATAAGAAAGCAATTAGAGGTATCATACATAATAATCTAGTAAATGACGGGGGCAATGAAATTATGGGGCAATGAGATTATGGTTGATGTCCATCTAGTACGAGGCAGCTGGGCTTGGCTCCCTGAAAATGAAACTGAGATGGCTATAACCAAATTTCAAGTGAGCCAACTCAATCTCAAAATCGACTCGAAATTTGATTTGATCCTATTTGAATGGCAAAAAATCAACTCAAATCATTTCATTTTGTATCCGATTTGATTAAAATATCGAGCAATTTTCTAGTTTTGGTTATTATGCTCGGCGTAGACAAGATGCGGTATGCTTGATCCTTCTCACCCATGTTGCTGCCCCACATCATGCAACCTCTTCCTTGTTGTCATCAAAAACCTTACCATTGGAACTCCACTTTGAACTGTCACTGAATCCTGTAGGCTCCATTCTTTTTCCCCTGCAACACTGCCCGATTGCATGTGCCTTTCTCTCAACGATGGTGGAATCCTTGTTGCTTGAAGTTGGAACCCTTCTGCAGTGCCACTAGATGCCCTAGGGTCTGATCTAATAAAAAATGTTAATTTTGAGTAGTTAATACTTGTTAGAAAAGATGTATTCATACTTGTATTTACACACACAAAAAGCATATGCAAAGATTTACTTTTTCTCAAATCCTTGTGCTCTTTTTCTCTACATGGTATCAAAGCGCGTGATCTCTCCGGGCGGTCTCTAATTTTCTAGTTGCAGCCCTCTATGCGGTTTGCTAACCGCACCTCCTCGGTGGATAGTAATCTTCTACCCGCACCTCTCTGTGCGGCTTCCTATCTGCATCCCTCTACGGATTGACTTCTTCTGTTCGCACGGGTCACCTTGTGTTGTTCCCTCCTCTTCTGGACTCTTATTTCCTCTCTTTTATAGACTTTGTCGCTGGGACCCACCGTGCGACTTGTTCTGTGTCTGTCGCGGTCTGCTTGATTCGTCTCATCCTGTCCGCTATTTTCTTGACTCGAGGGTCCGCTTCTGTTAGCTTCAGCGGTCTGTCCCTGTGGTTTGCCTCTTTAGCCGCAGCGGTCTGCCCTTTCGTGCCCGCAGCAGTCTGCCCTTTCGTGCCCGCAGTGGTCTGCCCTTCCGTGCCCGCTTTGACCGCAGTGGTCTGCCCTTCCGTACCCGCAACGGTCTGCCCTTCCGTGCCTAAAGCGGTCTGCCCTTCCATGCCCGCAGCGGCCTGCCGCAATTTTGCTAGCCGGTCTCTGCTTCTTTACCGCCTCTCTTTTTCTTCAGCGGTCTCTTCTAAGCCCATCGCGGTCTTTATCTCAACTCGCTGCTCAGCTCGCCGCGGTTGTTCCTCGGCTCGCAGAGGTGTTTCTCCGCTCTCTTCTCAGCCCGTCACGGTCTTTATCTCAATTTGCTGCTCAGCCCGTCGCTGTCTTTGTCTTAACTCGCTGCTCCTCAACCCGTAGCGGTTGTTTCTCAGCTTGCTGCTCCTTAGCTCGTCGTGGTGTTTACTTCCAGCTCGTTGCTCCTCAGCTCGTCGCGGTTGTTTCTCAGCTCGTCATAGTGTTTACTTCCGGCTCGCTGCTCTTCAACCCGGCGCGACCTGTTTCTCTGCTCGCTGCTCCTCAGTTCGTCGTGTTGTTTCCTTCCAGCTCGTCGTGGTGCTTCCTTCTAGCTCGCAGCGCTTCAGCTCATCGCGGCCTTATCTCATAGTCGTTGTCGGCTTCTTCTCTACTCGCTGCGGGTTATTACCTAGCCGCTACCGGTCTTCCTTCCCTGTCTGCTGGCCTCTCTAAGCGGCTATCGGTCTTGCCTTGTTCGTCGGTTTCTCCTTTAAGCCACTGTCGGACTTACCTTGTTGTCCGCGCCTCTTCTGCTCTTAGCCGTTGCCGGCTTGTTCTTGCTATTGTGGGCTTCTTCTCTTTGCTATTGTTGTTTCTCTTGTCTGCGGTCTCTCTCCTAGACGCCTCTTCTATCCGACAGACAGTATTGTCATGGATTCCTCTACTGATTCCTCCCCTTCAGCCCGCTTGGTTCCTTCTCCTGAACTGTGTGACGAGTTAAGATCACCACCATCTCCCTTACTGGGAAGAAGAATTTTGTTAAATTGGTGCATTTTCTCCATCGGGTACTTCAGTCCAAGGGTCTTTTGCATCATCTCACTAGGGATACTCTTTCTGCACCTACTAATGATTGGCTGCGTGATGATGGTCGTGTTCAGACTTGGATTCTCAACTCCCTTGATGGCGAATCGTACCGCATGACCATGTATCATGAGACGGCCAAGGCGATGTGGGATGGGCTCCATTCTCTATACTCTTTCAAGGATAGTCTCCAACATTTGTACGACATCATCACTGTCTTCAATCCCTTGACTTAGGAAGTGTTGCTGACTTAACATCTTTTGTTACTCTGTCCAAGTCGCTGGTTGAGGCCTGGATTCAACATCAGCCCCCGACTACGGATCTTGCTGCTCAGCGTGCTCAAAAGGAGGTTGTTGGTATTACCATGATGATGGCATGTGTTATGCCTCATCTTCATAGTGTACGGGCTTAAATCTTCTCCTCTACTACTATTCCATCATTCTCTGATGTGTGCTCCATGATGCTAACGGTTTCACCGCCTAATGATGCTCTTGGCCCTCCAACACTGGCTCTTCTCTAGCAATCTTTTGTATCATTACTCCCTCTCCCTCCCGCTACTCATGGGGATCATACTGGCTCTCGGGGGAGGGGCTGAAATGGTCGGCCCAGGCCTAAGTGCTCGTTTTGTGGAAAGGATGGACATTTTGAGGCAACCTGCTATCGAAAACACAGTTTGCCTCCTCGTCCAAATGCCTTTATTGTCGCCCTCAGCCCTTTTGCCACTCGGGCTGATCTTGATGAAATCCGCCTTCAGCTTTAACAATTTCAAGGGTTGTTCCACAACTCATCTGCCTCTGTTGCCTTCGTCTCTCATGAAGGTATCGTTTATCTCTCCACTAGCCCGTGTTGGATAGTGGATTTAGGTGCTACTCATCATATCACTTCCTTGAAGCCACCTCAGTACTTGGATTCTCCGCATCCCGAGTTTATCACTGTAGTCAATGACAACACCGCTCCTGTCTCTGGCTCTGCTGATATACCTCTAAATCCGTCTATTTATCTTCGCTCGGCCCTCCATGTCCCAGACTCGCTGTTTAATTTACTTTCTGTTAGTCGCCTCACTAATGATTTGGATTGTTCTGTCACATTCACATCTTCTTCTTTTCTGATGCAGGACCGACGAATGCATAATATCATTGGTAAAGGACGACTGCACAACGGGTTCTACCTTCTTTATGTTTCATCTGTTGACTGGAATCGGCGTCTTGGGCATGCTCCTCTTCCTGTTCTCAAGAAGGCTCTTCCAGATGTTCATCTTCCTACTTTTACTTATGATTACGGAAACAACATCGTTTCTCCTATCTTCCGCATTGTACCTGAAGCTCTGCTCCTTTTATGTTAGTACACTCTAATATTTGGGGCCCGCATAAAGTAACAATTATTTCTGGTTATCGTTCTTTTCTCACCTTTATTGATGATTATTCTCGTATGACATGGTTGTATTTACTTCGTGATCGCTCTGAGCTCCCTCGTGTATTTCGGGCTTTTGTTCTTGAAAATCGTACTCAATTCCCCGACCAAATCAAAACACTCCGGGCAGATAATGCTCGCGAATACACTAGCCATAAGTTCAGTAATCTCTGCTCTGAGTTCGGAATTATTCATCAAACGACAAACTTCATGTGCTTATACTCCCCAACAAAATGGTATGGCTGAGCGTAAAAACAGACATCTTCTTGATGTTGCTCGCTCACTCATGATTCATGTGCATGTTCCCAAGACGTATAGCACTTTGTGGTTTCGATGACATGCTATCTCATTAACTGATTGTCATCCTCCCTCCTCGACAACGCCACCCCGTTCAGCCTCCTCTTCCCCTCTACACCTCCATTTCCCCTTACACCTAGAATATTTGGATGCACCTGCTATGTTCACTTACTTGGTCCTTCCACCGACAAGCTCGATCCTTGGGCGGCCAAGCATATATTTGTTGGTTATTCCCGTATTCAAAAAGGCTTTGTTTGTTACTCTCCCACTACCCACAAGGTGACAGTTTCGGCTAATGTTACCTTTCTGGAAGATCAACCTTTTTTCCTCACTCCACCGTCCTCTCCACCATCACCACCCTTACCAACAACCTGTCATTCCAGTTACGTCTCCTCCACCCCACCATCTCCGTCTCCTCCACCATCTCCTCTCGTTCCCCTCCCAGCTCCGGGTCTCCACCCCCCCCCTCCTCTTCATGTCTATACTCGACGACCTCCCCGCTCTGTTGCCACGCTGCAGTTGACTTCAACATCTGGCACTCAGCGACCTGTCGACCCGGCTTCTACCTCCATAGCCCATCCCTTGGCAAATTTTGTCTCCTTACATCGCCGGAACCCGGTGCTTCAAACCTTTTCTACCTCATTATCCTCTATTTCTGTACTTAATTCTGTGTAGGAGGCTCTTCAACGTCCGGGCTGACGGGCGGCCATGGATGAAGAAATGACAGCCCTCTGGACTAATCAGATTTGGGATCTGGTTTCTCTTCCTCCAGGACAGACTACTATTGGATGTAAATGAGTCTTCGTTATCAAGCATGCACCTGATGGGACGATTAATCGACTTAAGGCCCGTCTGGTGCGTGTGGCTTTACTCAACAACAGGGTATAGATTATGAGGAAACATTCTCTCCAGTGGCCAAGCTCAACAAAGTTTGTGTCCTCCTCTCAGTAGATGTACACCGTCACTGGCCCTTACATCAACTTGATATTAAGAATGCATTTCTCAATGACGATCTCCATGAAACTGTCTGCATGCAATAGCCTCCCGGATTTGAGAGCACGGGGGAGTCTCAAGTTTGTCTCCTTAGGAAGTCAATTTATGGTCTCAAACAATCTCCTTGGGCTTGGTTCGATAAGTTTAGCAGGGCTGTTCGGGAGGTTAGCTTTACTCGGAGCTCGGCAGATTTTTCTCTATTCACTCGACATAGCAAAATAGAAACATTTCTTCTTTTGGTGTATGGCGATGACATCCTAATCATAGGAGTTGATTCAAATGGAATCCAAGTGGTCAAACAGCACCTCAGCTCAATTTTTCAAACGAAAGATCTAGGAAACCTTCGATACTTTCTTGGCCTTGAAATCGCAAGACGTTCTGATGGCATTGTCTTATCTCAACGGAAGTACTATCTTGACCTTCTTCACGATGCTGGATATTCTGAATGTAAACCAGTTAACACCCTTATGGATGTCAATCACAAGTTGTGTGCTCATGCCTCTGATGCAGATCTTCTTCCAAACCCAGAATACTATCGACGGTTGGTGGGAAAGCAGATATATCTAACCATCACAAGACCTGACATATCCTTTGTTGTCAAGGCAGGTTTATGCATTCTCCTCGGGTGTCACATCTACAGGCTGTCGAACGCATTCTACGATGCCTGAAGAATGCTCCAGGTCAAGGGCTGGTATACAGAACTTCCTTGTCCTCTACTCCAACATTGCTTGCATATTCAAATGCCGATTATGCTGGTTCCCTGGATGATCGGCGCTCCACCAGCGGTTTTTGTACTTACTTCGGAGGTCATCTTGTTAATCGGCGCAGTAAGAAACAGGTTGTAGTTGCTCGATCTTTGGTCGAGGCTGAGTACCGTTCAATGACGTCTGTTGTATCTGAGCTCACATGACTTCAGAGTCTCGTGAGTGATATGGGAGTAAAACTTTCCTCACCAGCCACCTTACTCTGTAACAATCAAGCTGTGATTCACATAGCCAAGAATCTTGTCTTCCATGAAAGAACGAAACACGTTGAAGTTGACTGTCACTTCATTCGGGAAAAGATTCAAATGAAGAAGCTGGAACTGAAACACGTTCCTGCTACTGACCAAGTTGTCGATCTTCTCACTAAGGCTTTGTCAAGTGCTCTTTTTTATCAGTTCTTGTCCAAGCTGGGTGCCTACGACTTGTACGCTCCAGTTTGCGGGGGAGTGTTAGAAAAGAACATGTAATGACCCATTAAGGGCCCATCTTAGGCCTTCTTCCTCTACTTGTAATAGTCCCGCATCTTGAAATTGGGACTCTTCCCTCTCTTCTCTCCCTATATATATGTATTCATACTTTTATTTACACACACAAGAAGTATATGCAAAGGTTTACTTTTTCCCAAATCCTTATGCTCTTTTTCTCTACAATGCTAAACTGCTTATATAATAATCTCCTCAGAAAGGGAAAAAGTATATAATCCGGAGTGAATGTTTTTCCCTGATTAAGTAGACTTTGTTGAAAAATAATAAAACTTAGTTGAAATCAAATCAAATTAATCTAAGTTTTAAGTTTGATAGTCGGAAGGAGCCTAACTCATAAGACAACACATACTAATAGAAAATGGGGATTCACAATGTTGATCCTAAATAGTTGGGATGAGATTATTGATGATGATGAATAGACTTTAAAGCAACTTATCTGGTCATGGATTCTCATTTTTAGTCTTTAAACTACGATTATCATCATATTTTAACACATCTTCATATTTTAACACATCTTTGATCTTCCTTTCGACAATATTCTCTAGATTCGTTCCTCTGCCTACATACCACTTCCCCATCGTGTTCCCTGTCTCACGTTATTTTTTATAAAATTCACTGCAAGAACCTCTCTCGTATCATCATCTAAGGTTTCCCTAGTCTTTGTTTTTTTTACACATCTGAATTGTTGCCCCGCCATATTATGTCTCTCATTAGAATTCTCTCTATTTGAAATCCCCCTCATGTCATCATGGGATGACCTAGGCTCCATTTTGATTCCAAAGAGCAATTAGGCCATTTTATCCTGAAATGTATTCATAATAAATTAATGTAATAAGAAGGGAAAATTTTTGAGCAGGAATAAATTATTTATATGTGAATAGATAGACTTCATTAGAAATTGACAAGTAGCACCTTACAAAGTGATGGATGCTCATATTTTGGGTTTGCACTGTGGATATTTTCCTTTTTTGGCATATATTTGTTATCTAAGAGATGCCCTTCATGTTTTTAAGCAAATTTATTTGGGGGAGTTCATCAATAGGTAAACATCTCTTATACAAAATTTTCCCTTGTTTGATGCATGGGTGCTACAGATTTTCTATTCCCTTTTTCTCACAAATACTATGTGCTGAAATGTTAAACAAGTTTGCATTTCCTTCTTTTTACTTTTATCTTAGCCTTCATAAACTTGTGTTTTTTGCATAAAACGTCTGCAACTACAAAACTTGTGGTATATTGCAATTTCTGATGTTGCAGAAAACATTTTTGGCTTAAGTGCTCCTTGAGCAATTTACAAGTTTGAATGAAAAATAATTGTATGCATTTGAAAACCTGCTAGTTTATGTTGTTAAAACTGCAACATAAATAAGTTTCTTACAAAATATATTCGAGCATCTTTATCCGAGTTAAGATGGTTATGATTTCTTTTGGGTCTACAAAAACTTGTTATAACTTGGCTTAAATAATTGGAGTCAACCTTACTAGTTGATATATCCAATGTCTTGTAAAATGCAAGGATCTATTGATTGATAGCCAATATATCATTCGATATATTTCAAAAAATATGGTGCAAATGTTATCGAAATCATGTTGTTTTGTCCATAGAACTTATATGTCGGCGGAAATGTACAACATTTTTTTTATATATATGTTTATAACCCCCCCCCCCCCCAAGTAGCCTAATCGGTGAGGCAAAAGAGTTGGGTGCTCATCAAACAAATTATGAGATGGCATGATAGTATAGTTCTATACTATTATTGATTGGTTAGCATGCAAGCATGTGGTCACAAAGATATTGATGAAAATCACTATCTTTAGCAATAGAGATGCCTAGGAGATTAGGAGGCAAGACTACTTCTTTAAGTCAGTATTTCATCTTCTTATTTGTTAGAACTAGCACTAGATGTGGTCTCCAACTACAGTCTCTACCTCTCTTTCTCCTTCTCTCGTCCCCTCTTCTGCTATCTTCTTTCACCCTCTCCCTTTTGCGGAGGTAAATGCTAAAATATATATATATATATATATATACTATATTAAAAGGAAAAAACATCCTTTGGTTACACATTCACATTCCAATTTTACTCTTCTTTATTAAAACAATTCCAGTTTTTAAAATGTGTTTTGTTTTATTTTTAAAAAGTGTGCTCTCTTATAAACAAAGTTCTCTACCTACAATAAAAAATGTGTTCTCCCCGTCGCTCGCAAACCATGTGCCCACCGCAAAAATGAGCGATGAGTGGAGTATAACACTTAGGAGTTTGCAAGCGGTGAGAGTGTCGTCGCGTTCTGACAATGTCGTGACCCGGATAATGTTGTGCGGGGCACGAGGGCCCACCGTGCACGATCACCGTTGAGGTACTGTCACGGCTGGCCGTAGGGGCGGAGCCCCATGCCTGTCAAATTTTGAGCATGCATACAATGAAATGTAAACTTACAAGGAAGATTTTTGTAATTTCAAAAGATAGAGAGATGCAACCTGCAATTATGCTAACTCTCGGGGGAGGTTTGGATAATTAATAGTAATAATATATAATTTTCATTTGAAATCAGCATAGATCGCATAAGCTCCGTATCTCTCAAACTCTTATTGCCCAAGTTTTTTTTTTTTTTTTTGCATTGAACTTTAATTTTGTTTCATATCAGATTAGTCCTTCACATATTTTTTAAAGGAACATCTCAATAACTATTCCTACCTTTTTCCTTTCAGAAATGCCAATGGTTTCCCTCAAAGACATTGTCCCAGCAGCTACCAACACAATAAATACCCAGTTCATACTCCTGGAGAAGGGAAATGTTGGTGAGGATGGGATGGAGAGGACATGCCTGTCCTTGGCTGCCGATGAGACGGCCTCGGTCCACTTCCAGCTGTGGGGCGACGAGTGCCGTGCTTTCGAGCCGGGCGATATAATCCGCCTCACCTCCGGCATCTTCTCATACCACAAGAACTGCCTGGTGCTGAGGGCCGGCAGGAAAGGGAAGGCGGAGAAGGTGGGGGAGTTCGGCATGCTCTTCGTCGAGACTCCCAATATGAGCGAGTTCAAGTGGGCTCGCGATCCCACCAATCCGAGAAAATTTGTGCAAGAGGCCGTTCTTTCCTCGCATTCCAAAATCTTCCCACCGCTGCCCTACTAAGGTTCAATTTGGTGCTGCTCTTTTGCTCCGGTGAGTTTGGATAAAAATATCACCGTCATAAAATATGGGTTTGACATAACAACGGTTATAACCGTCACCAAGAAAAAAAATGAACGTAAAAGTGGATGGAGTTCCTTATGCGAGGTCAACGGTTCATAATGGCCGCTGTGCTTGGTGCATAATATTCTGTGAAAACTGTCCAAATTTAGTTCTTATGTAAATATTGATACAAATATTGTAAGCATTCCCATAAAAAAATTTATGTTTGACATGGCAAGCCATGACCGCCCGTCCGCAGAAATATCACATTTTGATCCTGCCATGGGTGAGGTCTAGCGATCGCATAATACATTTCATGCCCTACTATGTTCATGATTGTTATTATAAACTAAAAGAATAAGTTAGTTGTAGCTCTTAGCCCCTTATCTGGATATTTGTAGGCTAAGGCACTATATTCTTATGCTAAGTTACTCAAGGATGTTGGCAATTTGTTTTCACAGCATCTTGAAATCACATTTTTCAAGTGATATATTATGTTCTGATACAGGTTGCTCAAATGCTATTTAGCTGTTTAAGAATACTGGTAGACAACTGAACAGAGCTGAAAGATTACGGCTCCGTTTGGCGTGGCAGTGGCGGTCATAATCGTGGTGTTTGTGGTTCGTGAACGCTTGACCTCAACTAAGGAACTTCATCCACTTTTATGTTTACAACTAGTTTTTTTTTTTGAAAAGTGCTTATAGCATGAAATTAAAAAAACAAAAAGGAAAACAAAGCTACAGCATGTCATCCAAGTCTGCACGAATAAGTTCGGGAAATTCGGAATGGGTGCTATCAACATTGAGCCATACAAAGTTTCCCCGTAAGGCAAAACGAGCACAGAAATCGGCCGCTCTGTTGGCAACTAGTTTTTTTTTCTTTTTTTTTTTGGTGATGTCATAATTGTTGTCATGTCAAACATACATTTTACGGTGGTGGCATTTTTGTCCGAACTCATCGGAGGAAAACGAAGCACAAATTCCCCTTTAAAGTTCTTTGATTTCTTCAAACATATCAAGAGAACACTCTCTCTATTTCCTTTGCATTTTCATCTTTTTTTTTCTCTTTCATGATTCTTTCTTTCAACTCTGAAATAATAAAGATCAAGTAGTTTCTTGTAGTGTGTTGCGGTTCGCGTAAGGTTCTATTTTTGAACATGCTTGCAAAATGTATACCTTAACTCATCTTCGCACATGGAGCGTGGTCCATGTGCAGTGGGTTGTTGAGGTGGGTGCTTGAACCCGCGACCTCCTAGATAGAGGAACTTGGCGCAACCTCCATTATCATTTGAGTTGCAGCTTAATTGGTGATGGAGGTCGGCGCTAAGATCCTCTATCTAGAAGGTTCGTGGGTTCAAATCCCCACCTCAAGAACCTGTGGCATATGGATCATGCTCCATGTGCGAAGATGCGTTGGGGTGTACGACTTGCATGCTTGTTCAAAAATGAAACCATGGGCGATCCGTCACAAAGTGAATGGTGAAAAAAATACTTAGGTTCAAAAATATGTGAAATGAGTGAATGTTTGCTGCTGATTTAAGGGTTTTACTGCTAATAGTTCTCTGATGACATGCTGCTTTAAGGCAGATGGGTTGGGCCCTGTTGCCAACCTCTGCCGACCGGCCCCTTAGCCGCCGCATAACCTCTGCCATATAACTACCTCGGTCATGTAACCACCACACCTCATGATTTGTGTAATCATCCATTATGGGGTGTGTTTCACTGAATCCTCGTAATGGGTGAATCCTCGTAATGGGTGTGTGCATAACCGATCACATAAATATACGCATAATAAAACATAAGATATCGGGATGCATATAGCGAACATGTGCATAACGGACTGCGTATAACAAATAATATGACTGGTGTGTGCATAACCATGTCTGTAATGAGTGTGTGTATATTATATAAATTGGTTATGATGTGCGGAGTCACAAAAATATCCATAATTACTCCATAAATTGGTTACGGTGTGTGGATAGCCGCAAAACTACCCTTACCATTTATTTACGAAAATGTCACCCTAAAACCTATAAACTGACCCTAGGCCCTCCTTCATTACTTCTGGCTTCCTACACACAGGAGATCTCCCGAATAATCCTTTGAAAGTCACCCCGAGCGCTTGAAGGAATCCTCAAAAATCTTCGAAGATCTCTCAACGACATTTGAAGATCCCTTCAGGATTTCATCGCACACAATGCACTTCGTGCGTGTTGCATCTCGTGCACATTGCACCTTCACTCATTGCATTCCGTGTACATTGCACTCTGTGGCCATAGCGCCATGCACATTGCAATAAGAACATCATTCCAGACTCCTCTGCTCGCAACCGTAGATAAGCCGTAAACTCCAAATTGTGTCGGGCGAATCGCTTTTGCTTCTGAGCCCCAACAACAAACTCCATAGTGCAGCAAGCACAGTGCTCCCCATTGTAACAACTTAGAAGTTCATAGCTTCACGAGTGGTGGTCTGTCACCCTCATAGCTTCTTCCCTCTCGCTCTACTACTGTAACGAGACGGTCTGTCGCCCTCGAGTTCTCTACAGTTCTTGTAACAAGCAACAAGATAGTGGACATTTGGCCGGCAGAGACCCATCCATGTATTTTTTTTCCTTTCCGAGGTTTTTCATGTTAAAAATTCTCTTGCCAACTATCAGTTCTCTCCTTTATTGTTTGCGCACTCGACCGGTCTCAAGCTAGGACGATTCGATCTTCGACCGGTTCAAGAGCGCATTGAGTTGACTTGCAACAAGTCCAAAGCCAACGATGTTGAAATAAATCTACAAAACCCTCCATCGAATATTTAGGTCACGTCATAGGTTTTGAAAATGAGCATTTCGAAACTGCAAACTTACACAGGAGGACATTTTGCATCAACACTCGTTTTCACCCGAACACATTTTATCCAAGGCGTGTTTTGGCATGTGCGTGCATTTTTCTCCCAGGCAGACATTTTTCGCCGAGCGCGCACCTTTGGCCATGACACTCATTTTTTGTCGGGCGTGCATTTCTCGCTGGGGGGGGGGCATTTTCCGCACGGACGAGCATTCCCCGCATGGGCGAGCGCAAGATCCAACCGGGCGTGCATTTTCCTCATAAACAGGCATTTTTCCGCTCAGGGGCACAAGTTTCACCAAGGCGTGCAATTTTCGCCCCAACGCATATAGAGACGCACATTCACGCACACAGAAAGACCACAAACTTAGAATGGGTGCATACTACCGCAAATTAGAACTCGCATGCATAAACACGCACACATAAACGGATGCACAGCTATAATACCTGAAGAATCAAGTTAAAGACATAAAATTTCATCATGTAAATCACTATGAACATACATTCACAATGCCTACTTCTAATTCATCTTTATGAACAAAAAATCACAACAGCAAAAATCACAAAATCCACCAAAAACTTATTAACAGAAGACTACCCTATCATATCATACAAATTCGAAAAAAAATGAAACAAACCTAGTTGTAGTCGCCGATGAGGAAGAAGCATGCAATGTCATCGCCAATGAGACAGAATCAGGGAATGCTGACGTCGGTGAGGAGGAAACATGGATTGTCGTTGACGGAGAAGAAGACTTCGAGGAGGAAGGACCTGCGTGAATGCGGGAGTCACAGTGTTCGCGCGAGTATAAGGAGAAGGCGCGGCGGGGGTGAGTGGGGAGGGAGTGTGCTTGGGTGGGGGGATGGTGGGGGTGAGAAATTAGGCAAACATGAATTCTTATGAAATTGAGCTCACTTCTATTTTTCTCCCCAAGAATTGGAGCACCAACAATGGAATATGAATTATTGGCTCTCTAATTCAAATTCATGTCTCCCAATTTCCCCCAAACTAATCATGTGATGATTAGGGCATAAAATGAAAACAAAATCCCAATGTGACTACAAGTGGAGATATCCCCATATGATAACAACAAATTGTTTAAAATCCTATGTGTGAATAGGTGATTGATTATGATTGATAAATGTTGAAACTATCTGTCACCACACATCTTCCCAAAACCCCGAGGTAGTAGGAAGGGGGGACGGGGGTACATAAACAACAAGGACCACCCACTACAGGCAATGTGGGACTAATCCAACCACGGGATGGCGGGGATATTCCGCCACACGGGGGGCCCACCGGGGTCAACACCCAGACCAGGAACGCGATGAGGAAGCTCAAATATGCGGTCTCACACACACCCAATCCTGCTGGACCTTGGTTCTCAACAATAAAGGAGGTGATATAAGGGCGTACATACATTTTGCATAGTAGGCCCCTTGTTTATGCTTAACAAGTAAAAAACATTAATGATGCATGCTTAAGATTATATAACATTACGATATGATGACTGAGCATGTTATTCGAAATTTGAAAGTCGTCTGAAAATCACTTAGTTATTGAGTCGTGATGAGACCATTATGATATTTATAGAAAATTGTGGTGCAATTAGCTCACTCCTCATGATCTCCACTAACTTAGTGGGATCATGGGATTTACCACTGCGCACGCGATCGCTGCACTCGATCCTTCGTGCACTAATCTCATTACATGCACCATCCGAGCAACCATCGCGGCCGGCCGCCAGCGCCGCCATCGCCAACGCTGGGCGGCCCGCGCCCGGCCGGCCCCGCCAAAGCCGCCCATTCATGGAGAGCCTTCCCTGTCGTCGATCATTCCATCACGATCGTCGCCGTCCATTTCATGGTTAACCACCCACTAACCACCATGGTTACTGGGGGAATATCATTAATTAAATTATTGATCTGTGATTAACAAATATGATGAGTGAAATATACGCTCAAAACTATGCTAAAAATAATGATATTTGTGGTTACGGTGTGCGGATAGCCGCATAACTACAGCAACCACCTCTTGGATGCTATAAAAAGAGGCGCATGCCTGCTCATTTCTCATCTTTTTTTCTTCGTGCTTTCTTCCTCCTTAGGCCAGAGCTCAGCCAGATTTCTCCTATGAGTTGTCGCCTCTCCACCAAAAATTTGTCTAAGTCCACCGCGAAAAGCAAGCCTCATAAGCCGTTTAGAGAAGTCTCTTTGTGCGCAACATCCCGCAAGTCCTCGCCAACATTACTCTGCACATTCCGCAACCGTGTTCGGCATTCACGCGATGCCCAGGAGCGTTCGCCATCGCCGAAGGATACTAGCGTCAAGCTTCGTGTGAGGCGATCTGTCGCCCACCGAGCACGTGTGAACTCTATTTCATCCCCAATTGTAACGAGAAGCGGCCCGTCGCCCTCGATTCTGCATTAGATTTGTAACCCTAAGCTCATAGTGGATTTTGACTGGCACAGATTCGGTCACGTGATTTTTTACCCGGTTGAGGAGTTTCTCCGCGTTAAAATCGTCTGACCGCTCCGCGGGCTAAGACGGACGAATTTAGCCCAATCTGTCAGGAGCGTTGAGTTGACTGCAATAGTTTGGCGTCGTCTGTGGGAAACGAGCTCCCAACACCCCCGGAAGCTTTAGAAGACAGTACCCTTTGCACAGCGGTACTCGAGACTAGAGATCATGGAAAGAAGAAGCGCATGAACTACCGAAGGATCAATCCCCGGAGGATGCATTGAGCCGGCTCCCTCTCACTCACTCATCAACGCGATTCTCGATGCAGAGGTCGTGCTCGCGCCAGTAGCTGTCATGTAAGGGCGCATGCGAAATGGAGGAGCAGCAAGTCGAGATGCTCGCTCTACTCAGAAATCAAGGAGCTCCTTCAGCTCCTCCTCAGCCTCCCACACTTGTCAATCCCACGCCTCCAGCCCCGATTCACTCTCTGCCACCGCAAGTTCCCCACGAGGATGATATATCTGAAGAGTTTTCCAACGCCGCCAGCTCCACACACCCTGTCTATCGCGCTGGGGGTGGTCATCGTCGCCATCCAGAAGAAGCAACTCGTGCGCCGCTGGGCGAATGACTATATTTCTGAGACATGCATGCCACGGTTATCAAAGCGGAGGTTGGAACAACATAAGGAGAAACATCCACAGACTTACCATCATGAAAGTCACACCAGCAAGAGATGGAATTCTTGGCTTGGGATTCAACTGGGGACCAAGAGGCTTTCTGGTAAATAATCTTCTTAGGAAAGAGGCTTCCCAACTGGTAGATCAGGTCCTGCATCCACCAAGAACATTTCTTTCATCTGTTAACCCATTAAGCCTTGGTTGGAGGCTTTTGTAGAACAAAATAATCCTCTATGGTGTAATCATTTTGAGAGATTTGAAAACGTCACTTCCACACGGGACTCCCGAAAAAAACCCCGTGAATTAACTTCGGTTACAGGGGTAGTTCTGGCTGTATTGACTGCATCTAAGAGCTTTGTATTACGGCGCATCTGTTCCCCGCTGTGAATGCGAAAACTTCTTCATGGAGACCACTGACGTTGCTAAAAAAAGTTTCCGCTCCAGACAGATTCTACTTTCTTGCATATTTGGAGCGGAGAAAGCCAATTCAGTAGCTTTTTCTTCAATTTCTCGCTTTACCTCTATTGAATCATGCCAAAAGTTATCTCATCTCGCTCGAGGTGACTAAGATTTTATTTTTCATAAGTAGTTTTGTTGGTTTGCAATCTTTTTTGCCTGACCAAAAAGAAAGCTTGGGGCTCGACGAGTAGAAGCATGAAGAAACTGGGGGGATTTGCCTCTCTGGTGATTGTCCCCCACCTTTCTAGCTTTAGGGCGTGATAGCACCCAGCCCGTGGAGCGGCTTTTTGCTAAAAGATGCATTAGGAAGTATACCTTTTGGAGGCCAGGTGCTCTAACCATGTTTTGACTTGTGATCCATCTGTCTTGCTCTTGTTTCCTTATTTCCACCAGCCGTTCCAGACCAGACCAGGTCGGAATAGGGTCACCAAGTTCTGAATTCAGCATTCAAAGGGTTTTCCTTTCTTTATGAGTCGAATTCCAAGTCGAAGAGGACTCGATGCTCCATAGAGAGTACGCCTATCAAGCATGGAAGTCGAAAGATATACTATCTGTAACCTACATATATATAGTTAGTGCTTTATCTTTCCTTCGCGACTCTCGGATCGAAGTGAGTAGTTGTCGTCAGCGACCCCTTGGCCCGAGCCTATCCTTAAGATCAGTTCTCTTAAGGACAGGTTGTCGCTTCTTTCAACTGGAAAGGCACCTTTCAGGCTTTCTGATTGAATTTGTCAAAGAGTTTTGAAGAATGACTGTCAGAATAATGAGAGGAGTAAAGAATATTTGTCTAAGGCTCTGTTTGGGGGGACTTATTTTCACCGGTCAAGCGGTCACGATCGCATGTGTCGGGTCTTAATTTAAGGTCTGGTACATGCGGTCGTGACCGCTTGACCGGTGAAAATAAGTCCCCCCAAACAGAGTCTAAGTCACTTTGTTTCTTTCCTCGGGATTCACCTTTAGCTGTCTTTTTACCAACATGAAGATTAAGAAAGTGAACGCTACCCGCGAAGAGATACGCGAGGTGATTGCTCAGGAATACGGACAAGTCGGGCGACGGGACGCCTTTACTCGCCGTCCCCTGCACCAGGGATCCCCGCTCGCACCCCGAGTTCTAGCTCATCCGATCTCGCATGGCTTCAAGCTCTCAAACATCGAGACGTTTGGCGGAACGGAAGATCCGCTCGAACATACTAACTATTTCACAACCATCATGAGGATCTACAATGATCCAAATTAGTTGCTCTGTCAGGTGTTTCCAGCAACATTGAAAGGTCAAGCCCGCACTTGATTTCATTCCTTACAAGAGGGGCGTGGATAACTTCGCAGGATTTATCACATCTGTAAGAGATTTGTGTAAGAGATTTGTCACCGCTGAAGCGCGGCGGAATGACTTTTGGGGTGTTTTCCTTTGAGGACTTCATCCAAGTGGCTTTTATCCAGGATTAATGAAGGGAACCGTGTCTAGTTATCTAGACCTCGTGCACCGGGTCAAGGCACAGATAACAGCTAATGAAGCTATCAAAGCACACCGTCAGCAATTTGAAGTCAGTCATAAGAGAAAGAGGGGGCAGGAGCATACCCCTAGGTGGCAAGAAAATAGACCCAATGAAGAATGTTGTAATGACGAGTGTCGGCGTGACCACCATAGAGATTTGGGTCAACAGTCGCCTCAGGTATAAACTCCATTGAATACCACGCGGGCCAATGTGCTCTACGCAATTCAGGACAGTCTGGCGCTCCATCGACCAAAAGTTCAATTGACAAGTCTTAGGAACGACAAGTCAAAATACTGTGAGTTCCACCATAGAGATTTGGGTCAACAGTCGCCTCTCCTCGTGGCCGCCTCTCCCTGCGGCCGCGGGGCGTCGCCAGCAAGGGCGATCGCGCCACGGCCACCCCTCCCCGTTGTCGGCTCTCGCGACCGCGTTCTCTCCCGCCACGGCTCCTATTCCTTCGTCGGCAGCCGTCCGCCGCCAAGTTGGCCGCCCATTCATGGCGTGCCTTCCCCATCGTCGATCATTCCATCACAATCGTCGTCGTCCATTTCATTGAAAACCACCCACTAACTACCATGGTTAGTGGGGGAGTATCATTAATTAAATTATTGGTCTGCGAATAACAAATATGGTGAGCGAAATATACGCTCAAAACTATGTTAAAAATAATGATATTGGTGGTTACGGTGTGTGGATAGTCACATAACTACCGTAACCACCTACATGAGGCTATAAAAGGAGTTTCAGACCTCCTCATTTCTCATTTTTTTTCTCCGTGTTTTCTTCCTCATCAGGTCAGAGCTCTGTCATATTTCTCATACAAGTTGTCGCCTCTCCATCGGAAATTCGTCTAAGTCCACTACGAAAAGCAAGCCTCGTGAGCCATTCAGGGAAGCCTCCTTGCACGCAATATCCCGCAAGTCCTCGCTAACTTTACTGTGCACGTTCCGCGACCATGTTCAGCATTCGCGCGGTGCCCGGGAGCGTTTGCCATCGCCGAAGGATACTAGTGTCAAGCTTCGCGTGAGGCTGCCAATCGTCCACAGAGCACGTGTGAACTCTCTCGCATCCCCAGTTGTAACGAGTAACGGTATGCCGCCCTCGATTCTATGGTAGATTTGTAACATGAAGCTCATAGTGGAGTTTGACCGACACAGATCCGGTCACGTGATTTTTTATCCAGTTGAGGTGTTTTTCAAGTTAAAATCGTCGTGTACACTACTCCTATTCTGTGACTGGGCGTGTTTGACCGCTCCGCGATCTAAGACGGACGAGTTTAGCTCAATCTGTCAGGAGCGTTGAATTGATCGCAAAAAGTTGAATTATAGTCGGTTATAATTTATTCCACTTAATTTGAGTTGATTCAATTGGATTGAATAACATTTTGAGTCAATTTCTATTCTACACTAATCGCCCAAAGTATGATGTGAATCAACTCAAATTGAAATCGTATGTATTTATTAACATATTATTATTTTAAAATTAAAAACCATAAAGTCTAAACCTAAACTAAAAGATTAAAGTCTTAAACCCTTTATTTACTAAGGCTTCGTTTGGGGTGACTTATTTTCACCGGTCAAACGGTCATGACCGCATGAATTGGACCTTAATTAAGTCCTGGTTCATGCGGTCGTGACCGCTTGACCGGTGAAAATAAGTCCTCCCAAACGGAGCCTAAATTTTGAGGCAACTCGGATTATAGGAAAAAATGCTCTATTCTAAATAGAGCATTTTTAGTCAATTTGACTCGATTCAAAAAATTTAATATCAAGTCAAACCTAAATCGCTCAAACTCGATTCAAAATGTTTATATACAAAGTGGTGACTTGGTAGGATAATATAGTTCCACAAAATCCAAATGAAATTAATATATAAATGTTTATATATAAAATACGATATTAAACTTAAATCTAACATAAAATGTAAATTAAATTATAATAAATAATAAAATAGCATTATAATAAGTAACTAAAATGAATATGACGATTAAATTATAATAAATATAAGAGAGGCAATGCATGAGGGCTCTCATGCGGGCACAACAGTTCTCCAATCACGACAATGCCTCATCATGGCGATGCTCCCACCGCCCACAGCCCTCGGATTGTAGTATTTTGGTCGTTGCTCGTTTTTCTAATGCGCTACGGGTTGCAAGCGGTAGGAGGGCTGTAGTGCCATTGAATTATATGATGGTCGGACACTGTCATGATCTCACTAGGACCCGTGCACCTTCTCTCTTATAGAGCTGTCACTTAAAATCAAAAATAGAAAACCGTAAATCGAATCGGAACCGAACAGGAACCGGAACCACAAAGAGCTGGACCGAACCGTTGGCAAATTATTCTGATTTCGGTTTGAATGTTGGAACCATGAACAATATTGGCCCGGGTGCGGTTCTTTCATTTTATTATTCGGACCGAAATTGGAACCGCAAAATACAAGTCTCAAGCGGTTTCTGGATTTTTAGATCCGATTCAAACCGTACCGAAGCAGAACCCAACCGTGACCCATTAATTGTTATTTTTTATAATATTTTATTACACGATCATGATTTTTGAATTTTTGAACGCAGACTTGAGGTCCACGGTCCACTTCAGCCCTCAGAAGTCAAGAAATCAAATTTTGAATATTATTTAATACTTGTCAAGGAAGGGTCAAAGAGGAAGGATAATACCTGTAAAGTCGAAGTTGAAGGAATCACTAGCCGACGAGTAAACAACAAGGTTGTGGAAGAATGAAAGTAACATGTATCAGCTGTGGCGATGATTGGAATGTCAGACCCTCTCGAAGAAGGTACGAACGATGATTTGAATGTGAGTTCCTTTCGATTAAGAGGATAAAGACAGAGAAAATAAGGGTTTAGGATCGTCATCTCCGTTCTAAGTTCTCTTAGGGTGACGGGAAGACGTGAAACCAGGGGGGAGGGGGTAGGAGACAAATATGTCAAATAAAATGAGTGAACAAAACAATAAAATAATCTATCTAGAAGAACAAAACAAGTTGGACTCAAATAAAATAAAACAAGATAGTCTGATAGAGTGCTGAAGCATGACGTATTGAATTTGAAGCATGTTAAATTGCTAGATACAAAATATGTGATGTTTTTCGGCTTAAATAAAATATGTGAATATTTTAATAACTTAAAAATTATATTTGTTAAAATAACGGTGTGACGCGATTTTGTCGACTTGCACTGCCAAAAATAGCACTGCAAACTATGCGGTTTTGCAACCAATGAAACTGTTCTATAACTAAACCGTTCGGTGCAGTTTAAAATCATGAGTGCAGAATGATGCAGTTTTTGTGATTTCGTTTTTTAACTTTCGGTCATACTTACTATATTATATAAAAAAATATTTCATCTTGGTATAACGCGAAATTCCTGTGTCCAGATCCCCAGACTTTGAAGTCCTTCTTGCAAAAAAACCGAACGAGTTTATTTTTTCCCTCGGATGTTTTATTTTGGATCTCTTCCATTCATTCAGCCAAATTTGATTTAAACTCTGGTTTTGATTTTGATTTTATTGGAACCGATTGAAACCGCACCTGACCGCATAGAACTACTAAATAAGACTTTGGTTTTAATTTGAAGTATTATTAGAGCAGGAATAAATAATTTGTAATAATTTGTTGAGGGCGTTTACAATTTCTCAGCTTAGAGAAGAAAATCAGCTTTAAAGGGGGTGGAAACTGGAAACTTTCCGTGGTTGATTCCGACGATCATCGCCGGGAGACCAGAACCTAATTAACATGGGGTTTCTTCATTGAACATAAGATGCTTAGATCGACGACCATCCTCACACAACTTCACTCGTCTACTGTCCTCATCTGCGCTTCAACCTCCTCTTGCGCCGCCGCCTCCGCCGCCGCTGCCGTTCCTCTCCCCTTTCGAACGATCCTAGAAACAGCCGCCGACCTCCCTTGCATCCTCTCCCGCCCCAACTGGCGCACCAATCTCTCCCTGGATCGCTTCGCCAAATCCCTTACTCCTCCACTCCTCTCCCACCTTCTCCTCACCCTCCCCCTCACACCCTCCGCCGCCGTTTCCTTCTTTGACTGGATTGGCAGCCGACCATCTTTCCGTCACACCACCACCACCCACGCCGCCCTTCTCCGCTGCCTCCTCCGTTCAAATTCCCCGTCCCCCCTCGAGAAATTCTCCATCTCCACTATCCGTTCTTGCCATTGCCGGGATGAAATCCTTTCCGTACTCGACCTAATTGTTTCATCCGCTGCGCGCTCCCGCAGCATCCGTATCTTCAACAATTTACTGATGGCGCTCCGAAAGTTCTCCATGATTGAAGAAATGGAGCCGGTTTTCAAAAGAATCAACCAAGGCGAGATTTCTCCCAATGTGCATACCTACAATACAATGGTGAATGCTTACTGCAAGGCTGGAAATCTTGCTCAGGCAAAGGCATACTTCAAACAATTGCTAGACGCGGGATTGAGCCCCGATAGCTTCACTTATACATCTTTAATCTTAGGGTACCTTAAGGCTAAGAACTTGGAGTGTGCCTGCTGGATCTTCATCATGATGCCCGAGAAGGGTTGCCCTAGGAATGAAGTGTCCTACACGGTGATAATTCACGGGCTATGCGAAGCTGGCAGGGTCAGCGAGGCATTTGCATTGTTTTCTAAAATGGAAGATGATGGGTGCAAGCCTGATATCCATTCCCATACTGTGCTAATCCAGTATTTGTTCAAGGAAGGGAACATTCAAAAGGCTGAATCAATGGTGGATGACATTAAGAAAAAGGGTTTGGTGCTCAGTGTTGTGACCTACAATACTTTGATTGATGGTTATTGTAAGGCCGGGAAGATCGCTTCTGCCTTTGGTGTGTTTGAAAGGATGGAAATGAAGGGATGTAAGCCGGATGTTCAGACTTATAGCGAGTTGATTTGTGGTCTTTGTCGAGAGAGGAGGGTGCATGATGCCATGAATCTTTTGAGTAGGATGCTTGATTCTGGTTTGTCTCCAAATATTGTCACTTACACGACATTGATACGGGGGCAATGCAGAGAGGGCCATTTTGATAGTGCATATGAATTGTTGGATCTCATGGAAGCGAATGGACTGGTTCCCAATGAGTGGACATGTTCAATAATGGTTGATGCTCTTTGTAAAGGGGGGAAAGTTGAGGAAGCTAAGAATTTTTTTGATAATATTGTTAAAAAAGGCATACCTGTAAATGTGGTAGTATATACTACATTGATTGACGGGCTATTCAAAGCCGGGAAGATTCAGGATGCTTGTTTCTTACTGGAGGAGATGCTTTCAAAAGATATTGTGCCCGACCCCTTCACTTATAGTTTTTTGTTGGATGTTTTGTGCAGGGAAAATAAGCCAGAGGAGGCCAAGTCATTGTTAATTCATATGTTGAACAGGAAAATTAAACCCACGGCGGTTAGTTACACTATTTTGATTGAGTTATTCTTGACCGAAGAGAAATATGTAGATGCTAAAATGATTTTGCATGAGATGATATCTTCAGGATGCAGGCCCGATGCATTCACTTATACAGCATTCATTCACTCATACTTCTGTGGAAGAATGGTAGAAGAAGCTGAGAATATGCTGTTAGAAATGAAGAGAGATGGAGTTCTTCCAAGCTTGGTTACCTACACTGCAGTGATTGATGGATACAGAAGCATGGGACTGATTGAACAAGCTTTTTTTTCTCTCAATGATATGATGACATCAGGAATTGAACCCAACGATGTGACCTTCTCTATTTTATTTAAACTTATGACTGAAAAGAAACAATCTTCTTTCATCTCCTTTGGTTCTGAAAGCATGTGGACTGTAGTAGACATGGATACTGTTCTTGATCTAATACAAGAGATGCACAAATGTGGTTGCAGGCCTAGCATCTGCACATACAATACCCTCATTAATGGATTTTGCAAAGTGGATCGCTTGCAAGAGGCGAAGTTGTTGTTCATCCAAATGCAAGAGGGCGGAATTTCACCCAATCAAGAGACGTATACTTCAATCATAAACTGTTGTTGCAGGTTAACGCTATATGCCGAAGCATTGGAGTCTATGGATTCCATGACTCCATTAATTGGCTCCCCACATTTGGAATCCTACAGGCTTCTTATTTCAGGACTCTGTAAAGGTGGGAATTTTGAGAAGGCCAAACAAGTTTTTCATGGTTTACTTACGACGGACTATAATCGTGATGAAATTGCTTGGAGAATATTGAAGGGCACTCTTTTGGAACAAGGGTACACTGAATTTTGCTCGGAAATGTTATTGATAATGGAGGAGAAGAACTTTCTTCCGAGCAATTTAACATGTACTAAATTGCACCAAATGCTAAATTCATCAATGGGTAATCCAGCAGAGGAATTTGATGGAGATTGAGAAGTTGAGGATGATTGTTAATAGTTTGCTTTTGCCTGATGTTTGCACCAATTTATGATTGCAATGCCCAGCGCACATTTATATATATTGTGCTTCTTGCAAGATATGGTATATTTTCTTCATTCCATTAATGCATTAAATTGGGAGGAGGCATGTTCCGGTCATTGGAAATCTGAAAGATTACAAAGATCAGATCCATGGAGCAATTGTATTTTCCTTTTAATAACTCAATATGAGGCAGGTGACTCCCGTCAATCATTCAAAGTGCCTTTGTTTCACCCTTATTTTACCGGATAATTTTCCCATTTTTCTGTGATACTAATTAATTACTTTAATCATCTCTTTTGAGTATGAACTTTTTGAAATATTGTTCAAGAGTTTGTTAGTGGTTGTTGGAAGAGAAACATGCTAACAATTGATTTTTTTAAAGTTAGCAGTAGTACTATATAGACATCATTTTGTCTCAAAACTATCATAACTGTGTTTCACGCATTACCGCAACTCCGCAACATGTACGAAGTACGAACCTTGTGGCATGGTTGACATGGAATGCATCAATAAGTGAAACTCTTGTAGCTTGGATGATATGTAATGCATCAATAAGTGTAAATCGTGTAGCCTGAACAAGGTTGCAGATGTCGGACTCATGGTTTCGCTTTTTTATCTCGGATGTCGAATTGCGGGGGATATATCGGAGACATTTCAAAATGCCGTATTATAATATTATAATTATGTATATATATGTGTATATTTCATAATATTTTTCATTTATTAATTAAATAATAATTATTTTATCTAATCAAATGTAAATTAAAATTCATATGAGAAAATTAAACTACTATCAAGTATCTAACCAATTTATAATAAAAAAGAAACGTTACATACTTTCAATCATGTAATACAACATCATAAAATCATATTAAACTAAAAATATAATCGTACCTTAACTTATTCCCAAAAATGTGAGTGCACTGCTCCACAAAATCTGCTACTCTAATATAAATCTATATATTATTTTCCTGCAATCAATGAATCTCGACCTACTACGGAAGAAATACTAGGAATCTTGCTAGAACTTTCTGATGAATTCGTTCTACACAAAAAATTATAAAAAAATTAAAAAAAGACGATATCAGTGATCTTTTATATCTAGATTCCCACAATATTGATGTCATCATTAATCAATGATCATTGATCAGTCTAAAAACCTAGCTAACTAAATTTTTTCCACATCATATGTTGTCACAATGTCGCAATCATAGAGGACGAGGGAAGAGAGAAATAAAAAGAAAGGGAAGATTAGGAATAGAGACAATCACATTGATAAAATGCCACAATGTCAATCGGCTGCCATAAGGATTGGCCACAACCACAATGACACAATGTCATGTAACACTCCATCCTTATTTATCAACAAATCAGCAGTCCGGTCGGGTCCAGTGATAAGGAGTAAATTAAGAAACAGTATTAAATAAGTACAAAACAGACATAAATAAAAAGTACTGAAATTTAACTTACAGCGGAAGAAGAAAGTGCAACTAAGGATAAAAATGTATCTCAACAAGCTTAATTTACAGAGTCACTAGAAAGATGAAGAACCAAATAACTAAATATCTGAAATAATATAACATGTATGGTACAAAGAAAAATTCTTAAACATTAACATTACAAGAGTCCAATACTAAACAGTATGGTACTAAAAGTAAAACAACTGAAAGGAAAAAAACAAACTATATGAGCGACTCCATAAACGCGTTCATTCTAGGCGCAACTTCTCACCTGAGATCCCTGTAAAAACATTCTCAAAAATGGGTCAACCCAAAAAGAAAGTAAGAAAACTATTGCTCTTAGTGACACTAAAATTATTTTAAAAGAAATGTATGTATGCCTCTGTTTAAAAAAACAAATTTTATTCTATAGAAAAACTATATGCTAGTATACTATGCATGATTTTCTAAAATAAGGCTAACAAGATAAATATCTGTTTTAATTAATCATGCTAAGCACAATTACTCAAGTTCCGAAAATATGGTTGACTAAGAGTTTCTATGGTCCAGTTTAAATTTAAGTTCTAAAATCACTTATGTTTGTCCTTCTTTAAGGTTCTATGAGTCCTACTAACGAACTCAAGTGTTCTAGTGTCTCACAGACACAAACTCGAATCTACTAATCTTCTAAAACAGGATAACATCCCCAAATACTGGGACTCATAAGGTACACTACAATCCATCATAAAGATTGTGTGCCTCTGTCAAGCACGGGAGGTCTCAACCGTGCCTACTAAACATCTACTAACTAGTGTTACTCTGCTTGCGAACATATGTGCGTGATAAATGCAGTTTATCACATCGATTTAATCGACTAAAAGTCATATTCATGGATTTAATATTTCATGTTCGTACATCTATACTAGTGTAAAAGTTCCGTAAATTATATTAATTCTGGTGGTCTAATTACTTGAGCGATTTAGGAGTTGATGTTATTCTGTATATACTATCCGGATGATTACGAAATTACACATCTCTAACGATAATAACAATTCTGTGTAATTTTGATAAATTCTACTGAGTTAGACAAACATTTACATGCAAGCTATCTGATATATCTAGCCTGAAAGAATAAAGATTTCTTACCGCGATATTGTGGCACTCGTACACCTGACGCGGCGACATAATTTTCTTTAAGTAAAGTCTAGTATAAGGCCCTGGTATGGAGTCTTATCTTCTCGAGAGTTCTGAAAAGAGCACTTAATATACTCACACCTCTCCCCGAAATCTAAGTAATATTATTTCATAATAACATAAAGACGCTTACCACTTCTCTAATAGTGGAGATCGTTATTTCTGATACAAAAAACGTACTCGCCAAAGCTAGGTGTTGCCGCACAAATCCCTAATAAAATTTCATACAACCATATGGAGGTTTTACCTAAATGTTGACTAAAAACGAGAAAGGATAGCACCAAACCTGAGCGAAAATGGAAAGGAACGGACTATTAACCACAAGCCTTGATCGAGGAGCCTCGACGAGGGCTACTACAATTTTTGTAGAACAAAAAACTAAACACCGTGTCACTAAATTGAAATTTCAAAATTAGGAGGAGAAAAAAATTGTAGATCTAACAGGAGAGGGGTTTCTGATCACTACCTGGCTGTTAGAACTAAGAACGAAACAAAACATCACAGAGTGTCACACTAACCTGAACGGAAAAGAACGGGGACAAACCGCCAGTCGGCAGTGAAAACCTTCAGATATCGGCTCGTCGAGGGCATCTGGAGAGGGAGGAGTCGTCGACTGCATAAGACGAAGGTATCAAAGCCCGCAACGCTAGGCTGGGAGGCGCGGAAGAGGTGAAATCCCGCAGGCGGCGACGTTGGCTTTCGGACAGAAGAACGGCGGTTTTTGGTCGCTGAAATTAGAGTTATGGGAAAATATGGGTTACAAGATGTACGATTTTTTATTGAGCTGTGATAGGTGTGCAGTTATTGAAACCGCAAGGAAACAAATCGTGGCACCTATTAGGAAAAGACTTAGCCATTAACGTCCTATTACAAAATTTCCATATCCCTCTATCACTTAGCATAAAAATGTTGTGCCCTTGCACTAATAATAATAATAATAATAAAATGTCGTACACACACTCAACGGCTCAATTTAATCCATTATTTAACGTGCAAGATTTAAACATGCTAAATTCGTACCTCGACAAGACGATATCTCGATCAGATTCGCTTGAGATCAGACCCTGCTATTAAATTTTATCTTCGCGTCAATTTACAGATGTTATAAATCTCCCCTCCTAATAAAATTTCCGTACTCGAAAATTACTAACATACTTAAGTCAAAGAGGAACGCATACTCTTCATTGCTCTGAAGCTCATCTTCTCTTTCTCAAGTATACTTTGGTCGACCACAATTCATCTAAGATACTTTTACAAGACGTATCTCTCTGTTCCTGAGCTTCTGAATTTTTAAGTCCATTATTCTGACAGGTTTAACACTGTTACTAAGATCTGATTCGATTGGTGATTTCTCGGTACTGATTATCTGACTAGGATCTCTAACTGTTCTTCTCAGATAAGAGACGTGAAATACATCATGTAGACCGCTCATTTTCTCAGGTAAAGCTAATCTATAAGCAACTTCACCAATGCGCTTTAGTACCTCGAATGGACCAACGAACATTAGACTCAATTTCTTCATCTGCTTGATGCGTGAGACTTCTTTAACTGGTCTGACCTTCAGATAAACAAAATCTCTGACATTGAATTTCACTGACTTGTGCCTCTGGTCATAGTATTTGGTCTGACGATCCTGAATTATCTTCATGTGTTCCTGGACGAGCTTGATACGATCTGTGGTCTTATCAATCCAAGCTTCTTTGATGGAAGATCTTTCTTCACTCTCAGCCCAACATAACGACGTCCAACAACGTCCGTCATACAGTGCCTCAAAAGGGGTCATACCAATGCTTGTCTGAAAGCTGTTGTTCTAGGAGAACTCAACAAGAGTGACATACTTTTCTCACTTTCCTCCAAAGTCCAAAATACACATCTGAAACATATATTCTAAGGTTCTATTCGTACGCTCGGTTTGTCCATCTATCTGGGGTTGGAAGGCGGTACTAAACTGTAGTTTAGTGCCCAACAGCTCCTGAACGTATCTTCGCTCCTTAGAAGTAAATTTGTCATCTTTGTCTGAAATTATGGTCTTGGGAACACCGTGGAGTCGGACAACCTCATCTACATATATTTGCTCCAATCTGGGTCCCTGATCAGTCCTCTTATTGGGAATGAAGTGGGCAAACCTTAGAGAGACGGTCAACTATAACTCATATGGAATCATTCCCACTCGGCGATCTGGGAAGGTCGTGAACAAAATTCATCGATATGTCCTCAAATCCACTCTGGGATGGGAAGAGGATGCAGCTTGCCCCTGACCTCTGACATTCAGCTTTGACTAGCTTACATGTTTCGCACCTTTGAACATACTTTGTAACGTCACTCTTCAAACCTGGTCACCAGACTATCTTTTTAAGATCTGCATATATCTTCGTGCTACCCGGATATATCAAATATTTGAAGTTACGGGCCTCAAACATTATGTCCTCTCGAAGGTGACTAACATCTGGAACGCACACCCTATCATCATGCAACATTAAATCCTCCTGTATACTGAACTTCTCCTTCTGACCTGCCTTAGTCAAAACCTAAATCTCTGACATCTTTGGATCTAAGGGTAGAGCTATTCTGATATTATTTTTGATGTCACAAGTGATTTCTATCCAACTCAACCTTGCAGATCCAAAACTGGAGCGCGACACAACACTGATCTCTAATCTCTCCAAATCTCGCACCAGCTCTTCCTGCTGAGTAAGGAGAAAATTGTTCGATCCTCTACGGCTAAGCACATCTGCTACCACATTTGCCTTCCCCGAGTGGTACTAAATGTCCACATCATAGTCTGACAGAAGTTCTAACCATCTGCGCTACCTCATATTGAGTTCTTGCTGGTCAAAGATGTACTTGGGACTTCTATCATTAGTGGAAATCTCACAACGAACCTCATAAAGATAATGTCTTCAAATCTTCAAAGCATGAATGGTTGTTGATAGCTCTAAGTCGTGCACATGATAATTCTTCTCATAATCCTTTAACTATCTAGAGGCGAAGGTTATGACCCTTCCATCCTGCATAAGCACACAACCTAATCCTTGACTCGAAGCGTCGCTATAAATCTGAAATCCAGCTGACCATGATGGCAAACTCAAAATCGGGGCGGTCATCTGCCTATTTTTCAACTCTTCAAAAGCTAGTTCACACTCAACTGTCCAACTAAAAGTTTTACCCTTCCTGGTGAGCGAAGTCAGTGGTAAAGCTATCTTCGAGAAATTCTTGATGAACCTCCTGTAATATCCTACTAAATCCAAAAAGTTGCGAACCTCTGTAACTGTCTTCGGTCTCAGTCAATCCTTTATTGCTTCTATCTTCTTCGGGTCGATGGAGAAACCTCTCTGGCTAATAATATGTCCCAGAAAAGCAACCTCTGATAGCCAGAATTCACTTTTAGAAAATTTGGCATATAGCTGATTCTGCCTGAGCGTACCCAAAACAGTCCTGAGGTAAAAAGCGTGGTCTTCTGCACTCTTAGAATACACGAGAATATTATCTATAAAAACGATGACAAAACGATTCAGGAATTCTCGAAACACCATGTTCATCAGATTCATAAAAGATGGTGGGCATTGGTCAACCCGAACGACATGATCACGAACTCATAGTGTCTGTATCTGGTACTGAATGTTGTCTTCTGAATGTCTACATCCCGAATCTTCAACTGATGGTAGCTTGACCTGAGGTCCAACTTAGATAACGTGTAAGAACCTTCAAGCTGATCAAATAAGTCGTCAATCCTGGGGATGAAATATTTATTTTTAACTGTCAACTTGTTCAGCTTGTGGTAGTCTATGCACAATCTCAGACTGTCATCCTTCTTCTTGACGAACAAAACTGGTGCACTCCAAGGCGAAGTACTGAGGCGAATAAAACCCAAATCGAGCAATTCGTGCAATCGGACCTTCAACTTTGCGAGTTCTCTGGGAGTCATGTGGTAAGGAGACTTAGCTACTGGTGTAGCTACTGGTGTAGCTCCAGGTAGTAGATCGATCTAGAAGTCAATCTCTCTAGTAGGAGGGGCGCTCGGTAATTCCTCTGGGAAGACATCAGGAAATTCTTGAACCATGGATACCTTCAGTGTACAACCCCAATTTAGCGACCACAGTCCAAACTGCGCCCAACCAGGGCAGGGTGAGCCCATCAGGAGAAATTGGGCTAGACAAGGCGACTTTGATGATCGCGAGGCGGACTTAACAGACGGTTGCCAGCTCGCTGAGCGAGCCCCTTGCGCGAGAACGACCGCGAGCCGGACAAGAGGGTGAGGCGACACCGCTCTCTTCATGTACTCGCCTCAGCAAGGAGAGTCGGCTCGCCCTTCCGTCTACTCACATCTCAACCTTGTCTGCCCATAGTCATCTCAAACAGCAGGATTTCGCTGTCCGCAGACCAGTCAGGGGTGCCAATAGCAAAAACCAAAAAGTGGAAGCCGCTATCCGCAGGCCATAAAAGACGAATTTGCCCCTGGTTTGGGGTTTGCCTATAAATAGACCCTCAAAGTACCTTGGGGAGGCAGACCCAGCCTGCCAGAGCTCCTGAATTTCGGAGAGTTCTTGCTCTGTGCCATCCAAGGTACCGAGCTCAGCTTTTGGCTTCGGGGGGAAAGACGCGACACGCGCTTCCGGGTGAGCGGTGGGACCTCCACGTTGCAGCTCACCGAGTTTGTGAGTACTCACTTCAAATTAGAGAAGGCTGAATCCAGGCTCGAATTGACCTACCTTGAGCACCCGACAATGGGCCAAGTAACTTGAACTGTCCCTCCAGTTCGAACTTCGTTGAACCGTTATACGGGTTTCAACATTCAGCAAATCAGCCTAGGCTTCAGCATTCATCAGCACTAAGAAGGTTTCACAACCTTTGTCAATGCATCTAACAGCCTTGAAAGAGGAGATAATTAGCTTAGCGACTCCTTTCATGCCCTGAAAAGTAACTGTGATCTGGCTGGGTCCTTCGAACTGTATCAGCTTATCCCTGCAATCTATCTTGATGTTTACTGTCGATAACCAGTCTATACGCACAATCAAATCGAAACCCGCAATATGGAGTAATAAAGCTTCTATAATGATTTCCACTTCTCCAAACTGCATTGGTATCCTACACTTATCTCTGATCTTTGGAAAGAAGGATCATTCAGGCATCATAACCTCTAACGGTACTGTCTTTGGAAAGACTTCTAAACCCAACCAACGCACTAGAGATTCTTCTATGAACGAGCTTGAAGCGTCCATGTCAAATAGAATCTTGTAAGGTATATTATGAATCAAAAGAATGTATGCATGAATGTTTGAACAAGGAAATTAGCAGTGTCACTAAGAAAGATTAGATGAAATTATCTATATGACAAACACATATATGTCATAACATCCTCCTGCTCCTTGGCTTCCTGTTGTCCAAGGCCATAAGCTCTGGGCTGAACCGGATCTCGACCCGGAGTTGGCCTCACGTTCAAACCCATTGGCACTTTCCCCTTGTACATCCTAATAGCACCACCAACCTCAAACTTTGACTACAAGGTAGGTTTATGTTTAATCAGTCTAAGATGAAGAAAGTAAAAGTATCTATAAATTTTAAACACTTAAAACTTAAATTACCTGGTTCCCAGAGGCTCCTTGACAAAAGCGGGCTATGTGTCCCGGTTGCTGACGCTTATAACATACCATTTCACTAGTCAAACACTCGCCCGGATGGTGGCGGTAGCACTTAGGATAGAGGGAGTAATCCTTGATCCTGGCACCAGACTGATCACCTTTCTTAACATTCAGCCTCTGCTTCTTGTTCCAGTTTCTGCCCTGACTTTTCTTGCTCTGTTGCTGTTGAGGTGCATCCTGAGGTCGTTTCGAACGGAAGCTGTTGCGCTTCTGAACCTTCTGTTGGTCAGCTTCCAACTTCCTTGCAGTGTCCACTAAGCTCTTGTAATCAGTGTTCACCATCGTCATCAAAGGTTGCCTTAGTGAATCACGCAATCCACCCACAAAACGGCTACACTTCTCTTCTCATCCCCCTGCATCATGCCTGCATAACGAGAAAGATGAGTCAACTCCTACTCATAAACCACCACTGTCTTGTCCCCCTGAATCAACCTAAGGTACTTATCTTAAAGACTGCGGTGCTCAGAAGGGGGAACAAACTAGCTAGTTAGTGTTGTCGAGAAATCATTTCAGGTGAACATGTTTGCGGTACGACTTGATAATGTAGGTAGACACGTCATTACGCTAAATGGATAAAGAATACCAGGGAAAGAAAAATTTTAAACTAAGTCACTTACGAGCGGGGTCGTCCGCTAAATGTCTGGTCCACTACTGATGGGCCTCCCATTTCAGGAGAAAACCCGCTAACGGAACCTTCTTGTTCTTTGGGCACTGCATCACCTCGAACAATTCACGGGTCTTTATTAGCCAATCATCAGTCTCCATCGACGTCTCCTCTCCAATGTAGTTGGAGGGATGAAGATCACGAAAATTCCTCAGGTAGCGCTCCTTCCTAAATCCCCTGCAGTTGGCACAAGAAGTGTTGTTGAATCTGTAGCAGACAATGCATTTCTGAACTCCATCATAGCTAAGGCCACCGCTCTAGCAATGTTGGGTCTGACACTGCTGGTGTTGTGGGTGCTACAGGTACTCCTGGTGCTGGAGGCGTTGCTGGTGTACTATTATCATCCATGGCTATTTCAGGAGTATTCTGGCGAGAAGGCTCGCCTGCCTCACTGGTACGTGTTGCTTATAACATGTAAGGAAAGGAGTTATTGATGTGTTTAACATAAATGAAAGATCTATTATAACAATATTTTCAAGCACACGTACAACTGGGATCTAAATAAAATTTGATGACTCTATCGACACGGGAGTAATTCAGATGAAATCATATGGCTCTGTGAATTCTCTGGGTCATGGGATCCTAAACCTCCCTCTGATATCAATTGTGTAGAGAAGGAAAAAGTCAACCTTGTATATATATTCACTTGTGTAAAATACAAAGAATGAGTACAAATATATAGATGAGAGAAAGAGAGAGGAAGGTCTATACATGATGTGGGACTAAAGAGGAGAGAGAAAAATAATAAATGATACATAATGGGCCTAGACTAAATGGGCTTTTCTAACACTCCCCCGCAAGCTGGAGTGTATAGGTCATATGCACCCAGCTTGGACAAACACTGGTAAAACAAGGTACTTGATAAAGCCTTTGAGAATGTCAGCAACTTGATCAGTGTCTGGAACATGCTTTAATTCAAGTTTCTTCAATTGAACTTTCTCTCGAATAAAGTGACAGTCGACTTCGATATGTTTTGTGCGCTCGTGAAACACCGGATTCTTTGCTATGTGTATGTCGGCTTGACTATCACAGAATAGAACAGCAGATGAAGGAAATTTTACTCACAGGTCAGTAAGGAGACTTTCAAACAATGTGAGTTCTGAGACAACCGATGTCATCGATCGGTATTTAGCTTCCGCGGAGGAACGAGCGACCACTGCTTGTTTCTTATTTTTCCATGTAATGAGATGACCACCAAAATAAGTACAAAACTCACTTGTTGACCTCCGATCGTACAGGGAACCGGCATAATCGGCATCAGAATAAGCGACCAATGCGGGAGCCGAGTTGGAGGTTTTGTAAACCAGCCCTTGACCCGGAGCTCCCTTAAGGTATCGGAGAATCCGTTCAACCGCCTGGAGATGAGAAACCCGGGGGGCATGCATGAACCGACTGACAACCCCAACATCAAACGATATATCAACTTTCCCACAAGGCGTCGATAGTATTCCAGGTTCTGAAGAAGCAAATCATCATCAGAGGCATGAGCACATAGTTTGTGATTTGCCTCCATCGGGGTACTAGCTGGCTTGCAACCAGACTGGCCAGCGTCTTTGAGAAGATCGAGACAGTACTTCTGTTGGGAGAGGACAAGCCCGTCCGGCCGTCGTGCGATCTCAAGACCAAGAAAGTAGCGAAGATGTCTCAGGTCTTTGGTCTGAAACACAGTGTTCAGATGCTGTTTGACCTCTAGAATCCCCTTTGAGTCATCCCCAGTGAGTAGTATGTCATCAACATAAATCAACAGAAGGACTGTTCCAGTGGCCCGGTGTCGGGTGAATATGGAGAAATCTGCAGAACTCTGAGTGAACCCCATGTCCCGAACCATCTTGCTGAACTTGTCAAACCACGTCCGAGGGGACTGTTTGAGACCATAGATGGATTTCTTGAGAAGACACACACGAGACTCCCCCGTGGTCTCAAACCCGGGCGATTGGCGCATGTAGACGGTTTCCTGAAGATCTCCATTCAAAAAAGCATTCTTGATATCGAGCTGATGAAGGGGTCAGTGGCGGTGCACAGCCACGGAGAGAAGAACGCGGACGGTGTTGAGCTTAGCCACCGGAGAGAAGGTTTCCTCATAATCAAGACCCTCCTGTTGAGTGAAGCCACGGGCCACAAGTCGGGCCTTCAATCGGGCAATAGTGTCATCCGGAGCATGCTTGATGACGAAAACTCATTTACACCCAACAGGGTGCTGACCGGGAGGTAAGGGAACCAGGACCCAGGTCTGGTTGGCCCAAAGAGCCGTCATTTCTTCGTCCATGGCAGCCCGCCAGCCTGGATGTTGAAGCGCCTCTTGTACAGAGTTAGGGACAAAAACAGAGGATAATGATGTGACAAAGTGAAGAAGAGGTGGTGAAAGGCGATGTAGAGAGACGTAATTCGTCATCGGATGAGCGGTGGATGCGGGAGCCGGAGCAGCAGGTAACGGATCACCAGAGGCCGAAGCCGACTGCAGGGGGGCAACGGGATGAGGAGAGCGACGAGAATAGACTCGGATAACTGGTGGAGGTGAACGGACCGGAGGCATTGCAGGAGGAGGAGATGATGAGGAACGGGGAGCAGGGATGACAGGACGAACGACGGGGTCTGTGTCAGGAGCGATATCCAGAGCAGAAAAGAATGGAAGATATTCGCGGAATGTGACATCCGTAGAGACAGTTACCTTGCGGGTAGTAGGAGAATAGCACACATAACCCTTTTGAGTGCGCGAGTAGCCCACAAAGATATGTTTGGCTGCACGGGGATCCAACTTGTCTGTAGAGATACCAAGTTGGTGAACGTAGCAAGTACACCCAAAAATCCAGGGAGGAACAGGAAAAGGTGGAGTGGAGGGAAAGAGGAGGCCGAAAGGAGTAGCATACTTCAGGATGGAAGAGGGTACACGGTTGATGAGAAAACAGGTCGTGGAGAGCGCGAAGTTCCAGTACCGTTTGGGAACCTGCATTTGAAGCATAAGGGAGTGAGCGACATCAAGAAGGTGACGATTATTGCGCTCGGCAACACCATTCTGTTGTGGAGTATACGGATACGATGTTTGGTGAAGAATGCCGAACTCAGAGCAGAGGGTCGCGAAGTCAGGACTAGTGTACTCGCGCACATTGTCAGTACGAATAGTACGAATGGGCGCAGAGAATTGAGTGCCAGTCTCAAGAATGAAGGCCCTGAAGACGCGAGGAAGCTCAGAACGATCCCGTAGGAGATACAACCACGTCATGCGAGAGTAATCATCAATAAAAGTAAGAAAGTACTGGTAGCCAGAAATACTAGTAATTTTGTACGGACCCCATATATCGGAGTGTACCAAAATAAAAGGAGCGGAGCTCCGAGTACAATGGGGAGGAAAAGATGAACGTGGTTGTTTGCCAAAAATACATGTTTCACACTGAAACACAGGAAGAGAGACATCCGGGAGAGCCTTCTGGAGGACTGGAAGAGGAGCATTACCAAGACGTCGATGTCAATCCGAAGAGGAGAGAGATGCGAGGATAGTATGAGAGTTATCAAGAAGGTAGAGCCCGTTCTGCAGCCGCCCCCTACCAATGATAGTCTGCGTCTGCTGATCCTGTATCAAAAAAGAAGAGCAAGTAAAGGTCACAGAGTAATTAGAATCAGTAGTAAGGCGACCAACAGAAAGTAAATTGAAAGGAGAGCCCGGAACGTGAAGAGCCAAGCGCAGGAGGAGAGAAGAGGTGAGAGGAATATCAGCACATCCAGAGACAGGAACAGATGCCCAATTGGTCACAGTAATGTACTTCGGGTGAGGTGAAGACAAGTACTGAGGCGGCCGAACAGAGGTGATGTGATGAGTGACACCAGAATCGAGGATTCATCGCGGGCCAGAGGGAGGCAGGCGATACTTTCATTGGAGATGGAGGCAGCGGAGGCAACCGAGGCAGGTGGGCGGCTAAGCAGTCCATGAAGATGCTGGAGCTGAAGACAAACCTCGTCGAGGTCAGTACGAGTGGTAGAGGGGTCGGTGGCAGCAACAGAGGCCTGCGGACGAGGAGGGCGACCATGTTTGCGATAGCACGTGGCTTCAAGATGCCCGTCTTTGCCACAGAACGAGCACTTAGGTCGAGGTCGTCCACCCCGACCCCGTCCTCGAGAATCAGAGCGGCCTTCACGAGCTGAAAATGGAAGAGGCAATAATGGAGCAGGGGCCTGCTGAACAAGGGTCGGAGAAGGAGGCCCGGGCACATCCGGAGGCGGGGATACTTTGAGAAGCATCAAGCACACATCGGAGAAAGACGGGGTAACAGTAGAGGAAAGTATGTGAGCCCGTACACTGTGAAGATGATGCGGTACCCGAGCCATCATCATGGTTATACCCACAGCTTCCTTTTGGGCACGTTGGGCAGCAAGATCCAGAGTAGGAGGTTGATGGTGGATCCAAGCCTCGACCAGAGACCGAGCCTGAGCAACGAAGGACGTCAGATCGGTCGCGCCGCCGCTATCAAGGGCCTGGAGAGCGGTGATAATGTCATACAGATGATGGAGATTATCCTTGCCAGAGTAAAGGGTATGTAGCTCGTCCCACATGCCCTTGGTCGTCTCATGGTACATGGTCAGGCGATAAGACTCGCCATCAAGAGAATTAAGGAGCCAAGTCTGCACCAGACCATCATTGCGTAACCAATCATCAGTAGGAGTACCGGTAACGGCCTGGGTCAAGTGATGAAGGAACCCCTTGGATTGCAGGACACGACGAACAGAGTGCGCCCACTCCACAAAATTCTTCTTGCCGGTCAGAGAGATTGTAGTAATACGGAGCTCATCTCGCACTTCCGGGAGAGAGGTCGGGCGGTCAGCAGGAGGAACCGCCGTGCCAACTGAATCTGCAGAAGAGGCCATGAAGAAGAGAAGCGGCTAGGAGAACTGACCGGTCAACAAAGGAGACCGCGCGACTAGAGCTGAGACCGCTCAGTCACGATGGGAAGACACCAACTGCGGGAGGAAGCCGCGACCAAAGGCGGAGGCCGGGAGAGAGAGAAGGCCGCAGCGGACAAAGAGAATCCGCGAGGATGGGAAAGAGGAGAAGACCGCGACCTAAATGCGGGAAGGCAACAGTCCGCACGGTCTGGCTGAGTACAGCAGCGGTCCGAAAAACCGGAGGCCAGCAGCGGGCAGAGAGAAGAGACCGCGAGTAGGGAAGACTGAAGCTGAAAGAGAGAACAGAACGCATCGACCAGGATCAAACCACTGGGAGGTGGATCAGGCCGCAGGAGAGGTAGGCCGCAGCGAGCTGGATAAGGCCGCGAGAGAGGCAGGCCGCAACGAGCTAGATAAGGCCGCAACGAACTGGAGCAGACCGCGAGAGAGGCAGCCGCAGCGAGCTAGATCAGGCCGTGAGAGAAGCAGGTCGCAGCGAGATGGAACAGGCCGCTAGAGCAGCAGGCCGCAGCGATCTGGAACATGCCGTGAGAGAAACAGGCCGCATAGTGATGGAATAGGCCGCGAGAGAGAGAGAGCGGTCTGGAGGAGAAATAGGGAGAGGTGGACTCAACGAGAGAGAGAGGGGAAGGCTATAAAATGCCTGAGGGGAGGGGTGGAACCACGGAGAAGAAGAGGAAGCGGAAGAAGAGGAGCGGAGCGGACAGGGAGTCAGGCCGCAGGAGTCCGAGCGGGCAGCGGACAGAAGACAGACCACGCGGGTTGTGCGGGTTAAGAAGGTGAAGCCGCTCAAAGAGAATCGGTGGCTCTGATACCATGTAGAGAAGGAAAAAGCCAACCTTGTATATATGTTCACTTGTGTAAATACAAAGAATGAGTACAAATATATAGATGAGAGAAAGAGAGAGGAAGCTCCTATACATGATGTGGGACTAAAGAGGAGAGAGAAAAACAATAAATGATACATAATGGGCCTAGATTAAATGGGTTTTTCTAACAAATTGTAACACCTCATCCTAGTTTATCAACAAATCAGCAGTCGGCTTGTTCCAGCGATAAGCAATAAACTAAGAAACAATATTAAACTAGTACAAAACATGCATAAATAAAAGTATTGAAATTTAACTTATAACGGAAGTAGAAAGTGCAACTAAGGATAAAAGTGCACCTCAACAAGCTGAATTCACAGAACCACTAGAAAGATGAAAAACCAAATAAGAAATATTATCTTCTCGAGAGTCCTGAAAAGAGCACTTAACATACTCACACCTCTCCCCAAAATGTAAGGAATATTATTTCATAATAACTGAAGGACACTTACCGCTTCTCTAATAGTGGAGATTGCTATTTCTGATACGGAAAACGTCCTCGCTAACGCCAGGTGTTGCCGCACAAAACCCTAATAAAATTTCATACAACCATAAGGAGATTTTACCTAAATGTTGACTGAAAACGAGAAAGGATAGCACCAAACCTCAGCGGAAATGGAAAGAAAGGGTCTATCAACCTCAAGCCTTGATCGAGGAGACTCGATGAGGGCTACTACAATTTTTGTAGAACAAAAAGCTAAACGCCGTGGCACTAAACTGAAATTTCAGAATTAGGAGAAAAAAATTGTAGATCCAATAGGAGACAGGTTTTTGATCACTACCTGGTTGTTAGAACTAAGAAAGAAACAAAACATCACAGAGAGTCACACAAACCTGAACGGAAAAGAACGGGGTCAAACCTCCAGTCGGCGGTGAAAACCTTCAGAAATCGGCTCGTCGAGGGATTCTGGAGAGGGAGGAGTCGTCGATTGCCTAAGACGAAGGTATCAAAGCCTGCGACGCTAGGCTAGGAGGCGTGAAAGAGGCGGAATCCTGCACACGGCGTCATCGGCTTCCGGACAGAAGAATAACGGTTTTTGGTCGCTGAAATAGGGTTACTGGAAAATATGGGTTACGGGATATACGGCTTTTAATCGAGTGGTGACAGGAGTGCAGTTATTAAAACCGCAAGGAAACGAATCGTGGCACATATTAGGAAAAGACTTAGTCATTAACGTCCTATTACGAAATTTTCATATCCCTCTCACTTAGCATGAAAATGTTACGCCCTTGCACTAATAATAATGAAACAATTGTCGTACACACACTCAACGGCTAAATTTAATCCATTATTTAGCGTGCAAGATTTAAACATACCAAATTCATACCTCGACAAGACGTTGTCTCGATCAGATTCGCTCGAGATAAGATCCTGCAATTAAATTTATTTTTGCATCAATTTACGGATGTTACATGCCAATCGACTGTCATAAGAATTTTTTCACAGCCACAATGTCAACCAACTCCCATAAGAATTTGCCACAACCACAAGACCCACAATGCCAGAATGTCAGCTGACTACCATAGGGACTGTTGGACTGCCACAACCGCAATTCCACAATGTCAATCCACTGTCATAAGACTTTGCCACACCAACAATGTCACACGGCTCATACCAACAATGTCATAATGCCAGTCGAGAAGAAGGAAGAGAGAAATAGAGTAAGAGAGATCAGAGAAGTAGAGAAAGAAAGAAAAGGGAAATAGCCGGCCGAGAAGGTGCCACAATGCCATCCGAGAAAAAGGAAGAGGTAAATAGAGGAAGAGAGATCAAAGAAATAGAGGAAGGAGGGAAATAGAGGAAATAACATGAGGAAAAAGCTAGCCAAGAAGATGCGGCAGTTATAACTCACAGTGTCAAAAACCAAATGCGGCAAATTAACAAATATAACTTAAAAAAAGATAAAACTTACAGTGTCGAGGGGATGAGCCACAAAAGAGTAGAGGAGAGGAGATAAGGAAATATCGAGAACCAATGACGATAAAAAGACGCAGATGAAAGACGGTCGACGACAAAGTTCAAACAATCAGAAGAACACAGCCCAGGTGCGAGAATCACCAGAGAATCACTGAACCAGAGAGTCAGGAAGAAGACTAAAGTCGTCTGCCGAGAGAGTAAGAAATCGCGAGAGAGGGAGGTTAGGGCAAGTTAGGCGGAAAGTGAGGAGTCGGGTGCTGAGGAGATGTAAATTAAGTGATAATATATAATTATATAAGTAATAAACTAATGAAATAAGTAAATTAAATATAAATAATATAAAAGTATTTAAAAATGCCACAAGCCGCAATAAGCCGCCATAACTGCAATACTGGGCCGACATGTCCGGCATGTCGGCCGCAATTTTGGAAAACGCAAACTTTGGCACTTGCAGCGGTAACGTTGTGATTCCCCCAAAAAAATGACACGTCGACCGACATGTCGGACATGTCGGTCGCAATCTACAAGCTTGAACCTGAAGATATGGAATGGATAAATATGTGTAAATAGTGTAGCCTGAAGATACGGAATGGATAAATAAGTGCATAATAACTTGAACACACCATTCTACTACGAGAAAAATTGTGACTTTTAGTGATAGTAGAATTCATTATTTTACCCTGAGAATTGCATTAGCAGATACACAAATTGATTTGGTGCTTTTATCTAGAAGAACCTCCTCTGTTGATAAAAAAAAAAAAAAAAACCTCCTCTGTTGATATTACATGAAAGCCCCTCTGGAATTCTTTTTGGAAATTACTGCGGATCACAAGACTGAAATCTTGTTAAAACACCATAACTAAGGGAATTTAGTACTTTGTCAAAAAATATATTTGAAACTTTTATTCCCGTATTATCAATTTATTTCTGAAGTTGGGTCTCATGTACGCTTCTTCTGGCTTCATAATCCCAATAGAACTGTATATATTTGGGTTGCGTTTCCTGTTGTTTTTATTGATATAGCATTGTTTTCAGCTGTGTTTCCTATTGGCATAATAGCTGTTCCATTATACTGTCTCTTCAATTCAGAATTCCATCTACATTAACTTCAACTTGAATATTCTGTCTGGTTGTAGCGTAGGTATTGAGATTGTGAGGAAGTGGTAGGGTGATATAAGACAAGCATATATTTATGTCATGCCTTGGTGTTTTTTACCCCGCTCGATCCTTGCTCTTAAAAACAATGCTACCCCCTTATATGAAAGCTCTTTCCGGAGTTTGAGGGGCAGCAGTGTGAAGTAAAATTTCATAAAGGATGGAACACCATCTGTGCTTATGAATGTAAGGGAGTTGAAAATCCTTTAGTCTGGGGAGAATATTCCCTGGAACAGATTATCCACCGAGAGTTACTTGTGGTGCCACCCCGCAGGTTCCCGCCTGCCGGGATCGTGTGAATCTCCTGAAGCTATAAGGATCTGGGCACTGATTCAACAATTTAGACCAACCCAACTACCCCCAGCACAAGTAAAACACTGCCAATCTCCAATCCCAGCAGCAGGAAAGAAAACCCCTTCGGTATTGTGAAATAAAAAGAGGGATAGGAGGAGAGAACAAAGCTCCGTTAGCCCTAGTTGAGACAAGAACGAGAGCGAGAGAGGGAGAGTCGGCAGCGGCAGCACTGCAACAGATAAGGGAAAGGAGGACTTTTCTCGATTTAATATATTTATCCCCCTCCCCACCGCTCCCATAATTCCCAATTTAACCCCATAATAACGCCTCAATTTCAATAACCCTTCCCATAGCATTTTACATGTGTACTTATCAAAACCTCTTAGCTAACAACACAATAAACCAAGCCCAAACCTTTTTTGTCCGGCTAACATGTGTCCATATATTAGTAAATGTTGTTGTGCAAATATGATAAACGACTGATCATCGGTCGTGTCCTCTTCCTTTGCGCCGCCCTGATCATCGGCGTTTGACACCACCGCATCTAGCAGCTGTCGTTGTCGCTGACTGCGGCTAGATGGGCCGCAGTGAGAAATCCCTCTGTCGTCGGCGTTTGACGCCGCCGCATCTAGTGGCTGTCGCTGTCGCCGACTGCGCTCAGACGGGCCGCAGTGGGAAACCCTCCGTCCTCGACACTGTACGCCTCTTCCGCCGCCGCCTCTGACTGCGGCTATACTGGCCGCAGTCGGCACCTAGCGTGCCTTCGGCGCTGCAGGTCGCACGACTGTACAGTAGCGGGTCTTCAGACAGCACGTCCTCGTCCTCTCGGATCTCAAGATGCGGTGATCGGATCTAGGGCAGGAGGAGGTATTGCTTCTTTTCGTGCGGGATGTGGTGATCGGTGAGGAAGTTGATTCATGACGTCGAAGGAAGGTGTGATGGCGGATGTCTTCAAGATGTTGGGCCCGGATGAGTTGGCCCCATTGTTGAGGGTGTTGGGTTCATCGCAACGGTCGACGAAGTTGGAACTTCCACCGATTGATTTGAAGTTTGATGGGTCAATAACCTACTTGAGTTTTTCACGTCGTGTGAAGAAAATCCTTGCAACGAAATAGGTTGGGGGCTTCCTGATAGGGGCGTTGAAAAAACCAGAGCACGCGGCTGGAGATGAGGGGGAGTCGACCCATATGACGGTGTTTATGTGGCTTCTCAGCTCGATTTTCCCATCGATTTTCGTCATAGTAGATGACCTCGATACAGTCATGAAGGTTTGAGATAAGCTGAAGAACACATATGATGGCGTGGGGAACCGCAGTCTTCCAAGTGAAGGGAGAAATTGGCGACGCTGCTCAAGGACAGAAAACAGTTCAGGAGTACGCCTCCAAGTTGGAATGGCTATGGGTGGATTACGATCACGCCTCTGTGATGTATTGCAGTGATTCACAGTGTCGGGCTTCCAAGATCATTGTGGAGGAGAGGACAATGAAGTTCTTGAAAGGGTTAGATGACAGGTTCGGTCAGCGGAGAGCCCTACTTCTTTTTGATACGACGATTCTTACTCTCACTGAGATCATCTCTACTATGATTAAGGAGGAGACACGTCTCAAACTTCAGGCAGGGACAGGAGGATTCACGATTGTAAAATCAACACCAGCGGTTGCTGCCCCTGGCATTACATGACAGAGGGAAAAGACCTACAAGTGCTGCAACTGTGGCGAGGTGGGCCATCTAAGGCAAGCATGCCCCAAGCTGCCCAAGGAGAGAGATTTGGGTGGTGGACGGGGACGTGGTCATGCTCGTGGTGGCATAGGAGGCTATCGAGCCAATTTGGGCATGACTGAGAGTGCAGAGGAAGTTGGTGTTATCTATACAGAGGAGGAACAGACTCTACTTATCATGATGGAGAGCGTCAAGAGGAAACAGATGGGCGAGGGGAGTAGAGATGGAGCTAGGGGGGTCGCTATGTATGCCCACCCAACTGATGGATCTCTTTCCCTTGCATCCATATCTTCCCCCGGGGCATCAGATTGGATCATCGACTCAGGCGCATCACGTCACGTGACGAGAAATGTAGGCAAGTTTTCCTCTTACACTCGTCTAGCTACTGCAGATAACATCCAAACGACGGACAGTGCATTGCAGCCAGTGGTCGGTAAGGGTACTGTTAATTTTTCAGATTCAGTAAAACTATCCAATGTCCTGTATGCTCCTTTTCCAGTTAATCTCTCATCTATTAGTTCCATGATCATTCAATTGAAATGTGTTGTTTCTTTTGATATTCTCAAGATGACTTTCCAGGAGGAAGGGGCGAGTCAGATACTTTAGACTGGGACTTTGCATGACAGACTGTGATATCTGGATCGGGAAGGCTTGGATGCGGCTCTAGTATCTGTGGTAGAGAAGACGGGAGTTAGAGGACGAGAGATGAGTGCAGATGACATGTTGATACTTCATCACTGGCGGTTGGGGCATCCCTCCTTAGTACTCTAGCTAGATTATTTCCTGCTATTTTTAAAACAACAAATAAAATAAAATTTGTGCATGATGCTTGTGAGTTCGGCAAGCTTACTCGGAGTTCGTATGCTAGTACGGGCCGAAAAAGCTCTTTTGTTTTTGATGTTATTCATTCTGATGTATGGGGACCTTGTACTGTAAGTTTTTTGAATGATTATAAGTATTTTGTAACGTTTATTGATTGTATTTCTCGTGTTACTTGACTATATTTGATGAAAACTAAGAGAAGTATTTACCTGCTTCTGAGATTTTCATAAGCTTGTTCCGACACAATACACTGCTGTGATTAGGGTACTAAGATCGGATAATGGAACAAAATACATTAACAAGGCAATGAAGGAATACTTATCGGCTCATGGGATAGTGCATCAGATCATTTGTGCCTATACACCTACACAGAACGGAGTGGCGGAAAGGAAGAACAGACATCTTCTGGATGTGGGAAGGAGTATGATGTTCAACATGAAGGTTCCTCAAAGTCTGTGGGGATATGCGGTGCTAACAACGGCAGAGTTGATCAATTGGATGTCATCACAGATTTTGGGGTGGATGTTCCCGTGTCAGCAATTGCAGGGACATAATGAGGGGATACTTCCTTTGAAGGTATTTTGGTGTGTTTTCTTCGTGAAGGACAACAAGCCAGATGTTGGTAAGCTTGATACAAGAGCAATCAAGTATATGTTTGTAGGCTACTCTCGTACTTAGAAGGGGTACATGTGTCGGAGCCTAGTAGAGAAAAGATGTTTTGTGAGCATGGACGCTCACTTTGGAGAGCTAGAACAGTACTGCCGACAAGGGGGAGCCTGCCCACAGCTAACTCGTCATATACCAAAAATATGAGGCTAGAGAGAGAAAGGTTGGTGACTGATTTGGGAGTATGGCAGAGAGGATCTGTGGAGGGTGGGCAGGAGAGTGATGAGAGCAGGAGGAGATTAAGGAGAGGCGAGATGTGAGACCTACGGCTCAGGGGGAGCTACTGACATATAGTAGGAGGAGAAAGCTGCCAACAATACCAGATTTAGTGTTTATGCCCAGTCTAGCTCACAGCCCCTGGCTACGTCGCTCCCTACTCTTGGAACGCCTACATCACCACAAGCCTAAGGTGATATTATTTCCCCTTCCCTACTTCTTCTCTTACGTTACTGAGGACTACTCGCAGCAATGCGGGAAATCCTCCTGATAGATACGGTTGGGAGCTTGCGTTATTTGTCTCTTACGATCATATCTCCTCTACTCACGGAGCATTCATTGCATCTTAGAATAGTATTATTGTACTTAACAATTGGCAGGTTGTCAAAGACGATCTAAAATGGAAGTTAGCGATGAAGGAAGAGATGAGGGCTCTCGAGAAGAAAAAGACCTGAGAGCTGGCACAGCTGCCAAAGAACAAGAAGGTCGTTGGGTGCAAGTGGGTTTTCACTTTGAAGCAGAACCCAGATGGGCAGTTCGAGCACTACAAGACTCGATTAGTTGCCAAGGTGTAAAACCAGACATATGGCATCGACTACGACAAGAGATTTGCACTCATTGCAAAGATGAGCACCGTTAGGACTCTAATCAGTCTGGCGGTGAATGGTGGATGAATGTTGCATCAACTGGATGTGAATGTATTTTTCACGGAGATCTAGCAGAGGAGGTGTACATGGGGATACCACCAGTGTTTGGCATGGCCAAGACAGAAGGCAGAGTCTGCAGGTTGAAGAAAACCCTTTATGGGCTGAAGCAGTCACCTCGCGCGTGGTTTGACAGGTTCAGGAAAGCGATGATTATGATGAGATATCACCAGATCAATGCAGATCACACGGCTTTTTCCAGGTAGAATGAAGGTCACTTCACTATGCTCATGGTGTATGTGGAGGACATGATCATTACGGGGGATGATGAGCAAGAGATTGGCCGCCTCAAAGGGGCTCTGGGCAAGGTTGCCTATGTCGGATGTCGGGTTCATGTCGGTTTGGCTTTGAAATGTCGTATGTCGGATGGTGGGGATATATCGGGGATATTTTACAATGTCGGGTTTTAATATTTAAATAAATTTATTCATATATATAAACATTTTTTGTACATATGTGCAGTTACATACATGATATATTTTTTTAAATTACATAATAAACATATATACACATAATGTATGTTTATAAATTACACAAAAAGAAGCATTGACGATAGTAAACGACATAAAGAGCATCAAATGAAAGTGAAACGAAAAATAAGATCAATCTTAGCTCAGAGATATGCACGAAATATAGCACAAAACAAAATATTACTGCTTGGACGCTTAAAAGAAATGAAAAATATATATTTTTAGTACTCCTCATGTATCATCTTCGAGATATTGCCTGATATATCGGGTAAGACCGATATATCGGGGCCAGAAGACCGATATATCGGGGCCTAAATACCGATATATCCGAGATATTTTCAAAAATGATATTTTTGCTTAAAATGTCGATGTCATTGTGTTTTCTACCCAAAACCCTTATGTCGGTCAATATGTCGGACATGTCGGCCAACATCTACAACACTGGCTATAGGCAAGGAGTTCGAGGTGAAGGATCTGTGTCTTCTTAGGTATTTCCTTGGGATTGAGATTGTTTATAAGGCAGAGAGGATAATCCTTTCTCAAAGGAAATACGCGTTAGATCTCCTCACTGAAACTGGGATGTGGGGTGCAAACCTGCTGCGACGCCAATCGATCATATGTGTAAACTGGGTGCAGAGGCTGGGGAACCAGTAGATCGCGAGATGTATCAAAGGCTAGTTGGGAAGTTAATTTACTTGAGCCACACTTGCCCATATATCTCTTTTTATTTTAGCGTGGTGAGTCGCTACATGCATGACCCAAGGAAGGGCCATATGGATGCAGTGTACCAAGTTTTGTGATACTTGAAGAGTGCTCCTGAAAAGGGGCTGACCTTCAGAAGGAATGAGCACGTGAAGATTGAGGGCTATTGCGACTCTGACTGGGCAAGCTGTGCGGATGATAGAAGGTCCACTTCAGGCTATTGCATATTTGTGGGAGGCAACCTGGTCTCCTGGAGGAGCAAGAAACAGTCAGTAGTGGCTAGATCGACAGCAGAGGCAGATTACAGAGCTATGGCAGTAGCGGTAGCAGAGCTCCTGTAGCTGAAAGGGATGCTTGTGGAGTTGAAGTTGGATCAAAGAGATAAGATGAAGTTGTGGTGTGACAGTCAGTCAGTCATCAGTATTACAAATAATCCAGTCCAACATGATCGAACCTAGCATATAAAGATTGATAGGTTTTTTATAAATGAGAAGCTTGATAGTGAGCTACTGGAGTTAAGTCACGTCTCGACCAAGGGTCAAGTTGCAAACTGCTTAACCAAAGGACTCAGTTCAGAGGATATGATCAGGGGTTGTAACAAGATGGACTTAGTGAATATTTTTCGTCAATCTTGAGGAGTGTTGTAATATTAAGCTTGATATGTAGGCTATAAATAGTCATAGTATTAACCATAATGTAATTGTGGATAAAAACTCAAACTTGTAAATACTTTCTCTATATTCAAATACAAAGTATGAATACATATTTATAGGAGGGAAAAAGAGAGAAGAGAGTCATATACATGATGTGGGACTAAAAAAAGATAAAGAATAAACAAAAACATGGGCTATATGGGCCCCTTTACATGGGCTTTTCTAACACTCCCCCGCAAGCTGGAGCGTACAAGTCGTATGCACCAAGCTTGGACAAAAACTGATAGAATAGGGTATTTGGTAGAGCCTTTGTGAGGATATCAGTAACTTGTTCAGTGCCCGGAACATTCTTTAATTCTATCTTCTTCGTTTGAACCTTTTCCCGGACGAAATGACAGTCTACTTCAATATGCTTCGTTCTCTCATGGAAGACTGAATTCTTTGCGATGTGTATCGCTGCTTGGCTGTCACATAGCAGGAGGGCCGGTGAGGGAAGTTTTACCCCGAGGTCGAAAAGAAGATTTTTCAAGCCACGTTAGCTCAGAGACAACCGACGCCATTGATCGGTATTCTACTTCTGCTGAGGATCGAGCCACAACTGCTTGCTTCTTACTTCGACAGGTAATGAGATGACCTTCAAAGTAGGTACAAAACTCACTGGTTGATCGACGATCATCCAAGGAACCAGCATAATCAGCATCAGAGTATGCAACTAATCTTGGAGTAGAAGATGAGGTCTTGTCGACCAATCCTTGACCCAGAGCTGTTTTGAGATATCTGAGGATGCGCTCAACGGCTTGAAGGTGAGAAGTTCGCGGGGCATGCATAAACCTGCTGACCACTCCAACAACGAAGGATATATCCGGTCTTTTAACTGTTAGCTAGATCAACTTCCCAACAAGTCGTCGATAGTATTCTGAATTTTGAAGAAGAAGATCTGTGTCGGAAGCGTGAGCACACAGTTTATGATTTTCATCCATTGGAGTAGTAGTAGGCTTGCATACAGAGTAACCACCATCTTGAAGGAGATCCAGGCAGTACTTTCTCTGGGACAGGACAAGACTCTCTGGTCGCCTTGCAATCTCAAGGCCAAGGAAGTACCGAAGGTGACCCAGATCTTTTGTTTGGAAGACCGAGCTAAGGTGAGGTTTAACCGCATAGATGCCCTTTGAATCGTCTCCAGTGATCAGGATGTCATCAACATATACTAGCAGAAGCACCGTTCCCGTTGCTCGGTGTCGTGTGAAAAGGGAGAAATCTACTGAACTTTGAGTAAAACCGACTTCCCAAACAGCCTTACAGAACTTGTCAAATCATGCTCAAGGAGATTGTTTGAGACCATAGATGGACTTCTTCAGATGACAAACTCGGGACTCCCCCGTGATCTCAAACCCGGGAGGTTGTTGCATGTACACCGTCTTCTAGAGGTCGTCATTTAGAAAAGCATTCTTGATATCCAGTTAGTGTAACGGCCATTGGCGATGAACCGCCGCTGAGAGAAGGACACGAACGGTGTTAAGCTTTGCTACTTGAGAGAAGGTTTCCTTGTAATCAAGACTGTGTTGCTGGGTGAAACCACGAGCCACCAGGCGGGCCTTTAGACGGTCAATCGTCCCATCCTGAGCATGTTTGATCACAAAGACCCACTTACACCCAACGGGTCGCTGACCGGGGGGAAGAGGTACCAGGTGTCAGGTCTGGTTTGCACAGAGAGTCGTCATTTCTTCTTCCATGGCCGTTCACCAGCCCGGGTGTTGGAGAGCCTCCTGCACAGTGTTAGGGACATAAATAGAGGATAATGAAGTGGCAAAAGTGTGTAGTGATGGAGATAGGCGACGTAAGGATACATAGTTCTCCATTGGGATGAGCGGTAGAGTCTAGTGCCGGATCAGCAGAACGCGGAGCGTCAGAGGTCGAAGCCGACTGTAGTGGGGCAACGGAGGCAGGGTGGCGACGATTGTAAACACGTATAATCGGTGGCTTGGAAACAGGTGGAGCCTCGTCAGGAATTTGTGTAGGTGAAGGAGTGGTAACGGGAATGGCAGGACGTACCACCGTTGGTGGTAGAGGTGCAGGATCTAAGGCAGAGAAGAAAGGGAGATCCTCCCGAAAAGTCACATCAGTAGATACAGTTACTTTTCGGGTAGCCGGAGAGTAGCATACGTAGCCTTTTTGGGTCCGAGAATAACCAACAAAGATATGTTTGGCCGCCCGAGGGTCCAACTTGTTCCTGGATGGACCAAGAGTGTGGACATAGCAGACGCATCCAAAGATGCGGGGGGTGAGGGAGAATGGTGGAGTATAAGGGAAAATGAGGCTGAATGGAGTGGCATTGTGGAGGACGGGAGAAGGAAGACGGTTGATCCGGTAACAGGCTGTGGAGAGGGCGAAGTTCCACAGAAGCCATATCGAGTAGATGTTGATTCTAACGTTCCGCGGTTCAATTTTGTTGCGGGTTATAAGCACAAGAGGTTTGGTGAATAACTCTGAATTCAAAGCAGAGGTTGGCAAATTCGTGACCAGTGTATTCGCGGGCATTGTCCGTGTGAATAGTTTTGATAGTTGTGGAGAATTGCGTGCGGGTCTCGAGGAGGAAAGCCCGAAAGACCCGGGGAAGTTCTGAGCGATCACGAAGTAAGTAGAGTCATGTCATGCGGGAGTAATCATCAATGAAGGTTAGAAAATAACGATAACCAAAAATGCTAGTAACTTTGTACGGTCCCCAAATATCGGAGTGTACTAAAATAAAAAGTGTAATGCTCCGGGTACAATGAGATGGAATAGATGAACGCGGCTACTTGTCGTAAATACATGCTTCACACTGAAAAGAGGGTAAAGATACATCTGGAAGAGCCTTGTGGAGGACGGGCAAAGGGGCATGCCCAAGACGGTGATGCCAATCGACGGAGGAGACAGAAGACAGGATAGCTGGAGGGTCATCAAGGAGGTAGAGCCCGTTCTGCAGCCGCCCTCTACCAATGATAGTCTGTGTCTGTTGATCCTGTATCAGAAAGGAAGAAGTAAATGTTATTGAGCAGTTTAAATCAGTAGTAAGGCGACCAACCGAAAGCAAATTAAATGGGGAGCCCAGAACGTGAAGAGCCGAGCGCAGAGAGAGAGAGAGGAAGTGAGAGGGATATCCGCCGAGCTGGAGACAGGAACAGTGTCCCCATTAGTGACTGTAATACACTTGGGATGAGGAGAAGTCGGGTATTGTGTTGGTCGTAGAGAGGTGATATTATGAGTAGCACCGGAATCCACTATCCAACGTGGACTAGTGGAGAGATAAGCGATACCTTCATGGGAGATGGAGGAAGCAGAAGCAACCGAGGCAGGTGGGCGAGTGAACAGACCATGAAGTTGTTGCAGCTGAAGGCGAACTTCTTCAAGGTCAGTACGAGCGGAGGAGTCCGTGGCAGCAACAGTATCCTGTGGGCGAGGGGGAAACTCATGCTTCCGAAAGCAAACAACCTCAAGGTGGTCGTCATTCCCGCAGAAGGAACACTTTGGTCGAGGCCGAGCTCCCCGACAGCGGCCCCGAGAGCCAGAACGTCCCCCACGAGCAGGAGGGGGAAGAGGTAGTAAGGGCTCTGAAGCCTGTTGTAGGAGAGCTGGTGTTGGGGGAACAGAACAGTCAGGAGGAGGCGAAACCTTGAGCAACATGACACACACATCAGATAGGGATGGTGTAGCCGCAGAGGAGAGAATCTGTGCCTGAATGCTCTGAAGATGATGTGGTACACGAGCCATCATCATGGACACACCAACAGCTTCTTTTTGAGCACGCTGTGCAGCGAGATCCAGCGTGGGAGGTTGATGTTGAATCCATACTTCGACCAAAGTCTTTGCGCGAGCAACAAAGGACGTGAGGTCGGAGGGCCAACATCGAGATTTTGTAGATCAGTGATGATGTCGTAGAGGTGTTGGAGACTATCTTGGCCAGAATAGAGGGCCTGGAGCTCATCCCACATGGCCTTGGCGGTTTCATGATACATGGTCATGTGGTATGGTTCACTATCCAGAGAGTTGAGGAGCCACGTCTGTACCCGACCGTCGTTGCGTAGCCACTCATCCGTGGGAGGAACAGGAGCGGCCTTGGTCAGATGGTGAAGAAAGCCTTTTGATTGAAGCACATGGCGAACCGAGTGCACCCACTCCGTAAAGTTCTTCTTCCCGGTCAAAGAGATAGTCGTAATCCGCAATTCATCACGGATTTCGGGGGCAATAACTTGGTGGTCAACAGATGAAGCCGCCGGTTCGGCAGAGTTAGAGGACCCCGTGACCGGGCTGGCAGAGGACTAGGCCGCCGAGAGATCAGGCAGCGGATAGATAGGGAGACCGCACGGGAAGACCAGAATCAGACAGACGGCAGGCCGCACGGTCTGTGTGAGAAGCCACCAGCGGCAAGAAGCCGCAACCGCGATGCTAAGCCCGGAGCGGGAAGGGAAACCGCAGCGATTAACCGACCACAATGTGAAGCCGGACACAAGAAGTCCGCACGGTCAAAGTGAATACACCATCGACAGGGGACGATATCACGACCAAGTGCGGAAATCTGCGCGAGTAGAGAAGCCGCGGGAAGAGAGGAAGCTGCGCGGTTAGAAAGAAGTCGCCGTGAGGGAAAAGAATCGGGAGGAGAAGAGGTCGCCGTGAGCAAATGAACCACGCGAGTAGAGGAGGAAGTCGTGCGAGTAGAAGAGGTCGCGAGTAGAGAGAAAGCCGCGCGAATAGAAGAGGTCGCAGCGATTAACCGCGAGTAGAAGGAGGTCGCCGCGAGGAGAGAAATCCTGGAAGAGAAGGTGGCTGCCACGGGTAGAAAGAAGTTGCCGCGGGTAGAGGAAGCCGCGCGAGAGTGGGCAGACCGCACCCAAGCCACGGCGAACAGAAGAAACCAGGCGGCTAAGGAAAGAGGTCGGCCAAGAGAAAGAGGTCGGCAAGGAGTGGGCCCACGTAAGAGAATGGAGAAGGCTATAAGAGGGAGGAGAGGAGAAGAGAAGGTGGAGCCACGGAGTAGAAAGAAACGAGACCGCAAGGAGGAGAGCGGGTAGAAAAAGGAGACCGCGAGGAGGTCGCGGGATGAGAGAAAGGCAGACCGGAAGGAGGCCGCGGATACCGCGAGAAGACCGCGGATAGACCGCGAGACGGCCTCAGAGACCGCGGATAGTGGCGGCTAAAAAAGTTAGCCGAACAGGGAGACCGCGCCCTCTGATACCATGTGGATAAAAACTCAAACTTGTAAATACTTTCTCTATATTCAAATACAAAGGATGAATACATATTTATAGGAGGGAAAAAGAGAGAAGAGAGTCCTATACATGATGTGGGACTAAAAGAAGAGAAAGAATAAACAAAATACATGGGCTATATGGGCCCCTTTACGTGAGCTTTTCTAACAGTAATTATAGGGTTCATTTATTTCAACTGATATTTATAACCTACTGTTTCTAGACCTTTTTGGTCTCAGTGATATTTATAATGTTGTTTTGATATAGATTTATATATTTATGAAATTATTGCTTCAATATTACAATATCCAATGCCTTCTGGTCTCATTTTCAGTAACTAATTTCCATTAAGTGTTTATCCAACATTTGTGAAAGTGGATCTAATTGGAGTTGTTTTATTAGTTTGTTAGCTGTATTCGCCTTTTAGTAGGAGTTATCTTCATTTGAAAAGGAAAAAAATAGTTGATCATGTTGTCTTTTGTTATTCATTTTTTAATGTTAATTCTGCATTTTTTATATTGATTGACTACATTATTTTTTTTGTTTGAAGCTAATGGTTAACCTTCATCATGATTTAAAAAATAATAATAACTTAGTTTATTCATCTAATGAAATATTAATGATTTTTTATGTCACTTTATACTTTTTTAAATGCACATATATGGAGAGTGATTATAATACAAACTCAATTTTAATATATATGTTGTTCAAGAATAATTTTTTGTGTGTTAATGCATGGTGGTGACCAAGAAGAATATCTTTCACTTGACAAATGACTACCCAACATTATGATATAAGAATATCATGTGAGTTCTACATGATTGAAGATTTCAACAATTATTGAATTGGTTCTATTCAAGATAAGGCAAAGTTTTCTTGGACTATAGCTTATAATTGAATCTACCATGAATAATACTTAGCTAGATCAATATCATAGTCATATTGCATAATGTATAAAGAGAAATTATATAATCTACATCATCGAAGTATTAGATTTCAGTGTATCAAACATTTGTTTTTGAAGATTTACGATATCTCTGATCAAACCAACAAAAATAGTGTTATGGTCTGCATGATCCATTATTCTCCTGCCATGTTTAGCATCGTGCTCGGGTGTCATTATTTGATGTCATGTTTAGTTTCTTGCTTGTGTGTTGTTAATTTGCAATTATTTAAATATTTAAATATGCATGTCATGTCTTTTTATTTTACTCGCTTGTATTAAGTATGTAGTTCGAGTATGTTGACTTAGTTGCAAATGTGTCATGTGCTCATTGTTATTTTACGCACGGTACTATGGAAAATAGCCCAATATGTTGGCTTATTTGCAAATGTGTTATGTACTATTTGCAAATGTGTTATGTACTCTATATTTAAAAACATCCTTGGGTCATAGAATGGAGGAAGAAGTATTCCCCTTTCCTCTCCTTAGTTCTCTCTTCCCTCCTAGGGTTAGGGATTCGTAGCTCTCCTCAATCGAGCACCCTGCTACTATTAGGCAGCTGCGGTTTCAACTCCAATGTATCCCCACCACCTTCTCCACTGCTCTCCATCTTCTCCACCGCTATCCACCTCTCCAGCGAGTTACCGAAATGTTACGGCTTGTACCATAACACATGGATTATATTCATTTGAAATTACGAGAGCATCAAAATCATAATACATTAAATTATCTTTGCTTAGTGATTGATTGGTATCTTTTGCTGATTATGGTTATGGTTTATTCAATTTATCCATTTCAATTTGGAAGTATTTATGAATTTTCTGAACTTGATAGCACAAAGTTTTGATCCAGCTAGTTGTATGATAAGTTAGCTCTTTTTTATGAAGACACTTCATAGCATCACCACACGGAAGAAAACTAGTTGGAAAAGGAGAGGAGTTAATGCGATGAATTGTTTAGATTTTTGAGGATGGCAACTCTTGTAAGGTGATGTTGATCTTTATTACTAAGAACTTAATTCTAGAGTCTTATGATCACTTAATGTTAATTAAATTGAATTGATATTTCAACACTAATGTCTGTACGTGGCTTGTGATTGATTAAGTCCTGTTTCTACAGTTGCCTTTGGTATTTTAAAATATGAAGTATCATTAATATAAATGATCTTGTTACTATGTTATAAATAAGCATTTTTGTTTCAAGGAAATATGGAGCATGATGGTGGAACTCTAAGAGACACAATAGGCACCGTTCCCTCCACTGAGCCATCACGAAACCCATCACATAATCAAAAAAAATATTTAGTGTCGGTTTAATATATGGCATTTGGGGATCATCATAGGATTAATATTGAGGTTCTGTTTGGGTGAGTGTTATGCTAAAATATTCACTCAAGCGGACCACCCTCGTCGGAATTCTTGGATCACGCATATGGAAGCCGTCGTGATAAATTGTAATTCATTAGTGTATTATTAATAGTATTAAGTATGCCCTCCCTTATATATATATATAAGGGGTAGAGGCTTATGGTTAGGGCATCCTGAAGGATCTTAGTCGTTTGAGGCTCCCTCTCTCTCTGTATTTCTCTCTCTATCTTCCTCTTCTCTTGGAACTCACCTCTCTATTTCTCAAGAATGTATCTTCTTATTTAATTAATACAAATGTTTGATCGTCTGGGTCGCTTAATCGCCTCCCTCGTGTGCATCTCTTGAGTGGATCGATTCATGACCATAATAAGTGGTCCAACCTACCGCTTTTTGGTTGTGGTTTTCGTCGTTGAACTTCCACCATCGATCCCATCAGCTGTCGTTTGAAACACATCATCTCCAATAATGTCCCCATCTGCTGCATCTGTCCACGAGCACCTTGCTCGGCAAAGAGATATGCTCGCCGGCATCCTCGCCATGGCACACCGTTTTGAAGCCAAGCTTGATCGGCTCGTCGAGCTCGATCAAATCATCGAGCTCTATCGACTCACTCCAATGATACATTCCATTATTTTGGTGCCCACATCGTCACCAGCCCTCAACTCCCCCTATATTGTGCATTTTATGGCGAGACGTCCGTTCGTCGAGAGCCGCCTCCCCACAATCATCCCTTGGCCTACCCAGCTTAGTTACATTGCAGCAACAGGGGGCATGCCAACAACTGCTCACTGGCCCAAGGCGAACAAGTCCTGACCGGCGTGTTTTTGTCCCTAAATACCTGCCCCAAGTTGATCGAGCGGACGAGCGCTTTTGGCCGGACGAGCGGGATGAAGTCGCTTTTCTTCAAGGGCCCTACTTTGTTGCTTCCGATGAACATAGACGTCCCACATTGCAACCTGAACTCCAGCTCCGTCTGCTTCCAGTTTTCCTCTTGGACGTTGACGACCTCGTCGACGAAGCACCCGCACCCCCCTTCATCATTGTCGCTCGTCTGCAACCTCCGAATGCGTTTGGTTCCCCCCCCCCTCCCCCATTCAATTGTTTCTTGTTTCTTTCCACGGACCCGACAAAACGCTGTCCTCTCACGCTGCAACAACCTTCCTTCTGTTTTCTCTTTCCAGCTGTCGTGCACGGCTATATCGCTCTTAAAACTGCAAGCCTATAGCTTTATTCCCTTCTTCGTATCTCCTTTTTCATTTTTTGGACGCCCACCGTCCATGCCTCAAATCCACAGCTTAACCTTCTATTGACAGCCCCAACCGAGAACAATTACTCTTTTTCCGGCACACGAGCTGCCCCCCTCCTCCACTAGCTGTCAAAGCCAACTTTCTTCCTCCCTTGTGTTATCATTGTAACACTCCAACCCAGTTTAACAACAAATCAGCAGTCCGACCGGGCCCCGTCATAAAAAGTAAACCAAGCAACGATAATAAAACTGGCACACAATAAGCATGTATGGAAGAATTAAAGGTCAACTTACAGCGGAAGTAAGATATACAAAAAAGGCAAAAGAGGGTACCTCAAATCCTGATTCACAGAGCCAATTAGTAATGGAAAGAACCATACAAATCTGAATTGTTGAAAACTTAAATAGTGTCTAATACATTGAAAACATTAGATAGTTCCAATACATTTAGTTCATAAATAAAATGAACAAAAATGATACAAAATACTACTGAAGGGAAAGACAAACAAGAATGAAGAATTGCGACGCTTATCCTAAGCGCAGCTCCCCACTGATGACCCCTGTAAAGAAATGTCTGAAGACGGGTCAGCCCAATTTGTAAGTAAGAAAGACTATGTTATGGGACTATCTCGAAGGTGGTCGTGAGGAGGAGCTGCGGGTTATCAGAGATACTGTGGAGCTGTGACCGCGGCTGCCTGAACGGGGTTGCTCGTCGGAGGAGAGAGCCACCAAGATCTCACAAAGAAGATAAGAATTAGAACTTTGTCATTCCTTGCCTTCAACAACACACCCAAAGTCTTTATATAGGCTATAACATAATAATGACTCTAACACTCATTTAACACTCCCCTAACATAACATAAAGACACTAATAATAATAATAATAATGAGCTCGGTGCACGAGACTCACAACAACCCATAACATGTAACATCATAACTCATAACACATAATAGACTACTCATCCCAGTAACACTAAAAATATATAATTAGTTTATATGTAAAAATAGGAGCTTTTGATTATTAATGTATGCTTTTAAATAATCTGTATGTAGTCTTATAAGTTATTATCTGTAGATATGCATTATGGATTATGACTTATAATCTGAGTTCTTATCTGTATTGATTTTTGGTACTCTTAATTCTTTCTAAATATTGAGTGATCAGATTTCATGATTTATGATTTATTGCACTTAATCTGAATATGAAGCTCAAATGGCGACCCGAAGGTGCTCTAAACCAAAGTGCTCCCTGAGTGAAACACAAACTCACATCTGAAATTCTCCAAGTTTGAAACTTTGGCTTACGACCCCACAACTGAGGCTCGTGTGGACTATTGGCCAGATGAGAATGAGGTCATTGATCTGAAGCTTATTACGTGTTTGAAGTTTTTCTTATTCATCTAATTTAATTCTACATTCTTGATTGTATTTGAAATATAAGTAATCTTGTTACACTATGTTTGTTGCATCATATCCAATACTTAGCTTTATTATGCATTACTAAGTTGTGTTTGTTGTTTTCTTCGCTATTTGAAGTAATTTAATTAAATTGATATTGTCCCTAAGAGTTGAATAATTAAATTACGTAAGCATTTTAAAATAACTTAGATATTGCAATTATATAAAGTGGTATGTCTAGCCAAAAGGAGTCGAATTTCTTACTTCGGTGTTGTGGTGCTCGTGGACGCGGTGAGGCGGCATGATACTTATCAACTTTTTAATGAGGGATAAGAAGTCTTAGAATATTTAAAACGAAGGTTTTCTGCGGTTTACCTGCTGCAAAACAGTGGGGAAGGTTGGTCAAGAGTCGCAACTGTCGCAGGAGGGGTTGCTGGTGTTGAAAGTGTGCCCGCCGACCATAGAAAGGTCAAGGCCGACCATATAAAGGTCAGGGCTGACCATATAAAGGTTAAGACCCGGGCCCACAGCCCGACTGCAGTCGGTGCACCACAACCCGCTCTCCGCCTTGGATATAAACCGTGCGGCGGGTTGTTGAGGCCGAGAATCGATCCAGGACCTCCTTTATAAGAGGATTTTATCTCCTCCTCTCATACCCAACTGAGCTGAAAGGTCAGGGCTGACCATATAAAGGTCAAGACCCGGGCCCACAGCCCGACTGCAGTCGGTGCACCCCAACCCGCTCTCCGCCTTGGATATAAACCGTGCGGCGGGTTGTTGAGGCCGGAAATCGATCCCAGGACCTCCTTTATAAGAGGATTTTATCTCCACTTTTGTTGAAAGTGGGCCCGCCGACCATAGAAAGGTCAAGGACGACCATATAAAGGTCAGGGCTAACCATATAAAGGTCAAGACCCGGGCTAACCATATAAAGGTCAAGACCCGGGCCCACAGCCCGACTGCAGTCGGTGCACCCCAACCCGCTCTCCGCCTTGGATATAAACCGTGCGGCGGGTTGTTGAGGCCGTAAATCGATCACAGGACCTCCTTTATAAGAGTATTTTATCTCCTCCTCTCATACCCAACTAAGATAAAATCCTCTTATAAAGGAGGTCCTGGGATCGATTCTCGGCCTCAACAACCCGCCGCACGGTTTATATCCAAGGCGGAGAGCGGGTTGGGGTGCACCGACTGATGTCGGGATGTGGGCCCGGGTCTTGACCTTTATATGGTCAGCCCTGACCTTTATATGGTCGGCCTTGACCTTTCTATGATCGGCGGGCACACTTTCAACGACGGGAATCCAAAAATGGCAGAGGGAGCATCGACTAGGGCTGAGATCGCCAAACGGTTTCTGAACATGAGTCGAATTGATGTTGGAAGCGTCTACAAGAAGGAAATTTGGCGGTTTTGTCGGTCAAATAGCGAGAGAGGAATGTAGGGTTGTGGCGTCTAGGGATGTTGACGGAGCGAAGGGCCCTGCGGCTGCTGTCGACGACAAAAAAGGGAGAGGGGAAGTATCGCTCCGTCGATCCGCTGCAACGACATTGGGAACCCTAAACTCCTTTCGGGAGAGCCGTGGGAGGAGATATATAAACAGGAGATATCGCTGGCTCATTTGGAAACAACGGTTACCAATTAAAACTGTGAAGTGGGGAAGGAGGGAAAAATGTGACTTAGCTTATTTAGCGTGGACATTAACTTTTTTCACATAATTTCAAAAAAAGAAATGTCATTCCTCTCTAACACACTATTATCTTGAGCATAAATTCTACGAACCCCTAAATCTCGCCGAATGAAAATTCCAATAGCTTCATTTGAATGCCTTCAGTTACTTCATTGATTAGCACACAATAATTAATCGTTATAAAATCGTACCTCGACATGACACGGGCTCGATCAATTTTGCACGCAATCGGACCCTAAAATTAAATTTTATTTTTGCAAATGTTATAGTCATATCTGCCTCTTCCCCCTTTCTTTACTCTTCCCAAAAACAAAAAACAAAAGAGAAGCAAAATTTCCCCACCCCCTAGCTGTCGCCGCCCATTATTTTTCTATACCCATCTATTGCCATATTTAGCCCCCAAACTCCCACCCACTCTAGTTATCCTCATTTCTTCTCACCACCCACTAATAACACCTACAATGTTACCCATTTTTGTCTTCTTCGTCCTTTCTGCTCTTTTCATTATTTCTCCTCTTGGCACCTGCAGCCGCCACCGGTTGCCCAAAATTTTTTTCTTCAACATTCTTAAAGATCCGGATAAAAAATAATTTAAAACTCGACCTTGAGGACAAGGTCGATTTTCAAGGGAGGTATAGCATTACGCGGGAACATTCACTCAAGCGGACCATCCTCGTCAGAATTCATGGATTGTGCAGATGGAAGCCGACGTGATAAATCCTAATTCATTAGTATCTTAATTAATAGTATTAAGTATGCCCTTCCTCATATATATAAGGGGGAGAGGCTTATGGTTGGGGCATCCTGGAGAGTCTTAGTTGTTTGAGGCTCTGTCTCTCTATTTCTCTCTCTCTCTCTCTATATATATATATATATCTTCCTCTTCTTTTGGAACTTTCCTCTCTAACTCTCAAGAATGTATCTTCTTTATTAATTAATGCAAATTTTTCATCCTTCTAGTCGTTTAATCGCCTCCCTCGCGTGCATCTCTTGAGTGGATCGATTCATAATTGTAACAGTGAGCGCTAGGAGTGTTATGATGGTTGTGAACTTAGAGATGAAAAGCGAAAGTAATGTCTGGATAGTTGCGATCACGAGCATTATTTTGTCAAAATTTTATTTTTTGGCCAAAACAACACCACGATCATCTAGATGATATCAGGTGTTGGCAGTATGAACAACCCGACCCAAAAATGGAGTTTGGGTTGCAAGTCCACAGACGTTTTATTTGCTTGTAAACCACCACCACTGCATTTACTGTCACAATTTCACGCCTCATCACTCAAACGTCACAGTTACTCCAAAAAAGAGTTAGAATTAGATGTATTGAGTACTTGACAGTGGTACAAGTTGTGTTTGTGCCTAATAAATTAAGGCGGTGACTCATTTGTTTTAGCTCTATTTTTGTAGGCTTGCATGACATTAGTTTATTGAGAAGTGTGTAACTATTGCAGTTGATCTAATGTAAGATTGCATTGTAAGATGAATCTTATGTGCATAAAATTCTTTTAGGAACCTCCCTTCGGCCTTTACACCATTCACTTTACCTCTAAGTCACGTGAGAGTTGCTATGGAGGATAGGAACTTGTATGAAGTGCTATTATTGGAGTTGAAGGAGTAGCTTAAATCCTCAGATTGAGATTATTTTTCAATTAGTAGGTGATTTTTAGCTATATTGTGAACTGAATGATGCTTACACACAATTAGTTGAAGAAGTTTATTGATTCAAGTTAAATTTGAGATATATTAAAAAAAACTTATGAGCTAATAAATTACACGATTTATCGCAAGCTTACACAAGATGTCATGACATGCCAGTCGATCATATGATACTGAAATGCTACTCACACACTTCAATATTACAAAAAAATCAAATTTCTTATAGTTTCGATTTGTCATAGTTTCATAAAATTCAATTGAAGAGTGTTAAAATAGTCCATGTAAAGGGCCCATTATTGGGCCCATTTATTGTTTTATCTTCTCTCCTCCTTTAGTCTCACATCTTGTATAGGATTTTTCTTCTCTCTTCTTCTTCCTATATATTTGAATTCTCTCTTTGTATTTAGACACACAAGCAATACATACAAGTATTTGAGCTCTCTCAACATGGTATCAGAGGCAGGTTACTGTCCTCTGCGGTTTGCCCTTTTTCTAACCGCCAAGCCCGCCCGGTCTCTTTTTATCCTACCCGCTGCTTTGTCTCCTGCGGACTGGTAGCCTACCCGCTCCGGTCTCCAGTCCGCCCCTGGCTCTGCGGTTTGCACCTCTGCATCCGCTTCTCCTCTCCCTCTCCTTTGCTCCACTCTCTTCAGGCTTCTTATAGCCACCCTCTCTCTCTGCCTCGTGGGGCCCACCCCTCTTCTGACCGTTGCGGGCTCTCTTCTTCTGTCCGTTGCCAGCTCCGCTGCGGCTTCACCTTCTAACCGCTGCGGCTTCGCCTTCTAACCGTTGCGGCTTCACCTTCTAACCGATGCGGCTTCGCCTTCTGACCGCTGAGGCTTGGCCTTCTGTCCGCTGCCAGGCCACAGTCCTCCCTAGCCGCTCGAGTTCCTCCTCGCGGCCTCTCTCCCCTAGCCGCTCGAGTTCCTCCTCGCGGCCTCTCTCCCCTAGCCGCTCGAGTTCCTCCCCGCGGCCTCTCTCCCCTAGCTGCTCGAGTTCCTCCTCGCGGCCTCTCTCCCCTAGCCGCTTGAGTTCCTCCTCGCGGCCTCTCTTCTCTAGCCGCTCGAGTTCCTACTCGCGGCCTCTCTCCTCTTTCCGCGTTCTCTGTCAACCCGCTGCGGGTTCTCTCCTGCGGGCTGCTCTCTAACCGCTGCTGGCTTCACCTAGACCGGGGAGGTCTCTCCTTTTTTTTGCCCTTTGGTCGCGACCTGACTACTCGCTGGTGTCCGGCTTGACCGTGCGGACTGCTTCCTATCCGCATTCTGGTTGTGGTTTTCCTAGTCTTTCTTGCCGGCGGTTTATCCTCTATTTGCCGCGGTCTGCCCTATGAGCTCTTCAGGTAACTCTTCTGGCTCAACGGCCAGCCCGCCTGCTGACTGCCCGGCTTGTCCGACTGACCGCCCGACTTACCCTACAGAACTCCGTGACGAGCTGCGCATCACTACCATCTCTCTTTCCGGAAAGAAGAACTTCATTCCTTGGGTCCATTCAGTTCGACGAGTTCTTCAGGCCAAGGGCCTTCTCCCTCACCTTACTCAGGCTCCTCCCACCCTCCTACCGATGACTGGCTCCGCAATGATGGCCGAGTTCAGACCTGGATCTTGAATTCTTTGGATGGTGAACCATATCAAATGGCTATGTATCATGAGACTGCTAAAGATATGTGGACTGAGCTACACTCCTTATATTCTGGACGGGACAGCCTCCAACATCTCTACGACATCCTCACTGACCTCTTTGCTCTTGACGCTGGAGGGGCTTCCGATATGTCCTCCTTTGTTGCTCGTGCGAAGACTCTCGCTGAAGCCTGGATCCAGCATCAGCCGTTTACCAATGATGCTCTTGCTCAGCGCGCTCAGAAGGAAGCCGCCTGTACTGCCATCCTTATGGCCCGTCTTCCCTCTCACCTTCAGAACATTCGTGCTCAGGTCCTGGCTTCCCCCACCACACCATCTTTTTCTGATGTGTGCTCCATGATTCTCCGAGTACCACCTCCTCCAAATACTACGGCTCCTCCGGCCCTTCTTCAGCAGGCACCTCCGCTTCTACCCTTCCCTCCTCCTACTTGGGGGGGGGGGGGGGGGGGGTCGTTCGGGATCTCGCGGCCGTGGTCGTGGTGGCCGAGGTCGGCCGAAGTGTTCCTTCTGTGGGAAAGATGGTCATCTTAAGGCAACCTGTTACAAGAAAGTTGGCTATCCTCCTCGCCCGGCGGCTTCTGTTGCTACTGATGCTGCTCCTCCTGATCTTGAAAGTGTCCGTCTTCATCTCCAGCATCTCCAGGGCTTGCTCCATCCCCCATCTGTCTTTGTTGCCTCCGTCTCTCACATAGGTACCGCCTGTCTCTCCACCGGCTTGGGCTGGATTGTGGATTCTAGCGCTACTCATCACATTACTCCACATCCACCTGCCCAGTACCTGAATTCCCCTTATCCACAGTCTATTACTGTGGCCAATGGCGCCACTGTTCCCGTCTCCGGCTCGGCAGATCTTCCTCTCACCTCCTCCATCTCTATTCGCTCGGCTCTTCACGTCCCGAGTTCTCCATTCAGTTTACTTTCTGTTGGACGGCTTACTACTGATTTGGATTGTTCTGTTATATTCACTTCTTCTTCTTTTGTTATACAGGATCGGCGGACGCAGACTACCATTGGTAAAGGCCGGCTGTGGAATGGGCTCTACATTCTCGACGACTCTCCCACCATCCTCTCCTCCATTTCTTCCACTGATTGGCATTGTCGACTTGGGCATGCTCCTCTACCGGTCCTCCAGCGGGCTCTACCGGATGTTTCTCTTACCCCCTTTCAGTGTGACTCATGCATCCTCGGCAAGCAGACTCGTTCATCTTTTTCTTCACATTGTACTCGGAGCACTGCTCCTTTTGATTTAGTCCATTCGGATATTTGGGGACCATTTAAAATTTCTGGTATTTCCGGTTTCTGGTATTTTATCACGTTTATTGATGATCACTCTCGCACTACCTGGCTATACTTACTTCGTGATCGCTCCGAGCTTCCTCGTGTCTTTCGGGCATTTGTCCTCGAAACCCGTACGCAATTCCACACGACCATCAAAATACTCCGAACTGACAATGCTCGTGAGTACACTAGTCACGAATTTACTAGTTTATGTTCCGAGTTCGGGATTCTACATCAAACTTTCTGCGCTTACACGCCGCAACAAAACGGTGTTGCCGAACGCAAGAATCGCCACTTACTCGATGTTGCCCGTTCCCTCATGCTTCAAATGCATGTCCCTAAACCATATTGAAACTTTGCGGTCTCGACCGCCTGTTTTCTCATTAACCGTCTTCCTTCCTCTATTCTCAACTATGTTACTCCGTTCAGCATCCTTTTTCCCTCCGCTACGGCCTTTCCTCTCCCACCTCGTGTCTTCGGTAGCCTCTGTTATGTCCACCGTTTGGGGCCTTCCTCGGATAAGTTGGATTCCCGTGCGGCCAAGCATATCTTTGTTGGTCATTCTCGCACCCAAAGGGGGTATGTCTGTTATTCTCCTGCTACACGCAAGATCTCTGTTTTTGCTAATGTCACTTTCCGCGAAGATCAACTATTCTTTTCTGCTCCCTTACCTGACCATCAACCACCCACACCTCCTCCTCCCTCCATTCCCCGCCCGGTCATTCCCGCCACTACTCCTCCGACTGTCATTCCCTCTCCACCGCCTGACGTTCCCTCCAAACCACCAGTTATCCATGTCTACACTCGTCGCTCTCCCACTTCCGTTGCCCCGATGTCGTCGGTCTCTACCATGGATACTCCGCGTCCGAATGATCAGGTATCGCCTTCCACTGCTCATCCGCTGGCAAACTCCATCTCTCTTCATCGCCTCTCCCCATTTACACACTTTGGCTACTTCTCTCTCTTCGGTTGCTATTCCTAATTCTGTGCAGGAGGCGCTTCAACATCCAGGATGGCGGGCAGCCATGGAGGAAGAAATGTCTGCTCTCTGGTCTGTTGTTCCCCTTCCACCAGACCAGAAACCAGTTGGGTGCAAGTGGGTCTTTGTCATCAAACATGCTGTCGATGGGACAATTGACCGTCTAAAGGCCCGTCTTGTGGCTCGAGGTTTTACTCAACAGGAGGGGCTCGGTTATGAGGAAACGTTCTCTCCGGTGGCGAAGCTTAATAGTGTTTGTGTCCTCATCTCTGTTGCGGTCCATCGTCGGTGGCCTCTCTTTCAGCTGGATATCAAGAATGCTTTCTTGAATGGGGACCTCCAGGAAACTGTCTACATGCAGCAACCACCCGAGTTTGAGACCACGGGGGAGTCTCAGGTCTGCCATCTTAAAAAGGCTCTATATGGTCTCAAACAATCTCCGCGGGCATGGTTTGAAAAATTCAGCAAAGTCCTCCGTGAGATTGGCTTCACTAGGAGCTCGGCCGACTTCTCGCTCTTTACTCGTCACCAACCAACAGGAACGGTTATTCTGTTAGTTTACATCGACGATATTATCATTACTGGAGATGACTCTCAAGGGATACAGGCAGTCAATGTCCATCTAAACTCAGTCTTGCAGACAAAGGATTTGGGACCCCTTCGCTATTTTTTGGGCCTTGAGATTGTCAGAAGGTCGGATGGGCTCACTCTCTCTCAACGAAAATATTGTCTTGACCTTCTTCATGATGCGGGTTTGTCCGGCTGCAAGCCAAGTGATACTCCTATGGATGTGAATCACAAACTGTGTGCCCACGCATCTGACTCTGATCATCTTCTTCAGAATCCTGAATATTATCGACGTCTTGTTGGAAAACTTATATATCTCACGGTTACCAGACCGGATATTTCCTTTGTTGTTGGTCTTGTCAGCAGATACATGCACTCTCCTCGAAAATCTCATCTTCAAGCAGTGGAACGAATTCTCAGGTATCTGAAAACCGCTCCTGGTCAGGGACTTGTCTAGAGGACCTCCTCTTCTGCTCCAACATTGGTGGCATATTCAGATGCTGACTACGCTGGCTCTCTCGATGACCGGCGATCTACGAGTGGTTTTTGCACTTACCTTGGAGGACATCTTGTTACTTGGCGAAGTAAGAAACAAGCGGTCGTTGCTCGATCTTCAGCCGAGGCAGAGTACCGGGCAATGGCATCGGTTGTATCAGAATTGACATGGCTTGAGAGTCTTCTTACTGATCTGGGTGTAAAATTACTATCACCGGCTCTTCTCATTTGTGATAGTCAAGCCGCCATACACATCGCAAAGAACCCGGTCTTTCACGAAAGAACGAAGCATATTGAGGTCGATTGTCACTTCATCCGGAAAAGGTTCAAATGAAGAAGCTTGACCTAAAGCATGTCCCAGGATCGGAACAAGTTGCGGATGTCTTCACGAAGGCTCTTTCCAAGACACTCTTCTATCAATGCTTGTCCAAGCTTGGCGCATACGATTTGTACGCTCGAACTTGCGGGGGAGTGTTACAATAGCCCATGTAAAGGGCCCATTATTGGGCCCATTTATTGTTTTATCTTCTCTCCTCCTTTAGTCCCACATCTTGTATAGGATTTTCTTCTCTCTTCTTCTTCCTATATATTTGTATTCTCTCTTTGTATTTAGACACACAAGCAATACATACAAGTATTTGAGCTCTCTCAACAAAGAGCTTAATTAATAATTAGTAGTCATATTAGGAAGGTAATGACGACTTACAAGGAATTCAGATTGACGTAAAAGTCTTGACATGATATGCTAGTGTTCATATACTTAATTCATGTTGATATTGAGAATGAAGAAAATATGACTATAAATTTTTGTACCATAATTTTGAATTAAATAACATAAATTACCTGATTTTGTGTGTATATGTAGGGAAACAAATTTGATTTCAAGAATTACTTGTATGTTGAAATTATGTACATAAAGAAAGGCACAACTTGTAATCTTCAATGAGATTAACATGAAACTTATGAAATTAACATGAAATTTTTATGATGAGTTTATATTACTTGTTTTGCCTGATAATATCTATAATATAAATGGTTTACTTGATGTTATGAGTTGTTAGCTTGCTGACATTACCATGCTTGATATGTTGTTGTAACTTGTTGATATTTTGTTTCTGACAAACAAAAAGAATGACCACAATAAAGTTAATAGTAATAAAATGTATGCTTAATGCTAAGCCTAACATTTATGTATGAATAAAATTGATATCATGACGAACGTAATAAAATTAGATTGTTCGATTTCAAGTAAGTGGTTGTGTTAAATGATGAGAATGAAAATGTTTTGATAAGCGCTATAGTTGATGTATCAAGTATTCCGGTAATACATTAAAGGCAAAAAATTTATATTTCCCCCTCAACTTTACCCTCCATTTGAAGCAAGCCCCTATCATTTTTTTAATTAATCAGAAAAGTTTAATTGTTTTCCATGGCTTGAACTGAAATCTTTACACCTTAATCAAATTGCAGCTTCGTTGGTTCCTCTCACTGTTGGCATCCTCTTGTGGCCTGATATTGAGTAAAGCCATGCTCTCAATCCATCTCAGTCCACCATAGTCATTGAATGAGCATCAACGGTATCTTCAATGTATCTCGCGAGTCATTCAGTCATTGAAGAGTTGGAGGAGAGGCTATGATGACTACCATGCAACCCTCAAAGCCTGTCATCCCTAGAAAATCTCTTGGCCAGGCACAATCTGCCCTCCACGATTCTTGTTATTCAAAGAAATTTCAAAATAGGGCAAGTTTCTAATGCCAGATTACTTTCCTCTCTTTGAAATTTCAGCTCTGCATTCTAAATTTCATCATTAATGATTAACTCTCAAGCGTAACTGGATTAGTAAGCGGAGATGTGGTTCAGGAGATGGGGCTTACAATTGGAACTCTGACGAACTTCCAATAAACATTGACACTGTCATTGCAGTCAATAAGGTTTGTGTTTTTCTTATCTGGTTGTTACTTCGTCCTTCATTTGACATACTTCCTTAATTAAACAGTTATTCTACCGAATAAATTAACCGCTCTGTATTTTGGATCTCCAGGGCCCATATATGGTGATGATTGTGATGGAAAGGTTTCGCTGTTAGACTCATTTATGGTAACATTTACTTTATCTTGGAGTATGAGGAAGGATTATGAAAGAGAAGATAGACCTGAGGTAAATGCATAATACAAATCAGCTCAAAATTAACGTTATATCAATTTTACGCACAAGTAAATTATGTTGCAAGTGCCTCCAGTATGTAGGTTTTCACTGATATCATTTCAAATTTCATACAAATCATACCAAAATGTTGTAGATTACTCACATGCTCATGATTCATCATAATCTTGGTTCAAGTTAAATATAGTAGTTTAAAAAGAATTTTGTTGAATAAATAGTTCATATTTAGAATGAAGAAATCGCCAACAAGAAATAATAGTTGAAGTCTGTATGCAAGCAACTTCTTTTATTATTATTTTTTTGCAATTTTTATAGATTCTTTCTAGCCATTTATCCCACTCCAATTATTTTCAAATGTGATGATTGAAAGTAGTGGTGGCAAAATGACAAGTCTGACTAATATTTTATTTCCTTTTTTTTCTACAGCTCTCCTCTTCTCTTTCTCCCTCAGTGTCCGTCTTACCCCCATCTTCCCTAATATCTTCTTCAAACTTTGGGAGGTTTGTTCTCTCATTATCCCCTTATGGATTGCAATTTTGCATTATAATGGATGGGGTTATCATCCTCTATTTGTAAAGTCTAAACTTTAATCTTCTTGCTTTCTATGGTGAACATGCCAGAGGCTTTGGACCTTAATTGGCTTAGGAGAAGTTCATGCTCTAATAGGAATCTTGGATGTTTCCATAGCGGAAAGGGGGTGGAACTGTCGATTCATGGTTCCATACTCATGTATTTGAGGTGGCACAACTCTAGCCTTCCAAGAAACAACCATCCCAACTTTCTCTCCATTTATCGTAGGACAATAATCACCATACCTTTTGTCATTTGCCCTATAAAGTTGATGTAGTGTCAGGTCGACTCAAGGGGATTTTCTAAATGCAGCCCTAGATGTGATAAGATGTAATGCAAGTGCACAAGTGGTACGCTACAAAAATTGCAGCAATTAATTAATTACTTTAAATTTATCAGCAGGGCACATGCAGTCACAATAAATGACTTAAAAGAGAACAAACTATTAATTTTGCAAGGGAAAGAGGCACAATTAATTTTAAGCACACGCGGAATACGCCTTGCAAATCGCACAACAAATATACTACTAGCAAATCAAACACATCCACCACAATATGAGTGTCAAAATAAATAACAGTAAAAAATAGAACTTTATACCACAATTTGCACGTGTAGATGGCGGTGGCGGCGGTTGTTGGTGGGGATTCGAAGTCGTTGCGACGCCGGGGTGTGGGAATAGGACATCCGGGCTGAGATGGTTAGTCTAGGGTTATGGGGACGGACCGATTACTTTAGGGTGGAATCCACGACAGTTTTCAGGGAAGGGAAGATTGGTTGGGTCGGGTGCAGTGGTTGGGTTCAGGTGGAGGTAAGGTGGAGGTACTGGATGATGTGGTGGAGGGGAGAAGAGGCTACTGGTGGTTGGGAAACAAACCAGGAAGGAGGTTGACCGAAAGGGAAATAGGTTTTACTTGACTGGAAGGGTTAGAGGCGTAGGTGGTTAGTTGTCGAGGAGGAGTGAAAGGTTGGGGGGGTGGAGTTAGAGCAGGGAGGCCGGTGGGTTCAAGGCTGAGAAAACTATATCAATGAACAGGACATTTCATTTTTGAACTGTAGGATTGAAACTTGAGAGAAGGATCACAGGATAAAATGGAAGCAACTGCCTTGTGAGGTTGCTGGCTGGACATGGTGGAGGAAGAGGGTGGCGGAGGGGCTTACCGGCGTCGCACCGGAGGAGAGGAGGAAGGGTCGGCGCCGCACCAACCGTGACCGAGCGGTTCCCAAGAAAAAATCCCAAAACCATCGATACCCATCAGAACCGTCGGCTGCCTCTATAAATAAACTTAACATAAAAAAACGTTAAATCAAAACTTAAAAGTAAATAAAACCACCTGAATCGAACGGCTCACAATGTCTGGACCGATTGGGGGCAAATACAACTCAAAACAACAAAACTCATATATGAAATCAACTCTGATCGACTACCCGGACGCAACCGCGGTCTCTGATCGTCCATCCGGACAGCGGATCACCGCCTCATGCGGGAATAAACGCAAGTCGATCGTGATGCGCCATCAACTCCCCCCGGCTTAACGGCACTCCAATTCGATGAGTGAAGGTGGGAATACTCGTTGTAACACTGTAGGACGAGTCTCTCCAGCTCCTCTGTCAGGAAATCACCCCTTCTCAAGACATGTAGGGGTCTCGATGACCCCGCACTAACTGACGAGTCAACCTTGCCCTTGGGAGGATCCCTGGGTTGAGTCGGGGTAAGAATAATCTTTCGACACTTGTTGAAGTATACACACGTGTTGGACCGGCCATAACATGTGGCGTCACGATCGTAAAGTCAGGGTCTCCTAAGTAGAACGTGGGCGACATCCATAGGGATAACATCGCACCAAACCTGGTCCTCAGTAGACGTTAATCGTATCGAAATCAGGCACCGCTGCGTGACATGAATGGTGGATTTATCCACCCACAAAACTCGGTAGGGATGGGGATGGGGCTCGGTTGTAAGCTGCATCCTCTCAAGTCCTTTATTAGCAATAATATTGACGCAACTCCCACTATCAATAGCGAGCTTGCATCGGCCTCCTGCGCTCGGGAAATATGTGAAAATGATAGTGGTGTGACGTCAATCCTCCTCGGCCCGCGAGGTGTGGAGGACGCGACGAAGGACCCGACCTCTAGCGATCTCTCAGCATCGCTCTCCCATCTTTCCTCCACAACAGCAGTAACCTCCTCAACAGTGACGTCCTCAGCCTCAGCACCGGGCTCGCCAGAATCCTCAATCAGCAAAGTCCTAGTAGGGCATTGCGCTGTGAAATGCCCCCTGCCAGAACAACGATAACATTGGACGCCCCCAGGCTTAGGGCCTCCAGGAGCACTAGCTTTCCCCGTCGTGTCTGCGGGAGCGTGAGGGGTGGCAGTAGTCGTGGTAGGGGCCGTCTTTCTAAATGGAGTGGCATCGAATCTAGTGGTGACCTGTCTCGGCCTGCGGTGCGCAAATACTGCTCGTACTCAAGCGCAAGCTGGAAGACCTGCTCAACTATCTCATCCTATAGGGTATTAGTTCCCTTCGGATGTCAGCTCTAAGCCCCGAACGAAAGCGTGAAGCAATTGCAACAGGCTCCTCCATAATATTGCTGCGAACTACTAGTTTGTCAAATCGTGACATATAGTCTGCAACGAAGAGAGACCCCTGTCGAAGTGCGTGGAGTCGATCCAACATCTGGTCTCGATATGATACAGGGAGGTATTTATCTTGCAAGCGTTGCTTCATATCATCGGGTGATGGGGTAATAGACATTCCGCTCTAGAGACCTCTCTAGACTTGACCAATAAATTTTTGTCTGGCCGATCAACTTCATTTTGGCGAATCGCACTCGCCTCTCGTCACTCATCTCAAATCAGTCAAAATAATGATCCATGTCCATGAGTCAATCACTAAATGCCTTCGGGTCGAGGTGACTATTGAAGGAAGGCGCATCAATGTGAATACGTCGTGTGATGTCGTCCTCCTCAGGAGTCATCCCATGGAGCGGCTCACGGTAATCACCGTAGTCATCGTCGTAATTATAATCATATCGGTCTCGATCCCTACAACGATGTGGGGGAGGACGAGGCTCGTCAGGAAGGCGGTGATCCCTTCCTGGATCTCGCTTGTACTCGTATCCACGACGATAATTGCCTCTTGCAAAGGGAGGGGGATCACGGCGAGGGATGTCTCTGCCACGCCTCTCTGGAGGTGGTGTCGCGTCTTGTGGACCCTCGTGGGATTCCTCATCTGGGGGAGGGGTCGCTCGACCTCTAGGTGTCTTTAACTGATCTACCCTCGTGCTAACCCTCGCAATATCACCTCTAAGAGTTTTAAATTGGATTCTCATCCGATCAAAACGGTCGAGAACCAAACGTTTAAACTCAGCGGGTGTCATGTTTGTTTGTGAACTAGCGGTCCTATTGTCGATGTGATTGTGACTTGACATGGACTGACGATACTCCCTACCACTATTTAACATGCAAATGACCCTAACCTGGCTCTGATACCAATTTGATACAGTGGCAGGTCGACTCAAGGGGATTTTCTAAATGCAGCCCCAGATACGATGAGGTGCAATGCAAGTGCACAAGTGATCCGCCACAGAAATTGCATCAATTAATTAATTTTTTAAAATTTATCAACAGAGCACATGCATTTACAATAAATGAATTAAAAGAGAACAAACTATTTATTTTGCAAGCGAAAGAGAAGCAATTAATTTTAAGCACACGGAATACGCCCTGCAAATCGCATAACAAATATACTACTGGCAAATAAAACACATCCACCACAATATGAGTGCCGAAATAAACAATAGTAAAGAACAGAACTTTATACCACAATTTGCACGTGTAGATGGCGACGGCGGCGGTTGTTGGACGGTATTCGAAGCCGTTGCGACGACGGGGTGTGGGAATAGAACAGCTGGGCTGATATGGTTAGACTAGGGTTATGGGGATAGGGGCCGATTACTTTAGGTGGAATCCACGACAGTTTTAAGGGAAGGGAAGATAGGTCGGTGTTAAAGTATTAGACCGGGCGGACTTGCGGTCTTGTCTGGCGGTTTGTAATCTGAGCGGTCTGGCGGTCTCTCTCAGAAGCCTGGAGATCGGGCGGTCTATCGGTCTCATATTGCAGCTTGTTCTTATTCTGCTGGAGTTGCCGAGCGGTTAACCCATCTGTCTAACCGCGCGGCCTGTGCGGTCTCTGTAAATTCTAGCCGCTCAGCCTTGTACATGTTTAGTCCTACATTGTTTGTTTGTACTCTCTCATATCTCCTCCATTCTATAAAAGGGAGGTCATACCTTTATAAATGATATCTTTTTTGGATAATAAAATTTCAATTATTCAAATTTTTGTCCATTTCTTAGCTACTTATTCGCTACTTTTACATGGTATCAAAGCGAGGTTCCGATCCTCGGACTTGTGGGTTATGGGCCCACCACGCTTCCGCTGCGCAACTTCAGTGCTCCGTCTTATTCACTCCAACGCTTGTTCTTTTCAGGACCCGAGGACCCAGCGGACGATTGCTACTGGGACTGAGAGCGGCGGACTCTATTTCCCGACAACGTTTCCGCTCTGTCCGCCTACTCCTCCTCTACAGATCTGCTTCAATGGCATCTTCGCCTTGGACATCCTCCTCGGATTCTTCGACAGCTTCTGCCCCACTTACCTCCTACCAGTTCTCCGCTTAACTGTGATGCGTGTCAGCTTGGCAAACATCATCGCTCCTCCTTCCCCTCGAAGCAAGGTCGTGGCTCCTCTCGCCCGTTTGATCTCATTCATTCTGATGTCTGGGGTCCTGCTCCTACCCTCACCGTTGGTCGGGGTAGTTCCTACTTTGTAACTTTTATAGATGATTTTTCTCGATGTACCTGGGTGTATCTATTAAAAGATCGCTCTGAACTCTTTTCTGTCTGGCAATCCTTTTTATTTTATGATTAAGACTCGCTTTGACATTTCTATTAAAGTTTTACGCTCTGATAATGCTAAGGAATATCTTAGCCATGAATTCTCCTCTTTCTTTCGGCAGCATGGTCTTCTTCATCAAACCACCTGTGTTTACACCTCCCAGCAGAATGGGGTGGCGGCAACTTCACAGATCCGTCTTATTCACTCCAACTGCTTGTTCTTTTCAGGACCCGAGGACCCAGCGGACGATTGCTACTGGGACTGAGAGCGGCGGACTCTATTTCCTCGACAACGTTTCCGCTCTATCCGCCTACTCCTCCTCTACAGATCTGCTTCAATGTCCGGACTCTATTTCCTCTACTTTATGCCGGCAACTTCAGTGCTCCGTCTTATTCACTCCAACTGCTTGTTCTTTTCAGGACCCGAGGACCCAGCGGACGATTGCTACTGGGACTGAGAGCGGCGGACTCTATTTCCTCGACAACGTTTCCGCTCTGTCTGCCTACTCCTCCTCTACAGATCTGCTTCAATGGGATCTTCGCCTTGGACATCCTCCTCCTCGGATTCTTCGACAGCTTCTGCCCCACTTACCTCCTACAAGTTCTCTGCTCAACTGTGATGCGTGTCAGCTTGGCAAACATCATCGCTCCTCCTTCCCCCCGAAGCAAGGCTGTGGCTCCTCTCGCCCGTTTGATCTCATTCATTCTGATGTCTGGGGTCCTGCTCCTACCCTCACCGTTGGTCGGGGTAGTTCCTACTTTGTAACTTTTATAGATGATTTTTCTCGATGTACCTGGGTGTATCTATTAAAAGATCGCTCTGAACTCTTTTCTGTCTGGCAATCCTTTTATTTTATGATTAAGACTCACTTTGACATTTCTATTAAAGTTTTACGCTCTGATAATGCTAAGGAATATCTTAGTCATGAATTCTCCTCTTTCTTTCGGCAGCATGGTCTTCTTCATCAAACCACCTGTGTTTACACCTCCCAGCAGAATGGGGTGGCGGAGCGTAAAAACCGTCACCTCCTTGATGTCGCTCGCACTCTCATGACGCAAATGCACGTACCCCGCTCCTACTGGGGCTACGCTGTGCTACTCGCCTGCTATCTCATCAATCGTCTTCCCTCCACGGTTCTCCACGGCCAGAACCCCTTCTCCATTCTCTACCCCCGCAAGGAACCTTTTCCTCTCCCTCTTCGTGTCTTTGGGTGTACGGCTTTTGTTCACACCCCATCCGCTACCCGCGACAAGTTTTCCCCCCGTTCCACCAAGTGTGTCTTTTTGGGGTACTCTACCACTCAAAAGGGCTATTGCTGTTTTGACCCCGTTTTGCGGATACAATTTGTCTCCGCAGACGTGACATTCTTCGAGAATGCTTCCTACTTCTCTCCTGACTCCTCTCTTCCTCATGTTGTCTCTGCTTCTCCACCGCCTCTCTCCGTTCCTTCCACGCCTCTCGACATCTCCACCTTTCCCCCATCTCCTCCTCCGTCTCCTTCCCTGTCTGTCTCACCCCCTACCCCTCCTCCCTCTTCTCTGCGGTCGTCTCTCTCTAGTCCCGGGCCAGCCTTCTCCGCCACGGACGCTCCGGTCGCTGAGGCTCCCGTCGAACTGGATCTTCCCATTGCTCTTCGCAAAGGGGTGCGGGCGTGTACTCAACACCGCTTCCGGCAGTTGTTTCCTATGATCGGCTTTCCCCTTCTCGTAGGTGTTTTTCCTTGGCTATCTCCGCTGCTTTGACTCCCCGCACCTACCAGGAGGCTCTTGTTATCCCTCATTGGAAGTCTGTCATGGATGAGGAGATGGCTACTCTTAATGAACGGGGTACCTGGACCCTTGTTCCTCCTCCCGTAGGTACTGATGTGGTTGGCTGTCGCTGGGTCTTTGTTGTCAAATTTCACCCCGACGGCACTGTGGATCGCTACAAGGCCCGGCTGGTGGCCAAAGGCTTCACTCAGACTTACGGTGTTGATTACTTTGACACCTTCTCTCTGGTTGCTCGCCTCAGCACCATCGGGGTTCTTCTCTCTGTGGTTGTTAACCGGGATTGGGCTATTTCTCAGCTTGATGTCAAGAATGCCTTTCTCTATGGCAATCTTCAGGAGGACGTCTACATGGAGCAACCTCCTGGGTATGTTGCTCCGGGGGAGACACGCGTATGCCGTTTGAAGAAGGTCATTTATGGCCTAAAGCAGAGCCCTCGGGCGTGGTTCGACAAGTTCAGTGGTATTGTGGCTGTCATCGGCTTTACAAGGAGTTCGGCCGATCACTCTTTATTCATTCGCAAAACGGCCTCGGGACTGGTAGTTTTGGCAGTGTATGTGGATGATATTCTTCTTACCGGCGATGACCAAGCTGGGGTGGACTTGACAAAGAAACACCTCCGTCAACACTTAGTCACGAAGGATATGGGCTCCCCGAAATACTTTTTGGGAATAGAAATCTCTCGGAAGCGTGACTCGTTGGTTCTCTCCCAACGGAAGTATGCACTTGATCTTCTAAAAGAGGCAGGATTGACAGGTGCCAAACCAGCCCGGTTTCCCATGGCTATTGGAGAAGACAAAACATGGACGGATGACTAGCCTCTTCTATCTGATGTCACAAGGTACAGACGGTTGGTGAGCAAACTCATTTATCTCATAGTGACCAGACCCGACATCTCCTATGTTGTAGGCAAGATCAGTCAGTTTATGCAAGCTCCCAGAGAGTGTCATCTTCAGTCTGCCTTGAAGATTTTAGAGTATGTCAAAGCAGCACCGGACAAAGGGCTAATCTTTCAGAAGAATGGTCATCTGAGGGTTGAAGCCTACTCAGATTCAAGCTATGCGGATGATAAAGGCGATCGTAAGTCCACATCAGGTTTTTGTACGTTTGTTGGAGGAAACCTTGTGAGTTGGAAGAGCAAGAAACAGTCTGTTGTCTCCAGATCCAGTGCAGAAGCCGAATACCGGAGTATGACGTCAACCACGTGTGAGTTAAAGTGGTTGCGGGCTCTCATGCTTGACCTAGGAGAGGTCTATGACTATCCTCTTCCTATGTTCTGTGACAACAAGGCTGCTATATACATATCCAAAAATCCGGTCTTCCATGAGAGAACAAAACATATAGAGGTTGACTGCCACTTCATTCGGGAGGAGATTTTGAAGAAACGGATTTGTACTCTGTGTGTCACCTCTGACAAAGAATTGGCGGATATCTTCACAAAACCGGTCTCTACTTCCTTCTTCCACATTTGTGACAAGCTGGGCATGATTGATATCTATGCTCCAGCTTGAGGGGGAGTGTTGAAGTATTAGACCGGGCGGTCTTGCGGTCTTGTCTGGCGGTTTGTAGTCCGAGCGGTCTGGCGGTCTCTCTCAGAAGCCTAGAGACCGGGCGGTCTATCGGTCTCATATTGCGGCTTGTTCTTATTCTGCTGGAGTTGCCGAGCGGTTAACCCATCTGTCTAACCGCGCGGCCTGTGCGGTCTCTGTAAACTCTAGCCGCTCAGCCATGTACATGTTTAGTGCCACATTGTTTGTTTGTACTCTCATATCTTCTCCATTCTATAAAATGGAGGTCATACCTTTGTAAATGATATCTTTTTTGGATAATAAAATTTCAATTATTCAAATTTCTGTCCATTTCTTAGCTACTTATTCGCTACTTTTACAGTCGGGTCGGGTGCAGTGGTTGGGTTCAGGTGGAGGTACTGGATGATGTGGTGGAGGGGAGAAGAGGCTGCTCGTGGTGGGGAAACAAACCAGGAAGGAGATTGATGGAAAGGGAAATAGGTTTTACTTGACTGGAAGTGTTAGAGGCGTAGGGTGGTTAGTTGTTGAGGAGGAGGGAGAGGTTGGGGAGGGTGGAGTTGGAGCAGGGAGGCCGGCGGGTTCAAGGCTGAGAAAACTATATAATGAACAGGACATTTCATTTTTGAACAGTAGGATTGAAACTGGAAGCAGCAGCCTTGTGAGGTTGCTGGCTGGACATGGTGGAGGAAGAGGGTGGCTAAGGGGCTTACCGGCGTCGCACCGGAGGAGAGGAGGAAGGGACGGCGTCACACCAACCGTGATCGAGCGGTTCCCGGGAAAAAATCCCAAAACCATTGGTACCCATCAGAACCGGCTGCCTCTATAAATAAACTTAACATAAAAAAAAGCTGTAAATTAAAATTGGAAAGTAAATAAAATCACCTGAATCGGATGGCTCACAATGTCTGGATCGATCGGGGGCAAATACAACTCAAAACAACAAAACTCATATATGAAATCGACTCTGATCGACCACCCGGACGCAACCGCGGCCTCTGATCGCACGTCTGGGCAGCAGATCACCGACTCCTGCGGGAATAAACGCGAGTCAATCGTGGCGCACCGTCAAAAGTCATCTAGGATCTTTCCTTTCTTGCTTTCTTAACTTTTCTTTCCATAGATTTTGATTTGCCTCCATTTACCTTTGAAGAGTAGGCAATGAGGTTACTATCTAATAGGAATGTCACACATCATTATCGTTTGGGCTTTGGGTTGGGTCAGTTGTATGTGTCTCCCTATGTCTTAAAAGAGTACAGTTTTTTCATTTCATATCCTCTTTTTGGTCATTCTTAAGCTTGCAAGCTTTAGGTTTTTGCAATGTGGTTTCGAATTCTTGCAATAAAGCCTATATTGTTGTAATGAAAGGCTCCTGCTTTTAGGATTTCATGGCAGAGACCTTATTAACTCAGTTTCCATTCAGTAATTTCACCCGATTTAAAGTTCTTGGAAGTCTGGAGTTCAATTCTTTAATTAACCGAGAGTCCCCTCTTTTATACATAGGAGTGATTAAATACAAGAAAAATAAAGCCAAAAATATAACCGGACACACAACACTCCCCCTCAAGTTGGGATTGTGATGTCTGTCAGACCAAATTTGGGCATAATGTTTTCAAATGCTCTAAGACTCAACCCCTTAGCGAGGACGTCAGCAAGCTGCTGATCGAATGAGACAAATGGAGTGCTCACAGCTCCACTCACTATGTTCTCCTTGATGAAATGACGATCGACTTCAACATGTTTAGTGCGGTCATATGCTGAACTGGATTGTGCGTGATGTTAATGGCCACCTTGTTATGATACGATGCGGCCGCCACATGCTATTATTAGTTTGTGTAGCCTAGGGGGCATTATTGTACTTTGTATTTTCCCCACTCGCATCTATATATGAGTGGTAGTATGCTTAGAGAGGTATGTTTGGAAGTCTTAGGTTTTGACTTTCTTGGAGAGTACAGTGTCGAGAAGGGCCCAGCCTTCGGATGCTTGGTGAGAATTCGTTCTCGCTTGTATCATTTTATTGTTTAATGTAATGCAATTTTCATTTTGTTATCAACTGGTATGACCTGCCCTTGTTTAGGGTTCCGCTTAACCCTAAAAACTTCTGCCTTGCCTCCTTCCGTCCGGGAGAGCGACTTCCGCCGCTAAGGATCACAGAATCCGCCACCAGGCGCGTCTACTCCGCCGCCTCGATCTTCCACTCCGTCTGCTCCAGATTGCATCTGCCCCGCTCCGGCCCGCCTCGTTTGCTCTCGCTCTGGTTCGTGTCTGCCCTCTCTGGATCGCGTCGGGGATCGCCTCCTCCCGCCGTCTGCTCCATCCTCGTCAGCGCCACCGTCTACTTCCAGTAGCCCTTTCGCCGCGTGTCGCGTCGTCCGCCGCCATCGACGTCCCCTCCCTACTACGCCTCCATCCGGCGCCGTCCAACAATTATGGCGTTTACATCGACTTGCAGCGGTCGCTTCCCCTTCCTTCCGCCGTGTCGGTACGTACTCCTATAGCTATTGCAGCCTTCCAGCGCTTATTTCTGCTACTCCGTCGCGGTTCATGCCCAAGACTCGGGCCATGGTCCTCCACGCCGATGAGAACACCTCCACCACTGCAATCCCAGACTCTCAGTGCATGGATCAAATCGAAGCCCAGTTAGCGGATCTCACTTTCTTCCTTCGATGTTTTACCGCTGCAGTTAATCGCCCTCTGACACCTCCACCACCACCAATTCCAACCGTTCCCAACCACGTTGGGTTTTTGCACCACGCGATGGGCAGTACCCCGACCCATCTCCGCTGGATTGAGATTCCTATATTCGTTGGCACCGACCCCCTCGGGTGGATCGCCTGCGCCGAGCAATTCTTCGACCTGCAGGTCACCGCCCCGCCGACCAAAGGTCCCCGCCCTCCCCCGGCCCAAAACCCCTTTTTAATAGATCTGGAGGCTCAACGCTCCATTGGCGTGTTCGATGGTGCCAACAGACACCTGGCATTCCTGCCCACATTGAAGAGACTCCTCTGCCACTAACGACAGTCGTCAGGCGGTTATTATGCCTTTGAGCTTCTCAGCTTCCGACCACCTGACTTTCTTTTGGTGGCAACTTACATCGAA